>OY856343.1:31247500-31847500 GCA_963693475.1 Ectropis crepuscularia
GAGTGGCATGCCGTCACTCGCTGTAGCCTGTTTGACGCCATATGTGTCCATCGCAATGCAACAACATCCTTTAAACCTCACACGGTTTTATAAATTCAAGTTCTAAATCCACAGGAGTAAGGTAAAGATTCGATTGGTCATGAATCAGTAGGGTGGTAGTGTCGGTATGGGGTGAAGTCCCAGAGGCAACGTATAGCGCAGTGCTCATCATTTCCCCATTGTCTCGTTAGACAAAAATCAAAAACAAACACTCACTAGTCAGGATTTCGGATCTAAGCCGCGGATCGCTCGGCGTCATTGTTGATCGCATGCGGTCGATCGTACCGCGGGGATTAGAATATAATCACTTGTCATCGGATACCCGGATTTTTACCAATTGTTTTGTCCATTGATGCAATTTGAAACCCATTAATCATTTTTTATAGCCAATTATGTTTGCCAATATTACATTTAAGTACATACGATATCTGCGTTTACTGTTGCATTTAATATTTTTCGAATTTTGACCATCAAAAGTGATGTTGTAGTAATTTGTTCTATAATGGGTGATTGCAGTATTTACGTAATCAGTGAAGTGAAATCAATACTTACATACATTTGAGGCGTTTTTACATCTCTTAAAGACTATAAGATACACATTTAGCTTTAATTTAAAACAAAGAGATATTCCGTAATTTCTACATTAAAATGAATTGTAACATGTAGCGGAAAGAACCATTTTTTAATTATAATTATTTTAATTCAAGAGAGTAAATCATTGTTACTTATGTTCGAGTATGTCATGTTTTTTATCAAGGCTAAAAAACAACTCATCCTTCAAGTTCAATAAGTACATATTTACATATTCCTAGAATGCGAGTTTGTTAGTGTGTTTGGAAAAATTCAGCATTCAGTGAGCAAATTATATTCATAAATCAACTGACAACTACGCAAAATATTCTATGACAACAATTTGTTGTTTCCGCAAAACGTTGCTTCAGCAAATACACTTTTCGGCAAATTGTATTTTCTCAATGTATGCGTAGACGTAGTGTCAGCACATCTGTCATTTTGTCCGTACGTCTGCTCACGCCGGCTTTCATACGTCTCCGATGCATTGAATTACGCGAGATTTTCGTATGCTTTGGATAAATGTAATTCTTTCTTCGGAGATTGCGCCCCGCGCGCGTCTGGCACGTGACCACAATACTGAAGGCCGCAGTTGTCTCCGGCCTCTCCTTATATCTATCATTTATTCCTCAGATACGGCACACGTCAGCGTTTGACAACTACAGTTCATGCTGAATAAATTTCCGGTAAAATTGTATGTGGAGCGAGTTACGGCTGTGGACGAGCCCTTCGCCTCCACCGTTACGCGACACATCGACAGATTTATCGTTCGCTTTGTTTTTAGAATCTTCGTTGCCGTAAATGTTTTCCCTTCAGCGGATCTCCCGACCTCCACCGGAGCGGTGGCGAAAAGATTACCTCAAAGTCTTTTCACTCCCTAGAATTGTCAGCACTTGCGCGGCGCTAAAAAATACACCCCACATTGAAGATTATTTCTAATGCTCGAGCTCGAGATGCAATAAACTAGCGCGATGATAATAAAAATGTTCAGCTTATCCCTCGTGTTCCCGTTGTAAATTTAAACGACGCATACGAACGATTCTCGACCTTACTGCGTTTTAATAATGTCAGGATAGAACGTTTTAATTTTAATAAAACTGAACATCGGCACGCCCGACCTATTTGTCAACCTTCTTTACTTTTGCTGGCATAAAATCATACAGTCTCACTCGACGGCACTACGATCCTGGCGGAAGGTGGAAAGGAACGCATATCGAAAGCGATCCCTTTGATTATTGTGCTAAGATATAAATTCGCACGATAATCCGCATACGCGTTCACA
Organism: Ectropis crepuscularia; assembly: GCA_963693475.1. Lineage (NCBI taxonomy): Eukaryota > Metazoa > Arthropoda > Insecta > Lepidoptera > Geometridae > Ectropis > Ectropis crepuscularia. The sequence continues at coordinate 31,249,392 of OY856343.1, forward strand.
AAACTCCCGCAGGACTTGACGCTGGATTTAAGATTTTGTCTTTAAAGTAATAAAGGTGTGTTTTATTTGAGCAGTGACGGATTATATTTGGGATTTGGACGGCGAAACACGTAGGTGAACCATCGCTCATGTGACAAATTTCTACGTTTGCCTTAACGCGGGGTATCGTGTTTAGAATATTATATCGGAAGTGAGGACTAAAAGAAGCCATATTGATTTACATATGGTAAGAATATGCCACGATGGAATCATAGTTTATTATTAAATAATCAAAATAAATGTAAATGAATGTAATATAGTTTAGAGTATTTTAAGAACCTCCCAACCATCTTGTCGTCGCCAAAGTCTTGAACGGTTTTTATTCAGATACATCTCGAAGTTTGTTCAACTGATTTGCATAAATCGAAAAATTGGCGTCGTTTCATGGTTGACGTTCCAAAGACTCGAATGAAGCGGTTTGACTCCCATTTTGTGATTAGAACCTCTAAACTGTGGAACGCGTTGCCTGCGTGGATTTTTCTCGATGGTTCTAATCTTGGTTGTTTTTTAAGACGAGAGTTGATCGGATTTTTCTAGATAACTCCACATGAGGCGGCAGTCAAGTGTAAACCTATAATAGTTTTAAGAAACCCAGCTAGGTGTTGTAGATCCTATCCCCCGCAGTACATGTAATGACTGAATATGCGATTTCTCGTTGACAAAAAGTGTGACAGTTGGCCCCCCAGGGGTTAAGGTTTGCCGGTTCGTTTGGGCGACTTTGTGGGATTCAAATTGTAGTTTTCCTTTCTTCCAGTAACGAATGTGTAACAATACGTGCGGAAAGAGGAGTTTTATGTTTATTCTCCGTATTTTTTGTCAGATACATCGGGGGCTGGCACTAAACTCGCGCCGACGTGATTTCGCTACGCAAGCTAACTCGCCAATTGTATATTTATGAGTTTACTACTTCGCATTGAATCTTATTGTAATTCTGGTTCGTTCTAAACTTGATTCAGCTGGGACTCCATTGTTACCGAGTCCAATTGGAAAAAATGGAATCGGATTTCTTTTCATAACTATAAAATTTCACGAATCAACTTTTAGCTTTACAATGCTGGATATTTTTTCTGTGATTTGTATTATTTGTTAACTTTTTAATTTATAAATATCTTTGAATGCTTTGTGAAACTTAATGTTGAGTTTTATAGACTCATAGCTAAGTTGTTAGTCTAATATTCTATAAACTATTAATTAACTTTAATTCGGTCTCAAATTTCTTTGAAAATATGTTTTTAATACTGTTTTTGTAAATCCACGATGTGGTCCATTATGAACCACGCGAACCTAGAAGAATCCGTTTCACTCTAGACTTGAAGAGACCCATTTTATTTCCACTCAGACAACGCATTCCAAAGTGAAGACGTACATCATCGTGACGATCAACTGAGTGTTTCTTTTCTGTATTACTATTTAGTATTAATCATATTCCATCACATCCGAACGAGAGAATGTATGCAGGAAAAAATATAAATATAACACTATCAAATGCTGTATAAAAAAAACCCCTCAAGTACATATACAAATGAATCACTTTGTTTTAGAGTTATTTTGATACTTGTGTCAAAACGATACGCAACAGTGGTGACCGGTCACTCGCTATCACCGCGGACATCCTGCGCCACATATCATCGTCCGTATCATCCACGCAGGAAACAGACAGACATACAATATTTTTATTGATATTAGTCGAATTCACCCACGCCGGTCTAGAATATCCTCGATTTGCAAATTAGTAACGTGCCGATTTACGTGACCAACGAACGTAGCGTCCGCCGCGTCTTGGACTGTTGTTATCCTCATGTGGTACCTATTTGTTAATTTATTGTTTCTATCCTTGAAGTGACTGTGTGTGGCTAGTGACGTGGTATTTGTTTTTGGATTGATATTTATGGGTAAGCGTTATTTTCATAGTTTCTAAAAATAAATTGACCTTCGAAGAAAGTTATTGCTTAAATTCATTTACATGAACAAACTTTAACAGCACACGTACTACGTAATAGCAATAAAAATCTACTGTTCCAATGTTTCGTCTATGCTTAATATTTAACCCTACGAAATTAAAAAATGCGAAAGGGTTGATGTTTGTTCCTCAATCACGTCGGAACATACATAATCACGGGAACGGGAACTGTGCTGGTAAAACTGCGGGCGCTGCTAGTTTAATTTAAATCTTGAATTTCAAATATATCATTTTTGTAGATTGTGATATGTGTATTCATAATAGGTATATGTACTATTATAATTCTTATGTTCTAATATGAGTATAACGTATTATTTATTAACAGTCTCATGATCCCTAAACGTTCAGCAAAATCACGGTCCAATGTTCGCATCGTTAAAATAATTAATTGCATTACAAAATACATCCATAACATATTTTTATAGAGTAAACTTCTTTAGAAACATTGGCCATTTTCTGAGATGGGAAAAAACAATGTAACGCGCAACAGTATTGCTATTCCCGACACCCAGGTACAGTACGACACGTATCAGATCAAGTTTTCATTTCTGCTGGCACTTCCAGGTTGTCATTGTTTTGTTTTAATTTCATCTCTCGATTAAAGGAACAGTACCTTAAGCCAGCTACACACGTAACAATATATCGTAGCGATTAATCTGTGCAAACCGACTTGCGCAGATTTATCGATCGTGTGTATGACAAATCGTTGCAGATTATCATTAATCGGTGGCAGTAGTGATGGTCGATGGTCATTTGCACAGATTAATCGCTACGATATATCGTTACATGTGTAGCTGGCTTATTATACGTATTTTCAAAATTTAGAAGATCTGAGTGTCCCTGTTTCTGCAACTAGTTCCGGCTACGGCAACCCAGTTCCAATCAGCGGCAGCGTTTCCCGCCGCCGCCGCTGTAGTGGCGTGGCGGTGCGGCCGAGGGAGGACTTGGCAAAAATTCCCGGTAACGAGCGCATTGTCCTTTTTGTTTGGACCTCCTTTGTGAAGGGTTCCGCTGACGGTCCTTAATTATGGCATTGGCGTAACTTCCTGGATATTTGATTAGAGCGTATCTCTCGAGAGCCTTTCGACGTCACTTTTTGTGGAAGTTTCTGAACGGATATTTGTTGAGCGCGATCGGTCGTCTCAAAGATCTTGCCGTGTATTTTATTGTCCTCATATCGTTGTGTACGTTTGTTATAAATCATTTCACATTTTATTTGTAAGCAAGTTTCTAGGTTTTGCTTATAGCTTACTGTTGAAGCTAGATCTTTGATAAGATATCTTAATAATAATTAAAAATAATCTTGTTTTAATCATGGATTGGATTGCGGGTGATAGTCATTTTGGTTGAAGTCGTCTGCTTATTTGAAAATAACTGTTACACGTCCGGCTTGAAGATCAAAAGATAATTTGATACACGAAGCAATTTTGGGTTCGTAACTTTAAAAGATTTTTTCCTGATATTTTCTAAATTACCACATGCAATCTGCACTCTCAATTGCCAAGTTAGTAATGAGGTAGATTCTTACTAATTTTATTTTCCTTTCGTCCTTTGAGTTGGGCCTCTCGGGATGTTTGCTTTAAATTAAAAAGTTTCTGCGAGCCGTCTCAAGAGCCGCTTTCTATGCCCGGTTTATTCCTTTCGATACTCTTTTCCTTAATGATCCCATGCGATTCGAGTTTAAAGTATTTCATATAAAGTGTTATTTATTAAACGATCTTCCGATTCTTGTGCATTTTCAAAGTGAAAACTTGTATGGCTGAATAAAGCATTCTCTGTATAATGTTTTGAGTTTGCGTCACCGATACGCTAATGGAAAGCGCATGCGCGTTAGATGAATTTGGGTTGGGTGAAATTCATCGATATAAACCATAGGATGTGCCCGGAGCACCTTGAAATTGGTAATAAACTGCGTTTCTGTGTGTAGCGTAAGTGGTTTACACATCACCAATCTATTTGACCCCTAGAACCGCTAGCGGCGAACTATGTTATGGTTCTAATTATTTTGGTTGAATGTTGACAACGAACAGTGATAGGTAAAAACGTCTGGCGTTCACCGGTTCCTGCTATGGACTAGAACGAAAAGAGTGAGCTCACTCTTCCCACCAAAGCCATAATTCCGTGCGCCTGAAGTTTGTTGTGCAAGAGTAGTGCTGTTTAATACGTAAATTATAAATTGAAAAATGTTCACTTCTGTCAGTAGTCCCTATGACCGCCAATTTTATTTAATGAATCTATGGTATCATCAATTTAGACATTTTTACAAGCAGAAAATTTCGCCCGTATTTATTTTTTATTTATGTTTTAATATTTTGAATTGTTTTCAGTTTAATTTATTTAGCAATTTTCTGTTGTATTATTTCGTTTCTTTGGTATACGGTATTAATTATCACTTGAATGCTATGATTCAATCATAGTGTTTATTTGTGAATTTGGACATGTAACTTTCATTATTAGCAGCATGTGCTTGTGACTTCCTGCATAGAATTTAAAAAAAATGCTATTATTTAAGAATCTCTGCACTTTTTTTAGAATCAAAATATAAGCAAGATTTAAGTACCTAAATTCCAGAGAGCTGTTCCGTTCTGACCAAGTTATTGAGCAAAAAACATACAAGCGTCCAAACTGACGCATTTATAATACATATACGTAGGATTAATTATAACTACTATACATTTAAAAGCCCATCAAAGAGTTGCTTACTACTGGTGTCATAGACATTATCTACTGTTTTTTACTGCATTTAAATGTAAACACAACCTCGTTAAGTGACGTTAAATACTACTAAATTTCACATAATAATTGTAATCAAGAAAAAAATATTTACGACGAGCTTAATTAAATTACAAACGGCAGTAAACTACTCTAAATATTATATTTACATAGTTGATTGACATACTTAGGTATACGACAGTTTTATATATCAAAGTAAGTACATACTTTTAAAGTTCGATAAATAATCTCTGATGAATAATTTATGTTAACCCATCAGTTGAGACTAATTTTTAGACAAATTCTATTAATTGATTTCACTAGTTCGTAGTTTTTTAGGGTTCCGTAAAACGTAAAAACGGAACCCTTATAGATTCGTCATGTCTGTCTGTCTGTCTGTCTGTCTGTCCGTCCGTATGTCACAGCCACTTTTTGCCGAAACTATGAAAACTACACTGTTCAAACTTGGTAAGTAGATGTATTCTGTGAACCGCATTAATATTTGAACAAAAAAAATAAAAAAAATAAAAATTAGGGTTGCCCCCCATACTGGGAACTGAAACTCAAAAAAAATTTTTCATCAAACCTTCACGTGTGGGGTGTCTGTCGATAGGTCTTCAAAAATGATGTTGAGGTTTCTGAAATCATTTTCGTATACACTGAATAGTTTGCGCGAGAGACACTTTCAAAGTGGTAAAATGTGTGTCCCCCCCCCCCCCCCTCTAACTTCTAAAGTAAGAGAATGAAAAATCTAAAAAAAATATATGATGTACATTACCATGTAAACTACCAACGAAAATTAGTTTGAACTCGATCTGATGAGTAGTTTTTTTTTAGTACGTCATAAATACACTATTATTGAAACTTCGATCAAAGTTACAACGAACTACAAGAACTACGTGTACTATGTATATAATGTTACTTGCTGCAACGGAACCCTTCATAGGCGAGTCCAACTCGCACTTGGCCACTTTATTTTATACTGCTGCCGCATAAATGTTTGGATGATAAAGCTTCACTTTTTTTTTTAATTTGATTTGTCAAAACTAACTTCAATTTTTTTAGGGTAGATTCATTTTTTTTCACATGTATGAGTCATACCCGTCGCCGAGCCCATATGGGCTCCCTGCCGCTTGACGGTGTAAACATATTATAAGCCAACTAATTAATGTATGATTTGCTAAGTATGTTTTGTGGTGAGGACGTGATGAATTTCAGTCCGGGGAGGTTGTGAGTGTGAATCTCGGCCGCAACTTGCTAAAGAATCTATGTACAATAACATAGAGAGACGAGCACGACATGCTCCCGATAAAAAGCAACATCATCTCCTGTATCTGATCTGCACTGCGCTAATCATACAGAGATATAACATAATTTATGTAATTTCTCAGGAAAGATAGCCTTTCAAACAGGAACACAGTTATGTTCTTACACAACTACTTAGCAGTGAAATAATTGGCAAAGATGTGGTACGTCCTCAAGTTTTTTTTTAGTCACAACACGAGTAAAAATCCAAACTTTCAAATTTATGATATGGATAGAAGACGGGTATGTAATCATCAAAGAGCATATTCATCTCGAGTACATACATAAAACGAGGTAGTATTTTACCGAAAACGAGTAAAATTAACTCCATTCGTTGGAACCATAATCCTACTAATATTATAAATGTCAAAGATTCGATGTTTGTAGCTCAATCACCACGGAACGACAAAATGGATCGGATTGAAATTTGCAACCCTAATAATATCTCAAGTAGCACATAAACTAATTTTATGGCGGGAAAATAAAGGAAACGGGAACTACACGGGTAAAACCAAAGGGCACGGCTAGTGATGAAATAAAATTGGCAGTCACCATTAATCTCCACGGAGTCCCTCCCGCTCCTCCTCCCGCTAACCTGAGCAATGAGCACCCAGCGCATCAGCGGCGCGGCGCCGTGCTTCATGTCCTGAAGCCGTATTATTTCTAATTATACCTGCTTTTTCCTTCCCACTCGTCCTTCTTTGTGCGGCTTCTTTTCCCTTTTGTTATTTATTTGGATAGAATCTCTCCGACAGGTAAATACTTAATGAATGTATGGAAAAAGCCACCGTTAAGTTACAAATGCCTTTTGAGGATTCGACCCTTTTGTCTACGGTTTTATTATTATCTCCTTACGTTTTGCCTACCATCTCTCTGTGCCTCTCAGAAATATTGGATATTTGTGCTGATGTTTGTTCCGGTTAAGTAATATGGAAATGTTTTCTCCTTTTCATGATTGAAAATGTATTTTATGTTGATTCGGCTTTTATGAAATGATCTTTTGGTTTATTCTTGGACCATATTATGGAATCAGCAATAATAGTCAAAGCCGCCTTTTTTGATTGAGATCTTTTTCATTTTGCATGTGGTTGAAACTTTTATCTTTTATCTGGTGTATTCGGATACTTTTATTGTGACTTACTTATTAGTTATTCAAAGTCACTTACCTACTTCTGCTGAAATTTTTCTTACACTTCAATATAAACATATTATTTACTAGCAGCGCTTATTATTCCAACAATGTTTAAAATTTTAGTCCGATCTGCTTAACCATTCCGAGGTGTGTGAGCATAAACATTCAAACAACTAAACGTCCAAACTTTTGTATTTATAATGTTAGTAAGATAGTAGGTAATCAACCCACTGTATTTTGGAACTACTCGGAATCGTGGCCTTCTCTTACAGGGACATTATCCATAATAATGGCAAAGTGCGATATCTCCCGCGTAAAACATTATTGGGCATCTACTCCTCATAACACATCTTTGTAATGTTGATATTCTCACAAGATATTCCAGCACATTAGATTCAGTAATGATAACAAACTGCTACCGTGCTACGTATGCACAGCCAAAGTTCCTACAAACTTACGCTTAAGAAAACCGACGTTGGGTCCACCACAGCTTATTTATGGTCTGATCTTTGTGAGACCCGAGGTCTGAGTAAGGAAAACTTTTCCTCTTTAGACCTTAAGATCTAAAGAAAGAAGACCTTAATGGCTTTGGAAGGAAGACCTTTCCTTATTAGACCTTAAGATTTATGGAATGAAGAGCTTTTCTACACAGGTTTTAGGGACGTTTTTGCAATAGCATGGTTCCTGTGTTAAGGCAGTTATTTGGTTGTCCCCAGGCCTGGGCCGTTTGGCGGCGCACGGCGCCGGGAGCGGGTCCAGCAGCGACAGCGGGCGCCGGCGGCGCGGCTCGCCCCCCGCGCCCCCCACCCCCACCTCGGCCTCCGACAACGCGTCGGACGCCACGCTCACCGACTCCGAGCTCCCGCTCGCGAGGGACTCCACCCTGCTCGTGCAAAACGGTCAGTCTCTACCACTAACATAGCGTAATACCAGTTTTAGGTTTATGTCCTCACAGCTGAAACTCTTTCTCTCACAAGGACATCCTTCACCCTGGCCCTGACGAATACAGACTAGCGGATGACGCTAATTCGTAAATTCCAGTCAAACATCTTAAATCTACAAATTTGGTTACTTCAAATCGACAGTGAATCTGTTTTTTCTTGGTATGTAAGGACGTAAAATTTTACTCGTACTACAACTTAACCTACTTCAATACTGATTATCTTCAACGTTCACATTACATTTAGATCACTTCGAGTAAAATCTTCGACAACATCGTCGCAACCCAACACGGTTTGTATGACAAAATAATGCACCAGTTGACTACGACTCTCCTCCAGGACAGCTAATCTCCTAGACCAAACTCCGTTTTATTCTTGTTACTTTTTAATTTAGAGCAATTAATTATTTTGAAGTTTCAATTTTTCATTTATATTAATTACTTATATTAATTGAATTTCATTTCATAGAGTATTTGAAAAAATGTAACTATGAACTAAGTTTTAAGTGAGTGGTTGAGAACCACTTGAGAACAAAACTGAATTAGCACCAATGTGAGCTACAATACAAATGTCACATTTTACATATAAAAATCACTACCTCCACAAAAATCACTACCTCCAAAAAGCCCCGTCGTAGATGTAACTAACTGAAATTAATTCTCTCTCAATGTCGATGCTTTATTTATCGGCTCTTGAAAAATATATGAGGCAAGTCGAAAAGGCTGGGATAGGTGGAATCCGCGTGGATCCAGGACACGACGGTAAAAGTGTTTGCGGGAATGCAAAATGAAGCATGTGATTGCGAGGGAATCGCATTATGGCGCAGCCGAGACCTCGATCTCCTTCTTCTGGAAATGAATATTGTGAATTTAATAAATGGAAGCATTTTTCCTAGGCACAAAGATCAGCTAGATCGCTCGTTGGATTCTAATGTTCTGTGTTGGTTGGTTAATTTTTAGAATGATTGCGAGTTTCGGGTATGATAATGAGCTCACGATTCTTGTTATTTGGTAGACTTTTATCTGAAAATGATATAGTATGTATGTGTAAACAGTGGTACCTAATATTGTTAACATTAAACCGGGCTTAATTGTGATCTAAATTATTATAATTAACGTTTTAGCAGCTTTAAAACCGCCGTGCCGTAGTCACAACGAGAAGACTGTGGTTACAATATGTGTTCAAAGCGAAAGTTTAAAGACAATAACTGATATCTAAATTGTTTTCTCTGTGTGTTTTGAAAGAAATATCCTAACTTTAAGATAACGACTTCTCTAATTAGATCTCAGTGTTGGTATCAATTAAGGTTAGTTTTTCGTGCCCCCCAATCATGGAGAGCAGGATGAGTGCGTTTGCCGCATCCAGCGCGCGTGTCTCCGCAGCGCACAGCACGGCACAGAGGCCTCGCGTCGCTCCGCTAATGGATTTTTATCGTGTCCTACTCCCTGAATTGAACAGGAAATCCGACGGAGTCCCGCTTTTAATTTGCCCACCATTGGATTCTATAATCGTCCTAGATTTTCAATGAAATGCAATTTAATTGGAATTCTCTTGGCGAGATTTGAATCGATAGCGGTATAAGCCATTCGGTGTTTTATATTACACTTAATGTTTTAGATGTTATTGCTGCTATTTGAATGTTAATGTCAGTAGTTTAATTCTCGGGTTCGATAGTTACATTTACATTATTACCGATCTCGATCACTATATCGGTGGAAAAATTAACGTGGTTTGTATTTTTAACACAAATACTTATTGTCGGCTGTTCTTTTCTGTGTTTCTGTGAGCCAAATAAATCTTGGAACACGAGACAATAGCGACTACAATGTGACACGAAGTACTTTGCTAAATGAAACAACATAAACTCCGACATACGGCTTAATTCCGTGCCTTCGCGATGTTTGTATCAGTTGTTTGATCCGAAACTTTGCGAAATGAAGGCATCGTGTCGCGGCCCGTCCCCGAAGCGCCGTATTTACGTTTCTCATCTGGAACATTCCCTACGTGTTGCGTCGAACCGTTAGTTATAACTTGTTTTACAAATTACCGAACGCTTTCGATCCCCACCGCGTGTTTCCACTATAGTCCTTAAACTTTCGGAATTCGGGTCGTTGTTTGTTTACGTTCAGTTTTTGGGTCCCAATTTAAACTATCGCGGCTTTTATTTGTCGTTTAGCGGAACATTTGTCGCGTCGCCGACTCGTCCCCGGGCTCTTTGTTTGCGGTCGCGAATTTATTCGCCCTGTGTTTTGGTTTTGCCGAATTCCCGGATAATTTGTCCCCGTGTAATGGAGGCAACGTTTTATCTTTAATTTGGGTCGTCCTGTGTCACCGGACTTCATTTCGGCTCGTTAATTAATGTAAGTGATGTTCGTGTTTCACCTACGTACATGTACCGGCTTTATATTTATTTCGTTAGTTTATTTTTACGGTCACCGTTTCTCGTTTCTCTGAAGGTCTCATTATAAAATCCTCTTTTCTTAATTGTCGCGGACGCTAATTTCATTAGTTTGTTTTTATAACGACAGAATGTCTCGCATCGGTGAGCGCTCGTTCTAATGATGTTAAGCGTCGGTGACCGAACGATTCCACATTTAGAAACATAACTGGTGTCACAAATCGTTCAGATCGGCTTCATAAACAGGCGACAAGTCGTAAAATGGAATGTGTTAAACAATTTGATGCGCGGTAACAACGACGTTTTTATGTCGCGATATTTCGGTAGAACCCGCGCGTTCCCTTTAATTGTGCCTATTAAACGCATGTTTGAGACGGATCACCGAACGATAGATAGATTCCGAGAGCTCGAAACCGATAGCCGTCCCCTTCGTATGCCGTCTTTAATCCCATTGTAGAGCGAGACAAAGCGTCCTCGTGGGATAATCATAATGAAAGCCGGAAATTCGTTAACGAATATGGCAGCGCTTCGTTAAATTTTATGTATGTTTGTTTAATGAATGAATGCCTTTTTAAATTTCCATATGGTACCGTGCTGGGTTTAATAGTGCGACGGGAGCCGAGACTCGAACCGAGCGCGAGTGCATCTTCGGAAGACGAGAGTTATAAAAACGGCGCGACGCCGACGTCACGTTACGCCATTAGCATCAACGTCTTCTATCTTTTCTTTTACTATTTTCACCCCGAAATTGCGGAATTAAGGTTTCCGTATTCATCCATCAAGGGAATACCGTGAAATTTCGTTTGCGAAGGCGCCCCTTAATCCGTAAGACGAATATCTGAAACTTAGGAACCGAGCGGAATAATCGCGACGTTGTGACGAGCGCAAAAAGTATAATTCGTCACTTAATCCGGCCATCTCGGGGGTTACGGGCGCGAGTGCTTAACGTGACGCGCAAATGCCGCTCGTGTTTTTGCAGAATTACATACACACCCACTCTGGCGGCGCACGACGACTGAACAATGATGAACAAGGACTCGGAACAAATATATTAGCGGGTGTTGGCTGTGGGCGCTTCGCAGAGACACGGGACTCTAATTTTAAATAACCATAATAAATACAATTTTTCACTTTGTAATACACTAGTGACCAGTTTTGGCTTGGTCTAGATTGAATTGCCCATGTGTGCTTCCACACAAAAGTAATGCTGAATTAGACAGTTATTAGACAAATGTCGTAACCACGGATATCGGGTTACGACATTTGTCTAATATATGTGGTCGTAACTTAGTGTGTAGTATGAACAAATAAAAAGGAATTATAATATTATTAGATTTTAGACAATTATATAATACTGACAGCGTCCCATGGTTTTACCCGCTTAGTTCCTATTCCCGGCAACATAGTGATGTTTGCGTATTTTGCTTGGCGATTGAATAACTGACCAATGGGTGGTACTTCCCCAGGCGGATTCTACTAAGAGTCCTACCACTATAAAAACTTGAGTTTCTATCTTTCGTTCTTATCCTATATCATTGCAGAGTTCTAACGGCAGAACCAATGAAACAAACTTCCGCAATAAGTACGGATGATAGTAAATATAAAATAAACGATTAAGAAGATATTAGGTACAAAAGAAGGTCACAAAGAGATAGTATAGTAGATATTTCCACTACATTGAGCGTAAAAGATCCCTTGAACTCGGAGACGAAGGAAGAAACGCCGTAATGCGTAATGAACTGGGCTCTCGCCGGACGTCCGCGCTGCGACCTCGCGCGTTCAGAGGACCAGACCGCTCAAGGCGGACCCCGCGCGGCCAGACCGCTCAGGGCAGACCCCGCGCGGCTCCCGAATAAAAATACTAGAAACGGAACATGTTCCAGCTTTCCCTTTGTAGCTTTTGTAATTGCGTTACGAGCAAATCCTCTCGTAATTTGTGCCGATACCTTTATGCAGTAAACCGTGGCACAAAGATACAAAACCTCCTTAGTTTGGTTCGGAGCACAAAGGATTTCCGCATCGGCCGGCTCGCCGCCGCCGCTCGGCAGACCCGAAAAATACGAGCCCTTTGAGATACCAATCCTTTAATACTAATTGAATCATAATTTACGAGACTGAAACTTTCTTTTTATGTAAATCTTTCGGCCGACGACTCAAAGGCCTGAGAAATGGGCCCGTAATAGTCTCCGATCCGCGAAACTTTCTCTTGATGACGACAAATTATTTCGTTTCAATATTTCGCTTTCGTCGACTCGCTATTTTACGGATAACTTGGTCAGTAAATCTCGTTATTGTGTGTCTTTTTCCTCGAAGAATTGTATACGTTGTTTTTATCGAGGAACGTTCGGGATGGAATAAAAGATTTTCACAACAACCCTTCCGCAGTGGGGGACAATTTTCCTGCAACTAGCGTAGACAATTTCCGAAAATTTTCTATCACAAAGATTTACAGTATTCTCATCTCGAAAGAAAATCGCACGTAGAATCCCATTATCGATCCCTATTCCAGCGCAATTTGCGAGCGGCGCGGGCGAGCGCGACCAATTTTCAAAGTTAAATGAAAATATCGGCGGGACGGGCGCGAGCCGCGGCGCCGCGCGGCGGCCGTGCGGCGGCCGTGCGGGCCGCAGCGGGCCGCTGCGGTGCGCTCGCTCGCCCCGCTTCAACACGCGCCGATTTACTTTCTGCTACACAAATAAAATTATTTATCTATTACCAGTAACAGACTTGGTTTTAATATCACATACTAATTCTACACAGAAAAAAATATATTGACAATTATGACTTCACTTTTCTAGGAATTACCAAACAAGCGTCTTCAATTCAAAAAAGTAACTTTCAGAATTAATTTTAATTCGATTTGTAAAAGGAAATAATATGGGTCAAGCAACTAATGGTCAAAAACAACATGCAACAAAAACAACAACAATATTAGTATATACTTGAGGTTTCAAAACACAAGCATAATTTATTGTTTTTTGATTTTCCAAAACCCGATTTTGATTATTTTTATTTAGGAATTTTCGACATTGATTCACAGACCTCTCCGAGTATTTAAAAACCATTAAAAAACTCAAACAATTTTCGCACATGTTAATGTTATTTAAACATGTGTTTCGTAGTAGTAATTTATTGGTTTTATAGTATCTAAATCCTTCTAATAATGCTAAAGTTTGTTGGTATATGTCTATGGTGTATGGATGTTTAGTTGTTTAATACTCTTTCCAGAAAAACTACTGAAAATTGCCACATACATAGATAAGAGTCTGGAATAAAACATAGGACATTTTTAACTTGGGTAAATAACGAGATAGGAAACTACGCAAGTGAAGCTGCGAGGTTCTATTCTTATACTAAATTCTTTGTTCTTTATCAAACTATAATAGTCGCCGACTTGAATCATCCCTATTTTAATTTGTGTCATAATGTTAATTAAGAGTTTAAAATGTTAGATTAAGTAATTATTGTATTTTCTCAACGGTCCAAAATATTGTATGTTCGCAATGGACAAAACTGTTGGCACTCATAAAAAATTGTAACATCATATACTCTGTACACAGTTTATACAATAAAGCATATTCTATTCTATTCTATAACCAGATAAAATATCTAAAGTTTGAACACAATCATGTATTCAAGCACAAAAATAAAAAATCAAGCGAATTTTACGAACCTCAAAAACACCTCGAAGTTACCAAAGAGCACAACAAGCGAAACCTTTGCTCCGCACCGCTTGTTTACATAGTTAGCTTTCATTTTCGAAACACTCCGACGCAAGAGTGTCTAGCTACTGAACAGGAGGAGATTGTCCAGAGATACGGTTTTATAACGGAGATGTTTTGCAAGCTAGCATTTAGTAGCGTCTACAATTGCTTAAAATCAGGCAATGTGTAGCCGATTGTCAGCCTATGTTGCATACAAACACACAAATGTTTAAGTGATGATTATAATTATGTTAGGATTATAATTATGTATTTTAGAAAATACTATGTTACAGTATTTATTCAGTTAATGTAATTAATAATATGTTTAAAATTGACTGAAATGTACAAGTGTCCACTACCACTGGCTTAACGGTGCGGTGAAAGAACGGGGAAATCGATGAAAAATATTTTTTAGAAAAATGTCGTACCTATATACTCATTGGCCACCGTGGTGAATTATAGTTTTCAAACTCACCTTGTTAGATATGGATTAGAGTCCTAGCAGTGGGAACATACATTAGGTTGTTTGTCTAATGTTTAACTTATGTGAACCACATGGAATCCATAATATCATGGAAAAACTGAAATTACGACGAACCCATAGAAATATTCAAGGTGTAACCCATTGGCCATATGAAACAACATTTACAATCAGATTAGCCCTTAGCTCACAATATGAAAAATAGCCTTTTGCTGAGATAAATGAACTTCTTCCTCTTCTTCCTGTAATTGGAGTTAGTCTCCTAATTGCTACGCACTAAAAAAAGCTGTGCAGGGTTGTGCATGGATCAGTGGACTCTTCTTTTTAAGGTCAGAGCCGTGTTTGCTTAGCAGGTAGTGGTGTCAAATCTAAAAACCATTGTTGCATGTTATTTTGCTACTCCGATGACTATTACGCATACATATTACTTCTCACATATCATAATTGCGTGTAAATCCCCATTTGACCACTAAAGATAAAATTATCAGGAATTACATTATTTAAAAGCTGTCACAATTATACACAACACTATTATCATAACCACTATTAATTATTATAACCGCGGCAAATATCCCGTAATTAATGATACCTAATAGTGATAACATTAATGATTCACATACTTACTCATTAAAATAATAAATTCATTTTAGTAAAAATATTTATTACTTATTTACATCAAAACAATTTCTTAATTTATGAACGTGCCAACAATAAATCCTGCTACCAGTTAACCACTTCATTCCAGTACTATTTTCTTAGTATAGAGAGACAAAATGAGCAAGACATGATGGTAAAAAATACGCCTGCCTTTAACAGCATAGTGTCACACAGTTGTTGGAACACAAAGAGTCCAAATCAATACCCAGCACTGAAATGCGCTCCACACCCATAGATTTAAGGTGATTTATCTACATGTTTTATAATTTCTCTGGAAACATTACCCTTCACACACAGTGATATTTTCACATTACTGCTTGGCGCTAGAGTAATTGGCATAGGCTTCCCAAGACGGGCTCTGCAAAGAGTCTAAACCATAACTCATCGTGTTGCACTTCAGCAGCAAGGAGATTCGCGTGTGTCGTTTCTTTGGTAATATTCTTCTCTCGGCGAGTACCGAGTATCGAAATACCTAGTATCGAGTATATCGAGTACCAAAAGCTATTGTATCGTCCTCCGATACGGCGGCCGTATTTCATCCAGAGACAAAAGCCCATTCCAGCCGCTGAATATCGAATAAAAGTATCTTTAAAATACACAGATGCGAATATTTGTGGGCCAATTGTGCTCGGAATAAGGTCACTCGATAACGCGTGCGGTTCATTGTGACTTGTTTTGTAATTTTACGTTTAAATTTTGCGGAACAATTGTATGGAAGAAGATTTTAATTATTATTAAAGAATTACAGCCTGACACAGTGATTGTAACATGATTACGCAGGGGGGTTCAAATCTATCTCATTGCGATGTCGCAGCACACTGCGTTTATTTATAGGTCAGGATTTTTGCTTGTCTATTATAGTTATTTAGGAAATTATCCGTAATCTTATTGACATTTTGGCCATTTATATTTGTTATTAATACACGATTTGTACTTTTTATTGTTCTAACTAGTGGCCCGTCCCAACTTCTTTTGGGATGAACAATTGATCTACATATATAGTCTATTGAGTCGCTAAGTCTAAAACATCAACATTAGTAATCAGTTTATTGTTAATTATCAATTATGACGACTATTAATCGAAATGATATTGATAGCATTCTATCTCTCAAGTTGGACCTAATCACACATAAATGCCAACATTTGGGAATATCGGTTGACTTTATGAAGAGTTCACTGGGAACAAATATCAAGACACTGGATTTGATTTATTAAGAAGTTGGGCATAGGCGTCCCTACTCTCTTTCCACTCTTCCTCTCTACGACTAATTCAGTCCAGTCTTTCCGACGCACGTTGAAGTCATCTTGCCATTGTTTTTTGGTCTGCCGCATCGTTGACCAAACCAAAGTTTTCCACAGTTTAGGTGTTCTTTTATTTGTAAAGTCACTAAAAGCTTTAAAAGTTATCTTTAAACCAAATTTAAAAAAAGAGTCATAGTACTGAAATAAACAGTAACAAGTTAATGTCACAAGTGCATATGCATCCAGACGAGCAATGATAATGAGTATATCCTGTAAACAAGATCGTAGGCGTCAGTTAATACCTAAATAAGCATCAGTGTTCACATTTAATAGCCCTGAATATCAGTCTGACGAAACGTACGAAGTATATTACGTAATCGACGCAGGTACAGGTTGAGATAGACGGCCCCTTATTGATCCCGGCGAAGTATCAAAAGATTTACTATATCTAAACTAGCTGAATACTTCGTCGCTCGAAATGAAATCGCTTTCGTAACTTGTTGTAAAGTGGAGTCACTTTACGACTACACTTTCAGCTTTAGGGCTTGCTACTTTCCACTTATAGGTTAGGGTTTAGGGACGCACTTCGCCGGCACCGGTTCGATCTCACTCTGCCGTGGAGATAGGCTTCACGTGATGTTACTGCTTTTGCTTGGAATTTACTACGTCTTTAACTTTGTTTGAATATTTATTTTGACACTAGCGATCCGCCCCAGCTTTCCCCGTGGTACATATAAAACACTAGCAACACTCCGCGGTTTTGCCCGCGTAGTTTTCGTTCGGGTTGTTTTCCCAAATATTGAGCAACAAACATACAAATTTATAATATTAGTAAGATAATCTACAGCGCTCAAAGACCGCGTAGATATCCAATGGCGAAAGAATTTTTGGAATCGGTCCGTTAGTTATTGAAATTACCTCGTTCAAACAAATAAGTTCTTCAACTTCATAATATTAGAGGTGGTTTAGATTTTTATTTATTTATTTTTGTGGAATTGACAGTGACTTAACAAACTTTTATCTAATTTCACCTGTCTGTAATCAAATTTTTGAAGTTTTTGACTCTCATTTAGTTATTCAGTCGACCTCAAATCTTACAGGCATGTGTAAACCGTATGACGATGCAAAGTTTTTATGACATGGGGCTTATATGATGATGGAACCTAAACCTTTAATTTAATTTCTGTAACTTTTACGGAGATTCTAATTTAATGCCACTAATATTATAAATGTCAACGTATGGATGTGTGGATATTTGTTGCTCAATCACGCCGTAACGTATGAACGGATCAGGCTGAAATTTGGAATACAGTTAGATTATAGTCTAGAAGAACACATAGGCTAATTTTTATTTCGGGAAAATAACGGGAACGGGAACTACGCGGGTAAAACCGCGGGGCACTGCTAGTAAGATATACATGTAACTTCATCATGTTGTATCCTAGATATATTTATTAAAACAAAACATTGAATTAGCATTGTTTTGTATTTGCAGTTTTGTATTTTCTAGTTGGTATTACGTCACGGGAGTATACAGCTTCTACTTTACTCAAAAAATTTACAACTAATAGACGCCCAGAAACCTTACAAAACTGTACTCAAAGTTCCTTAATAGCGCGTAAAGACTCCTAACAATGAGGAATCACTCTACGTCAATACGTATGCAAAACTCAATTTAGCCTCCCATTACAAGTGCACTTTTCTATTACCGTAATACGCCACTATACTATCCATTATAGCAAAAAAAAACTCCGAAAATTGATAAAAGAATCTACTTACATTTACCTATTACTCGTAAATGGGATGCATATTTTATCCAAAGCCCCCTACTGATAAAAGATTTGCGAATGGGTGCGGCGACGCAGGTCGCAGCGGGGGTGGGGTTCAAGGGAAAGTACCAATTTTTCTCGCCTTCAACTTTAAAAAGGTTTCAACGACTTTCGCTAAGCAGGAAATGCTTTTCAGTCGCGGGGATCAGCGAACAGATACGAGAATACACGCCCGCGAAATGTGGTAAGAATATTTCGGAGTTTTAGAGAAGCATAATGTTATATGCGTTTGTGCAATCATATTCTGTTAATAAATTGTATTTTTTGTAGTGGTAAGACTTTATGCAGAGTCCTGAGAAAGTACCACAGCTTTGTCAGTTATTCTACCGCCAAGCAGTAATGTGCAACATCATCATCATCAACAGCCCACTAAACGTTCCCACTGCTGGGACTCGGGGCCTTCTCTCGCAAGGAGAGAGTTAAGGCCATAATCCACCACGCTGGCCCAGTGCGGGTTGGTGGATGACACATGACTTCGAAAGATTCTAGGTACATGTCGGTTTCCTCACGATGTTTTCCTTCACCGTTTTAAGTTAGCGGCATTACACGCATGACTTCGAAAAGACAGTGGTGCGTGTGGGGTTTGATCCCGGGGTCTCCGGATCGGCATCCGCCGTAGTCCCGACTAGACCAGCCGTAACTTAAACAAACCCGTAACTTAAACAAGCCGTGATGTGTAAACACCAGTATATTTCGTTTTGAAAGAAATTACAGAACATATCTGGATGTCGAGTGCAGTGTAGTGTTAGGTTAATTATTGAACTCTCTATGTGCCAATAGTTGCGTGACATAGTGATACTTTAAAAAAACAATTCTACATATTATGTACAAACATTACTGTTCTGATTTGAAGAACAATATTTCTAGATAAATAACAGAGCAGATCTAATAATTCAGAATTTGATAACTCACTTTGGAAACTAC
This sequence comes from Ectropis crepuscularia, assembly GCA_963693475.1. NCBI lineage: Eukaryota > Metazoa > Arthropoda > Insecta > Lepidoptera > Geometridae > Ectropis > Ectropis crepuscularia. The sequence goes on from OY856343.1 coordinate 31,268,716, forward strand.
GCGGGTGCAGCCGGAGGGTGTAGCCATGCCCATTCGACCGTGGTCATCTAGATCATCCGGGCTTACCCAAACATTTCTTTCATTTACGAACGTGACCCTTGAGTTCAACTCACAGCCCACGGAAAATCTGTATGTGTTGCGTCAACAGAAGTTTTCACTTCAAATGATGAATAAATTTGTATGAAGTTAATGATTTATAAAAACACTGCTGTACAACCTAACATTGTTGTACAATATATATTTACACAAAAACTGACAACAGATGAAAAAACGAACTTCCCAAGTAATCATGTTTCGACAACAAAACATTTATTCATCAAAAGCGCCTCAAAAATGATCTAAGACGCCACCGTCGTATTACCCAAAAGTTGTTCGTCGTCCGATAGCGAGATCCGCCGCAATGTACGTAAAGCTTACAAGTGGAAATTGTTGGAAGAAGTTGTTAACAAAAATATAGAGGCTGTAGCCTGCACAGGAGTGATAAGCGGAGGATCGGGGCGGGGGTGCGGGGGTGCGGGGCGGAGGACAAATACAACGCGGCTCGGGAAAGAACTGAACAATTTTGTTTACAAATAATTTAAAACAGAAAAAAATAGCAATAAACTTATTTTTTCTGAACTTTTTATTAACTGTTTTTTTTTGTTTTTTTAATGAGTGTTCTTAAGAGGCGGCTTTTTTAGGTATCTTAAAGTTTTGGAGTAAGTCTCTTCAGAATCCGTCTAGGACGAACTCACTTCTGCCAGTTGTTGTTCTGCTAAGTAGTAGTGTGCTAACATGAATGTGTTCCAGGTTGAAGGCCAATGTTTCCGGAGAAATTAATAATTAGCGATGATGGATAACATCGTGAGCAAAGTCATGATGGGTACCCACACATCGGCGGCTTATGGTTTTGACTTTCTCCTCGTGGGAGATAATTCTAGGAATCATACAAAGTAGATATGCGCCGAGTAACACTTTTGCCGAGTAACGAGTACCGAGTATTACTCGGTTCTATTTATTTTCAACCGAGTACTCGGCCGAGTAACTCGGTTCAATCAAATTCCCATTTCGCGCGCGTGAACAAGTACAAACAGGTTACTATTACTACTCATTCATTAGCATAATTTTTAAATTTTATTGATTGAGATTATCAAAGCTTTCCCAAATTAGTAAAAAATAATTTTTGATTAACTGTTGGCTTAATTATATCTACCTAAATGGGATACTGCCTTTTCGCCGAAAAGTGATTGACCGAGTATACTCGGCATTCAAACCGAGTACCGAGGCCGAGTACGAGTATCAAAAAACCCGCCGAGTATGCCGAGTACCGAGTATCAACCGAGTACTCGGCCCATCTCTAATACAAAGTAAATATACTTATGCTCTTCCTTTATCAGCGTTGGGCCAGTTAAGATTTCATAAATCAATTAAATAACTTTCTACTTATATTAGTATTCCATTTTAGTAATTACACTTTCGTGTGTAACTCACTCAGCCTCCGATGCTTTACAACACAATTTATTATTTCGCAAATTGTATCCACAAATGTACGGTGATATTGATGTGCCGATAACCGCAGCGCAAGCTGCCGCTATTATCGTAATTGTCACTATTTGGAGGGGCGTGTAAATAGCTCCTGCCGTGTGTGATTGCTCACCCTAAAACTAAATTCCTAAAACTAAAATTGTAAGCGAAAGAAAAATAATGTATGGCAAGATGTCTGAAAAAAACTCCGTTAAAAACAAATCTGCACTGACCTGATGACATCCACTTCCGTCCCGTTCAGCTCCAGCCAAAGGTAATCCAAAAGGGGGACAGGTTCCACGATTTGTCCAAGGTTGGTTAATCCATTCCACGAGCGGGGTGGAAATCCTTCTTACGTCCTATGTTTCAGACAATCTTGTCTCCACAAAAGTTAATATGAGCGTTATAATAAACACTACGCGAATCACAAATGAAAATTTCTTGAGCGAGGCGATTAATTAAAATAAGCAAAGCGAAAAATATATCGATGACAAGACATCAACTTGCTGCGGTGAAGGTTGAAGCGATTCTTGGAAGCTTCTCGAAGAATCCGTACTGTTTCCGTGTTCTTGAAAACCAAGTGGCGCCATCCTGTGAGCTTACTTAGAACTTCCACGGAATATCAACAGGCTCACACAGATGTCGTTACCAGAGTATTTTCAGACATTGCGAAAAATATAAAAATTCAAAATTGAGAGAATGGCGCTCAACCATGCACCCCGCCTTGGAAGGTCGTGAGATCTTTCAAAACGAACATACCTCAGAACTGGTCGGAATACATAGAGGATCTAAGAGAAACGATAATATTGCGGCGTTAATAATTTAGCGTTATAATAATATTGCGGTTGACATAGCGATAGAAAAAAAAAAAAAAAACTAAATCGTAAACCTAAAACTAAATTTAAAGTTAGATTTATTGCGTGGGAATAGGGTACAGTTTAGTAACAGCGCGTTTATAATTACCAGATTGCGTCTTAACCATTGCTACACGAGCAATGCCATCAGAGCCTTTAAATACTTCAGTTATGATTCCCAGAGGCCAGCTCAAAGGGGCCATATTTTCTTGTTCAATAAGAACCACAGTTCCTTTCTCCACTGGTTTATCAGGAGTTGCCCATTTCTGTCTAACTTGCAGCGTATGCAGATATTCTAGACGCCATTTTGACCAGAAAGATTGAACCATACTGTCAAGCAAACTCTTGCGCTCTAGTAGGTTCACGCGTTGATGAGATAGATCGGGAGCAGGTAAATACTTAAGCGGTGTAGTCATCAGAAAGTGTGCTGGAGTCAGCACTTCTGGATGAGGATCCGATGATAAAACACACAGTGGGCGTGAGTTCAAAATACACTCTATTTGCGTTAAGACTGTTTGTAGCTCTTCGTAAGTTAGAAGTTGGGCTCCTATAACTCTGTACAAGTGCGTCTTTACACTCTTAATATTACTCTCCCATGCACCAAAATTTGGAGGTGGAATAAATTTGAAATCAATTCGTCGGGACAAAAGCTCATTTTCAAGCGCAGATTTGAAGTTTGAGCTTTGGAGAAAGTTGTGAAGCTCGTCTAGGTAAGACTTCGCTCCGACGAATGTTGTGGCGTTATCTGAGTAAAGACAAGAAACTGGTCCACGTCGGGAAATAAAGCGTTTGAAAGCGTCCAAAAAGGTAGAAGATTTTAAGTCCGAGACGAGCTCGATATGTACCGCACGCGTATTCATACACACGAACAAAGCCACCCACGCTTTTAGAGCGTGCTGGCCTCTGCGTCGAGCGAGCGTTATACGAATCGGTCCTGCATAATCTAGTCCGGTGTGCGTGAAAGCTTTGCATTCTGAGACTCGATATGCAGGAAGATTTGCCATCATAGGCTGCGGATGCGTCGGTTTTGTTCTGAAACAAATGTTACACTTGCGTAACTTTGCTCTGATAATGGTTCTGGCGTCTAATATCCAGTAGCGTTGTCGTATTATCGACATAAGAAGTCCAGGTCCAGTATGCAAATTCATGACGTGTTGATGTTGTATGATTAAGTCTACTATGTGATCTCGTTTTGGAAGGAGCACTGGGTGCTTTACTTCAAAAGGAAGGTCTGAAGCTGAAAGTCTTCCTCCGATACGCAAAATGCCTTCTACATCTAAAAATATTGCAAGGCTCTGCAATTTCTTCGGAAGAACTTTCCTAGCCTTAATCAGTTTTATATCCTCGGCAAAATGAGCGGATTGTACTGAACGTATCAAGACTTTTTCAGCTTCAGCCAAGCCTGTTACAGAGCGGGGGTTTATTTGTGACTTCGGTCGAGCAAATTTCAACACGTAAGCGATGATGCGAAGCAATTTATCCCAGGAGGAGATACGCTGCGCTAGCTCACATAACAATGGTGGCTCCATATGCGAAATTACAGCCATCACATTAACTTTGTGTTCAGGCAGCTCATTGCACTCAGCGAGAGAGAAAGGTTTGATAGGCCATTCATTAGGAGCAGAGCGAATCCAGGATGGACCGTTCCACCATAAGTCGTGTGATAATAATTGCGATGGGAGCATTCCGCGTGATACGCAATCACCAGGGTTAATAGCGCCAGCGATATGATAGAAATGTTTGGCAGCTAGAATTTCCTGACACTGCGCAACGCGGTTGCTCACAAAAATAGACCAGCGGTGTGGTGAGGAATGAATCCATGAGAGAGCTATTGTGGAATCAGAAAATGCATAAATGCCAGCTATTGGGGTGCGAGGCGAATAAATATCTACAACAGTTTTTATCAACTTTGCCATTAACAGAGCTGCGCATAATTCCAAGCGAGCGAGGGTTGTGATTTTCGTTGGCGACACTTTTGATTTAGCGCATAGAAGGCGAGTTTGAATGCCAAATGAGTTGGTGCAATGAGCGTATATAACACATCCCATGCCCTCCATACTAGCGTCACAGAAAGCCACAATTCGAAATTCACAATCCTTTTCGACGCCAATATGACGCGGAATTTTTAATTTTTCGAGCAGATTGAATTCCTGCGTAAGTGCAGCAAACCGTTCGCGTTTGTGTTCCGGGGCGGGAGCATCCCACTCATAGTTGCCCAACCACAGCTCTTTTATCAAGCGTTTAGCATATAATATTACTGGAGCAACCAAACCGAGAACATCAAATAACCGTGCAACCACAGAGAGAATATTTCTCTTGGTGCATTTTTCGGTTAAAAGGGCGGATTTGAAACAAAAGTGATCTTCAGATGGTTCCCAGTGCATACCTAAAACTTTGGAAACTTCCTTATCGACTTCGAATTCCATTAACTTGAGATGCAAGTTAGGAAGACAGTCAAGCAGTGCACAACAGTTAGTCGACCACTTTATTAACTCAAAATCACCAGCCTTGAAAAGTTTTATGAGGTCTTGCGCAAGACGCATTGCAGTTTCCTCGTCCTGAACAGAGTGGACTAAGTCGTCCATATACAGGCTGCTTTCAGCCACTCTAGCGGCATCAGGATAATTTGGACTCATGTCAGAAGCCAGCTGTCGCACAGTGCGCATAGCTATGTATGGGCTTGACTTGAGACCAAAAGGTTGCCTATTAAAGGCAAATGTGCGAATTTGTTCGGATTCATTGAACCGAAACAAAATGCGTAGGTATTTACGTTGGTCAGCGGGTACACCAATACGTAAATAATGTTGTTTTATGTCAGCGTTTATAGCGATAGGAAACAATCTGAAGTCCAAAAGCAGTAGAAACAAATCAGCTTGCAGATTGGGTCCAATATGTAGTACGTCATTAAGCGAAAGTCCAGTGTGCGTTTTCGCACTAGCGTCAAGCATTATGCGTGGCATCGGTTTGTCAGGCCGAATCACAGCATGGTGTGGTATATAATAACCATCAGGCGTAAGCTCTGAATCACTGACCGGGCTAAGGTAACCGTTGTCGATATAGTCCTGAATCACTTTATTGTAATTTTTACGCATGTCAGGTGACTGACGGAATTTGCGCTCGAGCGACATATAGCGGCGATAAGCGGCGGCGTGCGAGTTACCTAACTCTGACGGATCTTTGCAAAATGGCAAAGATACAGTATAGCGACCCGCATCGTCACGCATTACCGTGGATGTAAAAATATTTTCACATTCTGTTTCTTCCGGGGAAAGAAATCGCTTCTGTGGTATCTCTTCTAGTTCCCAAAATTTTTGAACTAAGTCGTTCAATACCAACGCGGAGAAAGAAGAAACAGGAGTGATGTTTTTACGCGGATAATCACCCATTAAAACCCAGCCGAATGTCGTAGATAAAGCTGGTGGCGCTCGAGTACCGCAGTCAACCCGATTTCCCAAAAATATATATGGGAAAAGTTGAGCACCTATTATGACGTCAATATCGCCAGGTATATTCCAACTCAAGTCAGCGAGCGGAAGATCGGCATAAATATTTGCATCGCACTCAATAAAATGAGCCGGCAGACTATCTGTGATACATTCTACCACTAGCGCATATATATTATATTGTTGTTGTGGATATACACGCGATTGTATATCGAAATAAACATAACCGATGATCGGACGCGAAGCTGCACCGACACCCTTAACAAATGAATTATGTGTCGGCGTTATCTGCAAATTTAACTTCCGACAACAATCAATAGTGACGAGATTATTTTGACTACCGTTGTCTATTAAGCACCTTACTATCGACGAAGTCGTTGAATCCTTAGGGCGAGCGTACACTTGTGCTGTCGATAGTAAAATTGCAGATTTTGGTTTCACATCAGCAGCGTGAAGCACGGTGGCGTCACAATCGGTTTTCCTAGGTGGCGGCGAAGTAGGGGCAATATTCTGATGTAATAAGTTTGAGGGACTAAAATGATCCTTATCCTTAATTACATAAGGTTGAGAATGCGTAGCGTCATTCGAAGCGGGCGGAGACGCAGTATTATAAGAGTGAGAGCGAGCGGCCAAAGTCGCGGTACAAGCGGAAGCGGACACAGCGGCATGAGCATGACGAGAAGCGTCATCATGTGGCATGGCCGCATGCGAAAACATATTATTCTTTTCCATATTATTTTGCGAAAAACATAGTAAGCTATGGTGACGTTTTTGACAATATTTACAAACGGAAGTAGAATTACACTCTGAAAGGTTATGTACAGTACTAAGGCAGTTGACACAACCGTGTTTCGATTTTATAAATTGATACCTATTTTGTGGATCACGTTTTTTAAATTGAGTGCAATTGTAAAGTTTTGTATGATCACTATCACCACACAAAATACAAACACTTCGTTGTCTAGATGGCGCCGCGAAAGGTGGCGGGTGCGTTACAACTTGCGACCGCGAAGACTCGGTAGTTACAAAAGTCTTGTAGGTATTTTGTTTGGCGGGCGGTTTATTCAAATTATTACTATTTCGTAAGCGTTCTAAAATCTTGACTTGATTTTGCACAAAGTCGATCAGCTGTGAACTAGTAGGTATTTCGCTGTCCCTTAAAGTTAGTTCAAATGTACGAACTGTATCAGAGTCCAACTTCCGAAGAGCACAATGTAGAAACATAAAATCATTTAAATCTTGTATTTCCAATTGTTTGAGCGCGGCGATTGACGATGAGTATTTACTTATAAATGCCTCGAGACTATTTGCATTGGGCGAGTTTCCTTTCAAATCGAAAATATTATTTAGGTAAAAGCTACCTAAGGCACGCTTATCTTGAAATTTCTTTACTAAACTGTCCCACAAAATATTATACGTTTCACCAGTGGGAACAATGCCTGCTGTAAATTTTATGGCATCATTCGTAAGTTTCGAAATTAAATACTGTACACGCTGCGAGTCAGTCAGTTGTGGGTTTAAGTGGATATTCGCCTTAAAGGACTGATAAAATAAATTCCAATTTTCAGGGCGACCATCAAAACAAGGAATTACTAAAGGTTGCAATTTCACTATGGAAGCGGATAAGTTACTCGACTCACCTAAACGAGGCACAGAATTCTGCATATTTAATAGTTTATTTCTTGCCCGTTTTACGTATGCGTACAGATCTTCAAATGAATCGAGACAAGCATAGTCGGGTGTTGCGTCTGATTGTAATTTTAATTTTAAGTTATTATATTTATCTAGCACCGACTCGAATTTACTATGTAAATCGTCTACGGTTTCCGACTCAGATAAGAAATTCTCGTTTGAACGGGAAGATGAATCAAATGAAATAATGTTTTTCGATAAATTAAATAATCGATTCATTCGTTCAAACAATAACTCTTTCTTTTGATTTATTAAAATTAATTGAACAGAAAGTTCACTTTGCTTTTCGGCCATTATAAATAGTATTATTAGCGATTAACACGAAAAACAAAGTGTCGAAATTTTAATAATGTATGCGTCGAACTTGAATAAAGAATCACGAAAGTAATGTTCGTTTAAAAAAAATAACACGTAATTAAGAAAGACGTACGTAGGTATGCAAAAATACTATACCTACCTTATAGCGGAGCGCCGAAGATTACAAATAAATGCAACTTCTATAAATTAGTGATAACATTCCATTGAATACTGGGAATGAATGGAAAAAAGGTCGAGTATTAGGTATCTAGGTTTTATGAATGTAAGCGGAATGTATCTACCAATTGATTACGTAGATAACACTAAGATTAAAATAGCGAGATTTCACCAAGAATTACGTGAAATCGGGGCGTAAATTGTCAGAATTTACCAATATTTACGTAAATCTGAACAAAATAAGCTATATGTTGAATTAATAGCGATATTCACCAATAGTACGTGAATATGAATGGAAGTATGAAGCGGTATTAAGTACTAAACTTGAAATGAATTTACTGATTTTGCTGGAAATATCCTGCTATGAAGGACCATCTCTTATGGAGGGGCGTGTAAATAGCTCCTGCCGTGTGTGATTGCTCACCCTAAAACTAAATTCCTAAAACTAAAATTGTAAGCGAAAGAAAAATAATGTATGGCAAGATGTCTGAAAAAAACTCCGTTAAAAACAAATCTGCACTGACCTGATGACATCCACTTCCGTCCCGTTCAGCTCCAGCCAAAGGTAATCCAAAAGGGGGACAGGTTCCACGATTTGTCCAAGGTTGGTTAATCCATTCCACGAGCGGGGTGGAAATCCTTCTTACGTCCTATGTTTCAGACAATCTTGTCTCCACAAAAGTTAATATGAGCGTTATAATAAACACTACGCGAATCACAAATGAAAATTTCTTGAGCGAGGCGATTAATTAAAATAAGCAAAGCGAAAAATATATCGATGACAAGACATCAACTTGCTGCGGTGAAGGTTGAAGCGATTCTTGGAAGCTTCTCGAAGAATCCGTACTGTTTCCGTGTTCTTGAAAACCAAGTGGCGCCATCCTGTGAGCTTACTTAGAACTTCCACGGAATATCAACAGGCTCACACAGATGTCGTTACCAGAGTATTTTCAGACATTGCGAAAAATATAAAAATTCAAAATTGAGAGAATGGCGCTCAACCACTATTCAACATTCATAATTACATTCATCCCACTTCTGAAAAAACGATACAATTACGCAACATCAAAATAGTCCACCTCAAATAATTCACTACAAATATATTTCATGCTGAATTATTAATAATATAACTAATGCGTATTACAGACAGTTTGGTGGGCAACTTTCTTAAGCAGTTTTATTTCTTATGGTTATTCGTGACACTCTTATACACACTCGACAAAACACTCACACACACACAAACACAAACACAGACACACACTCGATAAAAGAAAGCCTTTCAGGCTATGGGACCTATGGCAGTTCACATCGAATAGAGTCTGCTGCCTAATTACTTATCTGTTTTTGTTTAAGCATAATAAGGTTACCCTCGACCTCTATCTCGCCTGATGTTAAGCGACGATGCGATCTACCATGGAGACCTAGGTGTCTCCAATTGTAACAATCAGGAAAAATTTACTCAGCCGATGCATGCCACAGCCTAGACGTTAAGTTGGTCCCCATCACAAATATGTGGGCTGGATTGAAAAAAGTTAAATGTGAAACGTGTCTGTTATCCCACGATTCCTTTACCGGAAGCTCAAGTTCAGAGTCAATCGAACCCACACATTTTTGTTTCGTGTCCCGTAAATACTACGTGTTTACATCTGAACTGTCACCACTTTCACCTACAAATACTTATTGTCAATAATAAACATTGATAATAATTTTTACATAGAATATTCTGTTGACTGTCTTGTTGAATACCATATCTTTGTACGCTGACTGATCTACGATAGCTTTCACGATGGATTTAAAAATAGATATAAATAACATTAAAAAAAAATAGAAATATAAAATCCACAATTAATTTGATTCTAAATATAATACAATTTGACGTATTCGTAAATAGCCTTGGCACAGTTAATATGTACCATTTTGTAATTATAGACATTAACAGGTAATATGAAACAGATTCAACATTGTTTTAAAATGAAGCCTATTTCATGATAGAGCTGCGGAATATAGTTCAATTTCTTTTATCACGTACCGTTCATTTTGTTTCTGTGGATAATTTTAACTACTTACATTGCAGAGAATAAACAGCCCAATAAATGTTCCCACTGCTGGAACTTGGCTCCTACTAACTAGATAATTAGGATTAAATATGATTAGATCATAAATATGAAATAAGTAAATACTAATACAACTTTGTAGTCCATTAGAAAATGTAATTTTGTAGGTTTATTCACTTTTAAGTTTTTTCTGTAATTTAAGGAAACCAATAGTTAGTTATAGTTAGTTTTAGGTTTATCTATATATATTGTTTGTTCGTGTTGAATTTAAGCGCAATAAAGCATAAACTTATCGGGAGTGGATTTAAAATAGTCGCCACTCAATTTCACCTCAAACCTTCCTCGCTTCCTTTGCCGACAGATCTTTGAAGGTACACGTCTGTTCTCGAAATGCCTTAAGATACTCAACTCTGTCGATGTTTCCAAAGAAAGCGTATATTGATGAGTTAATTAAGCTTCGGAATTGAGAGGTTTCAACTCGTTGAGAACTTGCCTAATTATTCCTAGTGTTCTGCTTTTAAAACTTGGCGGAGAAACACGGGGAAAGGTCGATTACTACTAGAGATTGGGAATTATTAAATTAAGATCGAACTTCCTCGTCTGTTTTGTCGTGTAAGAACATTAAATTAATTAACCGTCGCTCACTAACGTGAAGTAATTTCTATCAAGTACTAGTAACATCTCGCAGTTTCACTGGCGTCGTTTGTGATCCCATTATGTTCCGAATAAAAAGTGACCTATTTGTTATTCCAAAATATTGTCTGTCTATGTACCAAATTCAATTCTTAAGTTTTTTAGTCATTAGTTTTTGCTTGAAATAATAACAAACAATCACACATAATCTGTCGCATTTATAATATTAGCAGTATCAGGCGTCACCTTGATATTTAATTGAGTTGATTATTCGTAGAACAGCATTGGCGGAGTTTAGTTGATAAACATTATTTTAAAATCATATACTAAAAATGTTCTTTTCGAATCTGCTGGTTTCAGAAATGAACGATCAAAGGTAGATTTAATTATTATTTGAGGTACATCAATTTACTGTACTGATCAAATTTTTTTTTTTGCAAACAATTTAAGGTTTGTTTTGTGCAATACATGTCCTAAAATAGTTGAATGTTTAATGGATAGATAAAACTGATTATGATGATATTTTAGATACTGTTTTCTACTAAAATTATTCAAAAAAATATGACGTTCTCCGAGGGAAATTAGATTAAAACAGCTAAGTATATTTTTGAGAGCACTCGCGGCGCAAAATTGAGTTAATTCGTAACTTTGTATATAAAAGTACAACGAGAGGGACAAAAGAAAATAAAGAAATTAAATTACAACCAGTTCTGAAAGATGACTGGAAACGTGGAAACATGGCGGAGTGGCGCCAACTTCGGGACTTTTCTGAATTACCTACAGGATGCAGAGATTTAGAAATTACTGGGCTTAGGGATACAACACCTTACATCTCTGGGTGACGAGCTCAGTGCAGTGCTACCTAGCATTGCACTGCGCTCGTCTGTGTTTTGGACTTTTCATGTTCCAAAAGCTGTTTGTCACTGTGCTGTTATGTGGCTGGCATGTTGCTTACCATCAGGCACATGTACTGCTCGTCTCGTCAATCTATAATAAAAAAACTTTTTTATAATGTATTTCTCACATAAACGTTAATTTTGGTGTAAGATTCTCTTCCGGTTTCTATGTTCCCTGAAAAATCCAATTCAAATCACGACTAGAAGAAATAGGTCCCTTATGATTATCTTATGAAACATTGCTTCCTTTCTGGTCAGTTTGCATCAAAAGGTGGCGTATTAAAAACAAAGTTTTATTTTTGTATGTGTGCATTAAAATTAAAAATAAATGACAATGTTGGCTTAAAGGCCGGTTTGCATTTTGATTATTGCGAGTGTGAGTGCGAGTGCGATAGCGAGTGCAAGTGACTGATTACTATGCACTCGCAATAATCAATCGGTGTCCACACGTGTTTGCTACCAATCACTCAACACCTGCACTACTCACTCGCACGCGTGCTAATCAAAATGAAAACAGGCCTTAATGGCAAGAGCGTCCGATTCCATAAGTGTCAGGTCGTAGGTATCTATCAAACACGTGGTTTTCTTTGTAATTGGTCACATTGTAAGTTCGTAATTAAGTGTAGGTCACCCCATGTGAATAAGTACTCGCTGTTTCTGTAATAATATGTGTTCAATATAAATTACACGAAAACGTTTCGCCAAATGAAATGAAAATCAAAATCGAAACATTTCCTCCGCGAGAACTGAAATACTGAATACACCCCGCGGTATCTATCGCTCTAATCCGCACCGTTCTGAATCTGAGAGTTCCCAGCTCAGCACCCACTAAATCCTAAGCGATTCTACATGTTTACGTTTTCTAAAATGTCAATTCTAAGCCCCAGCTATTTACGTCTACGAAAATCGTCACCTCTCGTTCCCTGTTGTGGCTCGAATGCATCATTACGAGTGCGGCGCGCTGCGGCGGCAGGGGGCGGCATGCGGCCGGGGCGGCATGCGGCGAGGGGCGGCACACGGCAGGGACGGCACGTCGAGCGTGCGGATGACAATGCGTTGCGCGCGGCTGCTGCAAATGACGTCTGCTATTGAAATTTTTAACGTTTCATTTGCAACTATTAAGTATTTGAATCGTCGGATTGCAAAAAATACATTGTAAATTATATGTGACTGCTAATCAAAATAAATACATGACATATTTTACCTTTAATAGGTAATTGACAGACATTAACGTTAAATAAATGTAATTAAAGTGCAACTAAATAACCCCTTTCTGTTTGGAAATTTAACGCATAAAAGTCATAATAAAGCTCATAAGTTTATCTCTCTATAAACAATACACAGAACCTTTGAACCTTTGAACCTTTATTTATTTTCTATATTGATTGATAGCACGCGCTTTGCATGCCTAATCTCTGCCATCCTCACAATGACATCTGAAACCCAAATTAGTCTGACAAAACAGTGCAATCTAGCACAAAATAGCGCAATCCAGCACAAAATAGCGCAAATCCAGCACAAAATAGCTCAATCCAGTACACAATAGCCAATCCAGCATAAAAAAAGCGCATTACAGCACGCATCAACACATCACAGCACGCACCGGCGCACACCGCTATTATCCCCTTGCTTTACTCCGTCAATCTCACACCTCTACCAAAAATCTGGATCATCCTAAATTAGATACGCAGTAACGAGGAGGCTTCCTGAGCCATGATAATGGGTTTTCTTTGCTAAGGGAAAAACCAATTTCGACGGTAAAACATCAAAATATCTAAGTCAAGTTGGAGATAATCCTCGGGTCCCGGTAAATATCTTACGTCGTGATATTCGTTGTTAGCGACATGACGCGGCGCGACATATCACTCGCGACGCGATAGATGTCGCGCGACATATCACTCGCGACACGACGGACATTGCGCGACATAATAAATGTCGCAGGGCACGACGTACGACGCACGACTTCTTGTCTTCATTTTTTCTCTACTCACATACTTTTATTCGACTTCCTATTAATACTATAAACGCGAAAGTTTGTTTCGATGTATGTTTGTTACTCTCTCACGCAAAAACAACTTACTGAAAGGATTTGGATGACATTTGTTGCATGAATAGATAAAGGTTTGGAATAACACGTAGGTTATTTTTTAATCCGGGAAATTAACAGGATCGGGAACTACGCGGTTGAACCCGTGGGCCGCTACTAGTCATATAATTATATTTTAACTGACTATTACTATAGATTTAATTAATATTCAGTGGGTAGTAACTCTGCCTGCGAAGCCGAGGGTCGTGGGTTCGATTCCCACCCAGTGCAAATATGTATTTGTGTGATGAATTCAAATGTTTGCACTGTGTCTGGGTGTTTTTGTGTATAATAAGTATGTATTCAAAACTATATAAGTATTATATCAGCTATCTGGCCGCCATCGTACAAGCTTTGCGTGTCAGGGTGGTCAGATCAGAAGGGTCAGATGGTGTTGTGTGGGTTGTCCACCAATATTTATTTATTTATTATTTAAAAATTGTGCACTACCTCCTTAGAATAGTTTTGCTGCTTTAAGATCTACGTAACGTAGATGGTGTGACAATAAACGTAGCGAAGCGAAACGACAACAAGCAGTTGATGGAATTGTGGAATGCGTTGCCTGAGTGGGTTTTCCCTGTTGGTTACAATCTTTGTGTCTTCAAATCGAGAGTGAATCGGTTTCTTCTAGGTAAACACGGCCCATCGTAGACCGCATCGTCGCTTAACATCAGGCGAGATGGCGGTCAAGTGTAAGCATATAAAAGTAAAAAAAATAAAAATGGAAACGTAAAACTGAATATAGGGCTGGGTAGCGAGCCACGGCAGAGGAATAGATTGATGATGATGAATTATGTTAGAGAATATACGACAATATTTTAAGTAAATTTATAACTTACATACTTCAGATGCTAAATAGGTGACTGCTACAGTTGTTTTTGATGAAATAAGAATTATTAAAGTTACCATAAGTTACATGAAAATAATTGTCCCAACGCATTCGAAACATAAAAAAAATCATAAATACATTTTATTGATCACTTAAAATTACAAGTACACTTATCTAGTATCAAAATAAAGTAAAACACTTAATCCAAATGTGAATAAAATTTTACAGCCTTTAAAAACTCTGACAAAACACACGAAACGCGATAAAACTTTAAAAATAGTTAACAAAACTACATTGTAAAATAAAACTGCCACTCTGTCAATGGGCAGCTGTAAAAATATTTTCGAGTCTCACTGGCCGGTGTAAGTTGATCACGTCCCTTCTAACTTCTAACACGGCTCTAAAGACAATGTTCTGTCGAAAAATGGAAAATTGAAATCTTTTTGTTAGTGCTCGTAAAGATTTTCATCCGTTTTACGGAGTCTCGTGTCGACTACAAGCCTTTTTAGAGATATAGGCGCAGTTTTATGTTCTAGTCTTTTATGTTCACTTGATTTTATACTACGTTTTATTCGTTTTAATACTGTCACTTATGAAGGAAATAAAAAGTATATGGGAACTGTTATTGTGTGTTTGTTGGCTGATATTATGGCGGCGGAGATTGTAGTATCTCGTTTTGTGAACTTGTAATATGATATTTTTATTCAGTGAAAAATAACAATTTTATTAGGCTTGGGAGTATATACAAAAAACTTTTTCCACTATAATTTCGTATTTTACCTTAAATATATAAAAATTGATGTATGTCCTTTATAGAATGGTAAACTATGCATGTAATGATCATTAACAAAGTTGTTGTGCATGAACCAAAGAAGGTGGCACGATGAATTTTCGACAAGTGGCGTAGCTACGCACGCAGGATACAGCTCGTAAAGTGGCGTAGCTACGCACGCAGGATACAGCTAGTAAAGTGGCGTAGCTACGCGCGCAGGATACAGCTAGTAAAGTGGCGTAGCTACGCACGCAGGATACAGCTAGTAAAGTGGCGTAGCTACGCACGCAGGATACAGCTAGTAAAGTGGCGTAGCTACGCGCGCAGGATACAGCTAGTAAAAAATAAATATAAAACATAACCAAGAGGTGCTATGTATCTGTGTATGCTTAATGTTAACGATACGTCGTGATGTATTAATTTCATTTGAAATTAAGCCGATGAGATGATTAAAAAAAGCGGTTTTATTTCTGCACTCATATCAAGTTTTATAAGTTTCGTTACTAAAAAAGTAGATTTAGCATTTTGATCCGATTTTAAATAGAAGTCGTCAACTAAAACCGCGCTACAGATTTTTATCATGAATATATGTATAAAGCCAATTGAAAGAACATGTATTAAAATTAAGAAAGTAGCTTCACAATAAAATTTAAAAAACCTTTTTTGGGAAGCTCTTGGGACATTAAAAGGATCGTTTTGTACTGATACTATGCTAACAATCCGTTTCTGTTCACCACATCAAGAAAACTTCGTCGATCAAAAGTTTATGAAAGGACAAATACTTGTTTCTCGTTTAACAACTTCAGATCTCCTTTATTCGAAATTACCTCTCCCCTAAACTGAAGGCGGATTATACAATACACGATTGCTTTATTTACAGCACACCTTTCATAAAGACTCCAACTTCCTTAATAGAATTAGTGAACGGGAGGCGAAAACACGGCAGTTCAGCCACTCATACCACATTACCATACTCCCTCATAGCCTCATAGCGGCGGCATTGCATTATTTATTGGGAAAAACTTTAGCATTGCCACAACACACCCGGACAGATGTTCGGATCACCTGGGTACACGTGGAACAACCCAAAACCAACTCTAACTCAAAGGGTTACAATCGAAATTCGTGTGGTTATACTGTTGTTTTTATAGTGTAATCGCGGGTAGTCGTCAGGTACTTTGGATTGTGTCTAGCACAAAAATGTATTATTCAAACGCTTAGGAATTATACAGTATATTTTAACGTCTATGTTGCGTTTGTTTATGGATTCCGATGAGGTCTGTGCATCGCGTGCTTTTTTATGCAATGTTCCTTCCTGAGTGTACTCGTTACAGTAATAGCCTCGAGCGAGGCTTTTATGGCCGGGATATATTGAAATTGTTTATTTAGATACTGAAGCACCTTTTGAGGGGAGTTTGAATGAATCTATCAAATTGCGGATACGAATTTTCAGGGATGTTTTCTTTGGGATACTTTGTGAACAAATATGAAATAAGGGTATGATTTAATCTTGGAACCAAGGTTTATATGTTTTTCATGTAATGTCTGGCCTTCAGTCTGCATCTAGTTCTTGATGACATCATTAAGTAATGGGTTGACCACAGTGCCACTGTTTCAGAAGACAAACAATTCCCTGTTTTAAAAACTCTTGAATGCATTGATATTGAATATGCTACCGCCAGTTAATAATAGGACGATAGTGTGGTTTATTACCGCTTTTAAACGCTCCATTTTATAAAGTATTTGTGATTTAGATAGAGAAAATTCGATGATTCTAATGATGGCGTAAATTATTATACTCTTTCTAGGTACGTATATTTATTTGTGACTGAAGCTTGGGTCACTTGCATGTGTGCAGAGTTTTATTTACAGATGTGAAACGAGTTGTACCATAAATGAATATGATTCGCACTCAACCCTAGTAAGTTATCATACAAGTATTCGTATAAGTCAGCTTGAGACAAAAACTGCTTTAAAAACACATACATATTTCTTTAATATGCCGCCACAGCTGATACATAGAAACACATCTAAAAGTTATTTATTATTTTGAATGTTTTGATTCCACAAAAAATATAGTACAAAGATTGTTTTTCGTCCCAATTCATCGCATCGGCGTTGCTGCAAACGCAGCCGCGTTGCACTAAAACTCGGATATACCAATTTCCAAAAAAGCAGAGCGAGTGGTCGGCAAAGGCACCAGGACAAGTCTCGTTACCCGGTGCGGAATTTTTAACTCCAATCATCGATGTCCGACAGGCGTGTCGCTCCGGTAGTTGTTTGCCCCACTTTGCCCGAGTGGGTTTGCCTCGTTTGCTTCTCTGTGCCCCGGGTGGTTTGCCTCGCTAACTAGATGGATTTCGTGACTTTAGCAGTTACTGAGCTTTAAACTTTTTGGTACTCAATTATATTGATCTAAGTTTGAGTACATTTAAAAATATATATAATCTATATGTATATTTGTTTAATAAACTAGTTTCTAGATATGCAGTTAAGTTGTTTTTTTTTAATGCTGAACATTGTAGCCGCCTTCCATCTTCTCACCTTTGATCTAAAATATTAATAAAATATGGAAAGAAAATTATTTATTTTTTATGAGACACTGTTTTTTTTTTTATTTCAGAGTTGACTCTATGAAGTATCTAAAGCTCCAAAAAATGTTTTTGTTTGAACGCGCTTTTCTTTGAAACTTTAAGTACAAATTAAAAAAATGTTTCTGAAATCCGAATCCACAGAGACCGCAGTAGGCTATGTGACATTGAGAAGTGTAACATACGGCCTGTTCCACTAGTGAAAGAAACGTAGTAGAGATGTCCGTCTGTCCGTGTCTCGAGCCCTGGGTCCGCTCCTGTGCTGGTCCTAATTTATTCAGGGCTGACGTGGGCCGCGCAGAACTTTGTGGGATTAGTGCTAATTGAATATGTTATGTTTTGCGGCCCGGGGTCGCGGGATCACTCCGTTTTTGACCGCTAAGTTATTTAGCGAGGGCGAGACAGTCAGCTTACGATGCATATTTCCCGTCATTATAATTACTCGTACGTAAAAGAAAATTGTGAAGGGTTTTTGGTCAAAAACCGTTTTGTAAAGCGGCGGTTTAACGATCAGCCGGATTGAATACGGCTGATTAAAAAACCGCCGGAATGTATTCGACGCCATACGTCATTCAACACAGCTAGGCGTAAAGTAATAAAGCGAGAGATTAGCCGCCTCTTTGACAATTTTCAGTTCCGATTCTTAACACTCATGGCACTGCCTGACAAAATAACAACGGCATTGAATACTGTAAGTGTGTTGCTAAATTGCTAAAGTGACAGTAGATTCTGGAGTTCAGAGGAATCGTACACAATATTATCAAAGTTTCACTTGTCACCCTGGGTGTTACTTGGAAACTATTTCGTTTCCACCGTCCACCTTGTTAAGACTAAATCGGACTGGGTAGGTTACATGAGACCCAGATCCGACTCGGAGCACACCGACTCCACCTAGTCTTGGCGCTACTACCAATAGAGTGTATTTAAATTTATTTTTATGGATAATTAAAACATAAATTGCAATCCAAAATCACCATTTCTCTACACAAACTATAAGTGTGGAAATTTTTTTCATACTTTTCCGTCCGCGCGATTTCCGTAAAAAGGGAACAAAAGTTTTAGTTATGACGTATTAATTAATAGAAACCACAGTTGACAGTTTGTTAGTTGACACGAAATAATAAAATAACTTAATGAATGGATCCGATAGTCGGATTTGGACAATTATTTGAACATCATCAACAATGAACTACCAGTTTCATTGAAATCGGGTCTGCTGTTTACATTCCGAATTGATAAAATTATTCGGAAACAATTGTACTACTTATACTGTCCATCGATATTGTAACTATGTAGCTTTAGTACGAGTTTTTTTTATAGAAAGTAGGTACAGCAAACAGCAGATCGTTCATGATAATAGTGATAAAACGTCAATTTATTTGAAAATGTACTTAAGTGTTGATGACATTTGGTCTACAGTGGTGTTTAATACGCTTTTTAATTTGAATATTTACGGTTTGTTCTTCTTATAATCAAATATGGGATTTCAGTTTGCTTATTTCTGTTAGTTTACAGTGTGTTATCGTGTATATACTGATATCGTACTTATTCAAGAATGCCGGCACGAAAGAGTAGCACTATTGTAAATTGTAGTAGTAGGACTTTTTGCAGACTCCTTCTGGGGAGGCACTACACGAGAAACAGACTGCATAATTTCCAATTATTGCTGACAACAGAGCATAGACTTTTTGGGATCAGTTGATGGTTAATTGACATTAATTCAACCAATTTCTCCACTATTTAGGACATAATGGCATATATTATTCAAATTATAGATTGAATAAAAACCTTCATAAAAACCGTAAAACAATTCGTTAAATTTCGAGAACGAACAACTCACATTCAAATTATGAGATCCTTAAAAGTAATAAGATTATTTCAGTTATCTGCCTGGCATTTTACAGAGTGTTCTTATTTTGAGGCCTGATTGTGTTATGTACGAAAATTTATTTTAAATATATTTATTTTTTATATCAATAAACGAAACACTCAACTGACAACAATATTTTTTGTTACAGGTACGTTGTGTTCAAACATCAGTTCATCAGATAACGTGTAGACAGGTAAACGTTCAAAATGGCCCCGTATCTGTGGTCGCATCGTCACGACCGGCGTCCAATCAAGATCGACGATTTAAATATTTTCGAACTTCACTAACCGAACGCAGACTGCCAGCAACATAAAAGAATCCCTCATTAAAAGACTAATCCAATTTCCATCTGTTTTTCTTCAAAAGGGGACAGGGCGTCGCTTTGGCGCGGCTCGGGGATTACGGAACACATCTGAATTGAACTTTTACGTTCCGAAACTCGTACATGTGCAATTACTGCGAATCAAACTCGGGTGGAATGTAATTTTCGTCGATCTCACCGCGCGTCTCGCCGCCGTGTCGGAACTTCGTAGGTGGTTCTCGAAAAAGTTACTTTAAATTCATGTTAACATTTTCTTATCTATTTAATTAAAATATTTATATTTATTTCGTGCTACAAAGGATGCAACAATTGAAAAATTATGGACGGTCTCGAGCCAATGTGAAGCGGCTACTACTACTATCGAAATCAATTTAAAAGATCACTAAATTTCTAAGAAATGACTACAGATTTTTTATTGGATTAAAATAGTACAGAACAGTAGAATATGTTATACAGTATAGTTAGCAGCATAAGAATACGCGGTAGAACCATATCTCAAGATTTTCGTTATGTAATTATTTATATTTATGAATTAATATATTTATTGCCATTTAGCTGTGTCGAAACAAGCAGACAGACAGGCGGACAGATAATTATAAGTATTTTTAGGGTTCCGTACCCAAAGGCTAAAAACGGAACCCTATTACTGAAGCTTGGCTGTCCGTCCGTCCGTCTGTCACCAAGCTGTATCTCAAGAACGGTGATAGTTGAAATTTTCACAGATGATGTATTTCTATTGCCGCTATAACAACTAATACTAAAAATAAAATAAAAATAACATTTAAGGGGGCTCCCATACCACAAACTTTATTTTTTACTGTTTAAAATTAATTTACAAAAGTAAAATTATTAATTATCAATATAATATCTACAGATAAATTTGTACTTGATGAGTCTACGTAAAAATACTCATAATTAACAAATTTTTACCGATTTCAAAACGTAAATGTCCATTAGACAGTTGGAAATACTCGTAACTAAATACGCTCTTTAAAATATGTTCGAAGTTGTCGTGCAGGTGCGTGGTCCATACTTGCATAACAATCTTAGGTCTTGTTTTGTGTTTAGTGGAAGATATTTGTTTTATATAAACTGCGATATCAGTAAAAAAGAGGAAACATTGGAATACAGAGAGCGAGTTCTGTGTCAGAGAAGTAACATCTGCACATCACTAAAGCGAACCATTTAGGTACAACACTTCATTGACTATCCATTTAAAATGAGAACAATGATACAATATAAATGCGAAACTTTGAACTACGGCGGTTAAACAACCTGCAATTAATATAATACTGATTAAATATAATTTTATGCATGTTTTTTTGTAATGTAGTCGTATAGGACTCTGATGTGAAGGAAATTATTTTACATAAACGGAATATGACAAAGAAAACGTCGTAAAATTAAATGGGCCTCAAATGATTTATGAAAACATTCCCGCATCCGAGCATCTCGAACTTTCGCGAACAGATCTCGTGTGATGTGTTCCCGGAAACAGATGACACCCGAACTCGGAGGAACGCGCGGATCGAGGATGGAGCACTTGAATCGCTGATTAAAATTGTGTCTCGATGTGCGAGCGCGGTAATGAACAATATATTCGAGTGTGTTCGAGAATTTCGATCATTTAGGACGAGTGATTCTGAGAATTGTACCCCATTGTGAGGGTAGAAGTCGTTAATATGCACGTCTTTTTTCACGTCTTAATTGATCTGCGTTAATAGTGTAAATATAAGGCACAGTGGCTGGAACGTCCAATTTTATAGTGATGTAGTTGTAGGTTCGAATCTCGCTTGCACCGGTTCGAATCTGGTTGAAATTTAGAACGTAGATAGAATTTAGTCTGGAATAAGCCGTATTTGGCTACCCCACAGACTGTAAGGTATGATATTAATTGGGTCAACTTTTAAATAATGTTGATGATTAGAACTTCAAAGATTTAAGGTATCCTTAAAATTATTCAAGTAATATACTAAATAATAATTATGCCATTTAAATAACAACATGACATAATAATACCACACAAAAGTATATACATTTCACATAATCCAACGTAACATTATGACTCATATTATTATTATGTATTATTATGTCATATTTAAATAACAACATGACATAATAATACCACACAAAAGTACATACATTTCACATAATCCAACGTAACATTATGACTCATATTATTATTATGTATTATTATGTCATATTTAAATAACAACATGACATAATAATACCACACAAAAGTACATACATTTCACATAATCCAACGTAACATTATGACTCATATTATTATTATGTATTATTATGTCATATTTAAATAACAACATGACATAATAATACCACACAAAAGTACATACATTTCACATAATCCAACATAACATTATGACAAATCAATTAAATAACAACAGAATTGAAGTTAATTTCTTCGTCAATAAAAGTAACAGCGTAACCACTTACTCTTGGAAGCCTACAAAAATATGCTAAAGTTGCCAGCACGAGCATACTTACCCAACTTTAATTAGCATCTAAACATGATAGGGAAACATAAATAGTGCAGCTCGCGTTTGAGCTAATTAGCCGAAGTTTAGCGATTGACTTGCCATCCTCCAGCCAACTAAAGTAGCTGAAATTAACTAGATATTTATTTAGCTTGTGAACAGAAAATAGCTCTTGGAATATCTAGTCGCTGCCGCGCTTGGTGTTGATTTTTGTGCTTTTAGATGTTTGATCTTTAATTCTAATTAACGAGTAAACATTTTTTGAAAAGTTTTCACAGAGTTTTCATTGGGTTGAAGTGAAAATTTCTTTTGGTGCACCCTCCACAAACAGATTTTTCGTGGCTGTGAATTTAGCTCAAGCGTCATGCTCGTAAATTAAAGATGTTCGGGTGAACACGGGACTCGACCATGTTTAGAAGACTTATTTAGACGACCATGCTTTGAAGATTATTCCAGATTAGCAGCGCCCTCCGGTTTCACCCGCGTAGTTTCCGAAGCTAGCTATCAAATTCTAAATTATAGGTTTTCACTTCTATTGGCAGTCCCCATAAGTGCCATTTTTTTCTAATCGTTTTTACCAAAAATGTATACCTACTATCAAAAAAACTTACACAACTTTGTTTAAAACCAAGCGGTGTAAAATATATGAGGTATGAGCGTGATCACTTCTCTTCTTACGGCGTGATGAAGTAACAAATACGAGTACATCTAAACTTTTTCATTTACCTACAAACCTACATATATATGTAGGATTGTATGATTACAAAAATTACGTTAGAAATATTTTTCTTCTAAAACAAAGCCTGCCTCATTTGTAAACTGGACTTTCTGTCCAACCTCCATAAACAAACTAAACAAGTCTAGCTCCCAGAAAATTAGCACAAAAAGCAGCATTTAGAAAAAAAGCAGTAAGGCGAGTAAAATAAAGTCGTTTTAATTACCGCCCTGTCCGACACCGAGCTCTAATTTATACTGTAATTAGATTTTACTACAAAAACTCTAATTTTACTACAGACTCGATATTAGCTGACGGAATTTATCGGAGGGTTAAATGTCACTAATTGAAGAAAACGACGAAAAAACGTACTTAATTGGATGTTGCACGTGCGAAGGAAAAGGCTTTAATTGCAGCTTTCTATAAAACTGTACGTTCTAAATGTATGCTTATAGAATGGGGAATAAAACTGCGAAATATTGACAATTAATTTACTTTTAGAGTAGTATCTCTTGTTCGTTATTAGTGTGCTTGATTGATCGTGACAAGCAGAATTATAATACTGCGAAACAGTATTTGTTTACTATAGTAGATCCAACCGTTTATTTTCTTTTTGACAGCACCAATAAAACGTAACTGCGCCATGTTACGCAAAAGTTCACTTTTAAATGCGAGGTTTTAAAAATATGACTACTGCTTAAATTTGCTCCTTGATCCCGTATAATAACCATCTTTGGCAAATTGAGTCCATAGGTGCAGGAGTTTTTTTATAAATTACATAAAACAACAAACGTTTTTAAAAATTTACGTTCTATGGCTATCAACATCACCCATAGAACGTACATTTTTAAAAGCGTTTGTTATTTAATGTAATTTATTAAAAAAACTACCGTACTTATCGACTCAATTTGTCAAAGATGATTATTATACGGGATCAAGGAAAAAAATTAAGCAGTTGTCATATTTTTAAAACCTCGCATTTAAAAGTGAACTTTTGCGTAACATGACGCAGTTACGTTTTATTGGTGCTTTCAAAAAGAAAATAAACGGTTGGATCTACTATAGCAAACAAATACTGTTTCGCAGTATTATAATTCTGCTTGTCACGATCCATCAAGCACACTAATAACGAACAAGAGATACTGTCAAAAAGAAAATAAACGGTTAGATCTACTATAATTGGAAAAATTCAAAAATAGTTTTTTAAGATATCTCGATTATGATATATATATCATATACTAGCGACGCCCGGGGGTTTCTTTTATTGATCAACAATTTTCTAAGCATTCAAACTTTCGCATTTATAATATATTAGCAGTATTATTATGGAAACGAAGTTGTTTGTTAACTAATTTTAATTAAATAACGGACTACGGACAAGTGATATTAAAAAGGACATAATTTGTTTATATGGAATTGCACATCTAGCACCAAAAGGGTACCTTTTGCACACTTACAGCAAAGACGCGATGGTCAAGAGACAAAAACGTCTGATTTCACAATTATGAGGTCATAGGTTCGAATCCGTTTTTCACATCTGAGTACTTTTCCAACAAACCAAAAGTACCTTAATTTACTGTAATCTCATACTTAGAAGTTAAATTGTCTCAAGCCCGTCTCAGTCGTAAACCTCGTCTAGTCTGCCAATAGAAATAAACGTCGTCCAATCTTCAGCAACTCATAACGTTTCTCATTCCGCCCCACACTTAGAGAGCGTTCCTTCCAGCTCTGAGCAGCTCGGGACTTGGTGCAGCGCCCCACAGGGCTGCATTATCATAATTGCAGCGCTTTGATTGGCTGCGCGCTGGACAGAAAAACTAAAGAAACTAACCGTGTTATATGAATTCATTCCCCGTCTTCTAACGGTTTGTGTGGTTACGAGACAAAAAGCTGAACATTTTAAGAGTTGAGGTAAATTAGCCATTTTTGACGTATATGTAGTGTCAAAACTGTTTAGAAACAATTTTGGAATTCGAAGAGTTTCAGCACAAATTTAAATCAAATTCAAAAAAATATAAATTTACACTTTGTTACATAAATCTTTACAATTAATTAGTTTCTTAACTATAATTTGCAACAATATTAAAATACCTACCATTAAGTTTTACAATTTTATCTGGCACAACAATTTCCATTATGCGAAAAACGTAATATATTTGTTAGATTCATAGAAAAATCTTAAGATAAACAGTCTCTAAGGTATAATAATTTGCTACGAAGCTGGCAAGTAAAAATCAAGAATAAAAATTTAAAACAATTGAATGTCCATCTCGAGTTTCGAAAAAGTAACAGTTCATCTCTACAGTAGCTGTGTTCTGAACAGCGGACAGTAGCCGTCAGTAGCGAGAGATAGGATCATCGCGAGCGCGGCCGCCGGCGGCGACTAGTATCGCGGGATTGAATTTATTTCAATAGCGGCTCTTAGCTGCGATGTAATCGGACTGTGTTTAGCTCGGCTGCTTTTCTCCTGCCTCAGATAATACAAGGAAGTACGGTGCTATCGCAGAATCAAAGATCACTCGATTCTTTCAGAATCACCATTTGTTTTGGACAAAGAAAAGTAAACAAATAAAGTTACGAAATAAATTCATTATCTACACGATATCCATCTTGGTGAAAAATGAAAATGCCCGGTATTTTTTTTTTTCAATTAAATTTACACATTGATTATTAGTGACGCAGCAAACACCACTTGCATTTTTGAGTATTTTTTCCAGGGTGGATCTCCTAAAGAAGAAAAAAAAACACTTTATAAGTACATTTATGTGATATTAATTTGCCTTCACTTCACTTAGCCCATCTGACGAATTATGACATTCACTCTAACTATATAGTGCAGTAACTTTATACATTACCGTATGCGTTAAATCCGGTAGATCTGATTTTTTGCAGACTTGTTTCTGATGTTGGCCTAATGATTGTCCCAAGTTTATGACCTCGAGCGACGAACGCAACTTTGTCAAAAATAGAAAAAACCGCGAAAAAATCATTTATTTTTCAAATTTTGGCGATTATTACCCTAAACGACTAGTTTTTGTAAAAACTTTCCTATAGAGTTTATAAAGTAGACTAAATTTGCTACAATATGATACTAGAATTGTCTCTATACACCCAATAGTTTCTAAGAATAAGTCTTTCAAAGTTTAAAATTTTTTTCGTACTTCGCAATTTTTTGCAATATTTTAACTCCTAACTCCTTTTTGACCACTTTGTGGCACAGTTACGGCGGTTATTAACCTCCGACCAAAAAAAGAGGTGTTATAAATTTGACGTCGAAGTCTGTATGTCTAGACACACATACAGATCTGTCTCTTTTATTTATATTTTTTATTTATTTATTTATATTAAGCACCTAATAAGACTTCAAAAACCAAAACAATTAAAACTATAATTTTTTGCTAGACTTTTTTTTTAACTTCTTTAATCACACTATTATTATCTTACACTTGACCTCTATTTTGCCTGATATTATTAAGCAATGATGCGGTCTATAATGGGGCGTGTTTACCCAGAAGAAACCGATTCACTTCTGCTATTATAGACATTAGATGCTGCGCTGTCTGTCCCAATCATGGGCAAAGTCCTAACTCTTCCCGTTTGCATCCATCATGTGCGTCTGTCAATCAGTCATTTAAACAGTTGTCAACAATATCCGGCCAAACTGTTCCACAAATATCTAGAATAAAATAATATTCGATCAAACTCACAGCTATCAGCTTCCTTAACTGAGAGAAAGGTCAAAATAAAAGAAACTAAGACGACAAAGCTAAAGCCAGCGTTTTAAAGAGACCTCGTTAGAAGTACTCCTCTGGCCGAGCAGTTCAACTCCACATTACCGTTTCATTTACAGCACTTAGTTCATGAAATTCTATTGACTCGACGGGAATCTAGTCGGCGGAGCTAATTCTATCCGCGACAATCCGAGCTGGCCTTAGGAGGGGCATTTGTATTATCACAATTGAATGGCTCGCTGTTGTACTCGTATTACTCAATTTCTTAATATACATGGATCCGTTGGAAGTTTTGACGGTTAAAAATTTGTAAAGTTTTAACCGTCAAAACTTCGAACTAAACATTGTCTAATTTATACTCGACATTAATTGGTACTACCTAGGTATTAATCTAGAGTTAGTAGGTAACTTCAAGGCGATCACCATCAATCTATTTTATATTAGAAGAATACCCTAATTAAAAATACTAGTAAAATTACGAAATTTTACTGTGACCAAATGGCGGCGCCCAACCAACCAACACCAACCTGCACTTGACCAGCGTGGTGGATTATGGCTTTGACCCCGAGTCCCAGCAGTGGGAACATTTAGTGGGCTGCTTATGCTGAATGGTGAAGCGAATCCATGATAATCCGAAACAGGTTCATGCTCCATTCTGTGCGGCTAAATTCATCGGAATAGATATTATTGAACTCACTTTAACAGAATGAGCCAACAAACCATTATATCGTTCGTTACGTGCTTTTATAACGTTTTAAATCTATAAAAGTATCTCACAGAGTAGTTTCCACGACTAATCCCGCTGAATCGGCAAAAATTAATTCAGAAAACGATATCCGTGTTTATGGGCGATCGACGACGTACCCCGACCTCCCCTACCGCGCCCTAGTACCGCAGCTCCCCTACCAATTACCAGGGCGATTTCATCCGATTCGCTTACTTCGCTCGAGCTTGGCTGGAATTTTAATAGATACGGTTTTAATATCGAAAATTTGTGGTAGTTTTCGTTTAGTGAACTTTCTAGATAAGAATCTGCTTCGAAAACGAAAAGGTTTAGGTATCCTCAGTCAAGCTTTTTCGCATCGTTGACAGCATCAGGTGAAACGGTGTTTTAGTTAGCTGATAGTGAAATTGCGAAAGGGAATAATATTAACCAATACCGCTTACCAAGTTTAATCTGCGGTAGTCTAGTGACGAGAACATCCAATTTCTAAGCCACGAGGTAGGATGTTCGAATCCCGCGTGCACTTCTACAAGTTCGTAATCACCATTAACGCTAAAGGGGAACATCGTGTACATCGTGAGGAAACCGACATGGACTAAAATGTCTTTCGAAGTCATGGATCATAAACCAATCTATACTAGGCCAGTGTGGTGGATTATGGCATTAATTATATCCTTGTAACAGGAAATTTGCTAGTCCCAGCTGTAACATGGTCAAAATGTGTTATGTGACATTTCTCAGCTTAGTAAATTAAAGTGCCAATGGGTCAGTTTTGTCTACCGTACAGTCTAGACCCAACTTACATTATCAAGTTTTACCTGTAAGAATTCTGAACAAGAGTATAAATGTGATACTTTTAACAGTAACCTGTAAAGTGTATAATTTTCCTCAATTTATTTGCCACAGTTGTAAAATTGTGAATCCTTGCGAATGTTTTTACGCTCAAATAATCTCTTGTACACTTGAAACCTTTTGAAATAAAGTAAACAGTAATTTACTTAAACATCTATTCATTAACAAACATTACATAATATCTCTCAAATCAACTTGATCCTTGATCAAAGCGACAACCTCACCGAAGAAACCGCCGTCTAACAACACGACGCTGCGGATGGAATATCGCAGAGAACAAACTTTGACACGCCTTTGAAGACAATCGAATTAAGTTTTTGTGTCTGTCATTTTATGTAAGCATAATAAAAATTGCCCGGGAAAAGATCAATCGCAGTAATAATCAAATCAAATCAAAATAATTTTATTTCAGAGAACATACTTAATCCATTGAGTTAGTAGAAAGATACTTAGTAAACTATTGTTAGTACATAAAAAAGACGATACAAATTATTACCATCTAATGACCATTTGACCTCCCATTTATTCCCGACGCATTCCGAGTGGACGGATTACTGCTAGTTCCTGATCACCAACCCCACGAAATGCCTCAGGAAAAGAGCTCTTAGGTCTTCGGCCACTACTTTCATGGTGCTGTTGTGACTGCCTCGCACTCGCCTCATTAACGACGCGACTTTCTTCCGAACGACTGCGTGGAAGCCGTATAATGCCACTAGTTAACTCGCTAAATTTAATTGTTTTATGAGTTTCAATGGTTGTTTTTTTTAATTGCCTGTGTATTTCTAGTAGTAGTTAAAAAGCGGACTATATCAGCAAGTTCAGAAAAGTTGTAAATGACGACGGTAAAGTACAGCAAACAATAGTTAATTGGTGTTTTTCAAATACTGGTAATTTGTACAGATTGATTATTTTGTCAAATTCAAAATAGTTCTGTGAATTATAGATTGCAATTGATGCGAGTATTTCAGTAGCCACAAATTAATTATAAGTATTATAGAAATTATGTTTTAAAATTTTCGCGATTTGAATACAGCAACACGGGGCTTAATAATATAAATTAAGCCTCGTGTAAAATAAACATTATGCGTATGTTTTGGAATGTATATTTATGTGTATTTTAAAGCTTCTGAAGCTTAAAAAGTAAACGTTAAGTATTATGTATATGTAAAGTAAGACGTAAAAGTTAACGTTTTATTTTAAAAAAACCTTGTGAAGAAAAGTGGTCCATCTCAAGTTAAGTCTAATAAACGACTTGTTTCAAAATTTGTTAGATACGATATATAAATGAAATATCCTTACCAAAATTCTTATCGCACATTATTTCGAAATAGAGTATTTTTGTTGAATGCAAGTCTCTGCGGTTTCCTCCGCCGCGCGAGGCAAACATCCAGGGCTGTCACACGCGCTGTCTCGTGCAATTATCTAATTACGCAGCGCCGTAGGTGTTTGATGTTGAGTCAGCTTGTTACCTTGATTGCGATTAATCAGTTCACAATGCGGACTCGGGAACCGCTCGGGCTCAATCCACTTTCACGGCTACGAAACTTCTCCACAAGATGTGATGTCAATAAGTAGGTCACAAGGATCGATGTCTGCCGCAGTCTTGTGGGAATATCTTATATTATATCAGGAAAAGTTACATTTATCATTTTTAATTAAATGAAAAAACCGGTCATCTAATTATAAAAATATATTTATAGTTTGTAATAATTTGAAATTCCGTCAATCATAACTTTTTTTAAATTACAAAAACCACTATTCTCTTACACTGATTTAACATAGAAATAACAATATTAACTAAAACAAAATACAATCTAACAAGTAACATATATCACGTGCACCTTTAGAAACTTAAGAAATGCTCTTCACATTTAGAAAATCTAGTACTCAAATTTCAAACATAGACGTCACAATGCAAATTTTAATCAAAAGTGTAATCCAATCAAAATGCATGACAGCCCTGTTTACCGGACCAATATGGCGGACAAACATGGCGCTTCCGTCGCGGATTACGCTGTTTGCTTAATTTGTTGAAGTTCAGCTAAGATCGCGACGTTTGCTTACATGCATAAGTGCGCGAAACAACAGAGTTATCATGCAAATGCCGCGAACGGAGCAAACGAAACAAACGGGTGACGTGTGTCATCCTGTCTGCGAAATAAAGTCGGTTTTTTCTTGGCCCAGTTCCCGCCAAAGCTTGACGTTGACAGCTCAAGTGTCACTGGCGAAATGAATTCACAGTAGGGTTGCCTTAATTTTGTGTTTTCACTTCGGAATTATGTCTTAATGAAGTCTGTGTAATTTACATACTTGTATCGTTTTACGCAGATCATTATTGTGTGACTTGTGACAAGTTATGTGTGTTTTGTGTTAAGTATTTGATTAATGGTCACACATATTTAACGTTTGAAATTAACAGTTTGAAAAAACAAAACCACTCATATCTTGAGTCGCGTTTTTATAAAACAAAAGAAACTCTCATATAGGTAACATGTTTATATTAAAACTACATAAAGCTGCCTTAAATTATGTTCTGTACCTAGAATGAAATTTAATTTTTTTGACTTGGTGTAAATTTATTTTAATAATTACTTTATCTTAAAGTTATCATCAAAATCTAACCATAATAGTATACTTACGACTGAAAAATCACTGACTTTAACTGGATAATAAGTTGCTTATTATAATTGGTTTAACTTTAATAGTAATACGTGGAAACAAAATCACATTTTCAAACCCATAAGTTTTCGCCTTTTAAAAATTTCTGCGAACACACTTAAAAACAAATATCTGTGGACAATAATTAATTAGAAGGTGTGTTTAACTAATGATCTGACTGAACACAAGAAATAATACAAGTATTTATTGCAACTACTCCAAATATTTACCTCAAGTTAGGATTCCAGAGATAATAAAGTTTTTCTTTAGTAATGCACGTACCCGCGATAAATCACAATCCATCAATCAAGCAACATCTGTAGCAGATGTCTACGGTAGATAGGTTCTAATTAACATTGGTATAATAACAACCACCTCCGCGACTATACGTACTGAGGCACTCGCTATATTTACTGAGTGCAGTGATTCATTTGATAAGGATATAAATTATTATTATAGAAAACATTTCTGTAGTAGAATGATCAATGCAAATACTTTACACGCTACTTTACTGATGGTGTCGACGAAAGAACCCGCTTACCCGAAAGAAACCCATAAATTATTGATTTAAAGACACGCAGAAAATAGCTTTTACTTTTCCACAGCGGAGATTAGGGACCTCCACCGCACTGGACAAGTGCGGGTTGACAGATAACACATGTCCTCAAAAAATGTTTTTCTTGGAATACGCCGATTGCCTCACGATATTTTCCTTCCCCGTTAAAGCGGTAGTGATGAAAAACTCATACATCTGCATTTCTCGAAAAAGTACTCAGAGTTGCATGCATGATCCAAATCTCAGACGATTTCTAAGTTCTTGAATGAAAAAGATGATAAAAATTCATTATTTTTAGAAAAGCACAAAAAAACGAACAACAGTTAAATGTATCATCTTCATCATCACTTCCAGCCTGTTTCAACCCATTGCTGGGTATAAGCATCTTCCCTTTTGTGCCAATTAAATTAAAGAGCTCAAAATTCCTAAACAAATATACAGAAAATTTACCGCACTTAATAATTTGAAGGGGAAATTAGCAGTTCCTCAGGCTCCGCAGGTGCAAACGCAAGAAAACATTAGTTAAACCTCCGCGGGACGCGGCGCTACCTGCGCGTCGGTCCACGGTAATTGTATAATATTACCATTCAGAATAACACTCTGTACACGTATATCTACCATTAGATGGCATAGTTTCAATTCAGAAGCGCGAGCGGATTCTTTGGCAGCGTTATTTCTCTTATTTATTAACTCTCTTTATTAACTTACTGATTCTATAGGTTCAAATATCTTAAACCGATCTTCATCGTTATCAGAATTTAATTCACATAATATGTATCTGATGTTTCAGAAATATGAAACGTTGCAAGGGCAATACATGGAGGTATATAAAAGTTTGACGTAGTCTCGCTAAAACAAAAACTGTGTCTTTAGAGTCGGCCAGTGCGATGTAGTATGTGCGTGTCAGCCTGTATGTGACAGCGCACTGGCCGACTCTATAGACGCAGTTTTTGTTTTAGCGAGACTACGTCAGACTTTTATATACCTACCTACCTCCATGGGTCAATAGAATCGAAAGATATTATTCAGGGACCGGAATGGACATTACGCCTTCTGCGCTAGCCCAAAGTCTGGGTAAACAGTAGAAGGCATCTAAAGCCAACAGTCGTAGGTCCCGTAGTAAAAAAAGCAAAACAAATAAGGTGAATTTTCAAACCAATCGCTTCAGATTTTTTTGGTAGAAATCTCGGGAATTAAAACGAGCTAATTGCCATAATAACGTTAACGTTTCTTTTTCAATTTGTATCATACTCGTATCCGCTCTATTTTTTCAAAAATAGAATACAAAAAGGTAAAACTCGTCCCTAGCAAAGCGGCCATCATTGGGCGAGGTCCACGTGCGCTCATGAATTGCAACATTATAGTACGGCAGGTACATTACACCGTAGATCGTGGATCCTTGCAAGAATTAAATTACGAAGAATGGGGGAGGATTATAATTGTGTAATTCGCATTCTAGGTGCGCAGTAATACGCGATAGTTCAAATATTTAACGGTCCATTGTAGGCTGGGACCGGTTTCGTTTGGTTTAATTAGTACTACTGGGGTAAAGTACGACGGTGCGTTTGTTTTGGTCAGTCGCTTACTCCAAACACCAAAACCATGCTATTATTAATAAAATACGTTTATTATTGTGCCACGCACTACACACAAGCGCAGATAACGAATAATTCAGAAAATATAATATTATCTTGCCTATTAAATTATCAGTAGTTCCTAGTTTTCTTTCCGTCACTGACTCCATGAATTTACCTTTTTGATAGCTGTTAAATGTATTTGATTTTTATTTCGATTTGCTAATTAGATCTTCGGTTGAAATAACACTGTTTTCTTCTGTATAATCTCATCAGCATCATCAACAGCCAACTAAATTTTCCCACTGCTGGGACTCGAGGCCTTCTCTCGCAAGGAGAGAGTTAAGGCCATAATCCACCACGCTGGCCCAGTGCGGGATGGTGGACGACACATGACTTCGAAAGACTAGGTACATATCGGTTTCCTCACGATGTTTTCCTTCGCCGTTCTAAGTTAGCGGCATTACGCACATGATTTTGAAAAGACAGTGGTACGTGTGGGGTTTGAACCCGGGGTCTCCGGATCGGGAGGCGCCGTTCTCCCGACTAGACCAGCCATATAATATACAAATCTGAAAGTATTGATTTTATCCATTCTTTTACTATTACTCAGAGACAATAATTTTCAGAAGTTGTAATCAGTGTTTCACACAATCATAAAATTAATTTCAAAGGGTTCTAAATGGCAAAATGGTTTTCTTAGAGATATCAGATTCCTCACGACTTCCATCGCCTGTAAAGTGGTATTAAGAAGTGCAAGTATGGTTTTTTATTTCATACAAAATGACGAGACGAACAGAACATACGCCTGATGGCAACATGCCAGCCCATAACAGCACAGTGCCCCGCAGTTATTTGAACATGATGAGTCCAAATCGCTACTTAGCACTGCACTACGCTCATTACCCACAGAGAGATTTACGATATCATCTTCGATCTCGAAGAAAGATGAATCCATGAAGGTTCGAACATAGGACAGATTCACCACAGCCACATTTGCAGTTTTGTAAGAGAACTATGAGAGTTAGCCTTTGATGGCCTATTCTAAATATATTCGTTTATAACATTAACCTAAAGTGGCGTTAGATTTGTGCAGTTTCACACTTAAATCCTCAGGCAATTATGGTGAAATATTCTAAGGCGTAAACTGATTGAATGACGTCATAGTAAAGTTGACTAGTTCCGTAGCGTGTCTAACACCGATTTCTAGCGTAGTTTAGCGCTAACAGACTTAGTAAAGTGTTGGCTCCACTGCGCCCTTGAGCCGGGACCGAACCTAGACTGAAATAACTTGCCATTGGCGGGGGAAGTGTGCCGACGTACATTAGACATCTTTACTGCTCCTGTCGACTCGACAGGTAT
The DNA here is from genome assembly GCA_963693475.1 of Ectropis crepuscularia. Lineage (NCBI taxonomy): Eukaryota > Metazoa > Arthropoda > Insecta > Lepidoptera > Geometridae > Ectropis > Ectropis crepuscularia. Next base: position 31,303,402 of record OY856343.1, read on the forward strand.
ACGTAACGTTCGATGTATGCCACGGTCTTCTATACCCCGACACACATATGAATACTAACTATGCCCCGCGGTGTAATGCAAGCCTTAACAAACTTTAACGTTAACAAGTCATTAACTTCAACAAAATAAAAGCACCATATAAGAAGGAAAAAATATAAACTGTATTTCAATTCTATCAGTTTTGTGTTTTAAATCTGATTGTTTCAGAAAAAAAAGCTCAAAAAAAGGCTTCACAAAAATCTAACAAAGTGTGTATTAGTTATTTTTAGTAATAATATACTTTCTACTTTATAATATTAAAATGTTCACAATTACTTTATTTGTTAATAACATCTCTATAACATTATAGCAACTACTATTTATAACTTTTGTAAGAAAGATAGTAAAGAGAAGAAAGTAAATTCATGGCTCAAGAAGAATTACGACCAACACCGAACCGGTATATTTAGACCCCAAGACTCCTTGCGATAGTAGGCAATAGTAGATCGTGTTTGTTGGATTTGCGTTTTGGTTAAAAGTCATCAATAACCACCGCCTTGTACAGCAAATCAAAGAGGTAGCCTACCTGCGAGGTGGCAATAAACGCCATATTAAATCGAAAGGTAAATTTCGCCGCGATGATACAATATGATTTCACAGCCAATTTCAAGCCGTACAAACCCCGACTCGGAGACAAAAGCACCTATTGTAAACTAATGAAATTCATAGACAACAATAAAACCCGTCTAGAACATTGTCAGCTATATTCCCACCCAGAACATAACAGCGATGTGTGCGTCGAAAACCCGACCTTGTTATAAATATGACCTACGTAGCTCGTTTTCGTAGAGCCTAAAATATTTTTCTCACAAATAAATTTCGGTAAAATGGCGCTCGCAATCATGCCGTAAACTGTTCTTATTACTGAGATGAGAATATTAGATAACTAGACATTTCGTATTTTTGTGGGCCATCGCTGAATTTTTATGAAAATATGAACTATCAAGACCACAAAACTTCAATGCTCTCTGGACATAAAATAATGAAATTTAAGTTCAAATTGAAATATTAAATTACAATATTTTAGCAGTTACTTATTAAATAAGAATCTTTGTGAAGGTATTGGTATCAAAATATAGGCGTTTTGAACGTGCCATCACTTTGTGGAACAAAAAAGGCTGTTCAAATTATGTGTATACATTTGTGCGTAGTCGAGTAAATAATATAAATAATGAGTCGGCCTCGCCCACCCAAACAAAAAACAAAACAGGAAAACTCGAGCAAATTTTGAAAATGAGAATTTTACCTTGGAGTAATAAGGTCAGATATTACCTTCAAAGGTCAAGTTTGGCGTAAAGGTCGGTGATATAACGTAACCGCGGCGACGATCTCAATAGACAGATGTGCCCTCCCAAACTTCAGGGCGCACGGAATCATGTCATCGTTGGCAATCACTCACTCTTTCCATTCTAGTCGGTTGCAGGAAGCGATGGACGCCGGACGTTTTACCTATCACTATTCGTTGTCAACAACCAAAATAAGTAGAACCACAGCAAATCTCGCCGCTAGCGATTCTAGGGGTCAAGTAGCTTGGTTGTTTGTAAACCACTTACGATACACACAGAGACGCAGTTTATTACCAATTTCAGGGTGCTCAGGGCACATCCATTGGTTTATATCGATGACGTGAGGTCATGAAGCGTCGTCCCGGCACCGCGTGGTGTTGTCAAACTGTCTTAGCTTTGATATTACTCTCTCTTTTCTTTTTGCTTGAAATGATAGAGACAGTAATAGCCATAGCCATAGCCGATTTAGTTAGGTGGCGTTGTCCGGGACACATCGCGGGATAGATCGCCGCATTGTCTTCCGACGGCGGACAATGCTAGCATTGTGTGGAGCCCACGTAATTAAATAGGGTTTCTATTAATTAAACTTACTGCTGAGATTCGCAGGAAAATTGCGAAATTGCACAAGTGTGGCCGGTAGTGAAATATACTCGTAGATACATTTATTTAGTTTTCTTCCATTTTACAATCGGTTAAAGTGATTCGTAATAGTTTCTTTTAAGTATATATTGTTGTAGACATCTTTTTTATGAAAAGGATCATCGTTTGGATGAATTAAATCATCATTATCTAACAGCTGCGTAAACTTCTCATATTACTTCACTACCAATCCGTCATGGCGTTCGATTCGCACGGTTTTGAAAATAAACCCATTGTAAAACTTTTCCAAAGATGAAAACACGAATTCATTTTGAGTATGTATATCACTTTTGCTTGAGTTTGTGAAAAATTGAAATTTCAGTTTGAGAGAGTGGAATATGCAACAGTTACAATTTTCAAAACGGTGGATTAGTTCCGCCCACACCGGTTGCAGGTTCCATTCCCGGCCGAGTCCGCGGAAATAATGACAAAGAAAATACCTAAACAACAGTATCTAATCCCCTGCTCTTAATTGTACAGAAGTCAATTCCGTGCAATCGTTTGTAGAACCTTGTCGAAATTACCGAAACAAACCTGGTCTGAACCCAAGGAGACGCGTTGGTATCATAATTACGAACTACTTTTTATATAAATAGATATATACATACTCTATATTCTATGTTATTAGTAATTATTAACAATCAGAAAACAAATTTGCAAACAAATTTAAAGTAAAACAACATCTCTTTCAGGTAACTTTGATGACAAATAATATGTGAACAAATTAAAAAACGGAAAGAAAATCATTTTCATCATCGAGAACATTATTAAAGAATTCGTGAAAGAAAATGTTTTTCTATACAAACACAATATTTAACAGACGACACAGTGCAGGAAAGAGCTCGTTTTTATAGGAAATTAATATGTGTGTGAAAAATAGAGAATTTTCAATCAATCATTTTAGTGGCTGCTGGGTGATGTGTTTATTAATGCGTTTTACATATGACAAAAACAGTAAATCAAAAACAGTATTTCAATTCTATCGGTTTTGTGGTTTTAATCTAATTGTTTCAGTTAATAAGAAAAGTTTAAAAAAAGGAATCATGAAAATCTAAAAAAGTTGAAACTCAACACAACTCGAAACGCTCTCGACTACCGTAGTCGATTAAAATGTTCATTCTAGCTCATTATTTTTCCCTTTTAAGCATTGTCCGTCCCTTTCCAGCATAAACAAAACATAATTCCATCTCTATCTAAACGGCGCAACCGGCAGATTGAATTTGAGTTAGACAAGGTTGTAGGTCGGCGGCGCTCCCGCGGGACGAACCTACGTTATCTTTACTATTGTGCGAGTTAGATTAGTTTTTGTTCGTCCGCTTATTATTGGAATAGGTATTGTGCTGGGAGGATGTTTATGATCGGACGCCTGAAGGTTTTAGGATCGCTGGGAATTATAATCAAAAGGTACGGGAAGAGGCCGGGGCCCGGCCGGACCGTTGGGGTCATCGCAGCGCCTGCTGTTAGCTCGCAAATACTCCTTTATTTTTTGGTATCAAAGCTTCATTTTGTCTATCGTTGTATTATATGGCCTTGAGAGGCTTGGGTTTCGTGGATGGTAATTTTCTCTTCTATTTCTTTGTTGAACACATCAAGTAGTATGAAAACACATTTTTGACACAATTTGTACACCACAAGGACATAATTAAATACGCGATATTTACTTATTGGACATACGCGGCCTTATTTTGGCGTGAGATATTTCCCGATATTTTGAGGCGTTGCACCATTTTCACGACTCAACTTAGGAATGACGTCACTATACCATATAACTACAAACAGTAAATTTAATATCTAGGAATTAATGCTAGTGTAGTGTACAGCCGTGAAAGCTAAAAACAATATTTGTAAAGTGAAAAGTAGACACAACTAGCAGCTTTAAAGATAACATTAATGATAACATCAATTACTTCCATGCAACTTAATCAGGATAGTTTTTTCTCTAAAGTATTGTACGACACACATACACTCAGGCACATATTTACTTTATCCAAATGTTACTCGTATACACATTAACGTTAGACAAAACTCGATTCTTCAAAAATCTTTCTTTAAAATCTTTATAATATGTATCATAAAGATTAATGTAAAGACATGTATCACACTCTGATAACATAAATGATAAACGTGTGAACAAGAAGATAATACATTTGTAGCAAAACAACTTTATTATTACAAGAAAACGCTATCTCTACTACAAAAACACAAAACACAGCGTATTTTAAATTGTCTAACAAGATAAAAGTCTCGGCATAACATACCTTACAAATACACTATACAATAAAGTACCTTGTCCCAAAATAAATACGGACACAGAAAGCGTTTCAACAAAATAAAAGTCAACGCTCTCTATGACGAGATTTTCCGCAATTTTGTTCCATGTGTAATTAAGGAAGTCAAAGCGAAGAAATACGTTTGTTTACAACTTGGAAAAACATCCAAAGACACCCTTAGAACTCGCGGAGATTGATCGGAACACCAGATAGGGAAAATTAAGGCTTCGCGGGGCGATATTCTGGAGCCGGAGCTAAAAACCACCGCCGACCTAATATGGTTTCATTTTAAATTAGGAACAAGTAATTTGAATTACTTTTCAATCAGTATATATGTACAGAAAAAACACCCTTCGTTTTAGTTTATGTTTTTCTTGTGTTACATATACAAATAATTAACGCTGACAAATGTCGATAACATCTGTAATGATCTGTCAAAGGCCAATTGTCCACGTAGCTGCACGACATCCGCACGATTTCGACAATTGTCGGATGCAAGACGAATGCTTGCATTTTGCGTACAAATAATGAAGTCTGTGTCCACGAAACGACAACGACACGACAGCCGCACGTCTTGCGTTTGTTCGTAGGATGCATGCATTCGACAAAAGACGCGTGCGTGGACAGTAGGCCTAAATTGGACCAGGCTTATCTAGGAGACACAGATTCACTCTTCTAGATGGGCAAACATTCAGATAGTGCCCATGATACTTGTCATTTGTTTCGAAGTTGTTACTTTTAATAGCTCTCAAAAAATAAAAAAACACGTTTTCATATTTGTGAAATACGCGCAATATTTTCTATTACATTTTTTTGAGCGCCATTAAAATTGCGTTTTGTTTTTAAAGCACTTTAATGTAAGTAAATATTATTTTATTGTTTCATTCTTTTATTTGAACTATAGCGGCATCCTCCCCAAATATTACCCTAAGTTATTTTAGAAATCTCGACTCAAGCGAAAGTGAAAAAAAGCTATAATTTGCTGTAACGCAGTAATCCCGACCGCGTTCAGAATACGCGCCGACATTTTCGCGGCAAAATGTTCTAAATTCATCGCGGGGCAATATTTATTTGCGTCTACGATGCAAATTATGAAATAGAGAGTCGAGGGTGGATTTTTTATTTCCTTCCTTTTAATCGAATAGGGCGATTGTTAATGCCGGGGTGAGGAAACTGTTTACGTTGCGTTCTACGTTTAATGCATGCTAAAGTATGATTTGGAGGATTAAATGTGAAATGTGGGCGAATTGCGCGCCTTCCCGCGAACGCCGTTTTAATTTGATTTTATTGGTTTAGGTCGCTTATTGAACTTAATATTACGTGTTTAGGGCGTATTATGAAATCGTTAAAGAAATGCGAAAACCTGCGTCGGTGTTATTTGCACTGCTTGCGATATTATAATGGCTTTATACCACCTTTTTTTGTATCGGACTGTCGTAGCTCCAGAAAACGACTCGCTTCATGGTTATGGTTATGTTTTTTTTTGTTTAGATACAGCTCTGTAGGTAGGTTTTTTCTGTTTTCGGGGACTGTTATAAACCGCATCGTCCGTCGCTTAGCATCAGCGAGACCAGCGACCGGCGTAAAAAGGTAACACAAACGCCTAGGTAGTAAGCAAAACGTGTGTCCGACATCCACATAGACAGGATTGGCTCCATAATGCGGAGCCAATCCTAATCCAACTATCCTACTAATATTATAAATGTCAATGTATGGATGTTTGTTGCACAATCACGTTCTAATATATGAATGGATCGGGCTGAAATGGAACACAGATAGATTATAGTCTGGAAGAACACATAGGCTACTTTTTATCCCGGAAAAACAACGGGAATAACGGGGAACGGGAACTATGCGGGTAACACCGCGGGGCGCTGCTAGTATTGCAATAAATTTTAATGTTTTCACGCCAGTTTCTTTATGTGTCATCTATGTCATCTATGTCATATATGTCATGTAATCGCCGTAGACCGATTGTTTGCTTAATATCAGACGAAATGTTAGATAAGCTTAACATAAGAATCAGTTATTTTGACAACTTTTCTTCGACTATTTGTAACCTCCTCTATATTTCCACGGCTGGGACTCGGGAGTCTTCTCGTACTAGGAGAGAGTCATGATCATAATCCTTCATGCTGGTCAAGTACGTATTGGTAGACAACATAAATACTCGAAACACGCCCTTATTGAAACATGCTCGTAGCGTCACGTTGCCTTTCTTTATCGTTAAGGCAGTGATAACTTGATGAGTGAGTGATGAGTAATATAGGAAAAGTACTTAAATATACAGCTATAATCATACCTTAGGGGTCAGGTAGTATTACTTGAAACATATTCACCAATTACTTACATATGAGGCTATTTTCAGTAGAGATACTTAATTTGAATTGGAGTTTACTATAATTTTTTTTCTTATGGTAAATTTAAAATCATCGATGGAAACAAAAAGACAGTATAAATGTTGTCTGTTTGAGAGTGAGGGCGTAATCTGCGGTTATTGGGGCGCCGGCGCCGGGTGCTCCTCAGGCCGCGGCCGCTGAAATGATGTGAGGCGGAAAATAAATTGAGTTTTCGTTCGGTAAATGGGTGTTAATCTACTTAGCAGTTAGCGACGAGGCTTTGTGTCAACTTTACACAACGGGACACTAAAAAGCTTTCAGTATTGAAAATACTTAGGAAATTGACGACCCAAAGAGCGGCTGTGGATATATATATGTACAGGAAAAGATTACGGGCTTGGTTACCGTAAACAAAATTAATTGGTTTGCTAAAAACCCTTCGCTGGCTTTCTGAACGTAATGTAATTAATTATAATCTGCGTGATGACGGAAAATGATAATGAATAAACACTTATAGGTAATTTATTTATTTTTAAAATAAAGCTGTTACATTTTGTATGTGTTCACCTTTTTATATACTTCTGAAACTCCGTTAGAAAAGTCATTAATGATGTAAATTATTATTTTTAAGAGTGCATATGACATTGCTCCTCAAGTGATCTCAACCTCTCAACTACCGAATAAACTTTGGGTTAGCGTGGAAGGCGCTGAACTCTCTGTTATCTTAATATACGTTTATACGCATATGTATTAAGGAGTTTTTTAGTTACAGAAACTAAGGTATGGTATAGGTTTAGGTAGAACTAGTTTTTTTTTCAAAGGAATATCGTAGCTGGCTTCAGATGGTTTCTGCTGGTTACTGAAGTTTAGGCAAGCGCACGTGCAGAGCCCTATTTACTAATCAAATTCACGCCCATTGGTACTTAGAACAAGTCTAAAAGCATACGTAAAGCATTGCTGTAAGTATTCCATACAATGACCATACCCATGTTATTCGACGAGTACTGTTATAGTACCGTTACTTCTGCAAACTTACTACTACTTCCTAAGTGGGCACAATCACATAACAATAGTTAACTTTGCTAAACAATACCTAGAAGGTGATACTATGTATCGTGTCTAAAGTAGGTATTTGTATCGCAAATGAGTTAACGTTTACCTATTCGATTTCGAAGATAAAACTGAAGACCTATGGAGTATTAAATAAACAACCGTATTAGAGGCTTTGTCGTGAGAATAGGCAACTAGCCCAAACAAATGCAGTTTACGAAGAAACTTAATTATAAGCGAACAATTGCAAAAACCGATTACCTATGCTAATGAAAACCTTTTTATGTTAGTGTACAGTTTTGAAATAAAATTAATTGCAATATCAACATTTAAATTCGAAGTAATTTTAAAGACAAACATCTTAACAGAAGGAATACAAAGAAAGCAAACTCCGTTGAGCAAACTTTCTCCCGACACAGAATTAATGTAAAGCAGGAACATAGCCGGCGCGGCCATCGATCCGGCCGCCGGAGAAGCTGCCTAGTGCCTACCTCAATAAAATTTTAAATCGGAAATCAAATAAAATTGCAAATTCTGTGCGCGTCCGCGCACCGTGATCGCCCCTACGATCCGTTACGGGCATTCCGCTGTAGCATAATACATCGCTTCTCCTGAATGACAAATGCCGATGGCTTTTTTGACTACCGAAGCGTCTTATTTATGTCATTCGAGAAGGTCGCTTTCAAACTAGGGTGGGGAATGAAATTATGCTGATTTTTTTTAGTTTGCAAATGTTTGAGTTATTGCTTTGCTTTGTTCCGTGACATTTAACAACGAGATGGTTTTGAGTAAAACTAACTCTTTGACAAAGAACACAAAGCTCATTTTGGCATTGTCTGAAAGTAAAGTAACAATGAAAATTCTCATTAAACTTTTGCACCTAACTGACATTTATTGTCGTATTCGTTATTTTTGTCTCCTAATAGAAATTGAAAGTAACATCAAGAGGGAAACTTGCTTCAATTTTAATTATTAAAATCTGTCTAATCTACTATAATAAGGATCTAATTCGGGAATGAGAAGTGGCCATAAACTCAATATTTAATTTAGAAGTTATAAATAGGTTTAATGTATTTATTCGTAAAATGTCGAAGCCCCCGCATCTGTCCCGCCGTCGATTAAAACTTGTGACGCTAGAAAATTGTCGCTGGCTGAATATCTTCGTTCTAGACCTCCGCTACTAGACTGATGAAACATTCACTAGAGAATTTAGTTTATTATCGCGGTCACTTAAATAATTAGTATCATGCATGGTCTGATTGATTCTGCTGCGTGTTTTTCTTTCAAAAATTGTTTGAACTATATTCAATTGTTTGAAATACGACGCAACGGCGACGGTAAGAGAATATATCTGGTTCTTAATGTATCATTCTTTCAATACTACTGAAGCCCGTGTAAGCTAAGTCGCTAAGCGCTAGAGCGAGCAAGTCATGCGTCTGATGGTAAGCAACACGCCAGCCTATAACAGCACAGAGCACAATTAATACCACATAGCTATTGAAACATGAAGAGTCCAAATCACTGCACGCATCATCCAGAGATATAAGAAGATTTCCCTGAAATTTATCTGGAAACATTGCTTCTCAAACCAGCACATTGCTTCCCCATGCGGACTCCGCAAAGAGCCCTACCACTACAAAATCATTGTAAGCAGCTTTTGCTTTCCAAACACTCATTTAAAAATTATGTAAAATTGTACATTAATTACATATATCATTCACCCACAACATCTTGCAACCCTCATAGAAACCTCCATCTACCCGTGAGTCAATATCCCTCCCTCTAACAACAAGAATCAATTTCTACAAAAATCGAGGATTATTCGTTTCAATCAAGCATACCATTAATACAAATAGGGTTCGGTGTATGGGGTTACTAAACTATTAAAGGTTCAACGTACTTAAGAAACTTTGTATTGGATCAATATTTTTATGATTTTTTTTTTCTTGTTGCAGGTAAGTTTGAAGCGGAGTGAATTATAAGTTGTGGCATGATGTTGATGTCTTCACGAAAGTGCTAGTTAAATAGCGTAAGTAAACTAGATAATTATACAAGTAAGCTAAATTGAATTAGACCAATATCTCGAATATTGATAATCTTTGGTAGGCTAGTTTGGAAAAAGTGACCGCGTTTATGCAAATACGAGTATTGTGTAGAACACTATGTGGTAACGTTACGATGATGATATATCGTGGAGAACAACTCAATGACAAGAAGCTACCGATCGTGCTCCAGAGGCAAACTTCCTAAAAAGACCACGTCTAAAGTAAGCCGCCTCACCTAAAATTTATAATGTCTGTTTTATTCAGGCTGTGTACGAACAATTGTAGTGGTAGGACTCTTGGCAGAGTCCGCCTGGGGAAGTACCACACCTTTGCCAGTTATTTTACCGCCAAACAGTAATGGGCAAACATTACCTACTGTGTTCCGGTTTAAAGGGCAATGTTTCTAGAGAAATTACAGGGCTTAGAGATATAACATCTTAGATCTCTGGGTGACGAGCGCAGTGCAGTGCTAGGTAATGATTTGGACTCTTCATGTTCCCATAGCTGCGTGTCACTGTGCTGTTATGTGGCAAGCATGTTGCTTATCATCAGGCACATGTCCAGCTCGTCTCAAAACTCGTTATTAAAGAAAAAACATTATTTCAGCTGTCTCCTTCCCATTTTACAAGTTTTGCGAAATGTATGGCTTGATAGTGGAGTGAGGTCCATCACCAAATATTTTGATAACATGGCAGTTTTATGGTAAATAAAAACATATACGATAAATTGATCACTAACGAAACTCAGTTCATTTTTTCTGACTTTGACATGACTTGTTTCGTTCCAAAAAAACTTGAACGCAAAATTAATCAAAGGTATAATAGTGAAGCTTCAAGTGTGTTCTTTTGAATGAAACCGAAGACAGATTTGCATTTGACCACTACCGCACCTAAAGACAAACTGTGTTTATCGAAGAGAAACTGATTCACTCTTGACTTCTTCAGCTTACAGTATGCTACTAATATTATAAATGTGAATGTATGGATGTTTGGATGTTTGTTGCTCAATCACGTCCTAACGTATGAACGGATCGGGCTGAAATTTGGGACACAGATAGATTATAGTCTGGAAAAACAACGGGAACAACTGGAACGGGAACTTCGCGGGTAACACCTCGGGGCGCTGTTAGTATCATACATATATTACTACTACTATATTTATATTACTTTTAAAATACCGCCAACTTTAAAACAACCACGAATCACATTATATACCATCTAATGTCAATAAACCCTAAGATAAAATTGTTGTCACAGTTACTGTTAAACAACTTTGAGCAAAAAAATAGAATGCATTAAGTTTTTTTACCAAGATTTAAGTGTCTCCTAGTGAGCAATTGTGCCATTTAACTATTCGAGAAGCAGCATGGCACCCCGCATTAACCAATTTCCACCCCGATCTCTCCGGGGTTATAAATTTCACGTAACCGACCATCCACTTCCGTACCTGCTTTAAAAGCAGGGGTCGGACGGACTTGCTCCCTGGAAATTACCGCCCTGTCATGATTGGACTTGATTTTGAAAAATTTCCTGCAGTTTTTCTATAAATTACTGTCTTTAAATGTTTGTTTACGTCTACCACAGACACGGCCCGTTTCAACCCTCAATATATTTATAAGGAGGGTGTTACTAGCTTACTAGTATGTCTGCTTGTGTATGTGTGTATCTGTGGTAACATTATAGTACCTAAGCAATTAGACCAATTTTATTACTTTTTAAGACTGACTTGATCATGGTGGTTTTTAAGTTGCTGTTTAAAGGCCGATTTAAACTGAATGAACATAGAGCTAGAGCTGGAACAAGACCATTCTTTCTCGATGTTTTAGTGTAAACGAAAGATCGTTCTTAGCGTTTTCCATATTATATATTCCATAGAATCTTTGCGAACGCAAACAAAACAACGAAAGAATGCTCTACGTTTGTTAACACCAAATGAATTTGATACAGTGGGGATAGAATGAGCATTCGCTCGTCTGATGTAAATGGGCCTTTACAAAAGCGTATTAAATTCGAATTGACATGTAGGTAAGCTCTAGATATTTTGTGTCGTGACAGAACAAATGAAATATTTCAGATTTAGAAATCTAGGTCACGGGATGAAAGAGACAAAACTTTTAATCACTAGGTTTCGTTCCCCTTTATTATTTGAAAATATGCTATTGCCAAAACAGTAGCCATAAAAATCAATTAAAAAAAAGAACACACGTAAGTTTTCCATTTTCCTTCACGCGAACGTTGAACAACTCACGAAACAAAGGACAGCCCATAACTGCAGCAGACACAGAGTTTCCGATAAGGCACGATAGATGGCGATAGTGTCGACTTCCGGCGCACCGTCTCGCGCGACCGGAACTGCCTTTGTCTGACGGATTTCGGGTAGGAACGCATTCACGCGATCCTCGACCTTATACCATAAGGCGATGCAGGTTATGAAGTTAAGCAGCGACGTTGCACGGGATCTCGTTATAGATAGAAACTTGCTTATTCAAAGGAGATTCTAATACTGGCTTAAAGATTGAACATCGGATGAAAAATTCAGTAGTTTTAAACGAGGTATCAGACTATCGAATCTCAAATTTAAATCTATTGCGCGGGAAATATATTCATCTGTATTCAGAGGGAGAGTCATGATGTAAAGCTATTTTTCACGACCTAAAAACCTGCCATATTTTTTGTCAAGGTTAGATCGATTGAAAAATTAATTATCGATTATGACGTATAATCACTTCTAGTGAACTCAAAGAAACAAAATTCAACGTATGGTTTCGTGAAACGATTACTGGTCGATATATCGGTTTTTTAAGGTCGGAAAGCCGGATAGTTTCCCCTACTACTGGACGCCTCTTTTCCTACTCTAGAAATAGTATCAAGCTATGGTTATTATGATACACTAAAACATCTATCTAATTTTAGGTGGAAAATGTTCCCTACACGTCCTTATTTTCCTTTCTTTCTCGTATTCTACCTCTAGTATGTACTCGTATGTGACAAAAAGGAACCAAAAAACTAAAGTCATGAAACCCGAAATCTATGGAGATGTCAAAAAAAAAGAGGTAAACGTGGCAACATGACATTTTTTGTTTCGTGGTTTCATTTGGCCTCAGGTGACCTCTTCTGCATCCCACCAGTGACGCACAACGATCACTGTACACTCCAGCATCCAGCAACACCAGAACTAATTCGATTAAAAACCTATATCTCCCAGTAACGAGTTCCTCCCTTTATTTATGAAGCATCGTCTTGTATCTCACTTAATTTGTAATTAAAACTCCAACGGCTTGTTAATTAATCATCAAGCATTCGTCCGCGAGTTCCCGGAACTCAGCAGTAGGGTAACCAGTTTGATGCCCGTCGGGGGGGGACACTTCAACTTTGGTAATGCCAGTAGTGTAGACATGACGTTGAAGATAAATAAGCTTTTTTATTTTAGTTACGCACTTACCTAGAAGAAACTGATTCTCATATAAAGATACACAAGTTATATCCATCAAGGAATAATTAGTCAGGTAACGTCCACAATTACTTTTTTTTTAATTATAGTGTTATAGAGATATAGAGTGGACAAGTCGAGCAGGACATATCCCTGATGGTTGGCAACATGCCTTCCCATAACAGCACCGTGACACGCAGCTATTGGAACATGAAGAGTCCAAATCATTGCCTAGCACCGCACTGCGCTCGTCACCCGGAGATGTAAGGTGTTTTATCTCTTAGCCCAGTAACTTCTCTAGAAACATTGCCCTTCAAATTAAATCACAGTAATATTTTGTATACTACTGCTTGGCCGAAGAATAACTGGCAAAAGTGTGGTAGTTCAGGCGGATTCTGCAAAGAGCCCTATCACTACAAATGTGAAGAATTACAAGACATGTGCTTATTACGATAATGGAGTCAAACTAATCAAGGTCTGAAGGTCGTTTTCACGTGTTGCACCAATGTGCGTACTTTACGGAAGAACAAGGATCTTATATTGATTAGTAGTTCCGAAAAGTTGCGTCACTTTCTCTTGTATCCGGATAGAGTTGTCTCCCGTCTCTGTATGTAAATCCGGCGGCTCGCGGATCGCGGATCGCTTGTTTTTGTTTAATTCATTTCGAGTATTGTTTTGTTGTTGAATTAAACCGCTCGCTTTATTTGGGAAAGTAACTTTTTGGGCGACGGAAGCGATGAGAATGTAGATTTGTTTCCGGATGCGGCGGAACTTGTGACTCGCTTTACTTAGTCTTGCTTTATTGTATGCAAACAAGACTGGGGAAGTCTTCATTACATACTTTTGGGGGTCTTGTTATTACGTTATCTCTATATTTTTGTTGTTTTTATTGGATGCGTTTGGTATGTACATTTTGTTCTTCATTCTTTATAGAATAATGGCGAGCGTTTGATCACAAATTGCGTCAAGTTAAGCAATACTGCGGCGCAGGATGGAGCACACATACCTAGATACAACCTAGACTCAATGACGCCCAGATTGTACCCTTAAGGAAACATACACTCAGGTCGAAATGTTCCACAGTTTTGATGATAAATGTGGATTATTTTTTGGAGGATTAACCGCCGCATTCTAATTAACGCAATTTTCTTGTTTTCTCGAATAGAAGTTAAATCATGTTAATTTTTAGAAAGCGAATGTTTGTGGGTTTGTAAGCGTATGTCTGTTTCTACATAACTTAGTGACGGCTGAATAGATTTTAACATAATAAAATGTGTACTGGGCCACCGCACTGGGCCAGTGTGGTCGATTATGGCCTTAACTCTCTCCTTGCGAGTGAAGGTAATGCTATTCATTTTGTGGGAAATAAATTAATTATCAGTCAAACTCGAAATATTACGTACACATCTACAGTTAATTCTTAATTTTGCACAGTATCTGTAAACATACAACAAAGCACTACTAGCAAAGTTGTTCGCGCGTTCGAAACTAGCCTTTATTTCCGGAACAGCTTAAGAACCGATATACTCAATCAAAATAAATTGCAACAAACGTCCAATCAAGAAACAATCCAAGCTTGGAACGTCGCAATCCTTGACAGATCATGTTTGCCCTCACCTGTGCTTACCCCTCCCACTTCCCCCCCTCCCCTCTCCCCGTCTTCCTCCCGCTCTGTCAATTCAATACGAAAATCCAATTTCTTTTACGCTACAACTTGGCTCATTTTGTTTCTTGGAAGAATCGAAAGTTGCCGGGATATGAGGATTTCTATTGACTCGTATGCGAGTGACAGCCCTACGGCTATTACTGTGCGTCCCCTGATTATTGACTGAAATAAATGTAGAGACGCGGGCACCGTAGGGCTGCCACGCCGCGCGGGACATGTTTATTTAGATGTTGTTTCGTTTTGTTGATACAACAGGCCCGATAGAATTTATTCTGTTTCTGTTGTGGTTTACTACTCTTATCACATTTATTCTAGAAATAAAGTCTTCCTCTTGTAGTAACTTAACTATCGTGCACTGTAACTAAGACTGCTTAAAAAAAAATATTTGTTTTTAGTAGTAACTGTAAAATGTATAACAGTTTAAAGCAGTCTTGTACATTATTGTATACCTACTATTATTATGAATGCGAAAGTTGGGGGTGTTTAGATGTTTTTTGCTCAATCACGTAGGAACACTTGAACGCATCAGTTTGAAATTTGAAATACAGATATATTATTATATAGGCTGGCCTCGTGGCTTAGTGGGTAGTAGCTCTGCCTGCGAAGCCGAGGGTCGTGGGTTCGATTCCCACCCAGTGCAAATATTTGTGTGATGAATTCAAATGTTTGCACTGTGTCTGGGTGTTCCTATGTATAATAAGTATGTATTTAAAACTATAAAAGTATTATATCAGCTATCTGGCCGCAAACATACAAGTTTTGCTTAATTTGGGGTCATTTGGTGTTGTGTGTGAATTGTCCACCAGTATTTACTTTATTTTTATTTTTTATTATCTGGAATAACACATAGGCTACTTTTAATCGCGGGAAAAGGGCTACGGGCTACGAGTGTAACACTGCGAGGCGATGCACTAGCAACGTGTTTTTAAACACAATTTCTAGGATTGCATTTGACCGCGAATTGCATGATATTATAATAGGCAATATTGCACAAGATGTAGCATGCTCACGTAAAACAAACCAGTTTATTATTATTTTAAACACACATTAAGTAATATCTGACATGTAAACACGTTTAAATTGATCACCGTACCATAACGATGTGACCTAATTTTCACCCAGAAATTCATCCTAAACTTTTCCAGCTGCATACTCCCCCTACCGCTAAGGCGGGTCTCTCACGGCGAATTTGAATACGTATAGGCATTTTAAAGCATTAAAAGGATTGTACGGGGCCAGCAGGGGAGGCGCAGAGTGTCACTCGCATTCCCCAGTCGAACCTAGACAGGTTTCTTTTTATAAAAAGTTATGTGATCGAAGGTAAAGTTTTTTATAATTCAAAATGACAGAAAGAACACAACATGCATGTGATGGTAAATAAACAATACTCCTGACTATAACATCACAATGCTATGTAACTATTGGAACATGAAGAGTCCAATTAAATAAGTACTAGATTTCACCCTAAACTTTTATCATTATCATCATCATCAAAACATTTTTTTATCGCACTACTGTATTTTGTGTTTTGCTAGGTCCTTCACTTTGTCATCTGACTCAACCCCAAAGTGTTACCAGTTAAAAGTAATACATATTAGCTAGTACTTAACTACTATCTAATTAACCTGATCTATGATATGACATGTTACATTTTTTTATTGTGTCCGACCTTTTTTCAGCCCGGCCCGCAAACAAGACCCCGTTTATGGGCATGTCAGGACTTTGCTACTTAAACTTAAGTTACTAATCACAGATTTAGAAAACCTTATTTTAACGACATGTTACATTTTTTTTTTATTTTTTTTTATTTAATTTAAACACTCCACAGACTCCGGGGTCCGTGACTTTTGTCATTACAATAATCTTTTTTTATTTACATAGTTCTTGGATTAGGAGAAGAAGAGGAAAATAAGGGGGGGAGTAGGGGGGTGGTGAACATTTTAAACGTAATTCTAAAGCTAGTCAGTCCGATTTCGTCTGTTGAGCCGATCACTACCGGTTGGGATTCCGATAGTAATCGACTCGACATCGTCTTTTGCCTAAGCCGCCTCCTCCTGGCCCAGAGCCTCCACTACAGCCGCATTTCTGTCTCTAATGGCCATCTGCAGGTTAAAATCTTGAATGGTCTTTGGTGATGCAGCCAACGCTCGCCGCACGAACCGACCGATGGCGTCGTCGGTGTCGTCAGCGTAGTATGTGAAGGTCCCCGTGTGCCGTGAGATTGCAACAACCGCATGGGACACGCTCTCGTGCAGCTTCATGTTTGACTTAATTTTAATTACGATTACCGACTCGTATGTCAATCCCTGCGCTTCATGAATGGTAAGGATGCGTGACCCGGTGCCTGACCCGTAACCCTGGTTTGTCAGGGTCTCCTTTTCCTCTTGAGTATGCACTAAAAAGAGGGTGTTGGGTTGGGTGCCGGGTATTTGCGCTCCTTTATACCTTCTCTGCTCCAGGGACTTTATACGGGGTACTGAGGAGTACATACCTGAGTATATTTCCCTCAGCGCATATGCAACATCCATCGGGTTGCGATGTGTGCAGAGCAACTCCTGGCTGATCTTTGCTACCAGGTTCGGGCGGTGATACCTCATTTCGAAGAGATTTTCCCTATCGATGTAAGGCAACTGATTGACGTCTCCGATGAGGACAATTTCGCCAACACCAGACAGCCGTGAGACCATCACAATGGCCCCGAAATGGTTCATGAGAGCCTCATCCACCAGGAGGCGGCTGAATTTCTCTTTTCCGAAACCATTTACCAGAGCAGAAGCCATAGTTCGCACCCTGGTTTTGACCAGGTTTCCGATACGGTGCGATAGCTTCTCCCTTAGGTCTTTTGCTGCCTCAGTTGTTGTGGTGATGATAGCGTCTTTGTCCACGTCGAAGTGTCTAATCACCCACGTTGTCTTTCCACATCCTGGAACTCCGTTGACCCACTGTATTCTTGGTACCTCCCAGTTTTCCCAACACGCTTTGACGTTTGAGTTCCCTTCAATGGACTTGGCCATCTCGAGGATCCTGTCGTCCAGCATAATCTTGGTGCATCGGGCGGTAACTACAATTGGGTCGTTTAGTGGTGTCGCATAAACGGGTCTTCCCGCGCGCTCTGTCTCACTCTCGTTCAGTGTCACGAAGCCATTTTCTGCACTGTAGGCTGCCATATACTGTCCTGTCATGGTTCCCTTGATGACCCGGGATGTGACATTATTGTAAATGGCTGCTTCGGCCTCCTCGAGATTCACCTTTAGGAGGCTTTCACTTCCTAGCCTATAGAACTGCATGATGTTTTCGCAGATCTTGAGGTTAACTAGTCTTGTTGCTCTCAGTATGGCTATGAATTCGATGAAGGCGTTTCGTGCATGGCTCCGCGGCTCCGAAGCCGTGACATAGCGGGGCGGTTCAACCTGTCCCATGTCGGCTCTCGTTCGGCTCATTTGTTGCTGTGAAGCTGTTTTGAGGGTCCCTGGCGTTAAAAGGGGTGGTGCATGGGATGAGATTCGGAGTACGCTCCTTGCTGCAGTGTTGAAGGCAGCCACGAAGGCCGTGTTGGTGCTTCGGCTGCCGCTTTGATGGGCTGTGGCTTTTTCCGCGGCTGCCCTCTGCTGTGCTCTTTCGGAACCGGTTTGGTTGGTCGAACTAGGAACGGGGTGTCCCCAGCTGTCAGTTGCATTTGTTAGGTCGTGCGAAGGGGCTCTGAGGAAGCTCAGATTTTCTCCCCTATCTTCGTATGCGACAACCTCATGATGTTTAGAGGCTTCAATGCAACCCAGCCGGTCTGCGACTTTCGCTCTTGAATATTCGATTGCCATCGCATCCACGCTTATCACCCGGGGTGTTTCACCCGCATTTCTGCTTAGATGTGCAAGCAGCGCACTTGCCTGTGTGAAAGGCGTCCGACCTTCCGAGTATTCTATTAGTGCAATCGTTTTGTTTCTCGATCGCACCAACCGAAATCGGTGGCCGTCTACCTCGCACACTGGCATAGCGTCGAAGGTTTTCCGCTTCATTGTGACTTTTGCGGTACTCCCATTGAGCAGACAAGACAATCCCGGCGACAAACGGGCGCGTTTACTTTCCCAGGCGAAGCAAAAGCTTATTCCGAATCTCTCTTTGTTGCTATCCATGAAGAGAGCCACTCCGCGGACACGGATCCCCGCCTCTCCTCGGTCTGCGTTCTCCAGTAGTTGTTGGACGGAGATGCTCTTTGAGGAGCTATCTTGGACGGAGATTGCACCCGGCGTGGCGTTCACGGACAGTGGCGTAGGGTGTGGTGGTGAAGGTGGGTGTGTATTAGACAGTGGGGTAGGGTGTGGTGGTGAAGGGGGTTGTGTTTTAGAAAGTGTGGAGTTTCTTTTGGCCGCTATGCGGAATGAACTCTCCATGAAAGCCAGAAGCCGTGGTCTGCTATCTGGATCTGCCAAGACGTTGTGGAGATCTGAGATAACCAGCTTCCTGTCAATCATAGATTCGAGATCATGTCTTGCAGCCATGAATCGGGGACAGTCTACCAGCACGTGCCAGACATTCTCGGATTTTTCAGAGTCACACTCGCATACAGGACTGCTCTTAAGCTTAAATCTGTACAGGTATTCTGCTATTCCTCCGTGTCCCGTCAATGCTTGTACCTGGAAATGAGTCAGTTTCGTAGTTCTCATCAACCGATATGCGTTTGCTATATCAGGGAGGAACGTCTGAGTGACTTTTCCGGTGTCCGAGGTCTCATATCGATCCTGCCACTTCTTGACCGATTCTTCGCGGATTTTGCGTTTGACGTAGGACAAAGGGATCCCCTCGTAGTCCCTGGGCGATTCCGTGAGTGCTGCCGATTTGGCCAGTTCGTCAGCTCTTTCGTTGCCGACGGTGCCTACATGCGCTCTTACCCAGAAAAGACGAAGAGATCTCCCTTCAGCATTTATCTGTCCAATGTTTTCCTTTATGCACTTTGCCAAGGGGTGACTCGTTTTTGGATTACTCAGCAGCTCGAGTGAAGATCTGGAGTCACTCAGGACATTGACTTCTGGGTCCTTGCTCTTTAACACCATTTGAGTTGCCCGGCAAAGAGCATAGAGTTCTGATTGAAAGACTGTGCATTCGGAGTGGAGCTTGAACGACAAGTTCTTGACCTCTTTGCCATTCTCCCACCATGTTAGAGCAGCTCCAACTTTACCCTCAATCTTACTGCCATCAGTATAAATTTGAGGTCCTTCTGGAAGATTGGAGGTGTCTTCTATGAGCTCGTACTCTACGGATGTCTGCGTGGACGGATGGGGTTTGTCCAAGTAGTTTACGTTCCGCTCGAGTTCCACTTCTGGTGGGAGGTAATCTTGGGAGAGGTTCTTTTTTACTCTGTACAAACTTGCTGCTTCCTGTATCCTGAGATCCAGGGGGAGCAGACCTGAAAGGGCAAGTGCTGATTTTAGAGAAACAGTACGGTACGACTTGCAGATTTTCTGGGCAAAGCCTCTTTGGATCGCGTTTAAGTGCGACTTGTTTTCCTCGAAGTCTACTGCTTGTGCCCATACACTTGAGGCGTACATGATGATGGGTTCCACCACCGCGACGTAAATGGTTCTCGTGATTTCGCCATTTAATCCCCAGGTCACCTTCGCTGCACATGCGAGCTGTCTATAAATGTTCGCCACTTTTTTACATTGGGCGTTCACATGTGCTTTAAAGTTGAGCCGTCGGTCGATCATTAGGCCTAGCAGTTTGACTTCCTCGACCAGATCGAGCCGGACGCCGGACATGACTATGTTTGGAGTTTCGTACTTCAACTTATTTGTGAAAAGCATCGCGTTAGTTTTATGCGCTGCAAAGTTGAGTTTGTTAGTTTTACCCCATTCCACTGTCATGCTCAGCGCCCTGCTCGCTTGCTGTTCGATAATGGTCGGGCTGCCTGTAAATACGAGAACGACGTCGTCCGCGAATGCTTGACAGTATACTCCCTCGGCTTCTAGCATTCGTAGTAATGAGTCTAGGATCACATTCCAAAAGGTTGGTCCACAGATAGACCCTTGGACGCATCCCTTGGTTGTTTCCTTCTCATAGACTGCTCTTGCATAGTTGACCTTGATTTTACGGTCGCTGAGGTAGGAGTTTACCATGTCGTAGAGGTTTGTTGGGCACCTCTTCTTCGCTAATTGATTTTTGAGGGCGGGCCACCAAGCATTGTCGAAGGCGCCTTCTATGTCCAGGGAGATTAGGAGTACGGTGTCTTTACTGTCTACTCCTTCTTTGATGTGCTCTACCAGGTCATAGAGGGCGTCTTCGGTGCCTCTTTGGGGCATGAAGCCGTACTGTTTCCTACTGATGGTTGGGAGGAGATGCCATTGGAGTCGGTTTACCAGAAGCTTTTCAACGATTTTTCCAAGAACGGACAGAAGACCTATGGGGCGGTAAGATTTTGGATGTGTGTAATCTGTCTTGCCGGGTTTGCGTAATATGACCACGTGCGCTTCTTTCCATTGCTTGGGGAAGTATTTCAGCGACAAGCATTTGTTTGCTATCGCCAAGAAAACCTCCCATTCGCATCGTATGGCTGCTGCGCAGATATCAGCGGATAGCCCGTCTGTACCGGGGGCTTTTTTCGGATTCAGAGTTCTCAGTACTGATTCCAGTTCCGCTGATGTAAATGATGGGTCATTTTCCGGTAAGTCCATAGGCGTTTCTGTCGTTCGCTCCCGTAGCTCTGTATGGCAAGGTTGGTCTGTGCTCTCAGAGTCGTCGGGATAGAACGTTTTAGCAAGTAGTTCTGCAGATAGCTGGGGGGATAGAGTGTTACCTTCGGTGTCTCTTAGGAGTATTTCTTCCTGTCTTGTCGAAGTTTTTCTCATCACTCTGTAGATCTTGTCCCACATGCTTTCTTTCTCCTGATTCGTGCAGAACTCTTTCCAGCTTATCGTCTGAGCTTCTTTGGCTTTATCCTTGTAGTCTTGCCGAGCAATTTGGTACTGTTCGACTACAAGTTCAACTCTGTCGGGGGCGGCATTCCTAATCCGTCTCTTTCTTCTGAGAACTTCTTTCTTCAGATTATCGAGCGTTTTCGTATACCATGGAGGGGTTGGGTTTCCCTTTGGCGAGCTTACCAGTGGAATGGTATGTTTGCAGGCTTCATGTATACTAGCTGTGTAGCCCGTAATCATTGATTCGAGTTCCAATGGACTTTCACATTTCTCCACTGACTCCGGCGAGAGGTTTCCTTCTTCAAGGGAGGATTTTAACTGTGACATAAAGTTTGACCACTGTGCCTTCTTGGTGTAGTATTTACGAGTTGTTATTGGTCTCTGTTGTTCGAGACCTTTAATTAGACGCAAAGTGAAAGTGATTGCGTTGTGGTCTGATGTTGTTATACTTTTGTCAACCTTCCATCCCTCAATTTTCCCCAGGAGAGACCCACTGCACGTTGTTACATCTACTATGCTTGTGCAAAGTTTGCCTTCCCTGACGATCTCAACATGACATGTTACATTGGGACCTCTTACTTTTCATCTTAAGATTGGAACTCAATAAACATATCAGTGATATGATATCACTATATTTCTACGCATTCATTCATTTATATTCGGCAGCAAGTTTTAAGGTCTGCGCCGACTTATACGACTCGGCTACCACCCGGCAAATAAAATACGCTCAAATATGGGCTTTATGCCATGCAGGTTAAGATACAGATTAGATTGGCAATACAAATTAGCAGACCACTGGCTGCCAGCTGTCTCCTAATATGTGTTGCCAGTGTAATCTAGATCTTTACTGGCATGACATAAAGCCCACATCTGAGTGTACTTTACTTGTTGTGTGGGAGCGGAGCTGTATATATGTGGGCGCAGACCTTTAGGCCAAGTATGTTGTTTCTGTCTACGTGTGACGTAGGTCTATTTTACTAATACATTTTGAAAGAAAGCCCACGGATCTGGATGTACAATGTATATTATATCCACTTTGAAAACACAACAAAACTAATTCTCAAAATAAAATAAAATAATTATATCTAAAAACCAATGTTGTTTGATAGTTGATCATTATCATCCATGGCTTTATATATCTCAGTACTGGGTATATGTCTCCTTTTTATTAAACTAGTTTTCTTGATCCTGTGGAAATCGAATCCAGGATTGACCCGCCATAAATACAATATCATTACCCCATCTGGCGGCTGGACGCCCAACACTCCGCCCACCTTGCTTCGGCCAACGCTCGGGCACAGGACTATTACACATTTGTAATTATCGTATTACTAAAAATATACGCGTGGTAAGGTCAGTCAAGTCAGATTTCAGTTTGAGCCGCATCCGGTGACTTTTTCCTTTTGGCTCTAACAATAAACCAAACCAAACGAGAGAAACCTGTTAATTATTACAAAAAGTATTTGACCACATTTAAATCAAACTACATATCTATAATAATTCATCATCAATCTCTAACGAAATTCACAAGTAAATGAATATATTTTATACACAGAAACAGATACTTTTTTTCAAAGTACATTTAAGAAGTGAACAGAGACAACAGGCCTAGGTCTAATCGCAGATTTCAAGCTCTCTATCCAGACTCCGGCACGCAAACAACGGACAGAATTGCGTGGAATTCGACAAAACGTCCTTCCTCCGGGCCCCCGGGGCAAACACCGTGTTTGTAAATAAACGAAACCAACAATTAAGTAGGTATCGGTCCATTGTCACTTGTTCAAACCCTTATTCTAAAATCTAGACAAAGGACAAAATTATCAAGCCAATACTACGAACCTTCTTTAGACATTTCGTAAAGATAACGTCCAAATATTTTATCTGCTATCCAGAATCTCTAAATAAAATTAATTCTATTTTTTACGCTACTGTTCTCGAAATAAGCATTCAAATTGTTACAAAAAGCTTTTTGTCGAGCCAGTACGTGGTTAAACTAACTTTAATTTCAAAGAAAGTCTGTACTTTGTTCAATAAATGCAGCGTTTGAAACGTACGTGGAACACCTAGAGTAAGTTATAGCAATTTAACGAAGGCATCGGGTGCGTTCGACACCCGCCGTGGGGGGGGGGGGGGGGAGTGAGGGGTTGAGGCCCCGGGGGGGAGGAAGACCCAGGAGCTGTCGGACACACGGGCCCGGACCATTCGTCTAACGAGTCACTTGCCGAGAACCGGTTCCAACTGGATTTTTCAACTACCCTCTATCGGGGATTTATTTTTGTCTAAAACTTAACAACCGTGCGAACTGTGCACCTTTTGTTCTGTCTCTAATGCTTATAGCTGTGGAGGTGTTTTAAGTTTCAGCCATTGTTATATTAATTCTGAAATTTAAATGTATTCTGAAACGAGATTATTACAACAGTAGTTGGTGGAACTGTTTACAGAGTCCGACTATGATAGTGTAACAATACGTATACCAACTAACCATTAAATAAATCTGATGTGTAAACTTTACTATATTCGGGCTTGAAGGACAATGTTTCCATATAAATAACACAGCTAATGATAAATCAACTTACAACTATTTATATATTATTATTTAAGAATTATATTATTTTTAGAAGAAATAAATATTTTGATTTTGATAAATTTTATTTTTGCCCCTGCAGTGCAATATCACACACCGACTGGAATTTTCACTTTGGAAATACTACTTGGCTCTAAATGTATGTAAATACTGTTACCGTTTACCATCAGGCGTTCATTATGCTCATTTGGGCACTTTATCCAACAATTGAAAAAAATAATGCTGATATGGCATCTTGTCATCGTTACATTTCCATTTCTCATTTTGTCAAGTTTCATCAATTTATGTGTGATTAGAATTATAAAACAAAGAATTAAAACATCGCTTTTCTTTATTAAGGTGCTAACATTCCCCGTTACAATTACAAACTCACGAAAACTTGAACAATGAAATAAAAATAATCCCCGCACATTTTAACAAAAACCTCACAAAAAAAAACTAATTTGAAACAAGATAAAACATCGCGGCTTTAAATTATAAAACAGCGATAACCGGGAAACACCAAAAGAACATAATAGAAGGTGAAACTTATTTTTCCGCGTACACTTAGCAACAAAAGAAAGTATTGCAATGAATCTGAATAGATAAAGATCGCTTCATAAAAAAGGTGCTTCATTTGCTCTGCAGGGTTTTGTTTGCGACTGTCCACTGAGACTTGTGTTTTTCATTTTACATCATTTGAATGAAACAATACGTAACCGTGAAAATTTAGCCATGTGGCTTAGTGGCAAGCACGACCAATTTCAAAATGGTAAGGCCGTAGGTTCAAATCCCATTTGTGGTACTGAGTTTTTTTAAGTGCAGAAGTACATAATTGTCATCATCGCCGACTTTAACGGTGAAAGAAAACATCATGAGTAAACTTAACTTATTAGTAACTTAAATCGTTCCAGATTAGATTTTTTTTTTAAATAAGGATTGCCGAGACGAGTAGGACATGTGTCTGATGGTAAGCAACACGCCTGCCACATAACAACACAGTGACACACAGCTATTGGAGCATGAAGAGTCCAAATCATTACCTAGCACTGCACTGCGCTCGTCACCCAGAGATCTAAGTTCTTATATCTCTAAGCCCTGTAATTTATCTGGAAACATTGTCCTTCAAACTAAAACACAGAAATGTTTGCACATTACTGCTTGTCGGTAGAATAACTGGCAAAAGTGTGGTCCTTTCCCAGGCGGACTCTGCCAAGAATCCTACCACTATAACAAATACAAATAATAGATACAACAAATCAAAAACCATACAAAGCTGTGCATTCAATATTTTGTATTACAAATCCCTAGGTCCACTTGACCAGCTCGCTTGATGGTAAGCGCAATGAGGATTACGTTTAATATGATCAGACTGCGAGTCTCGGCGCTCCCCAAGTTAAAGCAAAGACAGTTAACTCGGACACAAAACAAAAGCTATACAAACTTGGGCACTGAATAAAAATAACGAAATCAACGAACCTAAATTCATTTTCAAAAGGAACTTTCTAATTTCGTTTACGATGCGATGGGCTGGGGGTCTGATCTTGTGTTTTTGTTTGCAAATTTTGGATGATACTGATTACATTAGAATATATTTATTTTATTCGGAAACGTTGACATCTATTGTGGTTTGGATCTCTTTACCGATGGCTTATATCTCGTTTAATACTCTTTGAGGATCGTTTGTAGACAGATAGATAAATAATACTTCATAATCTTGAATATTGTGGCAAAATTGCAAGTTTACAAGTTGTTATGCGAAAGAAAACCTAATCGAAAGTATAAAACTGCGTAAACGAATACTACCTTACCATTTATTCTTTCGGAAAGGTCGTAGCTGAAAAAAGCGAAATAAATTTAGTATTAATGTTTCAAAGATTCGAACAAGAACTTCCAAACAGATAGGGTTTTTCTTAAGTTGGTTATCGATATAATTTGGGTATCTTCAAATCGAAAGTAAATCAGGTTCTTCGGGATGAGCGTATTTTATCTTAGACTGTACCACTATCGATGTTCAACATGGTGACGGACGAATAAAACCTTACTATCGATAAAAAATACAAAATACACATAAAAAAACAGTAGTACTCTAGGTAACAGAAGTTAAAAATATAATAGATGGACATACTCAATTATACAGATTTCGGCAACGGTTGCATAGTCGTGAGGTCTATTGTTTTTTGCCCTTCTCAAAACAGCTCAACGTGCCTTTACCAATTAATTAGAAGTGGCTATCGGAAAACCTAAGGACAGTGTTAGACTAACACCATAAGTCCTCACCTTTCCACTAATTTCCGAATATCACGCTTTTCATACAAGATAAAGGTCACGTCAAATCATAAGCCTCCCCCCTCCCTACCACCGTTATGTGTAGTGCCACCAACTTATATGTTCAGTTAAGAGCGTCGCTACGAGCGACTTTAGTGATGACAATTTATAAGTTTATATTCCCAAGAAGATAATCACAACAATAATCCACCAAGCTGAACAAGCGCAAGTTTTACAGGTCTTTGAAATATAACATAATATATTATTATCTCCAAATGTGCAAGTTTTTTAACATCACCTCAAACTTAGTAAAGATTATGTGAGCATCTCCCATCTATGATATTATTACACTAAATAAAAAATTCGTTTAAAGAAATGTTTTTTTTTCAAAGACCAACTGCTGTAAGTACTCGTATATAGCAGTTGGCTTCAGATATCCGCTATAGCTATACCATACTTGAAACAGCCTAGCAGAACATACTTGAAAGCATAATCGAAGCATACTCAAAAAAATAATTATAAGTAGTTCCAAATTCCTTCAACTGCACAGATAAGTTGGCTGCGGAAAGCGGCCTTGGCCGGGAACTTTGTATTTATGTCCCAACTTATTTACGGGTGGAGTCATAAAATCTGACCGGCGGGTTGTCGGTACACGCGGTAATGGCCTCCGAATCTAGGTATAAGCTAAGTCCTGTTATTAACGTGTGAGGTGAGCTGTCAAAGTAGTTTTCGGTCCCGTTCGGGCGTAAAACAGCCTACCTGATTATACTTTACGGTCGGTCGGATCAATATTAGATAAAGTTTTGTACGACGTGTTTTTTGCAAATACTGAAGTAATTAAAGAAAATTACGATATTTACAACAATTTTTTTAAACCTGTCGAAAAAAAAAATGAAACATTTTACCAGACTACACGTAACAGTGTACGAACACTGTCAACACGAAAAACTATATCCTAAACTAAATTACCTTTACGTGATTGCCTAAAAGGTTACTAGAATACGAAAATCTCCGCAATATCTTAAATTTAAAATAATTCGAGGTAAAACCGTTTTGCCATTTTCGCGTGTAGGTACGGGGCAAGAGTAGCGTGGAGACGCGGCTATAAGCGCGAATTGGCAGATATAAAACCGAGGCTACACCGAAATAGAATTAAATAAAAAAGGGATTGAAGAGGAAAGTTTGGAGCAACAATGAGACGGAACACATTGCTCGAGACGAGCTCCAACTTTCTTTCTGGGAGCACGCAACGGGATAGATTTCGTGAATGCGTCGCGAAGATATTCTTTTTGTGTTAGTATCGTATAAAAAAAAATGGTAATTTGAAATAATCTACGCAAATCCAAACCTTAGGTGTAATGAATTCGCCAAATTTGAGTTTTAGTTACCTTACCATTACGTCATTATCAGCCTTGATCGTCGGCAGTCTTTTGTTGCCCATTGCTGGAAGTAGGCTTATCCTAAAGCAAAGCTTTATCGGCAGCTCTATGTTACTTTAATATCTTTATATTAAATTTTTTGACGTGATAACGTCTTATAATTCGGTGAAGCCGGCTGCATGCCCGCAAAATATGACGTCATGTAACGTTACCGTTAGTTCGTCGTCTGTGCCATGCGAACGAAGCTGAGCGCTGAGCGCCACCCGCCGAGTCGAGCGGTATCACTACTCGCGCTATCAGCGTACTGATTTCTTAAGACGTTGTCACGTTTCTATCGTCAGTAAACCGACAACCATTTTTTTACTTAAAATAGCCTAAACTAAACATACAATTTTTGTACAATACTAGGTATATTTATGTTCAAATTATAGCAAACTAACTGAGATCTACCTGATGGTAAGAGATCGCCTCGACCCATAAATAATGGGCATCTGTAATACCAAATCCATTTTAAATGTTTTGCTGTTTCAAGTGGATTCTAAGCTCCTTGTTTCCGAGCCAAGTCGTACTTTGGAGGGAAAAGAAATTGAGCAGTTTTTTACAAGTGCAAACAGTTATTAGTTTTTCCGCTTGTCTCGATTTTTTATTGTTTAGTATCGGTGACCGAGCTGTGCTCGGTTTAAATACTAAAAATACTTAGATACTTACCTACAGATATTATATTTATATTATATTATATTTATAGATAAAAGGCTCCAAGTAATAGGTTTTCTTTAAAAAAAAAAGAAAACTTGAAAAAAAGAGAAGCCGTCTGGATTTGAACCCGGAGCTACTAATTCGTGACCGCCATGACCGCCCGCCTTCACGTCTGAGCTATTATGCTGTCGCGTCAAGCTGCGAAATTTACCTTCGCATTCTAATGTGAGAGTTTTTCATTGTCTAAAAACGCCCATATTTTTTTTTTTTAAATGAAACCTATTATTTAGATCGATTTATCTTCCCCGAAACCCCCTGCATACATAATTTCATCAAAATCGATCGAGCCGTTTCCCAGATTCAGATTCTATATATATATAGGTATATCGTTTAAGGTATAAGATGCTGTTTGTCTACCATTTAAAATAAATGAAATAAGTTCATCATTATCATTACCTTTGACGATGAAGGAAAACTTCGTCAAGAGACCACCAAGTTCCAAAAAAACTCATCGTTCGCACTGGGCGATTGTGGTACATTATGCCTTTTGTCTATTAGTAAGAAAAAGTGACGAGTCCCAGCTGTGGTAAGGGAGCAGTTAATACTTTAAGCTATGTCTATACCTATAGGTAATCTAAATGAAACAGACATACTACCCTGGGAGTTGAGATTCTCCCGTTTCTACAAATCTTTTCTCTAATAATTCGCTACATTCCCTTCTGAAATCTACCCGTCCAGGAATACGCCGTCGGGCTTTTTTTAAGACAAGAGAAATCTCTTAAGACCGCGCTGGCTCTTATGAGGCGATACGGAGAAAAGCTACTTACAAATGGAAACCTTTATACATAAATATATTGATTTTAGCAGAACTGCTGAAAAAGAAGTAAATATATTCTGAGACGGCCATTTGTAAGTGAATAATGTAACTTGTTTTTTGACATCAGAGTAGTGATAACAATATTTCATGTAATACATTGATATGCTATTATAAATAATTTGTAAGTGCATCTAAATCCAATTAGTTAACGAATTACCACAAAATTTGACAGAAAGGACACAGGTAATAAAAACAACCTAGATATAAACTCAGGACCGAGAGGGATCTCGGTGACGTACGCAGATTGTATTACTGACGTAACAGTGCTCTAACGCCAAGTGAGTGTCTGGTAACCATAAGTGTGCTAGTACTGAAAAAAAGCTTTGATTGCAATTTGACCCAATATTTTAGATGCAATGTTTTTATTTATTCGTATTTTATTCATATGACTATTTTACAATGTCGTCAAGTAAGTACCTCACTTAGTACTTGTGTACATCTTAAATGGTTTAAAATCCGTTTTCTCTTTTTAATAGTAGTATTGTTTAGTAAAAACGATGTAAGTACCGTAGATGTTGCATGACAATCAGGTGAATTAGATTTTCCCGCGTCTTTGTCAGTTAATAATTTAGACGGCAATTCCCTTTGGAGCTGTAAACGTTTTGGGCTAAAAAGTAGCCTATTTATTATTGTAATTTATTGAAGTTCCAATATTTCAGCTTGATCTCTTCAGTTTAATGCAATAAACATCTAATTATTCAAACTTCCACATTTATCCTATTGATACGACTGATACTCAAGTGATGTGCGTTCTGAAGGCAGTGAATTTAATGAGTGAGACTTTTGACAGTCGAACTAAATTTAGTTTTTAACGGTCTTAAGCCAACTGAAATGCGATAGCTTTTCACACATTTCAAGTCTAAATAAGTTGACGTTTAATTGCGTAATTACTACACAAACAGGTCCAGTTGTTCGTTTGACCTGACTCCAACGTTGCCACACTCACCTTTTGACTTTCAGCTGCGAAGGTTGTTTCTTTCGCGTGAGTTTAATCTAATGAAAGCAGGTAAATAGCCTTGAGTGATAGCGTATCTTCTAATTTCCATACAAATAATGTTTAGGAGCTATTTCGTTAACTTATGATAAAATTATACCTGGTTAAATTGTTAACATGTAATGTATAATGGTAACTAGCGGGGTGTTCATTTTAAGGTCACTGTTGAATAATATCTAGCCTAGATAAAATGTTCGTAAGTATAGTTTACCAGAGTAGGTAGTGGACCACATCTGCTAAGAAAATAGTTTTTAATCCTTTAAGAACACTTTTAAGTGCAATTAAATCAATATTTGAGTTTATCTACTATTGGCATTGTATCGTTATAGCGCACTTCATCATTCTTTTTTTTTTTAAATCGGTGGAAAATTCACACACAACACCATCTGACCCCAAACTAAGCAAAGCTTGTAACATGGCGGCCGAATAGCTGATATAATACTTATATAGTTTTAAATACATACTTATTATACATAGAAACACCTAAACACAGTGCAAACATTGGGTGCATAGTGCTTTTTCTTACCCTAAAAACATAAATTCAAAATAAAAAAAACACTCAAGTTAAATCCATCAGAAATGACCCACTCAGGCAACGCAATCCAAAGTTTAGATGTTTACCTTGACGTTTTCGGTTTGTAAATCGAAACAACTTTGTTATTAAATTCCAAAAACATTTTAATGATTATTTGGGAATGAAGTAAGCTGCTTGAAGATATGACAAAAATAAATGAAAGCTCCGAAGCTTCAGTGAAACTCTTGAACTTTTGACATGAAAAGTCAAAAGTTTTTGCAGCTACATATCAAAAGGTCTGAATTGTTGCGAGCCTAGTTTTTGGGAACGAGCACAAACAGAATGAGAGTTTGACCTGTTTTGCTTCAATTAAACTGAATGTACGTATAAAAATCATACGAGTATAAAGTTTGGTGTCGACTGGACTTATTTATTTTGACAGCGTCATTTTTTCACTTTATTCAGTGGTAAATGTAAATTTGTTGATGTTCAAACAAGTACATTATGAGTACCTACGTGTACGAGTAGGTACAATATTTTTTAGTAATCTAACTGACTGACTAATCAGTTTTTTTGGTTTACAATCCTATTGTATCAATTTTCATATTTTTGTTCTACTTTTCTTCTGTCAATAATTTTTTCTCAATTTTTATTGTTACCGTTCAGAAAGGGTGTATTTTGCTTACAAATACAGGGTGTCAGAAAAGATGAGCTGGCCAGAAACTACAACAAACGCGAATGCTCTCAAAACGTACACAGAAATTGATAAAAAGTGATCGGTTGGCATCTCCCGGCGCTTTGCGCTCGCAAATTCAGAATGCTTTGAGCGCGGCCCGGGGGTCTACCGCCGAACGAAAAATGTCATAGCTTTGATGTTTCTCTCTCTTTTCTTTTCGCTTGAATTGATAGAGACAGCATTAGCAATAGCCGATTTAGTTAGGCGGTAGAAGCGCCGGCGTGGGTCCGGCCGCACTTTGCCAAGGATTACCTCGACATGATACAATTCTGGTCTCGACAATATTTCCCTAGTTTTATTTCTGTTTTCATGAATGCCGGTCAACTACTGGATGATTCGAATAGAATGATCTGTGTCTATGATAGCGTGGGAAATGGGAATGAGTTGAACCTAACTCAGTGACTGAATGAAACGTGAATAAAAATTCTTGACGAAAAACGTCATCGTTCAGATGTCCTACTAACTAATTATGCGTAAATGCAAAATTTTGTTTTCAATGACAATTGTCATAAATGTTTTATTTGGCCAAAAATCTGAAAAGCGTAAACTAGGGTTTAAAGTAATCTGTATATTGGATTGGATGTGCGTAAAAAACTTGGTTTACCGTCTATAAGGTTAGATTTTTGTTCACCAATAATTCAAAATATTAAATTTTATCTATTACTCTCAACTATCATAACACCTATTCACTCAGGTTCACTCAAAACTCAGTGGAACGATCGACGCTCCGTAACCTGAATGTGAAACTTGTCTTATTTTGAAAGTTATTCGATTTCAATTGATCTTTTCCTTGCACGGAATAGTTTGCGACCTGAAGCGAAATTCGTACGGTGTAGTAATTTCTTAAACCTTATTGAAGCGGAGAATGTCTAGCGCACAATGACGTCACGGGTCCGGACGTCCCTTTGTTTTATTTGTTTGGAAGTCGCGTTGTTTGCGCCCAACTCGCCCGATACCGAGGTAAAAGAATTCCCCATTAAAAAAGGACAACGAACAGAATCGGTCTTTGTAAACAATTCTTTTTAACTCTCTTATTGGTTTTATTCGGCGCGTGTGTCAGATTCTTATGGGACTCGCGACTTCTCGCTTTCTATTTGATTAATCCAACTAACTTTGAGGCACATTTTACCCCAAAGTTTATTTAGACGCGGATTGAATGTCTCTGCTGAGAGCATTTTTTCATTAGCATCAAATCCAGTCTCGACTCCTTGCAGCACTTCAGTGTTTTCTATTTTCTTTAAACTTTGACATTAACTTTATATTGAATCTAGATTACTTTCTAAGATTAGTTTTCAGTCAATTTAATTTGGACATCGCGGAGAGTGTTTTCATCAGAGGGTAAATACCCATCGTTCTGGGATACGAATACCGTTAGTGAATTGATAATGATTTTTGTAAATGGAATGGAACGTGGCATTAGATTGGCTGTTAATCTCCGGACAGCTCAATGGAGCGGAATGAATTAGTTCTTTTGGCCGGTAATCTTTTCATTAAGAGATTGATTACGCGCTCCTTCGATCCTCGTTTGTGTGGCAACACCGTGAATGTACAATTAGGTCGGACATTTGTCAGTGCTCCGGAGAGAGAGGTACTCGCGTCTCCGGCTCCGGCGCTCATTGGTCGCTGCTCTCGGTAATGATGTCACTTCAATTCGGCGATTCAATCATGTCGAATTGAGAACGTAATTAATTGATGTATTCAATTCATTTATTTCTCGTCGGTTTATCAAAGTATTTGCATTTTGACAGGCGTGTTGATAGAGGCCGAAATAATAATCAAAAAAATAAATTAATATCAGGCGAGGCGGTCAAGTTAAGGTTAACAGGGAACCTATTATAGTTAAAAAAAATCAAAGCCCCTGTTAGATGCACCAGTTAGATGCTGCCCACTGACACTTCATCTTGCTGAAACATTGTGCTGTCTCGGTTACCTTAAGGTACAAGTTCGCGCTTAGACCGCGACACGAGACCGCGACACGAGACCGCGACCGGAGACCGCGACAGGTACTTGACACTATGGAATTGTATGGGTGCCAGTTCGCGCCGAGACCGCGACCGCGACCTGTCTCGGTCTCCTGTCGCGGTCGCGGCGCGAACTGGTGCCTATACAATTCCATAGTGTCAAGTACCTGTTGCGGTCTCCGGTCGCGGTCTCCTGTCGCGGTCTCGTGTCGCGGTCTCCGGGCGAACTTGTTTAACCTTTAGTTCCCTAAGAATAATTTATTTTAGAATACAATCCCTAATAGAAATCCTCTTTCGATGTTCGATACAAGTCTCACCTAGTGCACAATAATAAGCTACAAGTGATTTAATAACTTATCTAACGTTTATGACAGATAAGCCCATTTGTATCAGTAAATATCTCCAAATACCATCGACCGTACCAAAATATAAAGCGAAAACATTTCCCGGGCAAAAGCACAACTCGACCGACCATTTCATTAACCTTTAAATTTATGAGTTAGTAAATAAATCACCTGTACACGCGGGTCCGGCTGACCCCGCCGTAATTACACAACAGCTATCTAATACTGAAGACTTTTAATTGAAGTGCACAGTTTACCGGACACGTCAGTGAGAAAGTTATAATTAACGGCCGTCCAATTTGGACCCCGGGATAATTTTGGGGTTTGACAGGCCCCGGGAAAGCTGCGCCCGAAAAACGCAACGTCCGCTTCAGATATGTCCGGGAAATTAATTATCTGTAAATACGAGATAGACGATGGACGCCGCGCGGATACAGCCTTTGTTACGCGGACTTCGGACTACGACTTGGCTTTACTCAGCATAATCAACTTACTAATGGACTGGTTAGATGAATAGTTTGAATTCAGTTTTAACTTAATTTTTGTATGTTTAACTTTGATATTGGACTATTTTTTTAACACACCCTATTGTCATAAAGTCGCATAGAACACATTTGCTTGCTAAACTAACTATGAAACCACCATTTTAGTGAGATTTGAAAATTGTATGAATTTTAGAAAGGACTTCGACCAAAACTTTAAATTATGATTTAGATCCCTATGTTTCATTCACCAAGAGATATTGAGATATTGTTGTTAGTGTAATATTTGGTATGTATTTGACTTAGTGTAATACATTGTAACCAGATTAAATGGTAGACCGCATTCTGGAGAAATTATTATTTCAGACACTGCGGGCCAGTAAAGTTGAGGGCTATTATATTAAAGCAAAGTTCATTGACATTTCTAAATTTCATTTCTGAGTAATTTTAATATGGATTTCTACTTGCAATCTTTGTTGACTTTTATACAACATGAACAATACGTAAATTGAGTAGATGTGTGGTGCCGCAATATAACTGAGATAATACTTTAGCTGCCATGTTTCAAAGATTTACTCACCAGCAAGGCATACCTAACTAAAAACCTGTCAATTTTTTTTGCGTAATCAAATTGTTGTGCCAAAATATTATGATTCTTTAAAAATGGTAAAAAGTAGTCTCGTGACGCTTTTTAGTCAGATTTAAAAACTCTGGTTTTATTACATTTGCTTCATACACTTTTGTGATAATTATGTAACTAACTTTTTCTAAACCTTGACTGACCGCGCCGACCATTTTTGACGTTGTGGCGTCAAACAAACTCGTATTTAAGTCAAGTCTTGTAATACAGCAGTTAATTTTAAAAACTGAAACCGGGATTTTCGTATTCAAAATTTGCATTTTAAATGATGGCGTCACGATTTTGCTGTCTGTAATAATGAATGCTCGCCATGATCCCGCTGACCGCTCCAACAAGCCGGCAACTTTAATTTCCGGCGGTTTAATGCATTCCCTCGTAGCCGCAGTTCGGCCGCAACATTTGTCACCCCCAGACAAACAGCCGGCCGGGGGCTCCCGGGCCCGTCCGTCTAAGGCCCCATAGACCACTTACAGCGAGACATGCAAATCACAACGCAACAATTCTTTCTGACCCTTAAGGCCCATAAAACATGTAGAGTAAATTAACCGACGATAAATTAGTCACCCCTAGCTTTTACTGCCTCAGGTGGTACGGGCAACGCATAAATTGTGACCTCTGAGGCCCATTTCAATTGCTGATTACATACGGATAAGGATCTACGTGCGCCATAGACAAAGCGTGAAACGATATTTTGTTTTTAAATTGGAGGTTTTATGGCACAGAACAATTCAATCATTTCGTGTAACGAAGTTTATGGCGATCGGGCCGGGTGACGGCGATGCGAATGTTTCACGTTATTTATACGTGACGTAGATTGTACCTGCGGTATCATAATATATATTATATATACAGTAGATAGAAAATCACTTGAGGACAATCGATGTAGATTCCTTCAAATTATGCAATTAAAAAAATTGAATCATTTACCTTAGCAAATATCCAAACTAGAGTAATTAAGCTTTCTTTCTCATCGCGGTATTCCAAATTTTGTAAATTGTATGATGTGAAATATACTAACGAGATAAAATTGAGCTTAAATCAAGTTTTTCAATACAGCGTTTACTTTAAGTCATAATATGTTCTGCAAATTAGCTCAAAATATATCATTTACTGTACAATGATTATACATTTGTTTTATCGCTCTCAGCAACAAGGCCGCCATCTGTGGCACTGGTTTACAGATATTTTACTAAAAATATATACATATCAGTGTTCAGTGAACATTTCACCACTAACTAAGCAAAACTTGTTCTATCGAAGCCAGATAGCTGATATAATACTTACATACATATATAGTTGTAAATACATGCTTACTAGGTACACATAGAACACCCAGACACACAACAAACCTTTTAACATTTCTATCTGTTTGTGTCACAATAAACAGTTTTCTATCTACCTAATAACCAAATGTATGTTTCAAACAGTCAACTGTTTAAAATCCACCCTTTATTAGCAGCATACGGTATAACGGTACGAGGCAGCAGTGATACATTCCCGTCTCGAAAACGTCCGTAAACAGAGCACGAGGCGGTTCCAGAACATTCAGCGAATTAACTCGGCCAATATATTGCGCCACTCAGCCTTTGTGGACAGCCTTCAGAGTTCCCTGCTTTACCTGCCGTCTGCAGTGCAAGTCATAGGCATTCACTGCTAATAACTGTAATATATTACTTCTACTATCCTACTAATATTGTTTATACGAAGGTTTTCATGTTTGTTGCTATGCTCAATCATAACGGAACTCATGAACGGTCGGTTAAAATTTGAGAAACTGATAGATTATTATAGTCTGGAATAAAAGAGGTTCACACACACTTTTCGTCATAGGAAAATATAATCTTAGTGCTGCTTGTGAAAAATAAAATACTGAGCGTGTGATTGAAGTGCCTGTTTAGCTAATTAGCTATAAGTGGAGTGATTATTTGTAGGAGAAAACACTATGGGTTCGCGTCATCGTCATTGTAAAGAGCGAGCGGTGTCATACTGACGTAGCAGCGGGGCGGGGCGTGCATGATAGACGCTTTTTAAATGGATGATGTCTTATGTTCAAACCCCACACGCACCACTGTCTTTTCGAAGTCGTGTGCGTAATGCCGCTAACTTAAAACGGTGAAGGAAAACATCGTGAGGAAACCGACATGTATCTAGAATCTTTCGAAGTCATGTGTCATCCGCCAACCCGCACTGGGTCAGCGTGGTGGATTATGGCCTTAACTCTCTCCTTGCGAGAGAAGGCCCCGAGTCCCAGCAGTGGGAACGTTTAGTGGGCTGTTGATGATGATGATGATGTCTAATGAGTTTGCGTCGATGACATGCATGAGAGCACTACCTATTTTTTTAGCTGTATAAATGCAAGCTGTATGCGTGTTTCATAAAACTTTGAGTTATTGTGTTTTCTATAGATAACATAGACAAGTTAAGAAAAAGTCGTTCTGTATAGAGTTGTCGTGACCATAGCTGTTGTAATGAGGCCGAGACGATAATTACAAATCGTTTAGATCACCATTAAGTGCTTAAATACGTATGCAATGTTTTCAATGAAGCCGATAAAACGACGATTAAGCCGTGACGACCAAGTGGCAAGATCATCTGATTTTGTAATCGTGACGTCGTAGGTTCAAATTCTGCCTGCCTCTCAAACTTAAACGGTGAAAAACGTAGTAAGGAAATTGTCATTTTCCAAAGAAGACATCTTGTGGCCAGCGTGGTGGATTATGGCATCAACTCTCTCCTTGTGAGAGAAGGCCCCGAGTCCCAGCTGTGGGAACAGAAAGTGACTGCTTATGCTTGCTTGAATGGGTTTTCCCCGGTAGATACGAGTACAATCTTGGTGTCTTTAAGTTGAGAGTGCAAAACCTACCCTATAACACCCATAATAACACAGTGACACGCAGCTATTAGAATATGAACAGTCCAAACCAATAACTACGAGTACCACTGCATTATGCTCGTCACCCACAGTCGCACATATAAGATGTTGCATCTCTATGCCCAGTAATTTCACTAGAAACATTTCCCTTCAAACCGGAACATGGTGATGATTTCACATTACTGTTTGATGATACTACTGGATAACTGGCAAAAGTGTGGTGTAGTTGCCTGTAGGGGTCTACAGGCTAATTCTAGGGAAGTACCACAGCACTCGCCGTAGATCCCATCAATAGACGTTTGCAAGTTGTAGTCTCACTATATAATTCCATAAGGGTGAAAGTTAATTTTACGATTCAGAGTTTAAATTTGTTACAACAATAAATCGTTTTAATGACTTTAAAAAGTTGTTAGTTTCGCACTAAGCTGCACCTGCGGACATATTTCGCTATTGTTTTTAACATTTCTGTCACAATGTTGTTCGCTGCTACTTTACTGCGCAACTTTGTCTTCAAGTTTGTTTTGGAGATTATCTTTTAATTTGATTTTATCGTTGAGAGATTTAACTGGAGATAGTGTTTTAAATGAACTTGAAACTAGTTTATATTCATATTCATATTCATTTATTATATATATTATATATTATATTCATTTAGGTTGTTTTATGGAGAAAACATCTGCACGAAGCAACTTAAGACAATTATTAATCTACTCTATTTTTCAATGGTATTTTATGTAGTTACACTCAATAGGGATGTTTGTAGTAATACACACGCATGCATACATCTATTACTATACTCCAATCTTAATACAGACTTCTAAACTTAAATTATCGCTCATACAATCATTTTGTCACTGATTCTGGTTCAGAATTATTTCCTAAGCTGGTGGAGTAGACTTGATGTTTTCTGGTTATGTTGTATGTAGAAATAAATCAGTTAGGAGCAGTAAACGGTGTCCCAGATCCGCCACAAACCTATTCGTCTCCACGCTTCATGGCTCTGTAGTTCCAACAGCAAATGGAAGTGCCATTCTTTCCCAAGCAGGTGGAGAGACTTGATCTTTTGAGGTTATGTTGTATGTGGAATGAAAACTGCTCCTAAGACAATAATTTAGTTTCGTAGTTTGATTTCGTCTCCACACTGGAAAACCCGTGAACATGAAATAGTTTTCAAGAGTTTGCAAGAGTTTTCCCCAATGCCACCAGTGCGTCTACTGCTTGCAGGACTGCTCCCGTCCTCTCGTGACTTGCCCTGGCGCGACGGCGACAGAGGGAGAGCTTGCGGCGGACCCCGCTTGATTTATCAGACCGCGACCGGCCGCAAACTAGGCGCCTCCGTATTTATTGCCACAATAACCCTATTAATTCACTCACAGCGACTTTGAACTCGAGTGTGGGTCTAATCCGCGCGGGTCTTTTATGACCCCGCTCATAATGACACGCCGGCGGAGGGTTAACAATTGTTTTATTGGCGCTAGACCGAGGAGTGGACTCCGAGGAGCACTGGTGCTAGATTTTTACTGCAAAGTCCGCGCTAGTTGTTAGCTTGTTATGTAGTGGGCTGTTTGCTTTTATATCTCCCGGTGTACGGCTAGTGCCGCGGGGGCTTTATAGCTTCGAAATTCAAAATTTTCTGTCTCATTTTCTTTTAGCAGGCAATGTTACTCGTATATACCAATACTCGTATACATTCGGTAAATAAACACGCCCCATGGACTGACACGAAAATCACTCAGAAGCAGACAGCAATAAAAATGTCTTGGCTACCGACAGGCGTAAATTGCCGAGCCCCTTGCCACAGATTGGGCGATAGTTTGTAAGGCAGGCTATATTCTAATGAGACCAAATCTAAACAAATCGGCGTCGCGC
The DNA here is from genome assembly GCA_963693475.1 of Ectropis crepuscularia. NCBI lineage: Eukaryota > Metazoa > Arthropoda > Insecta > Lepidoptera > Geometridae > Ectropis > Ectropis crepuscularia. Next base: position 31,343,268 of record OY856343.1, read on the forward strand.
CTAGCGTCCATTAGCCCAGGCCGCGGCCGCGGCCGCTGCTTAGGAGATTATTTATTAGCGTTTCCTGTGGCGGCGACGCGGCGGCCGGATTCAATTTGATTCATTGCACTAATGCGATGTGGTCACGCGAATGACCGACCGAAAAATTCGACGCACCCGGAGGATCGGCCGGGCGCGGCAGACGGGCGGCCCGCCGGCTCCACGCTTCTGGGTCAAAAAAAAGATGAACGAAGAAAGAAGACGAGATGAGCATTTGTAATAGAAAAATATAGAGTAAATTGAAATTTTAAGTTAAATAAGTAGGACACAAAATTTTGTAAATACGTTTTTTTGCTAGTTGCTAGTTCGCAAAAAAACGTATTTACAGAATAATTTTGTTTCCTACTTATTTAACTTAAAATTTCAATTTACTCTATATATTTCTATAACAAAAGTGAGGTGCTTACATGAACAATCAAAACAAAAACTGTGTTTTTGGCAGATATTTTTTATTCTCATTTAGTTTATTTATTTCAAATCCTAATACTTAAATTAAAATGCGACATACTCCACGTATTCAGTAATCCGTCAACTATGATTGATGAAAAATTTCTTAAATTATTAACATGCACGTATGCTGATCAAAACTCTGTACCAAAATGAAACACCAACGCCCCCTGCGGCTCAGTCGAGAACTATAGTTACAAACAAAACACCTCACTGTTATACGACTGTGTAGCTACTACGTCTTGTTCACAATAAATCGCTCGTCTACACGACACGTGTAACTACCTCTTTTCCTCGAGTTTTCCTCGGCCGGTTCCGCGACGTTTTGACCTTTCCTATTTTATGGTTCCTGCCCTTCACTGTACTTAATGCTTTTCATCGGCCGATCCGCTGCGGAACAGGAAAACGTAATAAAATATCCTATTTAACTCTTTGTTCGTAAATAGTTCCTTCCCAGTCAATAAGTAGAAATGAGTTTGTTTGCACTTATTACACAGTAGTTCTATAAAAGCTATCGAGTTGTGTTTCGTGGGTTCGCTTGATGTCTTATGCGTAAGTACTACCTAATGATATAACAATATTATGCAGTTGTTTCCAAATCTAAGCTGAGAAAAAAGCTAATCGAAAATAGAAACTGTAAATGTTTTACCCTCTATAAAATATGAGCTTTCATTAAAAACTACACTTCAAGATCATTCTGTCAATAAATTTCAGTGAGAAGTTTAATTTTGCGCCACATATTAATCTAATTATTACCAGCCACTTCTAAGCTGATTTATACAAAACATTTCGTTGGTAACTCTGAGCCAGACTCGATATTATCGTCAATGAACCCCAATAAATTCCGATAACATCAAGCTATTCTCATAAAATCGTTTTTATATCACGAGGCAGGACAGAAGTTTAATAAAGGACACGTAGCGCGCAGAATTAACTAATGTCTAGAACGAGCGAGCGCGCATTCCGCCGTCCCTTTGGTTTTAGGTTAAAACGCTTCTATTTGGGTCAACGAGATAAGAATATTTATTTTACGTGAGTCCCCTTCGCAAAGAAAAAACCGTTTTACCTTATTAATTTCAGAGTCGAGATTTACTTAACCGTCTCGTCGCTTCCACTTCTCCGTCAAAAACAGATTGTTTCTCCAGAAATTCCAATTGAAAAACCTCTTTTTTTTGTTTTCATCAAGTGGACACCGAGTAACCGAAGTGGCGACCGAAAAGGACAAGTAAAGTTTCATTTCGTCGGTTTAATTCGAAGGAAACCTTTGACGGTGTTAAATATGGGCTTTATTGCTTTCGTAATAAAGTCGCAGAGTCGCCGGCGCGGTTGGAAGGGGGTTGTTAGGGCGCCGCTTTTGTGAGTGCAGCGGGATATGGGTCAATACAGTGACAGGATATTACGAAGCCACGGTGTCAGCCGCATCCGCGGGCGGCGGCTAAATGAGAAATTGTAGAATAACAGAAGCGCAGTTAGCTTTTATACCGAGAGCGACGCAACTAACGCGCGGTGCGGCGGAGTGTAGCGCCTAATGGATTTGCTCCACGCCTGCTCTGTGCTCCTAGTACCAAATGATATAACCCCCTACAAAACCCTTAAAAATGTCATAGTATGTAAAAACCCAGTGTCATGATATTTGTTACCAGTAAACTCTTCACGATGTCGAAAGTTAGCACTTATGTATAATTTGATCCGACTTGAGAGATAGGATTTTTTTTATTCCGAAATGTTCTTTACATTCATGACATGAAACCGGAATGGGCCGCTAGTAATTCTATAAATTTCTTAAGTCAGCCTTATAAGTACGTTTTACGATCTGATCGGTGTCTCTCGCTACACATTTCTGAACACAAACACGGGTTTTCAAATTAACGTCACACATTGACTGAATTCGCAATCTTTATTCTGCCATTAAAATTTACAAATTATTATCAACCAAATGAAATCTCAAATTGAAAAATGTGAGGAAGAGGGTGGAAAATACTTTACCTCATATTCTCATATCAACACACAAGTAAAAGTTTCATAAAAATCAATCAAGTCGTTTCGGAGGAGTACAAACAAAAACACCGTGACACGAGATTTTTACAGATTAGATTTACGTGCTCTGTCCCGTAAATTTCCTCGGAAAGATAAATTCTAAACTCTTAAAGCCGAGTCACACAGAGGCGATCCGATAGCGATAGCGATCCGATAGCGAGACGATATTTTTTGTAATGCTCGAATTTGTATGCAACCTGACACACAGCAAGCGGGCGCGATCCCTTACTAGGTATCGCATCGCTATCGCTATCGGATCGCTATCGCTACCGGATCGCCTCTGTGTGACCCGGCCTTAATAGAGATTTGTTACAAATTCCACATTGTATTTATTTAACCTAATATTTTTAAATGCGTTTCCCAAAGCTACATGATTTTATTCATTGTGCCTCAGGCTTTACGTTTTATTGTCTAGTTAACAAAAGCTAATTAATTTATCCGACTGTATTTCAAAACAGGAAAAACCACGGTATTTGTGTCCCGATAACGTATTTCATTAATTGAGAACAACAACACGAAATAAACACAACCGTGGCGATAACTTAGAATCATCGCTTTTACATGCTCTCCTTTATCACACACTTAATAGGTTCCATAGACTTAAAAACGGGATAGACGCAGCTATTAAATGATACTTTAAATGTCGTAGTACAAACATTCACTGATGTCTTGAGTAAGCCTAACCCTTTACAAATTCGTGAGTTCAGTCAAATTGAAATAGATGAGCACTGTCATTCGTATTGTCAAATATTGTGTTAAGCTGTCACAGTTATTCTCTACCGTTATCACTAATTACCGATTAATAATATAAGCTGATAATGTTCAGTTTATCTATGACAATGACGAATGAAACTGCATGTAACGAAAAAATAAATAAAATTCTTACGGTCTGAGTACTAATTTATCAATTTTAATCGACAATCATACACATTCAATCTGTAGAGTCATTTCGTTCACCAAATCGCACTTGACTATAATATTCGCAATATGGCAGATTATGGATAATAACCTAGTTACACAAAACGTCCCGAGTTCCAATAAACATGTTTGTCTTTTTTGAATAGTCATTACTAATGGAAATGAAAGTCTACTGCAAATACGAAGCACGTAGTGTTCCTATACTTCCAACCAACAAATTTAATTCATACAAATTGATTCAGCTACGGTATCTACGCACAGGTCTGTTGAGTATTTTCGTAATGATAAGCAAACCAGCGCCCCACGGCAGCACTTCGGCGGAACAAAAGCCGTTAAACTCGATTTATACTCCCGCGCTAAATGTTAAATTACTTTAATGTACGCGCGTCGCGATACATCTTGCGGTGCGGAGCGGAGCGGTGCCGTGCGGAGCGGTGCGGAGCGGTGCGGAGCGGTGCGGAGCGGTGCGGAGCGGTGCGGAGCGGTGCGGAGCGGTGCGGAGCGGTGCGGAGCGGTGCGGTGCGGTGCGGAGCGGTGCGGTGCGGAGCGCTGCTTAGCGGCGCGAAGCGGTGCGTCACTGAGCACGGGACCACTATCAACACTGTCAACTCTATCTAAAACTACTATTTACTTCTGAACACACAAGAAGTATTCATTTATTGACTGGAGTGAAAAGTTCTTTGGCCGCGTTGGCTCATTTTAGGTTTGTTAAAATCTTATAGGGTCGCCTTATGATAATGTAGCGGCGTAACGTTGGAGCGCCGGCGGAGCAGAGGAGTGGGTCACGTGCCTTGAACGTGTTTATACTAATGCACATACATCGGCCACCTATACCTACCTGGAAGTATACATACATAAATCATACTCTAGCCTCGACATCAGCTTGCTATCGCCTGTAGGGAAAACCAGGAGTCGACCTAGCCTCCCTCCCGTATTCAAACAAAATGTCTTGATTTGATGAAATTAAACTTTTTTTTTTTTTTTTGCAAATAGAGACGCGGTATGTTTCCTTATCAAAACATACAGCCACGACAACTTTCTCGCATTTTGTGAATCAGAATCTGAAACCATTTTAATTATAGACGCATAAGTGTCTAATTTGCATGTATCCACATCACCGCTATAGCGGAATAACTTACATGAACGCGAGACGGATCGCGCACTTCGCCGGTCTATTGTAAAGTCATAAATCTGCGCCCAGCAATGAGCGATGATTTTTCAGACGCGGGCGACGGCGGGGCGAGGGCGGCGCGGGACGTGCCGGCGACATGAGCACAACAATTAATATCATCTTTTCGCGTGACCGACCATCTAATTCATAGGATGAGAGAGGATTTCATACAAGCGTTTGATGCAAAAATTTACAAAGTGATTTTTATCGGAAACATGTTTCTTACGTGATCGTTTCGATCGTAATGCTTTCGGTTCAGTTATTGTAAGCTAAGGATCAAATTTGGAATGTCTGAAAAAATGTCACATCCACTGTGATTTATTTTTAATACTATGGTCACACCACACTCGTGAAAAAGATTAATAACATTTTCACGTCGCGACGTCCTGAATGGGCCCTGCACTTTCTGCTGTAGCCCCTAAGTTCGGTAGGCAGTAGAGAGCATCAGAAACTAAATACGGCAAATCTATGAAAAAAAACGACGTGCTTCACTCTTTTGAAGTGTTATCACGTTTGTCCTCAAATAACGCTGTCTCATTTACAGCCTGCATGGAGACTTCAGTTATTTGAGTAACGATCGCTCATTTCTTTCAGCTTGGACCGAAATCGGAGTAAAGTGAAGCAAAATGTGAGACATTAATCTTTAGCTCGTGCGAAAGTATTGTATAGATTAGTAAACAAGAGGGGTGTGCGTTCCTCTCGCGCTAATCAGCCGCGCTAGTGTGCGTGCCACACGAGCTACGCACATCGACACAGGCCAAGCATATTGAATGGATACAAACATATTACATACGAGTATTACATATTGAGTGGAACAATACTGTATCCTTACGATGTACATAAATGGAAGTCTGCGGCTCGAATTTCAACCTTGACTTTTGTACGATGTGTTATTTTTCTTTATCGTATAAATTGAGGTATATAGAATAAATTTGCATTTGACGGAATATAGCATTTGATGTGTATTACGATCTCCTTGAAGAAACTTGTTGAATGTAGAACACAACTTAGTTACGCACAGAAAGACAAAATTATCTACTACGTCAAAATTTACCACAATAAAATAATATTAATAATTATGGCGATCTTAAAGTTCAAGTACCTAATATTTTACAGCTATGATTTCAATGAATGTAGATAGAGTGTGCAGAAACAAACTATATGTAGGTATGTTGTAACCACTGTTTACTCTTAATGTATATTTTATCAGATTGATAACGCTACTCCGTATGGGAATCAAATAATTCTTAAACTCGTTCTTTAATTGTCTGCTATAGAATTGGCTTCCCAAGTTTTCTGCGTCTCAAACGACCGCCCAAAAATTCGCAATTTCCATAGAGTTTAATCATGTTCATAAAAAGCAGCTGTCAGCCACAATGGAAATATCCGGCGCGGCGACAACTCGCATTCAAACAGCTTAATGGGGTCGGAAGAGCCTAACTTCAAAGGGTCAGCAATAAAGAAGATTAAAACTATACCGGCGGCCGTTACGCCGTCGATGGGTTCCGAGCGCGCACTATATCAGAGGCATTTAGGGGCACAGGGGCTGCAGGGGCAATTACCCCCTCCTCGAGTCCACACATGACCTGAAAGTTCAGCACTTCATTACGTCGGCGCTCCTCGATCCGGAGGACCTCATAATTTTTGTCGTTAGGACAGGGTCGGACTTAGGGCGGGGGTTGATGGCGCTGAAGTAATGGCGATTCAATGGACACGATGCGGACGCACATGTCATGGGTTATTGTTTTTGTTTTAATTCACAATACCTTATTGTAACTTTATGATTTTGTATTTGGAATGTTATAGCTTCACGCATAATTTGTGAATTGGTGATGAAATAGTAAAATTTAGGGGATGATAGAAGATCGCAAGTGAATTGTAAAATTTTGATTAACAAGAAATTAAAAAGTGAGTATAACATTATTTTCATTTCAATAATCATTAACACATTTTATCACATGATAAATTAAATTTGAACAATATTCAGGCTACAATTTCACGTTATTTGTCAAGATTCAAATCTTCCAAATAAATTATGGACTTTGAACCTGTTCATCACTCGGCTGCGACCCACCCTCAGCTCTGAATTTCAATCCGCAGAATTATTTAAATATGCCATATCTCTGATTGCGTCACAGTATAAGCTTGTTATGCCATCACTAATATTTATCCTCATAAACTATACACTCTAACACAAAGACACAAAATTCAAATTTGAATGTTTTCGCTTGTAAATTTCGCGTGGTGTATAACCCTTTCTCTCTAATAAGAGGATGAAAGGTTTTCAATGGTTGTTGTTTCTTTTTTCGTTTGAATGCTTCGGATGGCGTTTGATATGATAATTTGGATAATAGGATGGGATGGAAGCCCGTGTGTGTGCATTTTTGTGGTCGATTTTGTGGAATTTGACTAAGTAATGCGGGCTCGGTTCTCAGTTTCAATTTTCAGAAAATATAAATTCAATAAGTGATTGTTTTTATGTAAAAAATGATAGATAAACATAAGGCTTTACCTGTGACACTAAACTATCGTTGACACGTTGCCAGCCGAGGTAGTTGAAGACACATTTTTTGAAGTGCACTATATCCTAAGGTCTTACTACTGAGAAACCTTAGAAGGAAGAACATTCCTCATTCTAAAATCCGAGTTAGGTTCGAGAGTTCGTTCGTTAGAACATACTGTTTGAAATGTTTACCATCAGGCGAGGTAGCCAAAAGGTATATATATGCATTAAAAAAACGGACTTCCAATTCTACAAAATCTAGAGACGAATATTTGATGAAGATGATATATGGGTAGGAATAGTATTTTTGTACATAGTTTAAAAGCCAAAAGAAAAAGACCTATTTCTTAAGCTGATTACGTTTGTGGCCCCCGACCCGTGATGTGCGCACTTGAGATGCATTATTTGATTGCAAGCCCCGACCAAACAAGAGCGGGCCCGGAGTAAAACAAACCCACGACACAGCGAGCAAATTACAAGTCACTCGTCCGAAAAAATAAACAGAAGCCGTCCTTTTAATTGATAATTGAATTAAATTCGAAAATCAAGTTAGGTGCTTCGCTCGGCAGGAATTCGGCGGTCGCTAATGACCCCGCGGCGGGGCGATCCGACCCCCCGACCCTCAAAAGTCGGACAGGTTTTTTTGATTAACCGTAAATTTACGATATAACCGTAATTAATGGGGCCCGTGTTACGTGATGTAATTTTTCCCCGGAATCTTGGGAGTGATTCGCTGTTTTTCGCCGTAAAAATGATGAAGGCTTGAATGTAAATTTTATGAAATGCCTCCACCGGTTGTAAAGCTTTTTGTTATGTTCGTGATTGTTGATGTTTTTGCGTGTATTACGTGTGTCGCGAGACGTCAGTTGAGGTATCAGATTGTGTGTTAGAGTTATCAAACTTTAAATATATACGTGTTTATTATATGTATGTTTATTATATTCATTAGATCGGTAGTAGAGGTTATCTGAAGCTAACTCCCGTAGCTGCAGGTTCTTGTCAGAAAAGGGGTCCTCAACTCGATAGTGAGTCCGCTTACACGCGCTCCATCGTAGCCCGCGTCGTCGCTTAATATCGGGAATTATGCCGCTTAACCACAAGTCAGTCAATAGTAAAAGAATAGGCACCTAATTGTTCCACAAGTGACACAACAGCAAGAGTTAAACTACGAAAGTTGTCGCCAAATGCACCCAGTTGAGCGTGTTGCCAACACAAAACGAAAAGTTGTTTAATCAAGTACGAGCACTGGCAACTCATCGGCAAACCGGAAATTATTCCGAAACTTACTCGTCGATATCTTGCATAATTTCATTTCTGAGGCTCACTACATTAAATTCATCCGCGGGAAAGGATGAAATTTCTCCCCGCGTCTTAATAAGTGCGCCGAATATTCTAGATATCAGCGAACTCTTCGGCTAGCCCGACTTCTTAATGAAATTTTCGGATTACGACTTGCCGCGTCGTCCGTCTCTGTCGGGCCGCTCACCTTTTATATACAGCTGTCTCTTTCGTCGCGTAAAGGTGCAGTTTGGAGTTTTATGCGAAATTTATTCATAACTGTGTAATTTATCCGCGTGAAGTAAAACGCTGGGTAATGTAAGCGAGGGGTTTCATCTGTTGGCATCCGCCAGTTCAGCGTTGATCCCGGCTACTCCCGTCGGTTATCATGTCGTGTTGTGTAAATAAGAGGTCAATTTGAACGGAGGCCATTGCTCTTAAAGTTACAGAAACGTCGTTCTTGGACTCTTGCGTCGTCATGAATTTATTATTTCGCGCCCATAAAGGAAACGCGACTTTGTTTACTAATTATTTTCATACGTATGTCATTAATTTAAACGTTTCCAGTTGAGAACCGATTTCCTATTAGTAAAATATAAATAAATAAAAACACAAAGATTAAGTACATAATACACCAAAAATGCAACTCGGTCACAGTAAGAAAATTGAATTACGCATCCTGAACTACGAGTACAACCAATACAAATTAATGAAAATTCTTGATTGTTCACACCATTTAAATTTAACATACAATTTAGGAAATCAGTAACGTATTTTTTTTAATAAAGCGTGACGAGACGAGCAGAACATGTCCCTGATGGTAAACAACACGCCTGCCACATAACAACACAGTGACACGCAGCTATTGGAACATGAAGAGTCCAAATCATTACCTAGCACTGCACTGCGCTCGTCACCCAGAGATCTAAGTTGTTATATCTCTAAGCCCTGTAATTTCTCTGGAAACATCCCTTTAAACTGGAACACAGTAATGTTTAGACATGACTGCTTGGCGGTAGAATAACTGGCAAAGGTGTGGTCCTTCCCCAGACGGATTCTGCCAAGTCCTACCACTACAAATAACCAAGGGAAACAACTGGTGACATTGTCACTGAAGTACTACCATAAGACTACCATATCTACTAAAAGTTAAGGAAGAGCTGGTCTGACTATTTCTTTGGAACTTTTTTTTATACCACACGCTTTGTGAGAGAATCCTACTTACATTACGCGTTTTGTTTTGTCCCTGACAACACTGCGCCTTCAAAAGGCGAGTTGGAAGCGTTCGGGAGACGGCCATTATATTATCACGGTGCGGTGAGTCCGCAAGGCGCGAATGCTTTGAGAGTTATTCGAGGATGGATTCAGAATCTTTCGCAGCCACCCAGCTATGAATGTATAATGATCTGCAGCGGCCACACTGGCAACTCAGGGTCGCTTTAACAACTCGTTTTGTGAACTAAAAGCATGCGGATCAAGACAACTCCTTTATAGTTTCACCGACCTGGATGCTGTTTCTTTTTACCTCATCTTAATTTTTGTATGAACAGTCTCAAGTTTTCGTATGTACCTACGTCTTACTTATAACTTGGCGTGTGCCTTACAATGGTTTTCTTCACCATTAACGACAGTGGTGATGACAAACATGTATATCTCCACTTCAGGATTTCAACCCACGACCTTACAAATCACGAATTGAACGTTCTCACCACTAAGTATTCACGAATACTAATTATTCTTACACAAAGTTAACTGTATCAACATAAAATTAAATTAGACTTTGGTCCTTTTTAGACGCGCTATTTATATCTCCTTAGGAAGTGTGATTGTGTGATTATTTTTAAACATTGAACTTTAGTATTTTACCTTCGCCCGCACCGTTTACAAAAATACTAGTATCGCCTTACTTAACATAAACTTCAGTTTTCCTTCAATTTTAAACAGTTTTGTTTTCTTTGCACGTAACAAAACTTAATATGTATCAGCAATTAACCTGGAAAACTACGAACAGGGCGTAGCACGAATATTTAAACAATTTTACGACGAAGAAATGTAGAAAAGTCACTGTCGAATATGCGTAGGCTAAGTACCTACACCAATAAGTATAAGTAAGTAGCATACCACCAATAATAATTAATAATTCTACTCATATTATAAATGCGAAGATTTGGATGTTTAGATGTTTGGATGATTTCACAATCACGTTGGAACGTCCGAACTTTCGAAACACAAATATGCTCAGGTATATGCTACTTTTTATCACGAAAATATAACAGAAACTAAGCGGGTAAAACTGCGGAGCGCTGTTGGTTATTTATATGAATAAAAAAATTAATAAATATTTTCGGGATGTGAATTTTCGCCACCAGTGGTGCGCTGATTCGGTACTATTAATATAGTATACACTAAACTAGTTCGCAGACCAAGGTCTGCGAACTTATGTTCAGGAACAGCAAGGGTTATGTTTTCGACATACAAAGAAAGAAGAAAGGTTTTGGCTAAAAATTCATCCTTATAAGAAGGTGTTTGGCCTATAAAATATTATTCAATAGGTACGTTCATTCGTTTGTTAATAATTCGTAAGTAATCGTATAGGGCTCGCATTCGTAGTTCAGCTCTGTGCCCCAATCTACCCCAAGTAAGAAGGTTATAATAACTTTATACATCGCCGTAAAGTTTACAATGGCGCTATAATTACACGGGAGTCGCTTGCCGTGACTTTGTGTGATAAAAACAGTATTTTGATAAAAACCCTCGCTACCCTAACGAGATCGAACAAAGTAAGGTTAAATTTATAGTTGTTATATTATTTTAGTGTGCCTTTAAACAAATAAACGCGATTTATCGACATATAAATGAACGATAAAATTCAAGTTAGTTGAACTCATTCGCATTTGGCGACTATGTCATTTGGCTAACTTTGACCACAGAATATGAACACTACAGAGGTCCAACCAAAAGTGTTTGAAAAATGAACATAAAGTTTAGTATATTTTATAGTTGTTGTATAAGTTTATTATATGCTTTAACAGATTTTGATTTGAAGAACGATTCTAAATAAATTACAGATCAACGAGTCACAGTATGTCTCTGGATGGCGATTGTAGTGCAAGGCAGCGATATGTACCTACTCTTCGTGTGAAAATAGCTGCGTTACACTGTCCACAGGCGTTTCGCTTACTCTGAGGGACATATCCTGCTCGTCTCGTCAATCAATTTAACAAAATTCTGTCACTTGTTAAAAAAGTCGTAGTAAGTTCTAGTGAAAGTCAATAGATTTCACTACAGACAGATTCAACTCAAAATTTTAAAAAAATCTGTTAATGGCAATAATATCGCTCTCTCCCATACGACTATATAAATTGAACCATAGGGTATTTTACGCTAGCCCAAAGTATGGTAGGCACTACTGCCTATGATGATATCTGATAAAAATCTAAATCGGTTCAGTGGATGATTGGAAGCATTGAGTTAGTTAAATCGCTGTATCTGCGTTCACGTTTGTGTCAGTATCTCCAACCTATCACCCTGTACGTTATCATTTATTTTCAAGACAATTCAACCCCTCATACCTGCGCGTATTAAAGCGCCTACAGTTTATCGCCCATAACAACTGTTTCTCTGGAACACTTTACTCCCAGTCCTTAATTTTAGTGCGTACTTAGAAGCTAAATTATAGTTGAGCTGAAATCTTGCTCGAGCTAGCCGTTAGATAATCTCGGCCGCAGATGGTGCCGACGATAACTCCGCCCATAAACTAAGCAGATGCTAATTTATAAAAATGTTTTACATACAAATCGAAACCACGAAATGCGACTCAATTAGTCGAAGAAATATGTACGTTATTATAATTGCTGTAGATAACATCGCTACTTTATGTGCTAATCAAGCCGGGCACGGTAGTGGCCATCGAAGCGATAATCAAAAGTTCTGTAACAATCTAATAGTCCGTATTATTTATCTATATTACAATATACTAGCTTCATTAGTTTTGTGGTAGAGCCTTTCGCTTTACTATTAAAGCACATGGAATATATTGTAATTAATTATAACAATTAACTGTAATAGTCGTAGAAATGTGCTATAGTGCAAAGGGGCATTAGATAACATTAGCTGTCTGATAACGATGTCATAGATAGAGCGAAGTTAAGAAGTAAAAGACAGACTCCAACACCATATAGGATATATTTTAGAAGAGAGAGAGAGAGAGAGTTGTAGAATTTATGTTAAATACTATCATCTACAAACCAAATCTTTATTTGTAGCAATAAAAAGAAAATGATGAATGACAAAATACGTGATCGTGGTCTAAATGGATTTTTGGGTAAAACATTTTTCTGTTTCCAAAATAAGTAAGTAATTGGTGAAATTTTGGACAATACATTCATCATAATTCATAAATCTTTACTATTATAGTGGCTACCCCAGGAAATAAAATACGTTTTCATATCGTCCTGCAAATTCGTAGAAGTCTATCAGTTTCTTGAATCACGACTCAACCGTATTCAAATTTGATAACCCGGTAAGTTACAGTGAAGTTTCGTTTAGTTATCTTAACTTTTATTGCTTAAATCCTATTGGGAGGTGTAATAGTAAGTTCGGCAACTTAACACAAACCAATTCCACGAATGTTTTGTGTAAACTTCTAATAACTTCAACAGATTAGGACTCAGCTGCTTTAAAATTAGAGCTGGTTCACGTTATACCTAGTTACGTAGCTGTGGGAGACTCGGGGATTATCGGCGGGAATTGGGTTAGGTAACCTGGAACGTATTCTAACGATTTAATCGAGATTTAACAGAAGGCCTTTCCACACATTGTGCCCTAATTAATAAACGTAAATTTGAAATAGTACGTTTCGGTGATTCTAGTTATGTTTGTAATTAACTCTTATAATTACTTCAGACAGTACTGCTCTTTACATAGCATGCCAATAAGCATACTTTTAAGTTTATATCTAATCACTATTTTTATAGATAGTGGCAATAAACATACAGTCCACCTGATGATGAGCGCTAACTGTCACTTGTGAACACTAGAAACAATAGAAATGTTAATTACGATTTCTCAGTCCAAGAACTTTTACAAGGAACCTTTTTTTAAATACTTGAAGTTCGTTAGAAAACCGTAGATGGGAGGAATTACATATTCTGGTCTGCGGTAAAAATAATCGAAAACCAGAAAGCTTAGCAGGACAAAATTATACCGCTTGTTGTAACTGTCTTCTGGATATCTTCATTCAATCATCTATCTGTGCGTTTCACGGCACCTGTAGTAGTTTGTCATCTCTTTGGGTCATGCCTGATCCAACTGAATCAGTACATAGTACTGCAAGAAACATAAACAGCGCATCGTAAACCAGTGCCCATAGTATAATGTTCACAATCACCGATATTAAATTACCTATCATTAGATTGTATGTAATTTACGACAATGCTGCTTCATATACCATTATGAAACAAATCTTCGTATCGCTGTACTAAACTTAATACTTCTACAGTACATGACTACTACAAAAATACCGTTTATTGCCCGTGTTACTACCAACTGGTCCAGTAGTACGATGGGTAATTTATATTTGCCCGTCGTACTACTACAGCCATTTTCAGATAGGTACCTACCTCTTTTGCTTAAACAACAAAATGATATCATTACTTGTACCTTGTTAGGTTTAACACTGATCTTTTTGGAAACAATTGGCGACTTGTTAATAAAAAATGTGTGTGGTTAAGACTGCAAAGCAGAAGTAAATTTTTTATTATCTGAATTATATAGTATTAAGGCGCGGGCCCACAGCGGCGCAGGCTGTGCACGGGTGCGCAGCGCATTTTAGCTGCGAGTATTAATGTGTTTGATAACGTGGGTCTACGTTTCCACTGGAGTACACAAAGACTATGTATTTTGTGGCACGGCGCATGGAGAGGCTACGCATGACATGTAACTGCACTCGCACTCGCACTGCACTCGCTACATGCACAACGCATGTAAACACACTGCAATCCACGGACACGGGCTTTACTGCAGGCCGTTCCACAAGGCGTGTTACTGAAAACTGCACTGCGATAAGAGACTTGTACCTACATAGTCGTGGGTCATATTCGTGTATTCCAGTGGAAACGTAGACCCACGTCGACAGCGTTGAGCTATGTAACCCCATATTCGAGCAAGCTACGTCTGTATCAATGGTGTCAATTTATGCGTAGCGTTTCCGTGGGTTGCAGTGGATACAACATATATATTTTCTTATAAAGCAAAGCTTAATACACGTGTATAGCTGTATAGCCTCTCGGTGCGCCGTGGTGGGCCCGCGCCTTTAGGAGCGGTCCGCCCAGGCGTTGGCCCGTGGTTCATAATAAAATAGCCTATAGCACAGGGGTCATATATTATATTAGTAAGATATACATATGTAAATGAGAAACAAGTCAAAAATTAAAGTTATATTTTTTTTATGTATACAAGTAAAAATAGCAAACACAGCGACACAGCAGTGAAGAACAACTGACTGTCTCTTTCTCGCTCGAGTACACTCAGCGGTCCGTGTTCACCCGTTGGAGCCTTTCACCACACAGCGTCACGGATCGGCTTCACTTATTATAATAGTCTAAGTACAGAAAAATCTGTATATGGTGTCAGCATACACAGATTTTTCTTCACTCAACTCACTTCAACAAACTAAAAAGTTAGTATCCATCTTCCAGCGGCATCATCAGACCCTGGTTATCATCTAGCACCAAAGTAGGTACCTTCTCATCAAAACGAATAAAACGAGCCCAATATCGATGAGGTTGTCGTTTCATTGCTAAGTTGATTTGGCGATCTTTTACCTCCGTCATCAGATCAGCTCCATGTCGTCATTACATTGCATTGTCTGGAGTGATGCTATTGAGAAACACGGGGAAGCACTTGCAATCTCCCTGGATATCTTGATATTCGAAAGGGTTTGGTATGATGGCCTTATTACAAAACTTTCTTATGTTTTATGTTAAATTGAATTCGATCCATACGAGTCGTCATTGATGGCTCCTCTTCGGATCAAAAGGCTATCAATGCCGGAGCCCCTCAAGGTTCTCTCTCTGTGCGACGCTCTTCCTGCTACATATCAACGCTCTGTTGAATCCGGTTGGTATCTCTGGGTACGCAGATGATAGAACCGTTGTAGAGAGTTACATATCTAGCGCGAGAACCAGTGGGCAGTAAACTCAGGGAGTTTGAGCGAGCGTTTGAGCTTGGCCCTTGAGGTGGTGTCTAAACGGGGGCGATGTCAATCTAACATGGTACAAGTAATAATTTCATTATGTTGTTTAAGCAAAAGAGGTAGGTACCTATCAGAAAATGGCTGTAGTAGTACGACGGGCAAATATAAATTACCCGTCGTACTACTGGACCTGTTGGTAGTAACACGGGCAAAAATAATTGCCCGTGTTACTACTGGTAGTAAGACGGGTAGTAACACGGGCAATAAACGAAAAATACACTTGTGAAAGATTGTTATGGACTTGACTATGCTGCAGTTATTGTTGCTGTTCAAATTGAACATATTTATTTTCATTTCTCTTACTGCATTTATAGTGCTATAGGGAGTACTAGGGCAGATATTCCGTGTATTGTAAACTCAATTCATACACGTGCCTTTGGCCCGGCCAACCAAGGCTCGTTTATATATTCTACATAACTTGAATGTATGTATTTTACATATCGGCTAAGTTAGTAGTCAAACTAGAATGAGAAATTCTCTGAAAATGCTTCAAATGACTAGTTCTCAGACCGAATGTTGACCACATTGAATACTGAAACTAAGTTTCCAAGGTGATTTATAGGTGTTTATAAATCTCGACTATAATTAATACAGGATTGCAAAATCTAGTTATTAAGATTCAAACGGTTATTCTAATGTATCCTAGCAAAACGTAAACGCTTTTTTGTTTTGTAAAAATAATTTAAATTGTCCGAAAAGATAAAAACTGATTTCGATTGAGCAAACTTCATAAGAAGCCATCACCAAGTCATCCAGATAGATGAAATTCGATAGTTAGTTTTTTGTACATATTCAAATTTAAAAACTTCTACACTGATTCTGATAAAAAATTTAACTACTCACATTATTTAATTTTTACACTATCGTATCTTTCACATTTAAATCTAATTTATTTTATTTTGACTAGACCCAGAGGTCCATTAATGTACAATCACTTGACATTTATCCATTCAACAATTTGAAACGTGTATGTTAGTCTTAACAGTGTAAAAATCTTGTTTTCTTTATTTTTTTATAACATATTGTATCAAAGAGCCTGTCAACTAATGTAATTGGTTTATTTATAAATCGTTTTAGTTGTTAATTAAATAAATAAATTATATGGGACCACCTCGGAACTATGACTACCAAACAAAAAAGTTCCATCAGAATTAATCCACAATTAAAGGAAAGACAGAGCAATATGAAGCCGTGAATAGTTCAGTTACACAGAAGCGGTCAGCGCAGCAGTGCCAGCGGATATATATAACAATTGACGACATGTTATAAGTATTAGCTATGCTATCAGTAATGATGACGAGCAAAGGCCGCGGTGTCCGAGCCCGTAATCCGGTGATCTGCGGCCCGCGGCGAAGACGTGCGGTGCGGGCGCGGTGCCGCACGCAGCGGGGAGCGGGCTCCGTTTCACCGCGCCAAACATTCGCTAACTTAACCCAACCCTTACTTGGTCAGAGTAGTACACTTTATAACTCTCTTCTCTCGAGTACTAGCTGGTTGTAGAAACATCCACTGGGTTGCTTACGCTAAATTCAATTATCCATCCACTTTACTTTTGTAGATTTTCTAAGTTTAACCGCAGTTTACTGATGAGAACGGATAACATAGTTATTCGTATAGTATAACATTAGATAAAAAGAGTATTTTGTAAAATCAAATCAATTATTGTTTTGTGTTTTTCCGATGTGTACAATCTTGACGTATGCAAGTCGAGAGTTAATCAGTTTCTTCTCCATCGGAAACTGCATCGTCGCGTAACATCAAACGAGATGGCCAAACACAACCTAACATTTTCTAAAGATACTATTTTTTAAGACTGGCGTGCTGGCTTAGCCTGCCTCCACGGTGACCTGTCAATGCGCGTACTAAAAATGACATCGCGGTGACCGTCACTCCGCCCGCTCATAGTATAAAGATACGTGTCCCGCTAGAAGTCGCACCGCGGCCCGTCACTCCACCCGCTCAAGTATAAAGATACGTGTCCCGCTAGAAGTCGCACCGCGGTGACCCGTCACTCCACCCGCTCATAGTATAAAGATACGTGTCCCGCTAGAAGTCGCACCGCGACCCGTCACTCCGCCCGCTCAAGTATAAAGATACGTGTCCCGCTAGAAGTCGCACCGCGGTGACCCGTCACTCCACCCGCTCATAGTATAACGATACGTGTCCCGCTAGAAGTCGCACCGCGGTGACCCTTCACTCCACCCGCTCACAGTATAAAGATACGTGCCCCGCTAGAAGTCGCACCGCGGCCTGTCACTCCGCCCGCTCACAGTATATAGATACGTGTCCCGCTAGAAGTCGCGCCGCCGCAACCCGTCAGCCGGCCACGTACGGAGAATGTATTCGAGCCGCGTGGCCCTAACAAGCCAGAATTCTATTACCGAATTAGTGGATGTCTGCCAACGTTACACGTTACATATTTCACAACACAACCCCTGAAATTGGCACCAGCCCGCACCTAAATAAAACCTAAAAGAGGATTGTCTTAATATACTTAGCTGATCCTCTTATGAACAAACATTTCTATCCTCGTGCAAATAATATCTTGCTACCAAAACCCTATTTATATAGATACGAAAGCTACTCGGTATAGATGTTTGTTGCTCTTTCAATCAAAGACACCCAAACACAAAGACACCTGAATGTATCTGTATGAAATTTGGGACATATTCTAGATATGTACCAAATATAATATATGTGCTGTCAAAAGCTAAATCCTATCCATTTAATCGTATCATAAACAATTGCTACACAACAAGTGTTATTAACTATAACAGTTAACATAATAGCAATTCTACTATTATTATAAGTAAGTATACGTTAGAACAAATCGAATGAATGAAGATTGTTGGGAATTTCGGAACGAAAACTACAAAACATGAAAAGAAATTTCCTAATCCATTTAAAACACAACCCACAATTCACAAAAATATGCCTCCACAACACTTATTCCAGCTCGCTAGCTGGAACACACAGCTCCTTACGAATACAAACAAAACATCTTTCTTGCATGAGAGTGTTTGTAAAAATTTCGATTGACTTTTATCCTAGCCTCCCTCATCGCGGCGCAAGTGTTTTCTTTACCGATAGCTACCCTTTGACGTGTTTATCCATTTTGGTCGCGGCTCCCCTTCGCGTAATTTCGCTTTCTGTTTTTATTTTACCAGAGTTAACACTCGTTTATGTCGGTAGTGCTGTTCCAGATGTTATTCTTTTCCGATGAGGGCATATTTTCTCGGATGGAAGTCGCGTGTCTGCTGCGGGAGAAGTGTTTTATTGTGGCTACTGATGTAATTCTACACGTACTTGTCTACCTCAATGTTGTATCACAGATTAAAGGAAGGATAAGTTGGAAATTATGTAAATAAGATATTGGATTGATATGACTATGTACGTTAACTTTAAAGATAGTAACCGCCGTACCAATATATTTTGTATGTTTGTATTTTTATTTATTCCCACGGATCGTCCAAACGGCTGGATTAACCTAAGTGTCCTTAGATAGTTTATTGTATTACATAATGTTTTTATTTTTGTTGTTTTTTTGCAGTCATGTTTTTAAATTAAAGTTCTTTTATATTATTAAATTGACTTGTGGACGTTTCTTTTTAGCTCAAATTTTACATGGTATACAATATACAACGTGGTGGATTTACCCCCAACAATATTTTGACAGTCAATTCTAACACTGATGTAGACTTCGTTACCGAAGGTCTCTTTCCCCTCAACACAGTAGATCACGAGATAATTCGAGTCAAAGTTTGACGTAAAATTCCCACCAAATCACCAGCTTCAACCTTAACGCATGTACAGCAGACAAACGACCTTACCGCCGACGCCACGACGTCGTACAAAAATCCGTGCCGAGATCAGGCCATTAGGGGTATGTCAAATCAAATAACAAACAAAACAAATCTTTTTTTTATGGAAAAAAAATTTGACCTTTCATGTCTAATTTTCACATACATGATTCAAAACGTTATGTAGATGAATTACAATGAATATTGTTGCACCTTTCTGCAACACCTTGTATATATACCCGCTTCAAATATTTTACATATACATACCCGAGACCGCGAGAAAATATCGTTTTACATAGCCATGATCGCTATATGCCAGTAGATCAGCTTTCGGCAGCGTTATCTTCAAAGGCTTTAATTTAACACACTTATTATTTGAAATCTACTGCTATTAATACACGAATGTAAACACTACAACCAATTAGCATTGCCACATAGAAGTAAAAGCCTCGTTAGAAGTAAGCGCAGCAGTTAATAAGTTCAAGTCTACTACAATAATGGCCATTATTTTGAACCCCCATCGTCTAATTCACATCGAGGCGGCCATAACTCTCCACCAATTTAAAGGTCCGCGCACACTGCACTGGTCGCAGCTCTGTTAATCTGATGAGTTATATCACGAACACAACAATTAACAGATATTAACGAGCAACCGAGAGCCGTTCGCGGCCGAACCGCCGCCGATACATCCCTACATCACGCTTTTTATTAACTGAATTTTTAATAAATGAATTTATTACATAATTTAAACGTAATTAGTAGTCATTGGACCGAGTGCGGATTCACTAATATTTTAATTAAGAACGCGGCAGCGCATGTTTAATTTTAAAGTTTAATGTCGGTTATTACATTGATATACACATGGTACCGTTCCAATTTGGCATTGTTCATAAAAGTAATTATTGTGACAAGTATTTGCGAGCAATATCGTAATAGTTTGTCAATTACTGGGTATGTGATATCGCGGCTACGTGGCGCGGAGCTGCTAAATATTTCCGTAATAATAATTTGTTTTAATTGAAGTTTGTTGTTAATATCAGGAGCTGCTATTTTCTACGTTAAATAGTTTTATTTAATTCAATATAGGTAGTAACTCTATGTTAGCAGTTATCAATTAATTCAATTTTATAAATATAAACGACAAATTAATGTATTAAATGAAAAATGAAACAGTCGGATCGGATATTATACTCAAACCACTGTTTTTGATCGTGTTGTTTGTATTACTATATATTTCTCAAATTCTATCATGTATAAAGGTTTAAGATCTCCAAACGGTTAAACGAATTCTAAGAATTGCTTAAACACTCTCACGACCTAACACACAAACCTAACAAAAAATAGTAACTTAAAATCAATTGCTTGAAGGCTAAGAAAACACAAACAAATGCTTAAAATTTAAAAAAGCGAATATAAGTTACATAAATAAAACTGCAATATGTTTTCATAAAACTAAATTTACTCATCATTTCTGAAACTAAATCAACACAGTCATGTTTGATCAAAAACAAACATCACAATGTAAGCCGACCCTTAGAAAAACAGCTACGGCGCCGTGCCACTCTTAACACGAGTAAAGAAAACACTTCGAGTACTTACTTCAAGGAGTGCGTACACCGTACATCGACGTGTGTACACCTTACAAAATATTATCCCACTAACATGTTAAGCAGTGTACGCGGTGTAAAATTTTATAGCCGTAGTAAAAAGGTGTTATCTGCTTTATAACTTCATTGTCTGTTATTAAAGCTTATATTAAGAACAACTTTTTCACGCGTGAGGAGAACTGAAAAATGTTACAACAAAAGTCCACGTTTTTTTCGCTTCTGGCTTTAAAAGCCACCTTGTTCTGGACTGATTATTTGTTTCTATTCGTATTATAGCTGCTGTCTTTTAGGAATACACGATTATTTTACCCGATTTTACAAGAAAGGTGTTATGTGGTTCGAATGTCAAACCAATGTTGCATTGGAAATGTCCACCAATATTTAGGTTTAACCATTTTAAGTAGATTTTCGGGCACGCTCTACAGCCTAAACAGTTCTATCGACATGTTGTGTTTCGACGCAGCTAAAACTAAAGCAGTGCTACCAAATTCAAAATAAAACTTTTTATAAGCATAACAGGACCAGAACAAATGTTCTACGCACATGAAGGCAGCACAGCGTTTCCCGAAATCCTATTTCAACGTCACAAATCAAGCCCAGAAACTGAGGATTTATAGAATTTTCCATCTCGTTACGTCACCAGAACAAATTCATCCCATTCGTCATTATGTGAGGTCCGAGGCCGAAGAGCCTCATACGAGGTCTATTTACTAGGAAAAGGTCAACTGCTACTACAAATCAATATATACAAGTATGCTTATATCCGTCGTAGCGATTTCGGCCGCTTAATCATTTACCATCCCTCCATCCTTCTGAAGAGATGTTTTGTGAAGAGGCTGACACTGGCTCGGAGCTTTCTCTATTATGTCTGTACTAAAATATAGTGAGCGTTGATTCTGTCTATAAACAGTATAAGCTATGCAAATAAACTTTGCACGCATTTCAGATTTGCGAGTCATATATCATCATCAACAATAGGAACTTGCCAAGTGTTTTAGAGAGAAACAAGCAGGTCATGTGCCTGATGGTAAGCATGCACATGCGTGGTGGTTTCCTTTGACAGACACCTCAAGGGTGACGATGACAGTAGAGTTTGAGGTAATTTCTGGAACCACTGCAGTGGCAACAGAGGTTTTTTGTTGTATGTAGTCGAAAAGAAGAGGGAGAAGTACAACGCGCTAGTACCTCGTAGTATCTGCTGCCGCGGAGACCTTGGGTTGTTCATGAGAAGAGATACAGGGGTTTATTTTGGGGTTAGAGGCCTCAGGAAGAATACGGGAAACTCCCACTTTGGCTCGTTCCTGGAGCAAAGGTTGGACATTGTCAATTAAAGTGGAAACGCGGCGAGCGTACTGGGCACCTTATTACGCATAGTAATTAAATTTTAGTGGAATATGACATTTTGTGAATATTAACGGGTATTTAATGTACTTTTAGAAAAGTGATATCCACTTAGAAGGAATGTTCATTATGAATTTTATCTACAAAGTTCAAATAAACCAATAAACCAGGAATTTACATAATTCCAATGAACATCAAACTCCCCATTGATTGTGTGATATTTGATTGATATACGTTGTGCTAATGACTTCATATTGTTTGTTTCAGGTAAAAAACGTTAGTTTCACATCATCATTATTTAAGAGGTAACATTAATTCTAATTCTGTTTGGTTTCCACGGTTCTGTATACTTCTGGGTTGTTTTTTTTTATAATATGTGAAGGCTGGGTTACGATCGATTACGTAGTTTTCAAAATTTAAACTAATCAAATTAACAACAATGCTTAAGTTTGAGGGTATGTAAGTACATAGTGACAGAACGAGCCATAATGGTCCTGATGATAAGCAACAATGCCGCCCACAACAACGCCTATTTGAACAAGAAGAGTCCAAATTATTGCCCAGCACTTCACTGCTCTCGTGACCCAGAGATTTATAAAAATGTATCTCTTGGCCCTCAATTAATGTTTTCTTTAATGTTTAATGCAAATATCATATTCCAATACATTGAGAGATAATTTTGCAGGATGTTGACGCAAAACAAGTTGTCAGATTTAATAAATAGCTGAAATAACAGTTAGTTTAAGTAACACAACAGAAGATTCAGAATATATCATGCATTCATAGCAATCAAATCAAATAGGAATCTACACAGTGCTAACTGCGGTACTCTGAAGATTTACTAAAAGTTTCCTCGACCTAAGAACCTATCGAAACTTCTGTGTTGGTCAAATTAGTAAAGCAATATTCAACGTTCGTAAAGTTATCGAAACACATTAAGACAAAATTGAGATCTAGAATTGTTATGTTGTTTCAAGAAGACTTCAGGATAAAACGGTGCTCCCAAGTCGTACAATAGTAAAACAGAAATAATACCCGGTGAGAAACAGCTCCGTAGTGTCCAGAAGACGCCATATTTTGGCATTCTAACTACACGTTGTACACAACTCGACAGCAAAATTTAGCATCAACAGCGCTTATCTTCACCTCGGCAGCTTAATTACCTCTGGGAGCGACTTCAAGTGGGTTGGATAATACACGCTTACTGCGCCTTCCCAGAGCTAACCCTCAAAATAAGATAGCCACGAACACCGCTCCGACATAAATATACCCTGTAGTGTCGAGCTAAGGTATGGTGCTAGCACGGATTACTAAATATATGCAGAGAAATTACTCATTAAAATAATACATTATTTACACATTTGTGTGCCAGTCATTTTGATAAAAAATTATTGTGTAACGCATTTGTGTTGACGGGATTTCGAAAC
Source organism: Ectropis crepuscularia (assembly GCA_963693475.1). Classification (NCBI taxonomy): domain Eukaryota; kingdom Metazoa; phylum Arthropoda; class Insecta; order Lepidoptera; family Geometridae; genus Ectropis; species Ectropis crepuscularia. The sequence continues at coordinate 31,367,091 of OY856343.1, forward strand.
AAAAATGATTGTGCTATTTAGATTTGTTGGTTAATACTAAGGACGTGTCACTTTGGCTTCGTTATCTCATTTATGAATTAGAAGGAGAATTCGTACTCATAAATCTACAAGCATATTTAAGTACCAAAGTCGTACCTTCGTACGGTAAATGATCACATGAAGATGTGTCAATGTGATTAATGAACACTGCACTGATACAGTAGTAACTCTGGTGCCTACTGTAGGTAGTTGAAGCTATTCCTCTGGCCGTTGCCGCAATCTGCGTAGTGGCTCTGTAAGGTACGGTGGTAACACGCCAAATAACTAACCCGGACATCCGAAGACCCTTGTACCCGGATAACATCTATCCCGGATAATAATCGCCGAATGTTTGGACCGTATTTGATTTGATACGGGACGGGAATGTCCTAATTTGCCAAAATAGAGATTGTCAGTTTTAAGGTATGTGTTCCCACTGGAGCTGAAGTGAAATGGAATGACATGAAAGCGGAGGAATCGATGGAGACCGGAGGATGCGGCTGAATGGATGTTTGTGTCTTATCTTCAAAAGCCTACCTAGAAACCGCCTGCTGCCAGATATACATTTCTGTTCACTCGTATCTTTGTCAATTAGTTTAAGGTATCCAAACTCTCAATCATTGGTCAAAACTTTTGATTAAACTTTGACCCTGCAAGAAAACCAAAAAAAGTTATATCTAATTGAGTTGGAGTTCCAAAAACAACAAATATTTGAATACTTCATATATTTATCTACTTGTAATTTTCTGTCCAGTTCAGTTTCAGTATACCGTTCTTCATTAATTAGGTACTATTAAAAATGAGTGTTATCGGTTTGACGTCTCCCTGTACGGGTAATTATAACTCAATTCTTAATTTCAGTAAGATGGAATGTATACAATTATATCGATAAACGTTTAGCTTCAATCATACCGTAACATAGAACAAATTTAAAAACGTTTTTATAAGGACCCAACTATGATTACACATTCTCGTTTCTCACTCATTAGAAAATGTTAACAAGAGCATATTGTGATTAGTTACTCAAAGTTAACGCAATCCAAAAATCTGTCAAAATTTTAAATCAAGTCATTTTTTTCAACGTTTTTCAGAAGTAGTTAAAGAAACAGACATTTGAATTAATTTAATTTCATCATTTCGCTTTGAACACAACGTTTCGTACAAATGTAGTACAACAATAACAAAATACTTGATTAAAATAGAATAGTGGTTCATCGCTCAACCAGTTCGGAAGAGTTCGACCTCATTCCGTCCCAATATCTGCAGTCCCATAAATTGGGGAACAATCCGGGACGGTCCTGTGTCACTCACAATCCCGATCACATCCGGGACAAAACTTGCGAGTAATTAACAAGTTTTCGACTCGATAACCCGCGATATTTGCGCTAAATGGAAATAATCCTGAAACAAGCTCGCTAAACGGCTCCCGAAATATCGGCTAGGGTTGGACGTGGGACTGTTTTATATCTATCTATTTTGTTATGGTACGCCCATAATAAAGCTGATAGATTATCTATGTGAAAATCTTAGTATTTTGTGTATAAATATGTATAGTCGTATATACTATATGTGTAGTATTTTAGACAAGCAGGCCTGAAGAAGTAGAGATATCTATTATAACATTTTTTCTGTAGAGCCGTATTATATTTAACAAACAATTATCTGTCAATAACGTTTCTCGACGAAATGCGTACAACATTCCGGTAAACTCGACACAACCAAGACTTACCTTTTAGATCTTTTGAACTAGACGGATCGATTCTGTTACTAATACGTTTCTAGATCTCTTCTACTCTTACGTATACCAATGCTTAATGTGACTAAAACAAAGTCTCATAGAAAAGACACACCAACAATTTAAAAGGATCTTTTCTCAGCGCTTCTTCAAAAGAAGCCTATGTACTTACACTGAAGTTACAAACGCAATGTATCTTAGGAAGTTACAACTCTACTAGTTCTACAGTTAAAATGAGACTATTAAACTTCGCTCTTTCTGTATTTTCTAAATACAACAATAATTATTGACGATGAAAGGTTTGACGATTGACGCGTCGAGCCGCCGAGCCGTGTAGTCGGGTACTAATCCCCAATTATAAGTTTGATTACTGAATTCTGAACAACGATCTTGAACCAACTTGTTATGTTTTTCAGTGAATGGACTCTTCAATTCTGTTCAATCGATTTAATTGCGAAACAAGTTTTATTGCCATTCAGACGTAAACGTAGATAATTAACCCTTCACGTGCTTTACGCAACGCATAGTTGCGTAAGGAAAGCTCTCTATTGGAAGACGGATTGTGACATGTATACGTCTTAACACGTTATAATGTTGGTACTAGTCTATTCGGAATTTCAATTCCGTAAAATTTACCGGTAACACAATAGAAATAAAGCTTCATTTGGCCTAAAAAAATAAAAAATACGGATTCTACTCCGCCATTTTTTTGTCGCGATTGTCCGACGCCATTTTGCCCCACGACAAAGATTTTTTTTTTATAAACCAGAAAATGTGAAAACGGTTTGTATTGTATTGTAATCTACTAAAAAAACTATGGCGAACGTGCTAAAGCTAATATTATTTGTGTGTTGTGTTCTTTTATTAGTGAAAAAGCATAATGACATTGAAATGCTGTGAAATCCAAAAATTTTTTACAACGGGCGTAAAATGTAAACTTTGCATTTCGTGACAGGATTAATTAATGTTGTAAATAGTTAGAATTTAATATAATAGTAAACTACATTTCAAGGGCTTTCTGGTAATATATAAATGTAGGTATATTATACTTAATATATAATAATAATATGTAATAATGATCTAGCCGGGACGTACGGACCGTTCCGCGAGTTTTCGTCACACGCGTGAAGGGTTAAACGTTAAAAGAATTCGTGCGTATTTAAAATTGAAATGAGATTTAACTTTTAATAGTTAATGACTGAAGCAATTTTAGTTGTTTGCGAATTACGCATAATATCTCTTTGGAAGAGACATCAAAGTTTTAATTAAACATACCTAGAAGTTTTAAGTTTTTTAACGGATAGGTTTCAAATAATATGCATCGAATCTCGTAATTTAATCTTGTAATATTGTCCTGTTTTCTAACCAGATGGTTGTATTAGGGTTTTAAATGAAAAAGTCGACAATTTTGGTGGTTGGCGAGACTTAAGATAATAATAATAATAATAAAGTTGTAAATTCAGAGAATTTACAACTTTCCGAGACCATAATTCTCAGATCCCTCTCCGAAGACGAGACCTACAAATATCTCGGTATGTCACAGTCATTGGGTATTTCAGCAGATGACATTAAGAAATCGGTGAAGGAACGCTTCTTTTGCCGGCTGACAAAAGTCCTTAAAAGTCTTCTGTCAGGCGGTAATAAAGCGCGAGCCTTCAACGGTTGGGTAATGCCTCTGCTGATATACTCCTTTGGCATACTGAGATGGACTCAGACTGAGCTCGACGCCCTGGACAGAAAGGTCCGTCAACTGCTCACAACATACCGCATGCTACACCCGCGCTCGTCTGTTATGAGACTGTATATCCCGCGGAAATGGGGGGGTCGAGGCTTTTTAAATGCCAAGAACCTTCACAACCGCGAGGTATGCAGTCTCAGGGATTACTTCCGAAACAGCGAGTCCGGGATGCATCGCGATGTTGTGGCAGTTGACAGGAGCCTCACGCCTCTTTCAATGGCAAACGAGAACTGGCGCAAACCATCGGTGCTCAGCACTGATGATCGCAAGGAAGTATGGAAGAGCAAGGAGCTGCACGGGCGATTCTATCGGGCCCTGATGGGACCCGATGTGAATCTGCTCGCGTCGGTGAACTGGCTGCGCTTCGGGGACCTCTTCGGAGAAACCGAGGGTTTTGTCTGTGCAATTGCGGACGAAGTTATCAAGACGAACAATTACCGGAAATACATAATGAAGGACGGTACGGTCGACATTTGTCGGGCATGCCGCCGTCCAGGCGAATCTCTTCGTCATGTTATTTCCGGTTGTTCGCATCTTGCTAACGGCGAGTACTTACACAGACATAACCTAGTAGCCAGGATCATCCACCAGCAACTTGCTCTTCGATACTGTCTTGTCGAGTCCGAGGTGCCGTACTATAAGTACGTACCTCTGCCAGTTCTCGAGAATGGTCGTGCGTTGCTCTACTGGGACCGCTCTATCATCACGGACAGGACTATTGTCGCCAATAAGCCTGATATCGTGCTGGTAGACCGGTCTCAGCGCCGGGCTGTGATCGTCGATATCACCGTACCACATGACGAGAACCTCGTGAAAGCCGAAAAGGACAAGCTTAGCAAGTACCTTGACTTGGCTCATGAGGTTACCGCCATGTGGGATGTTGATTCGACGATCATAGTCCCAATAGTTGTGTCGGCAAACGGCCTAATAGCGAAAAGTCTCGACCAACACCTTAAGAGACTTTCGCTAGACGGTTGGATCAAGGGTCAGATGCAGAAGGCGGTCATCCTCGACACAGCGCGCATCGTCAGGAGGTTCCTCACACTGCAGCCCTAACCACCGGTAGCTTGGGCCCTGCCCCACTGCTGGCGGCACCCTAGTTTTTAAGTTTTTTATAGTGTTTATATTTTATTTATATTGTAAAAAACTTAGAGACTAAGAAAATTAATAAATGAGTGAATAATAATAATAAAAATTTATTGATTCAATCATTAATTTGGCTTAAAAAACATCAAAATACTTAATTACCTACTTGGAACAAATACTTAATATAAGTCAGTAGTCCATTAGCAGCCGTGCTAGGCTGGAGACCTGTGTTACGGCTGCTAAGATTCCCACCTCCGGCGCTCACTCAGTCACGTAAACCCTTTTGTCTATAGAATGTTACTTATTTTAAAGTAGTTATTAATTTTCATTTTTACTGTGGGTATTTTTGGCTTAAGTTGATAGAAACGTAGTTGTAATTTTTTTATTGTGGGTACTTTTGATTCAAGTTAATGATCTTGTTGTATGGTCCAAGTTAAGAGGGAGCGCCTTAGATGTTCACATTGGTCAATTTCATAGCATGTTAGAACAATTATTAGAATGTATGTTATTACAATATTATTAAAGTTACGTAATAGTTATTTCATAGCCAAATAGTACATAATTATTGATAAGCTTAAAAATATTTTATTTTGATGATTACATTTTAAATATTACAGTCGGTTTCGGTGCTACTTAATAAATATTAATTTAAAAAAGAATAATACACGTTATTTACAGAAATTAAAAAAAAAACGATTAATTTACATTATCAAACAAAAATTGCATTTTTTTATATGACAATGTAAAATGAATTTTGTATGACAATGTGTGAAGGTGTGTCATAGGTTATATATATGGGTATGACTGTGTGTATGAGTATATGGATGAGAGGGTGTATGTGAGGGTGTGTGCATGTGTGAGGGTGTGTGCATGTGTATGTGTGAGTGTCTATTTATCTGAGACTGCGGTCAAGCGTTTGTTCAATGTTTTAAAACTTTCCTCCGTGTTTTAAAACATAACTCAAGTACAATTTTTGTCATCTTTAGTTATATTATCGTAACAAATGTCGCATTTTTTATCTGTTTTGCTTTAACTCAAAATTTTGAGAGGTAATTGATTTTCGTAAGACTCTAGCAGAATCAAACCGCTGTATTCCAAAGTTTTGAAGATTATATTTTATGGTTTGATTCGATTTCTAATCTTTTAATAATCTTTTTGTGTGAGAAAAGCAGAACAAAAGCACATTGAGTTGTGAGTTTACTTTGGCATGATGCCAGCCTCAACTGATTCCTAAAACACAAGCAAATTTTAAAAAGGATTTGACTTATCCAAAACTCCGTTCACACCGTCGAATCGCTGGTGAAACTATATTTAAAAACACGCTTATTCACCAGCCTGTGTAACACTCGGCGTCACTCCATCCTGTCGATTCAATATATCGTCTCCCCGAGTTGCCAGTAACAAACTTCCCCCTCTTCCTTCATCAACCTCACCTCAATTTAAAACCCGAAACTCAAATAAAACCGAACGCAAATACAACCAATACACTTAATATTTCACACACACATACAACTTACACGTCGTTTTGCTGTATCGTTGTGTCTGTTTGTTCTTGTTTCACGACAGTATTCATTCACGGTTCATTGATGGTACGAATTTAAAACAATGGTTTTTATTTAACTTAACTGAATTTTGTGAAAGAATGTTATGTTTCCGATTGTAAGTGAATGGAAGCGAGTTGCTTTGATATTACTTATTGAGTACATAATTCGGTAATATTCCACAATAATTAGATAGAAATATATTTCACTAGCGGAGCAGTGCCCTACGGGTTTACTCACGTAGTTTTCTTTCCCATATTTTCCTGTGATAAATAGACTAATATTTATTGTGCTATTTTAGACTATAATGTAAATGTGTTCTAAATTTCAAACCCGTTTTGTTCCGACGTTATTGCACATCAAAGATCTAAGCTTTCGCCCCTATAATATTAGCAAAATTAGCGTATCATTTAAATGAAATTTACTTACGGTAACAAATTAATAAACATTTTGCAATAACCATTGTAAAAAGTGGTGGCTTTATTTTTGCAAAAGCTTTCTCTTTCAGGCAAATTTAGAATAGCAAATATTTCTTGTGGTAAGTTAGAAAATAGTTAATAAGGTTACTTAACAGTTATATTTATATGAGTGATTTTGTCTTTGCAATATACTGACATTTTTCTTGTATATTAGTATACATAATTATATTCAGTCGTTCTAGCCTACAGAAACCAGTATTATTTGGGATAAAATAAATCTGTAAACTCATTAACTTCGTATCTTTACAAAATATAATAATAAGTCTTGACTTTTTTATTCCTAATAATATTATAAATTAAATAATTTTAATGTTTGCACGTTTAGTTGTTTGGATTTTTGTTGCTCAATCATGTTTTGAGAACTGAACGGATCGTCCTAAGATTTAGAATTCAAATAGATTATAGGTAGTTTGTAATAGATTTCCATAACTTTTTTTTTTACTCGAATAAAATCTTAGGAGTTGGTAGTATTTTATAATACTTGAAATTACAGGGCTTAGAGATATAACAACTTAGATCTCTGGGTGACGAGCGCAGTGCGGTGCTAGGTAATGATTTGGCTCTTCATGTTCCAATAGCTGCGTGTCATTGTGCTGTTATGTGGCAGGCATGTTGCTTACCATCAGGCACATGTCTTGCTCGTCTCGTCACTCGTTATTTAAAAAAAAAAAAAAAAAAAACTTGATTTGTTATGCCTTGTATTTGATAATAATTAACTTTTTATAATAATCGGGTGGAACCGCAGGATCCAAGCTATCGTCAGAACCTCTCCTCTGCACGTACTCGATGGTGTGTATGTGTGGGTTGGTTTCACATTTTTCAGTCACTTCGACTTCGCGGCGACGCTCATTTGCTAAAACATCCCCCCGTGTGTGGCATACGTTGGGCTAGAAATGTGTAGACATGACACAGTCGAAAATTTACGAATTTCCGTTAAAAAATACAAACGAAGATTGATTCCAAACTAATATCAATCGCGATCACGTAAAATTTTAAACAAGGTTTTTTTTGTACCTCTGCATTTTCTAGATAAATTGTTTGGATTAATTATATTTATCTGGAATGACATAGTGGTTATTTGCAATTCTTGACTAAATTCTGTTAAAATTTCAGAATGATGTGTTCAGTTTTTCCAGTATGATTTAGGAACCAACATACAAACATCTAGATATACTTACAGCATAAAAATATTGTTTTTACGAATACCCAAGATAAATAATTGAACAGAAAAACTTTACTACCACGGGTTATCTTCAAAGTGTTTTTTTCGTACAAGTAGAATATTCGAAACATGTATATTTTATGTTTACGTTCGCAAGGACCAAGTTTATCTTCGAAAGCTGCGTTGCAAGTGAAACGCTGAATACATTTGTTACGCCACAACAACACGAAAAACAAGAGCTACAAATCAAACCTTGTCAAAGCTGTCAGTAACCGACAGCCGTAAGCCCGGCGCGGTCGTGGCCTTGCTAGCTCTATGGAGTGATGGATGCACCAAGTTTGTTGGCGGGAAAAAATCGCGCGCTTCCGTGTCGGCGCGCGCTCTGATTGGCGGCCGGCGCTGGCAGCCGCCGCGGCCAACCACGCCGCGCGTGCCCGTGATTCGAATTTGGAAAAACGTTCCATTACAATTTATTGAATTAGGAACGTGACATTAACAAATAAAACAAACACCGATGCAGACCACAGATATTTTGCCACTGTTTTGTTGCCACACGCTGAACACTGGCGAAATTACGGTGATATAACCGAATTGAAGTCATATGAAATAGTTGAAGTTTGTATTATAACTGTAGATATTTTTAAAGAATCTGTAGAGATTTAGAATAACTCACAAAAGCCCCCAGTAGGGACAACTAGAGGTAGGAAAGTGAGGCCTTTGTCCAAAACAGAGACAAAGAAAGTAAGCTAAAATAGCAATAATAGTAGGCAGTTTGCTTTAGTTGATATTTACTTTCTTGGAAACAATACTGTTGTTAATTTGTATGAGGGTGATTCGTCAGTGTGTTTTTGTTTTTTTTTTTCATTTGTTGTTGGGACGTATTTATATATTTTATTTAAATATTTCGCAGTCATCAACATACACAAGAATGGTGATAGCAATTAATTGGAATATCGATACAAACAGTAATGTATTTTTTATGTTTCACATAACAGTGATAGCGTTATTATAAATATGCAATATTGAAAATTGAATCAGCTTTATAGACATTAATGTAACTGTGTACCTAGAGTTTCGGTAAGACGGTAAGTGTTCAAATCTTACCAATCTAGTAATCTAGACCAGAGCGCCCAAGATACAGGCTCAGCCTAGTTTGGGGCTCAACGCTAACGGTGATATATTTAGATAAGGAAATTAATTGTGAATTCTATCTGTACTTACCTGTTAAAAATTTTAAGGAATAAATGAATTACTTACTTACTTACTTACTTATAGTGAACTCTGATTTGATACTAGACTGGTTTACAGAATCTGACCAAAATAATATTAACCTGTATTATTGTAAATCGAAAAGGATCTCGTTCACACAAATCTTTAATATGATATGCCTGGATGAAGACAGTATTAACACAATATGTTTCCTGATGGTATGACAGCTCAGTAGCTGGAGGCCCGAGTCACACCGACCTACCCCTAGCCCTCATACAGCGGATTAGGAACGTACGTAGAGCGCAGTTTTGAACGCCTCCATTTTATAACGGTACGACAGTTTGGTCGATTGGTAGCTATACACGAGAATTGTACTTAAAATCTTTTTATTCCTTTAGGATGAAGTTGTTCTTCAGACATAAAGCTTGTTTTTTTACACGATCCAGAAGTGATCATGTACAAATGTGTTCCATATAAAAGTTTACAGCCCACTTTACATCGCGACATGGCGTCATAAATCGCCGGCGACAATTCATTGCGACATAAAATCGGATCGGTAGGCTTAAAGCGATCCAACACCCTGTATTTACGATTGGAGGGCCAACTTTAACACCCTGTAGGTACGTACAGGGTGATGGCACTATAAAAACGCGCGTAATATCGGTAAGCGTTTGACTCGCAATAAAGTGGTTTATTTCACTTCAAATTGGGAATTACGCGATTCAAAATGGCTCTTATCTGACTTTTAAATGCCTAATTTATGTTATTTCCAATAAAACTTTATACTCGTATACCATCCGATATTATTGCGAAAACATGTTAAAATACGGGCAATACAGCGGCGGGCCGCTCGCTACATCGCGAGTCGCGAATAAATCCATCGAACACAAAAAAGCTCTCCAGATCAAGCATATCATAAAAGTACAGCGCCTACTTGATTGTAAACGAATATAAAAACACAGTAAACGGAAAATAACATAAAAAGAAACAACATTATCGGGAATAATGGAACGGGCTCGGCTCGGTCGGGGTGCTACAGTGGCGCCCCCGCCCGGCCCGGCGCCGGCTGCGGGAACTTCAACTCCGTACACTCACAACATTATTCAATTTGTCGTTACGCTAAAAAGCGACGCACAAAGACGAAAAAGAGTTGGGAACCTGTGTATTTTTCAAACAAATCCGCGAGCGCCTCGGTCCGTCCGCGGCGGATCCCGTCCGCCTTTTCCCACTATCTGAATTGCAAATGTGACGCGATGACGCCGTACGCCGTATACCGAACTAAAAGCGCCGCCAAACTTCGGATTAAAGTTCGGCGGCCGCGGCAGGTACCGAAACAAAAACGTCACAATTATGATAATTCGGGCGGCATCTCGCGCGGATTGAATTTGCATGGCGATCCGTGCTGTGTCAACTGAGCCACCGCCGATGAATAATGCAGCCGGCACTTACACCTGCTTATTAACATATTTATTAATAAATAAATATGGGACGTCCGCTCCGTTCGCCGTCTGGCGGGCTTGTGAGGTGTGATCCGAGGCGGTCTCACTCCGCTGTCGGTGCACGGGGAGATACGGAATTGTTAACAGAAGCGGTTGTAGGTGTAATGTATGGCATTCATTAAATAAATTGAGTTAGCAGGCGGCGAACAGCGATGTTCATTCCGTTAATGTGCGCAGAATTAAACGCAAATACCTGAGGACGAGCGGCTGTGCCGGTGGGAGCGCGACTCAAACTTTACCCACGCGCCGTCTTACGAGGGTAGCTACTGTACTCCGGACATATTCATGAAAATCATATCTTTATCCACATTTACTCGGAATATTGATACTATGGTACTATTTTCAATTTTAACCTATAACTTACAGTTAAACAATAACCAACACATTACATGCTTGAGCTGAGATAGGCTACAACTTCAGCCCTAAAATTTCCTAGTTTATTGAAGAAAATGTCCAAATCTGGCTTTTGAGTGAGTATACCGTTCAAACGTTCTATAAATCGCGGTATGGGGTGGTGGTAGATGAGGTTTTATAATGCTAATTTTCTTCACAGAAATGAGCAATGGTCATGAAACTAAAAAATATGTGGCCAAATATGTGGTTTCTAATAGCAGAGAATTAACTTCCTTTTTTTCTTTCTGTGATACTAAGTCATATGAAGCTAATAGCAACATGCATATTTTTATTTAAAACGAAGTGACGGAACATGCGCTTGATGGTAAGCAATATACCCATAACACCGCCCAAATCAACTTAGTCTTAAAATTGAGGCGAAGTAGATACAAGAAATGTATGTATAATGCTAACGCTTTTTGTTCCTAAAATCTATAGTTCCGCTGGGAATATACATTTCTAAAACCTACACCGAAGGCAAACAAAGTCTGACAATAATGACCAGGCGTAATACTTGAAACCATGGAACGCCTAGAAACGTGAGGCAAATCATAGTGAGATATATTGGCTTAGTCCGTCCGAAACTACCATCAGTTATTTGTTATTAGTTAGGTCAAGCGCTAGTGCATGCGTCTTCGACAATTAAAAACATTATGATGGTTTGTGTGTTCACTGTACATACTCCGCGACATTAAAGTTTTGTTTGGTGAACTTCAGTACATACTGCTTACGCCGAAATCAATCTGCGCTTTGTCTCACTTAAAATTAAGTATTTGTTTGAAGATGATCGATCTAGACGTTATTAATCTATGCTTTAAAGATTACTTACCAATTTGAACGACTTTGAATAAAGAATGTTCTATTGTCGGTTCTTAATATTAATCGGGAAATAAAATCCATGTTCCCCTTATAATTAGATTTGCTAGATACTCCCACACTCTCAATATAAAATAATAATGAGTAATTTCCTGGCTTTAGCTCACTTTATCGATATTGTGATCTTCCTCGGAAAAATACATGTTCGTCGACATAGCTATATATTTATAGCAAATATAGCATATATTTCAAAGTGTTTTAGGTTTAGAAATAACCTATCAAATGATAAGTTCTCAGAGGTACTTCATGGATCATCTGTCTACTAGTCTATAACTATGTTTACATGTACTTATTTATGACCGCGTGAAACATGAGCTCTTTCCAAACTTGTACAGTTTACATCGCAAATATTTCGATAAATGTGATACTGTAAGTAAATACCAGTTTAATAAATGAAATCACAAATTTCCCCCGAGCCCGCATGCGGTAATGCGCACAAAAAGCAGCCGTTCCCACGGGCGGGTGCATCGCGGCTCTCCCGGACTGAATTAAATACGTGGATTGCAGGTGAATCAGGGGTAAAGAGGCTCACTCGGACCATATCCACAATTACAGTACTACAACCTTGTAGCTTTTTGTCTTACTGATATTGTAAAAGCGAAAGTTAAGCGAGAGATTCAAAGAAATGTTGAATTATTAATCACAAATAAGTATTTGTGGTTTATTTATTGCTTGGCTTACCGACGCAAATTAGGTCCGACTTTAAACTAAAAGTATTATGCATACTTTTCTAACTCTGTGCCAACTTCAAGATAAAGAATACTGGAACTTATGCTAAGCGTAGTCATGCTACGCTGAAAACATTTCGTAGCAATGCACACTACGTTACGTAGCACGCTACGATATGAGCTGAATATGTAGCATTCTATTAATTAGTGATAGACTTTATTAAATCAGTTTGGGTTTTGGGTTAATTTACGGAAAAAACAATCTTCTGTCTTTATGATTTTAGTACAGATTAGTTTATGGATATCAATTAACGTACTGTTAAAAAAAATTGGCAGTCATAGGAACTGCCGATAGAAGTGAAAACCTATAACTCAGAATTTGATAGCTTACCTTGGAAACTACACGGGTGTAACCGGAGGGAGTGGCCTCGCCATCTTGGCATGGCCATCTAGAAATGCGTCAGCATTTCCCATTGGATGATGCGTTTCTAGATGGCCATGCCATGATGGCCTGGCCAAGCCCTTTCAGCATTTCCCATTGGCTGACGTATTTCTAGATGGCCAATAGCCGTGGTCCCGAGTTTACCCGAAGCTTTCTTATCATACCCGAGCGTGACGAATGAATTCAATTCACAGCCCACGAAAACTCTGTCTAAGCGCGTCTGAAGAAGCTTTCACTTCAAAAAAAAACATTTTTTTTTTAAAACCTAGTTTTAAAAAATTGTTAGGCGTAGTTACAAGTAAGACAGCATCATCGATCCGAAGAAGAATTAACGCACCTTGCGGGTCCACCCACTACTACTACCACTACCACTACTAATACTAAGAGATCATTCCATAACAACAGTAAACTTTCTTTTGGCACTCGGGTAATTTTTTTATTAAAGTTAGGGTACTGTGAGTATAGAAGCCCTGAAGCCCGAGAGGCCGGTGGGCAGCCGATCGGGCGGCGTTCGGCAAACATAGCAAAAGTGACGGTTTATCATTCGGACTTGTTTGTTTTGTTGCCGCGCCTCCGCCGGGATCCTGACACGAGCGGCCGTGAGCAGAATACTACCGCCGGCGCCGGCCGGGCCAAGGGACCGAAGGGAACTCACGCTAGTTTGAAGATATTACATCATTTTTTTACTAAATCCAGTAATTGAATGAATGAAAAATCTTTCTCGTTCTCGCCAATAAAATGATACTTGCAATTTAGAATTTCAGAAACAGAAATTGAGCTACTGAAAGATTATAAAGTAGTACCAGTAATGTTTGTACTAGGAAAACTAACATTTTTTAGTTTTCGTACAAGAAAGATAGATACTCTTTTACTACAATGTGACCTTCGGTATCGGTCTGAATAGTCTGATCTGATTCACATGATCTAATACCACCTTGCCTTTTTTTCTATCGGAATGCTCTTAGCTCGAAAAAGCGGCATCGTTTCATGGTTGATATTCCGTAGACACGAACCAATAGATTTGACTCTACTTTTGTCATAAGAACGTCTAGGCAGTGGAATATGTTGTCTGAGTGGGTTTTTCTCGATAGTTACAATCTTTGTGTCTTCAAATCGAAAGTGAATCGGTTTCTTGTAAGTAAACACGCTCCATCGTAGTCCGCATCGTCGTTTAATATCAGACGAGATGGTGGTCAAGTGTAAATTTCTAAAAGTAAAAAAAACTTATATCTACATATTTTGATTAAAAACATATTTTAAACGAGTTATTCAAATAAAAATGTTTACAGACTTTTTTTTTCGTTTGTTACTACAGTATAGTGAATACGACATGATTTTTGAAGCTGAGACCATCAGAATGAACATTCTGATGGAAACCAACTGCCCCTACAGAGACTAGACAGGGTGAAGGTGACACGGACGTGACACAGAGGCCTAGTCCGGACACCGGGCCTCTGAATTATACATACCCCGGCGGCGGCGCGCGTGCACCGCGCGAGGATTCAATATGGACGCCGCTAGTTGCCGCGATAACTACTTGTCCCCGTGGTAACACTGAAGTCTTGTGAAGAAATATGAGACTTCACTATCATATAGTGGATTTTATATATTGTCGGTACAATATACGAACGCACGCACACCCCACACGCACCACTGTCTTTTCGAAGTCATGTGCGTAATGTAATGCCGCTAACTTAAAACAGTGAAGGAAAACATTGTAAGGAAACTGACATTTACCTAGAATCTTTCGAAGTCATGTGTCATCCACTAACCCGCACTGGGCCAGCGTGGTGGATTATGGCCTTAACTCTCTCCTTGCGAGAGAAGGCCCAGAGTCCCAGCAGTGGGAACATTTAGTGGGCTGTTCATGATGATGATGATGACATTATACGAGTTACTCTAATTTTATTGTCAATATTCATGAATGAATGATTCTACGAAGAAAAATTGATAAACAAGGGTTCTTAAAGAATTCAGACTATCTAAACCCAAAGAAAAGATGTAAGTATGTAGTAAAAGGTGTTAGTATTATAATAATAATATTGGTGGACAATTCACACACAACACCGTCTCACCCCAAACTAACCAAAGCTTGTATGATGGCGGCCAGACAGCTGTTATAATACTTATATAGTTGTAAATACATACTTATTATACAAAGAAACACAGTACAAATATTTAAATTCATCACATAAATATTTGCACTGGGTGAGAATCGAACCTACGACTCTCGGCTTCACAGGCAGAGTTACTACCCACTAAGCCACGTAGCCATAAATACATGAAACACGTACTGTACTTGTAAAATTGTACTAATCCTACATGCAGCCCACAAGTACATTCACATATTTATACAATAAGGTCATAATATCTTAGTATTAAGTATGCTTTACTTATACTCGTAGTTATTAAGATTAGTTTAGGAGTCTGCGCCTTCCACGCTACCCCAAAGTTTGATGAGCAGTAGAGGGCTCTTCAAACTAACTGCAATAGGCCATTTACGATTTAAAAAAAAGGTTATAATGTATCCAACATATTCAGGCCTCGATCGAATAATTGATTACAATCGATACCGTGCAGCGCTCGCTCGCCACTCTGACGTGCTTGCTGAAACCGAACTAGTCGTAAAATTATATTTGTTTCTTGAATTTTCATATACGTTTCCTAATATTTCTCGAATATGAATAATAATTTTCAGTGTGTTTTATACCTCTTAAAAGCTATAAATAAATCAAAATGCGAAAAAGCTGTTCTATTTTAAATCCTCGTAACATTTTATTTCACAATAGCGTATTATTCGAGTTTTTGTAATTCGAAGGAATTGGGGACACATTTGCTTAGATGTGGGACTGCTACCTTTTGTAATTTCGTAAGTATTAATACAAGTTTTGCTTAGTTATGGGCTAGATGGTTTTGTGTGAAGAATTGCCACGAATATATGTTTTAATAGTGGCGGCCCGCGGTTTCACCCGCGTAGTTTCCGTTCTCTTTGTTTTCCTGGGATAAAAAATAGCCTATGTATTCTTTGAATCTATAATCTAACTGTGTTTCGAATTTCAACCCGATTCGTTCATACGTTACAACGTGATTGAGCAACAAACATAAAAAATCCAAACATTGACATTTATCATATTAGTAGGAATATGTAACTCGTTACGCACTGAGCCGTTATTATACGCACAGTGCTAGAAACCAATGCTACTGCCACCAAGTATATAATCTTAATACAGAAATAATAATTTTATAAGTATTACATCTTTCTCCTCGAATCGTGTTCCTCAAGCCTGAGGCTAGTAACCACCACCTCTCAACCACTTCTCCATGTTGAAACTACACCATTACCCTCCATCACCGGTGACCTGTAGGTTAGATCTGTAGTAGTGTTTTCTAGTCAATGTGTACATTTTGTCCCGTCCCTGTACAGAAAACGTAAAAAAATGTAACATGAAAATGGTTTCTAGCGTCTATACGTGAGTGCTCCCGCCATCTAGGTCACTTTGTCACCGGTGCGAGTGGCGAGATGACGTCATCCGTCAGCAGGCAGCTAATCAGTTGTGGCGGCTGCCCACATCTCAACTGTCATCGCGTATGTTGGGGGACAATACGAGCATCTTTATTGCAATCTTCATTTATTTGTATGAAACTTGGCTCCGGAATCTTGAATATTAATTACTTTGAGTATTTAGCCATAATTTGTCTGAAATTAATTCCGACGCGATTACTATTATTTTATATTCCGCGATACTGACTGGCTTCGTAGTTTAGTCGAAAGTGAGTTTCTCACTGAACAATAGGTCGTTGATTCAATTCCCACCCAGTACAAATATTTGTGTGATGAATATGGATGATTCTTGTGTGTCTAGATGTTTTTATGTATCATAAGTATGTGTTAAATTAAAATATCAGATTCATCGGTGATTATTACTTTCAGAAATTAAAAGGGCGATTAGTTCTAAGTAGGAAGTAATCAATACATAAAAGTTCTTATATTACAAAGATGTTTCTTTGTATCCTCCGATTGTATATTTATCTATACAGACATGGACGCGTGTGTGGATGTGCGTCGACTAGTAAGGGACGTCGGGATCACAGGAGCGCGTATTTGTCTTACCGCTGACGTTTTCATGGGCAGCCACGCAGATGTTGACCTTAAGCTGCATACAAATAAGTATCTTACAAAATATGGGCTTAGTTCCTGCGAACCTTTCTCTATCTTACATCATTAAATTGCACCATGTAGGTACTAATACTACCGAGGAAGAACTATTTTGTACCTATGAGGGGGTACCCTACATATGAAGGAACCACATGTATTTCATGCATGGTTTCGTTGACGTAGGATTAAAAGAAAATAATTATGGTATAGACATTGGAACATGGAGAGTCCAAATAATTATCCAACTATACACTAGGGTGGTCGCCCAAAAATATAAGAATATTTATCTCTATGACCGTTCATTTCCTGCCATTTTCTAATTAAATTTAACGTAGTTCATGAACCCAAAAAAACTCATTCACTCGACTTCAAGGCAATCAAGTTGTATCCGTCAGGAAATACCCACCCAAGAAACGTCTTTCAAAGTTGGCACATGTGCAATATAGCCATTAATCGAGCATGTTGCGTCAAGCCTTCTCAGTCATCTGCAGCATGCGAGGTTCGACACCAGGAGCCCAGGGTGTCGTGTGCAGCCCTCCCCCCCCCCCCCCCCCTCCGTTCCCCGCCCCCGCCCGCATCCCTCGCCCGAACACTTTCCGTTTTATTCGACGAAACTTTTATAATTCTCCGGCGTCTTTCCCTGGAGTGGCTCGTTAAGCCACCTTTGTAGCCCGGCTGAGTTTCAAAGGTAAATAACTCAGCTCCGGCTCGATTGGCCGTGATTATTTATATTGTAAATTAGGCGGTGCATGAAACGTAAAAATGCCGAGTTCTGCGTGAGCGCTTTTATTGAGATCGCTTTGACAAACTTTTGGGAAACGAGCCGTATTGTCGACAAGTTTAAACGAGGAAACTCGCCGCCCTTCGCGGACCGAATCACGTCTGCGAAGACGCGAGGCTGCTTCGATCACAAACGGAAACTGATGTTCTTCAAAGAGACTCGATATTGCGGAACGTTCTATAGTCAAATTCGAAAGCCAACGCAAAAAGAGTGTTACAACTGTTCGCTTCCATTTTCAAAATACGGAGAATCTATCGCAACAAAACGGCAACGAAGCGCGAAACAAAATCTCCCGAAACCGGACGCGTCCGGCGCAGCGGGGATAAAAGATACAGCGAGGACGGTGGCGAGCCCGCGCGGCACGCTCGCGCGCGAAATCACAAAGAGCCGGCCACGTTCGGTAATTGCAAGCCAACTGGCCCACTTCCACAAAAGGCTGTAATGCATTCGCGAAATTCTGCGGCGATGCGATAGTGCTGCTACATTCTCCGAAACGTCGATACGCCGCATCGAGGGCTCAAACATGGGCAACTCAAACTGCAACATAGGTACTGCATTTCTGACTGTAGTCGTCGAAATTAACTGACCTTATTTTCTTTTATTGGAAACGGTAAATAAAACGTCGCATGTTAAGACTTTTCTAAGAATTTTGTTTATGCTAAGGTTGTCTAGAAGAAATTACTTTCAAGGCCGCCATTTGTTTCACTAGTGTTGCTATTGTCCTAAATTACATTACTTTAGTTGGAGATATTAACCATCATCCAAAAAATTCAACGATCACGCTTGGACTAAGATTTCAGTTATATTACCAACTATTCATTCTCTTTTTCTGGCTTTCATAATTGTATTCTAGCAAACTGGATATCTTCCATCATTAAACTACTGTTTCATTTGCATTTCCTTTTTTTATCGTATCGATAGTTTAAGCCAGCAAGCCTTGTTCCCCATTAGACGGATATCGAGTTATTCCATCGCTATCGATAGCGCATCTCTAGCCTGTTAGCATAATGACCTGCGGAATGGTTGTAACGCGATTCGCCGGCGGTCAAGCGCAAACTTTTCCACGCTGCACGATTCAGCTGCGGACTGCGAACTGCGAGCTGCTTTGTGGCCGAACTATTTTGGAGCGGTTACGTAACCGCTCATGTAGCTCACAATACAGCTCAGTCTCTCCAATTATGTCTTTAAAACAATACTAATTTCTCTTTTTTGTGGCAAGATTACAACAAAATATCTAGGAAAAGTCTTTATTAACAAAACTAAACTACAATGAGAACAACAAACACCACACACCTAACTACTGACACTAAACATCGAATTAAACACATTTGAGAGTGTCCAATAGACCTTTTGATAATTCAGGCCAGTGTCTAAAGGTAATAAATCCGATGAAGCAAGTAAGGTCTTTTATAAAAAGATAAAATGGAAGAGCTCACTTTGATTAATATTAGAGAAGAATATAAAACATAATATGATATTATCGTAATATTCCAGAAGAAATAGGGAGCTTTTGTGTACCAAGCTGATTTATAATTGAACTGAAACGACAATGTTTATAATAGCGCGGTGTCAGAGATTGTAGTTCAGTTTTCTCCATTATTCAGGAATGTAATAACTGTCGCCTTATTACAGCGTTCCAGCTTTTCTCAACTTAATAACGCTGTATTATGATTTAACTCTACGTTAGTTGTGTCTAAAAGATAAACTTACATAACACGAGTCTTCTATTGATATTGAAAATATTTTAAATAAAATTAAACAAGGTCGTTTTACTCGTTGGACGTCGAACAGAATTGTAGTTAATTGATTTTGAAATTTTAGCTAAAAATTAAGAGTAAATCTGTCCGCGACTTCGTGCGCGTTTAAAATGGATATCCCATAAAAAACCAAAGGCCACGTTAAAAGTGGCATGTGTTATGACATACCATAATCAATTTGATTTTCTGGTTTCAGCTTGAATCCTTCATTTTTTATGACGTTATGGAGCTACAAATATTCAAACTTTCATAATTCTGCAAAAATTAGGTCCGGAGTTTACCCGAACATTTGTGTCATTTTCAAGCGTGACGATGAGCTTCATTCAAAGCCCACGAAAAATCTGTGTGGTGTGCCAAAATAAGTTTTCCTTTCAAAAAACGACAGCACAATGACGTCACAGTTTGAAGCACGTCACTCTCCGAGCTCGAGCCCAGGGCAGCAACAGACAGCTCACCGCGAGCCTATCAATAAATTTGAGCGAACTGATCGTTCGCGGCAAAATGTCACTCGCCCCCGTTCCCGCCACTACGGACTCCATAAACAATGTCCTGCAGAAATAGAACGGATCCAGGTAAAGGAGCGGCCGCTCAATAATGCATCGGCGATCGATAAGTTACATGACTGCGGCACAACACTATTCAATATTGTTTGCGCTCGGATGTCATTTTATAAAGATTTTATATTCACTGCGCTTTCCTTGAATGCCGTGTTGACGGTTTATGAGCGTTCTAGATATTAGATTTGCTTTTTATGAGGGAGTGACGTCACGACGTCAGTCGTCCGTGCCGTCGGAGAACGGGAACGACAAAGGCTTGAGGTAACTTTGTTTGAGGTAAGAGCAGCCGTATCTTGGCGTAATCCGGTTTGGAGGCCGGCCCGGCTGGCACGCGTCTCGCCGATACACCCGAGCAATTAGTGGTCATTCCATTGTTCAATTTGACTTATTAGAGCGGCTGTGGCAGCCTAATTGGAATTATCGGCCGACGGTTGCGCACTAATCAGATGCCGTAATCTAGTAATGTTGTAATGCACAGCACTTCTAGGGGGATTGCTATCTGCCTACCTTACTGGGACACGCTTCCTATACCTATGTACACGTACATCGGTATCAAACAACTTTCGTGCTATAACACCAACATGCCCTTTATGATGGTTACGGTACTATCGATTTATTGTCATACACCACACAATATTCATACTTAAAAATCCCGTGTCCTGATGTTTTTTCTCAGTGAACTATACACCAAGTTAACTGATTTACACAAAATTTGGCATTTATGTGTTTCATTTGAGATATGGGATAGTTATTATTTCGATTGGTTGTTTTTACATTATGTACAATGCAATATCCTAACGAAGCTGGAACGGGCCCCTAGTGTTTATAAAATTGCCGTACCAAAAAAAAATTATATTTTCAGGACCCTACAAACAAATTCCTGTTAACAACCATTAGATCCTTTGAAGATTTACCATAGTTGGTCTGAGATCAACTTTTAAACAAGAAAGTATCGCATCGAAATAGATCCATCCATTCTGAAGTTATCATGCCACAGATATAAACAAGTAGAGATACGTCAATCTTAAAACATCCCTCTTTTAACTCTGAGAATTGAAAAGTAGAGTCGTATTTAGAAATTACCTATGTACCTACATTGTATATGCTTACGAAGCGAGGGTTGAATGAATTTGCACAGTTGAGCTAGTGGACAGCATAGCATTACCAGATTTTATGTTCCCACTGCTGGGATTTGAGGACTTCTCTCCAGACCACGCAAGACAAGTGCAAGTTAGCCAATGAGACATTCTTTCAGGTAACAAATTTTAACTCCCTAGACATGCGCCCACAACAACTTGAACAGCGCCGTGTATTATAAAAAAATGGTTGTCTGTAAAGTCGGTTTACTGACGATAGTTGAACGTGACAACTTCAACTACGCCTTAGAGCGAGGTAACGCCGCACGACGTCATGCGGCGAGGTAACGGCGCATGACGTCATGCGGCGAGGTAACGGCGGTAACGGCGCATGACGTCATGCGGCGAGGTAACGGCGGTAACGGCGCATGACGGCATGTTTTTTCGTGCGTACAGCCGGCTTCATCGAATTATAAGACGTTGTCACGTCAATAATGTTTGTATTATATTCATCCATTGTGTATTTCGTTCTAATTTACTGTTTCAAACATGGCGCTCGTGATTTCACCCGCGCATTTCTCGCTCTCGTTACTTTCTCGCGATAAAAAGTTGTATATGTGTGAGTTATCCCAGATTGTAATCGGTGTTCCAAAGTTTAAGGTGCCCCGTGATTTCAGGCGCACCGTCGTGATGGAGCAACAAACATCCAAACCTCGCATATATATATCGAAGGATAATAGGAAGTATGTGTGACATATTTGTAGTGTCCCTTTACTATGTATAATAACGTTCTGTTGTAAAATATGAAAATTGGCATCCACGAGGAACGATAATAAACAGCAATCAAGGAATCGATACGCGACAATTTTCTGTTGTTATTTTTAAAACAAATAACTGTTGTTTAAGTCTTCACTACGAGGCAACATGTACGGGGAAATTGTTAGTTTAGTTTTATAGAATACAGTTCCTACTAACTTTGCCCGTGTGGAAAATACTTTATTAGATATATTTTATACTCATAAAATATAATTTGTGATACGAACAACTGTACCTATTTTTATTTAATTCACGGGTAATTCGTTTGTTATGTGAAACTGAATTCGGACTGAACGGACCATATCACCATAGTCTATTAAAGTATTTCCTTATACATACTGTGATATCAAAAGCAATGTAACAACCATGTTTTTTTTTTTTGAGAAACCTTATAGACCTAGGCCTCAGATGGTCTCTCTTGCTCTCGTCCTGACGCTCTATTCTATTATATAAAAATACTTTAACGTCAGGATCTGAGGATGATACAGTCCACTTTCGTATTACCAAAAGACAGACCTCTAGCGGTCTGTCTTCGCCCGTAGTACATATACATAAAGCCTATAATAGCACTCAGGGATTACGTACAAATTCAACGGTAAAAGCGTTTTTGAAATCGGTCCAGTAGTGTCTGAAATTAACGTCCATACTAACTAATTCTTCAGCTTTATAATACTCGTATTAGTATAGATACCATCTCCCCACGTGACGCCATTTCAAGTTCTATGGAAAGAATTGAACCGTCTGAGTCCATGTAAAGTAAGTTTACAGAGTTCATAGTGAGTGTATAGTGGTATCGCAGCCGAGGCGCCGAGGCACGACGGCACGAGCCGCGGTGCGTTAATGGCGGGCCGGGCGCTCCGTGCCAGGCGCGCGAAAAACGCTTGTAATAACCTTTTGTTATTTAAAACGAGGAATTAAGAGCCTGGAGCTCAGCCCTCCTACCACCACCACTTGAACCAATCATTTCCCCATACGATTCACACTCCATCCCTGAACCCTACTCCTCGGCGATAAGGTTCGCGGTCGCCGAGCAGGAAATGTTGATGGATCCAATCGAAAAATCACGCAATACCTCATGGTATGGGGGCAGGTCTTTAATTGGTTCGCTTACTGACACGCCACATCATTATCGAAACTTAGTTGGACCGTGAAGCTTGTTATTTGATGTGAAGAACTGTGATCTGCAGAGGTTCGTGCTATGTCCTCGACCGGTGATAGTCTGCTCGATAGTAATTTAATAAGCAAAACAAATAAAACTTACGTATAAAATCTGTATTTTTACTTGTGTTTGAGATCGTATTCTTTTTGACAAAGTTAAAATATTTCTGATGAAAAAAATCTAAAGTAGTAATAAATACAAAGTGTTTCACACTGGACTACTCCCACTATTGTAAATAGTTCAATTCTTACAATAACTGGCCGGTTCTTGAATTTCACCAATTACATACTAGTAATGTTATGTTTCCTGCTATAAAATTATTTGATGCAATAGTTCGTGCCGCTGAACATCCAACCTTATTGTTTCACAAATAAAGAGTAAAATAAACTTTAAATAACCGCCAATCCGCATGTCTTACAGACAGTCTATGTTTACGTGGAAACTTCTATATAATTTTCTAACCCTTTTCAATAGAAATTACGGCGGACTCGGCAATTTATCGGTTATTTCTGTATTCCTTTGTTAAACTTTTTCCTAAGTGACTTTACCGCAATCTTATGACCCCTATAAGCTTTGATTGAATCACTTCCATCCGTTTTCCGTGGAAATCTGGGAACTTGAGTTTACATGGAATTTATCGGACCTTCCACGAAGCCCCCGTGTGTAAATGGAATCTAGTTACCACTCGACGGCTCCGATCGGAAACTACGCAAATACCGAGCCGGTTAGCTCTTGAAATACTTACGAAGTTATAACAGAAGCCGACGTTTGTCCGATAGAGCGACCGACGGGAAGCCGCGCGCTGCTGCAGCTGGCTGTAATAAAACAATGAGTTTTGTAAATAAATCATTTAGTGCGCAACATCGCCGCGTCTGTTGCTGTAGCGGGCGGGGCATGAAAACAAAGTGAGCACGCTCGCTTTCGTGATTCATGCCTTATGCTCCACTTTATAAACGTAGACTTCATAATTTTAACGATCCAGTGAAGCCTCGCACACACTCGCCTGCCTGCATGTGTGCGTGCCCTGTACGTGTACAGGCCAGTCGTGTAAACCTGATTTGTAGCTTGGTAGCTAATTGCTAGTGCGCTAATTGTGATATTTTCATTTACTCCGCTTGCTCTAAACGAGCTCTATATGTTGGAACACATTGCGACTTTTTTAGAAATAGTAATTTAAATTCAAAGTAATTTAATTAAATCACTCATTTCGTCGTCATCATCAAACACCATCCGCAGCTTTCTTGAACCCACTCTTACCAAGCCACCTCGGTCCTAAGCTAATCGAGTTCAGTCCATCTGTGACACCGTCTATTTAGTCGACCCTTCTTTTTCATCATCATTTATCAACTCAACTCAACTCTAAATTCAAAGTCTGTAATCAGTAAATGTCTTGATACGCCTAGATACTCGTACCAACATCTGTTGGTGTCTGTCGTTTATCTATCTAGATAAACGTATAACAACATATCATCATCTCAGAAAACGTAAATTCCGTGTCATAAAATGATACTCCAGACAATACGATCATTCAAACTATACTATCATATTCTATATTATCTCTATACCCATATCACGCAAACAAATTACTTTACAAAGTTTGTTAACAGGCCTTCGAATTATATATCAACCCTATAAACAACACACGTTTTATAAGCAACCATCCAAAAAATGGCCTAAAGTTATATCAACCGTAAAGTATCTGCCAAAATTCGCATTCATCACGAGTGAAGCTTATCTGAAGTCCCACACGGAAGACTCCAGGCCCCGGCGCCATTAGGCGGTGACTGCACAGAACGCAGCCTACAGCACGCGAACACTTCGGAGCCATTAATGAAACGCAGATATTGACAGGGTGCCCCCATTTATCTTTCTACGCCCCTTAATTTAACTTGAGCCCCCTGTATGAGATGCAAGTCACCGGGGGCCCCGATACGCATCTTGGATTGACACGTTAATATCTAAACAGTCCTATAAAAATGTAGCTTTTCAGGCGCGAGTGAAATTTTTTCGACGTTCATGTAGCACCGTATAAGAGGGAATTTAAATTGTAAGATGAAATCGTTAATAGCCTTTCAATAGCTCTTTCATATTTTTTCAAGAAATACACAGATAGTTATGTGCTTTTGCTTAGCGGTATTTTGTTATGATTTGAGCTCTCTTTGTTCAGTATATAAACTTTAATGTTATATGTATGTATTTGTATATGTTGGATATCATAATACAATTATAAATACTGTCCGAGTATTATTTGACGTCGTCTGATTATAATGTTACAAACTGACCTTAGGATTACAATAAAAATATGGCTTCTCAACCACATTCGAATAATAATAGAGATGATACATGTGACAATAATACATTAAAAACACGTGTTAGTATAAACATGGTTTGAAGATTATCTAAAGAAACCTCCAAAGTTTCTCAAAATTATGATGTAAGAAATGTAACAATGCATTGTTAGTTTTGCACAAATATTGTAAACTTGTGGTCGAGTGCTTACATTTTTTTTTATAGAGTGACGAGACAAACAGGACATGTGCCTGATAGTAAGCAACATACCTGCCACTTAACAGCACAGTGACAAACAGCTATTGGAACACGAAGAGTCCAAATTATTACCTAGCCCTGCATTGCGCTCGTCACCCAGAGATCTAAGATATTATATCTTTAACTCTGCTCTTCAAACCGGAACATAGTAATGTTTGCATATTACTGGTTGGCGGTAGAATAACTGGCAAAGGTACTTCCCCAGGCGGACTCCGCCAAGAGCTCTACCACTACTATTGTTATACCTAGCAACATCTCCGTCGTAAAGAGAGTAATCAGCTAACGTTTCACTGTACGTCTGCCACGTTCGGCTGTCGACAATCAAATGTGCATATCAATGCGGGTAGCAGCCCAGGTGCGTGCGGTTGGTGTCTGCGGGGTGCGGCGGAGGGGGAGGGAACGTTCGACGTTTGAATAAATTCCGCGGGAAATCGCAACGAGTAGGCTTGCACATTTCCATGTCAAACGCGCTCCGTGCCGTGGGGTAGAACTAGTGAATTTTTAACAACACGTAGTTGTTCGCACTCACCCTTTGATTTTATGTCCTCGGTTTACCGCTTCTTTGTGAATTATATTCGGTACTGTTATAATGGTATTCGTAAAAGAACGAAGCCAACAAAATATCTCGTTCGAAAAGTGTTAAATTAAATAAACAAGTTAAACATTCCCTCGCCGACGTTAGGTTTTATTCAAATAAAGATAAAGTCAGAATGTGTGAGTACCAAAATGAAGTCGCTCTATTTACCAACTTCTGGAAACAAATGTTAACGCAAGAAATAAAATGGGGAGAGAAAAGATATTTCAGCGGAATTCAACCTAGATCAAACTCGGATTTAGATTCGCCTCAGCTTTAAAATACACAAGATTAGAGGGATGAACCTCTGAATGAGTTCAATATCTCTGATCATGGCGCGACCCTTCAATAGTCCGTAAAATCAATAAGTAGAAACCGCTAAAATTTCAATAAACAAAGCCCGCGAGGGTTGATTAAGGACTCATCAATTCTTGCGAAGCGCGTCGATAATGTCGCGGCCACCATTTTAAAAAGGGGCCAGCCTCGGCTTATCTCCGTATTAATTCCGGAATTCCAGAATAATTATTCGTTCAAAGGTAATGCTGAAGACGCATCTCTCGGCCGCGGCGCTGAGCGTTTCACGGGTGCCGCGCGCGGCTCAAAAGTAAATTCAATTTAACTCGACTTACGGTTCAATTTGGGCCGTCGTGAGGAATTGCTTAGATAAGTCTTAGGGATAAGCCGATTTCAAAAGGAACACGTGATTCGATGCTGATTGCGTTCTATCGGAGGCCTCCCCGCGCCCCGCGCCCGCGCCCGCGACCCTCCCGTAATCATATTTTAATATTGTGAATGAGAGGGTATTTCGTTAGATTAAATTTAAATTGTATCCTGCGGTGAGATCCGCGGCGTTCGAGGGAGATCCTAAAATATTTGCTAACGACTCGATAAACGGTGGGCTGTCTCGTGTCTTCAGGTTGGAATATTTCTACATTCACGCAAATTTACGCTTCAAATTCGGAGAGAAACGTACAAAGTATTCAAAATGTGAT
Source organism: Ectropis crepuscularia (assembly GCA_963693475.1). Lineage (NCBI taxonomy): Eukaryota > Metazoa > Arthropoda > Insecta > Lepidoptera > Geometridae > Ectropis > Ectropis crepuscularia. The sequence goes on from OY856343.1 coordinate 31,394,352, forward strand.
GTATTTATTTGGCAATGTTCGAATTCACGTCTACAATAAAACATTCAATTTACTCAATCGAATATTCATTTGCGAAGTTTCAGAGAAATTGAACGCGCAGTCGTCAGTGGATGCAAATTCACAAAAATCTTCACATGAAATTTCCAAAAATGGCGGCGTTCAAAAGTTCATGAATATTTTTAGCAAACATTTTCGCGCCCTAAAGAGTAATTGCGCGATATTGAGTGACGAGTGCCCTCCCCCCGCGCGCCCGCGCCGCGCCCGAAGGAGGGTTTATAAGCCCTCATTAAGACGAGGGAAAATATCTAATTTACCTCCACTCGGTTAGTATGAAAAATCCAAGAAAACGGCCCTTTCTTTGAAGCAATAACGTGTGGTCCAAGTCAGAGAAAACTCCGATTCTCTCGCGTAATCTCAATGAAATAAACTAACATTCTTGTCCCGAAATAGTTGCAAAACTATTCATAGCGTTATTTTTTATCAAATTACTGTTCCAACAATACGTTAGTTTTGAAGATTTCTTCAGTTCCATTGTGTAATTTTATACAGTTTCCGTTTTTCGATTTCAAAACGCTACTCGTTTATCATTAACAGAAGTAGTAGTTTTTAAGTATATTTTTTACCAAAGATAGTTAGATAAAGTCCTTATCCGATTTACATATATACAATTTTAGTTCATTGATATAAATACTTAATGATAAAATAGTAGCAGAAAGCTTCGATGACGATGACACTTTTTCCGGCTATTTTGTATGCCACATCTCATAGAAAAAGCGTCATATCGTCTTCCTGCCTCCGTCGCGGCCGCTACCCGCTACCCGCTACCTCTCGTGCCATGTCCCGCGCCGCACCGGTGTGATTAAGGCACGGCCCTCGTGCCCATATTCAAGGGTCTCAAGATCCGTTAATTACAGCCAACGTTAAAATTAACTACCTTCCTTGCACAGTACCGCTTCCGCGCCGCTTTCAGAGAAATCCAACACTTAGACAACACTGCGGCTATTTTTATCAAGTTGTTTACTGAACCGGATTATTTTTGATGTTTTTTTTTACTGTGATTTCCGGATCATTGAGAATATTTTAATTTAGGGGAAGAATCGGGTGTCTAACAACACCTAAGCTATATTTCATAAAAGCGGCCAAGTGTGTGTCGTACTCGTCCATGAGGGTTTCTTAGCAGCAAGTAACATTAATACATAAGTTCTTATAGTTCGTTGGAACTTTGATCGATGTTTTAATAATATTGTACTTATGACGTACTAAAAAACTACTTACTATATCGAGTACAAACCAAGTTTCGGTGGAAGTTTAGTAATGTACTCTTACATCTCTTTTTTTTAGTTTTATCATGCTTTTATAGTTGAAGTTAAGGGGGGATACACATTTTATCCAATTTATCATATTTGGAAGTGTCTCTCGCGCAAATTATTCAGTAAAGAAAAAAATTAAATTAGACATCTCTACATCATTTTTGAAGACATATCCATAGATACCGCAACGTATGGGGTTGAAGAAAACATTTTTTGAGTTTCAGTTTTTTGTAATTACATCGACCTATTTAGCTGTTATTCATACTTTTGTACATAATGTGCCTAAATAAATCATACAACATAAACCTTTACTGTTTACTTAACACGTATATGTTACACAACCCAGTGATGTCGGGCCAGAACTTGATGTTGGTCATCTTGGAGTTTAATTATAAAATAAATACTGTCATTACTCTATAAGGATGGGCGGTGAGCAATTAAGCTCTTTTGGAAAAGATTGCTGTCGTTCCATTTATTCTCTTACATCTTTAGTCATCGCATTTTTTGTGAGTTAAGCATTTCACTCTACTTTCATTGTACAAACAGTTGAACGGTATTCTGTTCATTATTATGCTTTAGCTGAGTGGATGTTCTCAGTAGATGCAATCTAGATGTTTTCAATCCTAGACTAGATCCGTTTTCTGTGGATAAAACCTGTAGTAGATCGTAATCAGGTTTCACATCAGGTGAGATGGCGGTCAAACAAAATATATCGATAAAATATAAGATTAACAATTATGTAGACCTGATAACGGTGAGGTCCAACACTGGTCCACGGTTTTCTTGCTCTGATTGGATATTCATCACCAGATAGCATCATGACGAGGAAATATATTTTCTCAAGTTTTTTTTTCCTATTTAAGGGCGTTGGATTATAACCAAATACGAGAATATAGGCACAAGTGACGCTCGACAGACGCGAACTTTAACTGCGGCTGTGTCAGTCCAGCTTTAAAAAGATAATGAACTTTTGATACCTAGTAGCCTTTAGGGACGTTAAAAGCTTTTCTGGGACTGATTTAAAACATTCGAAATCAAGTGTTTGTACGTCACTGAAAGTATGATTTTAATTTCAGGGTATAGTAAGACCTCGATTACCTTCGTGGCTCAGTTGATAGTGAGTCTGAACCGGTGCGAATATTGTATGTGCTACTTGCCTATTTTCTCTATTGCTATTGTCTCGTACTACAAGTGTTACTTGGTTTGCGTTAGGTGCAGTCGTTTTAAATAGTATGCACGACAAATGTTTTAATACAGTTTCCATGAACATAATTTCTTAATTCTCTTATGTTATAAACGCAACGTTACTCAATCAGGATGGAAGGGCTGAACGAATCGCGTTGAAATTGAGAACATAGATTATAGTCTGAAATAACACATCATCATCATCAGCCGCAAGACGTCCACTGCTGAACATAGGCCTCCCCCCTAGATTTCTACAACGAACGGTCCCGCGCAACCTGCAACCAGCGGTTTCCAGCGACCTCTGTTAGGTCATCTGTCCATCTAGTGGGAGGCCGTCCAACACTGCGTCTTCCGGTTTGTGGTCGCCACTCGAGAACCTTTCTTCCCCATCGGTTGTCAGTTCTGCGAGCGATGTGGCCTGCCCATTGCCACTTCAGCTTGCTTACTCTTTGAGCTATGTCGGCCATTTTCGTTCTTTTGCGAATATCCTCATTACACACAATAACACACTAAACACATACACATTACACACATATTACACATGAAATAACACACTGGCTAAAAATTACGGGAACGGGAATTATAAGGGCAAAGCCTGTGGGCGCAGCTAGTGCTCATGTTATTTCTATTTATTGGAATTATTCTAATTTTCTTAGTATCATGAGTTATGTATTACTAACATACAAACATATCACCACGTAAAATTATATAAGTTGGTCCGTTAAACCCAGTAAAATATCTCGTATTTACCATTTGTTTTACTGAACTTTTGCAATTCTTCACAAAAAATTGCGCGTAAATTCCGAGAATCATAATGAATCGTCGAAGTCTCTTACACCACAATTAAAATGCTAATACTTCGCCACTTGGGCAGCGCAAATCTTTCAACTTGTAAATTTTTCCAATCTAACTCGGCCCTTTGTTAACTGCCTCCGTCCTTCACGGTTCTCGAGAAAAAGAAAGGGATGGAGTGTTGCTAATATATTTTAGCTACTCGCCTTTTAATGTAATCAAGAAACTTGGAGCCCGACGCTGAATACGAAATGCTGACAAACCGGTTCATTTTTTTTTGTGATAACTACTTTTCCTTTAATCGTTTCAGATCTAACCGTTGATTACAACTTTAGATTCTCAAACAGTATACTTACCATAACTTGCTCACAGCTGTAGAAACTTGAAATCCATATGTATTTATCAAGTGGGGTAGCTCGTCAGTGAAGATAATCTAATTATACTTTTAAACGACCTATTCTTGTATATATATACATACTAGCAGAACCACGAGGTTTCGCCCGCGTAGTCCCCGATCCCGATACATTGCCAGGATAAAAATTAACCTGTCTTGTGTTATTTCAGAGTAATATCTATCTATGTACCAAATTTAACTCAGATCTCTTGAGTATTTTTTGCTTGATTGAGAAACAATTAAACATCTATGAATCTTGACAAACTTTCACACACATCATTCCGAAATTCAGAGAAATAGCTCCAATGATTTTCATGAAATGTATTATGCAGGGCGTTTTGGGGGCGATACATCGATCTAGCTAAGATTAATTTTTAGAAAACGTTATTTTCAGGCAATAAAACCGATCAAAGCTCATCCAGGTACTATTTAAAATGTCACAAGAAAGTTTCTCAGAGAATAGTAACATATAATAATGTTAAAAACGATCTGACCGTTGGCTGGTTGTTACATAGCGAGCACGTTGCGCCCGCGGCCGCCGGTCGCGTATTTGGTAACAGCGGTGGCCAGCGGTAACAGTGGTCGTGGCCCAATAAGGCGCGGTCAAGCTGACGGCAGGCCCCGTGCCGTATATGGTCACTGCAGCTCGCCGCAGTCGCGGGGGATCCGGTAAATGAATGGTGGGACTGCCGTGCCCTCCCATATCCAGCGACTAAATGACACTCGAGAATGCAGCGACTACAAGAGGCGACTTCGGTCGGTTTGAACAACTAATAAACTATGGTCCATAACAAAAAAGTTGCGGCTGGTCTAGTCGGGAGAACCGCGACTGCCGCGCCGGAGCCCCTGGTTTGAATCCCGCGCGTACCGCTGTTTTCGAAGTCATGTGCGCATGTCGTGTGCACTTTAAAACGGTGAAGGAAATATCGTGAGGAAATGCCGATCATCTAAGAATATTTCGAGATCATGCGTCATCCACTAACCCACATTGGCCCAGCGTGGTGGACTATGGCCTTGGCTCTCAATTTGCGAGAGAAGGCCCCGAGTCCTAGCAGTTAAGGGAAGATTTATTGTGCATTTTTTTTATTTAAAAAAATGTACCGTTTCAATCTTACATTACAGTTATGATCTGAAAAAAAAAGTGTTTCTAAGAAAGCGTAAAGTTATGTGTGGTTTTAGAGGATTCACATCAGATATTACGTCAAACTTATAAACAAACATACACAATCGCTATTCTGTCTTCATAATATTAAAATTGTATCTACTAATTATTTATCAGTCGGTTCATAGAAGGTTTCTATGCGAAGGTTGACGAGGTGAGTCCATTACTCGCCCGCTTTGACCTAAAGGCCTTTTTAAAAGCTTAATCCGACTGGACACGTGGACGTTAATCGGATAATGTTATAATCCAAGTAATCACTTAAATGGACATCTTTTCGCATTCGTAAAAACGAAACAGACTAAAGTAAAAATAAGTGAGTAGAGAATTAACAGAGGCTTATGTTCCAGTGTACTAACAAGTGCAAAAGTTTGCTAATTAATATATCTGTTTGTACGAGTAGCATACGAAATACATTATCAAAACGTTTATTGGGTTCCAGAATAGTAAACACTGTTGTCGGAGACTAAAAACGACTGTAGAAGATAGTTTAATTTTTATTTTACGTAATTTGCCTTTACACAAATACCTTCTAAAACCGCCCGAGTTAAACAATATTATGACGAAAGTGATAACGTTAGATAATGCGATTATGACACCGGAAGCTGAGTGTCGTCTTCCAACAATATTTTATACTTTTGTTCAAGATACACGCGACTCAAAAACCTGACCACTCTTTGAGTAACGTCAAATCAGTACAGATCTTTTATGTTTGTGATGTCAAACTAACTGAAAGGGACACAATTGTGCTTAAATCGGATCTTTTTGTGGCCGCCGTGAGGATGTAGAGCCTAAAACGTGTGATGTCACAATCGTGAGATATTATGGTTTAGAATCTTACCTGCATCTCTGAGTATTTTTCCAAATGTTTTGCTGTTGAAGCCGTGGCGGAGTAGTGGGTAGAACATGTGATTTCACATGCCTGAGACCGTAGGTTTGAATCCCGCCTGTATCGTTTCATATTTTTCAAAGTGCAGATGACGAGTTTGTCATCATCACTGGCTTTAACGGTGAAGGAAAACATGGCGAAAACACCGGCATAGTCCAATAAAGATATTCGAGAATAGGTGAGAACCCGTACTAGGCTAGCGTGGTGAATTATATCCGTGACTCTCTTCTTGTGAGAAAAGACCCCGAGGCTCAGCAGTGGGAACACAAAGTTGGCTGCTTATCCAGATTTTGCAATACGCCGGTTAAAATGCACAGATCATAGTATAAAACTACTACAGAATTCTACTATCAAATTGCAGACACTTTCCTTCTCCACATTCCCTATTGTGGCGGCAGTGTCGGCACTCCGCACTCCGCCTCCGACTAATACCTCACAAAGGGTTCGCGGAGATCGCAATCTAGAGAGGCAATATCCTCGTCGCGGCTAAACCAGCGTGAATCTCTTATTTTTCTCTACATAGAAATGTTAGAAAAAATCGATTCGGATGTCAGTCTGTCCGCCGCGCTCGTAAATCACGGCGAGTGACGCCGCGGCATCTATCTACTTGTTGATCTGGGTGACGTCACCGCTCTAATGCGAACTATTCGAGATGGCGTATTCAGATATTTCGGAGCTCGTTTCCACAGGGGACTCCGTGAACATCTACGTAAAAATATTTTGGAGTGATTTTTCGTACAACCTACATAATGTGTACTATACCATGTATATAGACTCCTCGCACATAGATTCACTAAGTATAAATAATCATTAAATAACAAAAAATCCTTAAATTTTCGCTATCTCTTGTTACAAAACATGATTTTAGCTCAGCTTTGTTTCTTTGAGTCCGTTTTACGTAATGAACTTCGAGAAGTTCTCATATGAGTGTACTTTATTTAATTTGGTTGACTTTACGCAAACGTTTGTCAAATTTTCGACTAGCGTAAGCCTTCAGTATATGTTTAGATTACGACGGTAAGCCTCCACTAATCACAGCGAGTTGATGGAATGGATTTTGTTTGCATCGATGACACAACGGTTTTCTGAATGCTTCATTTAGTAATTAACAAAGTAGGATCGTCTCGGACTCAACTAAATGGTGTTAGTATCTAAGCCTTTAAGCATGATGATGTTTATTTCAACCCGAATTTTTCGTTTACCTATATATTGTCACTTTATTACTCTTTGGCTATACAATCACAAACTAATAAATATTTAGAATCTTTGTGGACTCTTTTGGTTTTTGGTTTGGACGCTCTATACCTGCCCTACGGAAAATGTATGTAATTAGATTATTGTCTAAGTATTTGTCTACGAATGTGTAGTTTCATGATTTTATCAAAGAATTCTGAATACGACAAAATAAGTTGTATTACTTAGTAAGTCGGAAAGATCCATTAATACCTATGTATTAACTAAATACGTATTTTTTCTTGTAATACGAGTATCAAGCAAATAATGAATGCCTTCACTTGAATAATTGTACTACAATTGACGTGGCAACAATTGAAATACGATTTTAGTAGGTACCTAAATAATAAATAAATGTATTTTGTATACTTGAGGTATAGGTGACGACTCTACGAGTATAGTTTTAAAAGTCCCCCTAAGGGAGCAGGAGCGGGCCGGCTCGGCATTATCGGTAAATAGCTTCTATCGGCGGAGTGGGGATCACTTCCATTATCTGATATTGGACTCGTATTCAGAGAATATTCAGGTTCGTGGATAAAGGTCTTAGCGCACTGCTGCGACTCCGTATCGACCGACTTACATGAAATCTAGAATAAAATATCGTTTTTTCATGGTAATCATGTTCAAAAATGTATAGTTAAAATAATTCGTAATTACGCATCCATGCAGACTCATCACATTACATATTTTATAACATATTTGCTCGTAAAGGGTCTCTTATTGGACCAATTTCTGTATCGTAATGTATCTTATTACGCACTAGTGCTGTAAAGTGTAATGTAAAACGCACGGTTTCAAAAGGCTCCGTCCACAGACTAAGTAGAGAGATATGCTCCGTCTAAAACGAACGGTACCTTTTTAAATCTTAGTAAAGAGTTTTTATGTCAGAAAAGTGTGGTCAACATTTTATGAATAAAAATAACTTTGAGAGGTAAAATATAATAAAGAATTATTTAATTCGTTAATTTAATTAATTTAGACCATAAATTACTTTAATTGTTCTGTAACAAAACACAAAAATATTAATTTACTTTATTATTAATGGCATATCGGCTGGTTCTGTGCCGTTGCTTAAAAAAAAAAGGCGCCGATGCGCGCGCATTGCTAATCTGTCATCCATAGTGATTAATGATTATTTACTCTGTGATCTGTGATCAAGTAAATATTATTCCGCGCGTTTTTTTTCGCTGTATTGTTTTTATTTTAAAATGTCGTCAGAGTTTTGTTTATTTCCTCGCAAATATGTTATAAAACGTCGTATGACATACGTGCGCTTTGATAATTACAGCCTCTGCTAATTATAGCTCTCGCCTTCGGCTCGAGCTAGCAATAAAGTCTCGGCTGTAATTATCAACTTACCGCACTTATATCATAATGTACTATTATTACACGTTATGATTGTATTCTGATTTGTTTAATTACTAGATTTGCAACGCACTGTTTCTGGAAGTAAATACCTAATATGTATTCAAGCCGTAAGGTCATCGTTGTCTTCTAGATGAGCACGCTTTATGGATTGCATTGTCGCTTCACGCCAATGCAGATGGCGGTCAAGTCCAAGCCTATTAAAGATAAATTATATTATAGATATAATTTTAATTCGAATCTAATCAAATCAAAATTGCTCCTTGTGATTTTCGGGTATAGGGCTAAAAGCATGGTATTTTAGGGCTATACCCGAAAACCTTATCCTATGTATTCATTTCAACACCTCAGAGATGATGACGACTCACGGTTATGTCCGGCGGCGGGCGGCGCGTAGTGCACGGTGACCCGCGCCGCGTTAGGTACCTACGCAGGCTAACCTAAATCTGGAATATTGCTCGTGTCAGCCGTTCCTCATCTTTTTATCCAGTTTTTCTCTGTTTGTTCCTGGGATTATGTTTCGTCTTGATTTACTGAAGCGCTTTATTACGGAGTAATTACTCAATTTATTGTTAGGCGCTATTTCGTCTGGATTACGTTTGGGGAGAATAAATTTTCTTGGACGATAATCAAAGTCCGGGACTTCTTGGAGAATCTTATTACCGTTCCCACTTACACAGAGAGGTGTGTAATAAGGAACTTAATATTTTATTGCGTACGAAAGTAACAAATCTTAGATATAATTTAACTGAGATTCTACTGTTGAAAATTGTTTTTCTGATTTAGACATTGCTATTACTTTACATCTCGTGGAGAGTTTATTTATTGACAAAATTTTCTTAGAAACATTAAATTGGCAATCATAGGGATTGCCGATAGAAGTGAAAACTTATAACTCAGAATTTAAAGCTCACATTGGAAACTAAGCGGGTAAAACCGGAGGGCGTCATGTCATGTCATAACCATCTAGTCTAGATGGCCATTTTTCTAACCATGGCCATCTAGAAACTGTGCTAACGCATTTCTACATGGCCATGGTCCCGATTTTACCCGAAGATTTATTTAATTTACGAACGTGACGCTTGTACTCAATTCACAGCCCACGAAAAATGTGTGTATATGCGGCAAAATAAGTTTTCACTTCAACAACAGCATACAACAATACCTGTGAAACTAACTGCAATCAATAATTTACTTCTCATCCGAGCTACAGCACGGTACGGCTGTGTTGGTTCCATTAGGTACAGTTACTTACTTAAAAATAACGTGTATTGCTTATCTTTGTCGATCGATTAGAAATATCTAATTGAGCGTCTAGCTATTACAAGCAAACTCGAGAAAGTAAACATTGATATGGTAATTGAGCTTCTAATAGGTCCTTCCAAGAATAACACTAATGATCTGCAATGATGTTATTTCAAATTAGTAAATTCTCGCGGTTTTATTGGTAGATTTATTACTGAAATGGATTACTGAAACAGGAATTTGCTCACAATAAAAGGTAATCTAAATCTTTTTCCCAACCAGAATCTCCATACATATTTCGTTACCAAATGTCATATAGAACTGTTCAGTACATTTTGCCCGAAAAAAAATAAAATATCCATCCATATTTTCACAATTATAATTTTATTCAGGTCCAGAAAATTATAAATGATAAATCTTTTCAATCTGGCCCAAGACATCCCCTGGACCACACAGCGTGGACATGTCGCCAGTCTGACGTTTACTCATTGAGAGGAGGTTTGATAATCACAAAATCCTAAGTCAATGATTCCAAACTCCAAACATGTTTTTGGTTGTACTTATAAGTAGGATTGAATTTATGTTAGCGCATATGGCTCATAGAAAGGAAAGATGGAGGTAGAATTCAATTAGGTACGTATAACAGAGTATCACAAGCTTCTTTCTTGTTTTTGTAATATTTTATGTTTTTTTTTCATTTTTTAACTGTACTGGTGTGCATAATAAAGTGTTTCTGTATGTCTTCTGTGTCTTTCTATCAATTAAAAAGAATAACATGGTGATAATATTGTAGACTAGCTGTGCTCGCTTTTGTATATTTCGCGGAACCCCCTTTATTATCCTTAAGTTAAAGTATGCGTTAGCTATATGTGAGAAAATCACCTATCTAATAGTCAAAGCCCAGCCATAATCGGTCCAGCCAAACAGTCAAAACAGACAGACAAAAATTAAAAAAAAAGTTATTTCGGTATATGAACCGTCTTAACATTCACATGCATATAGTAAAACGCGGTTATTTTAATATTACAAACAGGTACTTCAATTTTATTAACTTGTATAGATGAGGGTACCATAGGGCAGAATGTTGGCGGTACTGCTGTTCGCAAATCGCACTAAACATAACTCTAGCGAAAGCTCCGCCAGATATGGTACAACAAACGGCTATTAATGTAATCTGTGTATTATGCAACTGCTACACCAACTGCGACTTGGTTTACGATTCTGTTGAAGCTGCAGAAGCCTTATAAAGCTGCCAATACACATTCGGTTTAATTGAGGCGACTCCCACAAACGCCCGCGGCCCATCGTGCTTCCACGAGACACGGGACCAACCTGCGCGACTGCATGCAAGAACTGCTAAATACCACGAATAACAATTTCGTAGATACAAGGTATATTTTCACCACAAGGATAATGTATTTAAATTGTATTTATAACTGTTTATTTCGTAAGGCAAGTAGATAATGTTGTTGTTAACTAACTCTGTGAGCAAATAATACACGCACTAAAAGCGAAGACCATGTTGGATTAGCTCGGCTTAAGAAATGTCAGACACACTTCCAAACTTGTTCATTGTTTGATTGGCTGTTCTGCTAAATCCTATAGTTAATAAGTGTAACGTCGTGTACTATTTAAAAAAAGATCTAAATATGAATGTACATCTTTTTAGATATTGCTGTTTTAAACTTAGTTGGTCTGATACCTTTGAGGATTTAATAGTAGGTCTGAGTTTCAAACGTATTATTCGTTAGTTGTGATTGTCGCACAGAAATATTGAACTATCAAGGTAGCCAGAGCTATCCAATCTATGCTAGTGGATACATATTTTTTACCTACGTATTATTATAAACTAGCAGTGCCCCGCGGTTTTATCCGCGTAGTTCCCGTTCCCGTTATTTTTTCGGGATAAATAGTAACTTCAGCCTGATCCGTTCATACGTTACGGCTCGATTGAGCAACAAACATCCAAATATCCAAACATCCATACTTTGACATTTATAATATTAGTGGGATGTCTTTTACTGCTGCACTTCGTAGTAAACAACGATCTCAATAATGGTAGTAAATATGTTAAGCAAATGGATAACTTTCGTGTATGCTCTACGAATTACGAGTGTATACCTAAATATAACTATTCAGTATGTTAAAGTTAGCCATCTGCTCTTACCCAAAATCTAGTACGCATTACAACCTTCCTGAGGCCAACTGTCGTAAGAAGCCTGCTAAAAAAAACCACTGCGTAGTATATTAGTACCAGCTATAGTTGCTTTCCCATTCTGATGGCTCTGTTCATCCCTAAATAGCCGGACAATGAGCTTAAAACGATTTCGGGCGTTAAGTGTCAGCTCAGCAGACGCGCCGTCGAGTTGGTTTATTTAAAGCGTTACGCAACTTTGTCGCAAGACGTACCATCCGATGAAGCTCAGATTTCACGGTTAACCTTTAATTGTGGTTTTATTATTGCATCTTCTGATAGCCGTGTACTCTGCCAATTATGGCACATCGTCGATGGTAGAGCATAATCGGTGGCGGTGTATATCAGCGCGAATAATCATGTCATTATTTACTACGAGTACCTATTTCAAAATTAATTTTACGAAAACATAATTTACACAAGCCAATTTCATGATAATACCAGTGGCTAATGAAAGTGGGTACCATGTTACAATCATTGTCTCACCAACTTGCCTTTGAAACAAGATCTCTCACGAAATGAGTTCGACATAGAACTTTTCTCGTAAATTTAATGGCAAGACAGCATAGATTTAGAATAAATAAACTCTTTGCGAGACAGTATTAACGAGTCCTGCTAAAATGTTAATGTTTGTATGTATGGATATTTTATTGCTCAGTTACGCTGATGAAACTTTGACGTCTAGCGTACGCTGACGTTGACTGTTGTATCTTACAGACTATTTGGAACTGCCGCGCTGTACCCAAAAATTTAAAAGAATAATTGACTAATCAATACTCATTGTGCCTATCGTCACTATGTTACGAGTATGTTGTATTTGTTGCAAAACCGGCCTTCAGCTTAACAAACGTCAAATATGTACTATACTGTAACCTTTTCTCAAATTTTGTTGCAAATGATTTTTTAACCAAGTTTTGGATTTGGACTGGTACTTACTTTTTTCCCGCTATTTACCTTTGTACCTATTCTTGATAAGTAGTCTATTCCTCGTAGCTCCCGCGCAGGCCGGCGTGCCGCGGCGCGGGGGAGGAGCGGCACGTGCGGTGCGCGCGCACGACCCGCGCTCACGACCGCCATTGTCGCCGGCGACCGGCGACCGGCGGCCGGCGGCGGCGGGCTCGCCCCGGTCACGCTGCCCCGGTTACCTCGCACTACTCCTGCCGCGCGGCTGCACTCGGCATCCTAACCTAAGACATCATTGGCCTTTAACTGGAAGTAGGCCCGGCTAAATCAACAATACAGACCACTCTTTATTACAAGGTCACAAAACATACGACATTGATTAAAATTTACTTAAAACTTATTTTTAAACGTTTAGAGTCATCTCTGCCATTAAATCGTGATCAAGGACAGAAGATTGCACATAAACACAATCTTACATAAGCATAGCATAACATAAGCACATCACTAAGACAGATCAACACTTTAGCAATTTCTTCGGGCAGTTTTTGCCTCCGTTTTCGGGTGGATGATTTAGGCTAAACGTAACCTAAATCATCCACCTGAAAACGGGATGTCTCGTCTCTCACACTAAGCTTGCTGAGATGTGCTCATATCTAGATACTTATTATTTGTTGTTAACCGGGTAGGTAACATACGTGTAAAAAAATTGACAGTCATAGGAACTGCCGATGGAAGTGAAACTTATAACTCAGAATTTGATAGCTTACTTTGGAAACTACGCGGGTGAAACCGGAGGGTGTGTCTATGAGGATGGCCATGGTACTGAGTTTACCCGAAGATTTCTTATCATTCCCGAGCGTGATGCTAGAATTCAATTTACAGCCCACGAAAAATCGGTCGGTGCCACGCCATAAGAAGTTCTCATTTCAAAAATCTAAAAAAACCATGGTTCATGCTCACGCTTATCGCCAAATTAGAAAAAAAAATTAAATGAAACCAGGTTAAAGAATAGTACTTATGTTGTTTTTCTTAGTGTTCACAAAATATCGTCATTAATTACAAACACACCGACTTGCGTATTGAAGTTGCGGTCGTGTCTAAAGGTGGTCGGTTTCAACAGTGAATTGCAATTTGACGACAATAGGACAGCACAATGGAAATAGAACTATGAATCGACACCAATATGAAATGTGATATGCTCCCGTTGCTGTCCGCATAAATCTTACTCTACATGGACATATTTCACCGTGCTACACTTAAGGATATGTATGTATATACTTGCCTAAAGAATTACTTATATTTGGACAAAGAAAGAAGATATAGGAATAGATACATAGAAGATATACCTACTTATATAATATTAAGAAGTTTTTTTTTTCTTTTGATAGTATACAGATACAGTGCTGTTATGGAAAGTCGTATTGCTTACCATCAGGCGCATGTCTTGCTCTTCGTGCCCTATACTAAGATATGTAAATCACGCGTCACGTTGTTTGTCCGCGATTGACTCCTAATTAACTGATTTTAATCAAGTTTGCACGCCATATGCAGTTTCATCCAACTTCAAAGATAGGATGGTTTTTATTTTTTTATAGTTATAGTTCTTATATGAGAATATCCGAGTGAACCAGGAACGGGCCGCTAGTACACTACACTGCGCTACATACCTAACTAACTACTTACACCAAGTACATCTGAGTTATCCATAGAGCAATTAAGGTCTACAGATAGTCAAGCTTCACATCGTATTTTAGTTTTGTTAGTAAAGGCTCTGACCGTTAAAAAAAAACAGTTTGAAGACACTCAGGTTGTATCCATTAGTGAAAGCTCACTAGCGCAGCATATCTCATTGCCTTGGCCTTTCTTAAGAAGCGTTTTGCGTCTAAGTAAGCATTTGCTCAAAATTTCGGTGAACTACATGAGCTAACCGCGCCAATCTAGCTATTTGGTATTCCGAACACAGCCGGCCTCCTGCCGCTGGTCATGCCTCACTCGATTACATGAACAATAAATTGCATCACAATTAACATCGACAGCTCTTAATACATTTCCACTGATGCCTTTTACAAAAACATCTAAACCAATTGCATTTATTTCCTGTGATAGTTTCCAATCTACATATAAAACAGAAGCGTTTAAAAAATGCATTTGCAATGGACGTTTTATGCATGACTACACATTTACCTCATTTTTTATTGAAATCAAATATTCGAAAATACCGATACAGCCAGCGCCGACACTCGGCGTAACGCAAAACCCAAATATAGGTTTTAGGAAAATCATGTTCTGGAATATGGATGCCAATTATTACTCTATTTTTTGCGTTTAAATACTGTTTGGTCACTGGAAGTTTTTGATTGAAATTGATTTATTATTTTTACTCTCAGATGTGTTTTACTAACAAAGTAAAATTATATTTCACCACTTTTAGAACAAAGCTACTTACACAATACACATCTGAGTTCTAATTCTTGAAATCTATCTAATTCTAAATCTTGGAAAGTATCTAATTGATCGATTAATCGCCAAGATACCTATTCCTTAAAACTGACTTTTGACAATTTCGAAAAAAAATACAAATAGAAATTGCCTAAATCTAGATAGACAGTCGCCTTGTGGTCGACTTTAAATTGTAGCAATTGCGCCATTCCGCTTATAAATATCCCCGTCTCCATTATATCGGATAGGGAGCCACATAAATTCGCATTGCTAGTTCGCAGGTTCGTGTGCGGTGAAATTTGTTTTACACCTTGAAGCGGTAGTAAACCGCGCTCGCACGGAAGTAATCCGTCCCTCCGCGGGCGGCCTGCGCTACCTGCGCTACCTGCAACACTATTATAATAACGCCATCCAAAGAACCCGGCTCCCTCCGATGTCTGAGAAATACGCGCGCTATATCTCCATACAAGGGCGGCCATCCACCGCGTACAATGAAATAATAAACACTTCACCCACATGGGGGGAAATATATTTTTTCGTTATTATTTGCAAAGTAAATTTCCCGGTTCGCAGGAAGTGCCCTCGAGCCTGTTCAGCGATGGAATTTGTCATTTCGATATTCATATTTTCTATTCGAGTGTGACGATGACGTACTCGTATTATTATTACGATAGCTTTTGAAAAGAGACTACGAGAGGCACTAAACTTGGATTTTATTAACGGAACCAAATATGTTTGATATTCTTTTTTGGTTGTAAACGCACTGACGCGGTTCAATAACAGTATTTCAAGATAATGATAACCAGATCGTGAGAATAATCGTCACTGTTATCTTTCTGGATCTATCCCGATCCTTAATAATATCATTCCGATAATGTCATTATCAATGTCATACGGATGCACTGCAATGGGTCTGATGTTGTCGACCTAAACGAATTTACTAAAAATTTTTAGAGCTTACCTAAAGTTTCCCTTGAACAATTATTCAAAACAGTAAACATGTTTGATTTAAGTTTTAACACTCTTAAGACATCAAATATCCGAGTGTCGTTACACGTGGAATACTAACAACATTTTGTATTTAAAATATTTGGACGCAACCAGAAATTATAATAACTACCCTGGGAGAGATCGATAGTACAGTCGAGGACATAATTAAAGTTTCGTTTGGAGTTTACGTATTCGTATTGATTTAAATATTTAATAAACGTGAAAACTGAAAGTTGAACATTTGATACATTTTATATTGGAATAACACACAAAAATATCTGCTATGGTCTATCCTGAAATAATGCAGAGTTCGTTAGGGT
This sequence comes from Ectropis crepuscularia, assembly GCA_963693475.1. Classification (NCBI taxonomy): domain Eukaryota; kingdom Metazoa; phylum Arthropoda; class Insecta; order Lepidoptera; family Geometridae; genus Ectropis; species Ectropis crepuscularia. The sequence continues at coordinate 31,410,770 of OY856343.1, forward strand.
ATGGCCCATGACAAAAGTCGCGTAAGGATAGCACAACATAAAGACATAGCTAACCAATCTTTAATATATGTAGATACTATAAATTTAATTATTTTCAGGTATTTTAATAATTGATCAATTGATATCTTTACGTGTTAACATTGACAAACATTCAAATTGTTTCAATTGTATTCTTCTCTTTACCACACTAGGCCAGCGTCTGATCACTAACACTTGTGAAACTTACAATTTCTTATTTCTTACGCTATTACGTACGTTTATTGCATCTATTAAGGCCGATTTAAACTGAACGAGCATAGAGCTAGAGCTGGAACAAGAGCATTCTTTCTCGATCTTTTAGTGTAAACGAAAGAACGTTCTTAGCGTTTTCCATATTATATATTCCATAGAATCTTTGCGAACGGAAACAAAACAACGAAAGAATGCTCTACGTTTGTTTACACCAAATGAATTTGATATAGTGGGGATAGAATGAGCATTCGCTCATCTGATGTAAATCGGCCTTTACAGTGCGTTACAAAATGTTCTATCAGGTAATTTTTAACTAAATTATTGTTAGGGTAAATTAACCAATTTAAAAATAATGTAAGAGTTGTAGTAACCAACAATCATGCCAAGCATCTATCTTAACTAAGACAATGAAGCTCACAAGTGTACATCTGCAGTTATATCTCGGAGGTGCTAAACGTTCCGAAATTTCCGCTGCGTCCGTCGAGCAATTAGCGTGCGTGGCCCGGCCGGGCGCTGCGCTGCCGCCGCCGGTCGCCGGTGACCGGTCGCCGGTCGCCGCGCCGGTCGCCATGGTGACGCGGTCACACACCGCGCTAAACAAACTAATTGGCTGGCGCTCCCGCGCGCGACTGTACAGCCTGCGTAGGCTCTCTGAATGTAAACGACCGAAGCCCAAATTGAACGTAATTGATGAATGAAAATTTAATAGACAACTGTTTAATGCGCAAATCGTTGTTTATTGGCGACGGATGTGGACGGAATACTGTCAGGTTCTGCTTCCGTGGATCCTGAAGTATTTCATGTAAATTTCACACTTTATTGAAGATCTCATAGTCATTTTATACTATGCAAAAGGGCTTACAGTATACAATAATTTTCATCCTGTATCAATCCACTGCAGCACAAACATAGGGTTGCACCTTTCGCCCTGCTCCTTTGATACCTGTGCTGGGACTGCTGGGTCATCGGCTCATCTAGCTAGCTGGTGTTCTGCCAATGGACCGTTTATCGATATCAGAATCCACTCATATCATTTCATTGGCCACTCTGACAGAGATCCACTCCACCTACCGTCCCACGTCTGGCCACGTGTCCTGCCCAGGGTCATTTGAGTCGCATAATGCAATTTCCAAAATCAGTAACTTTCTTCCATCGTCGGAGTTCCCGTATATCGTTCTTGACTTCTCAAACTGAATCCTCAAGGGACGCTTCATTGTCCTTTATGTGACTCTCTTTCTTGCATAGTTTCTTTGGTCAATCAAATCAAATGGAAACAAATTCAATTTATTCTTAGAATATTCTTCATTTAAAAAAAATATAATTTAAAAACTCAAAAACCCGACTGCGTAAAAAGTGAACCAAACTACGTACTCGCATACTAAAAAAACTGAAAAGAATAAAACAAGCATTTAGATTTCTGGTGGTCTAGAACTCTATAATATGTTATTGTATTAATACTATTTAAATATATAGAATATTTTCTAATAAAAGAGAACATTACAACTGAACAGTCGGGATCCATTATTATTCGACATACAATCGAATTGTTCAATGGATTCGATATTATTATTCGACATACAATGGATCCCGACTGTTCAGTTGTAATGTTCTCTTTTATTAGAAAATATTGTATATATTTAAATAGTATTAATACAATAACATATTATAGAGTTCTAGACCACCAAAAATCTAAATGCTTGTTTTATTCTTTTCAGTTTTTTTTAGTATGCGAGTACGTAGTTTGGTTCACTTTTTACGCAGTCGGGTTTTTGAGTTTTTAAATTATATTTTTTATTTTATACTTTTTAGTTATGAACAATGTTGTGAATGTTAAGAAATATGCTCAACATAATAATATGCATCTTTTGGTTGTTGACCAAATGTCTTCGTTTCTACTGATGTATGTATGTATGTATACATTATGTATGAGTGAGAGTACGAAGAGTGAGCTCACTCTTTCCGTTCTAGTCGGTTGCAGGACGCGGTGGACGCCGGACGTTTTTACCTATAATTATTCGGTGTCAACAACCAAAATAAGTAGAACCACAGCAAATCTCGCCGCTAGCGATTATAGGGGTCAAGTAGATTGGTTGTTTGTAAACCACTTACGACTTACGATACAAACAGAGACGCAGTTTATTACCAATTTCAAGGTACTCAGGGCACATCTATTGATTTATATCGATGCCTACTAGATACATTAGTATATAATGTCCATCCACATTCACACGTACAGTTAGTCATACGAAATTTTCTGCTACCTAAAAACCTATAAATGTGAGAATGGTTGTTACTCAATTTTAAATCGATATACATCCTAAACGGTAAGTCAAATCGAAAAACATTGAGAGAAAGCTAAATATTATTTTTAAATACCTATTCAACGATACCCCTCTTGACATATTTTGGTGATTTTCATTTTTTTTATTTGGACAATATGGCGTCCTGAATCCTCCATATTGGACTTACACTAATGTCATGTCTTTAGTGTCACTCGCCAGACTAAGAGAAATCGATTGACGTGTGATTCATAAAAATCGGCCCAGGCGTTTGGTCTGTATAGTGCTTCAAAGGAACATACAAACATACATACATACAAACATACATACATACATACATACATAGACTGTTAAACACATTACCACTCCTTTGCGTCGCGCAGTCGGGTAAAAAGGGAAAATTCGACACCACGGTTGGCGTCCAAAACACAAGAAGTTGGTTTTCGATCTAATATTTGTCAATCAGAGTTTGCCAAATGCACTCTAAAACTTCAGCTCCTGTAAAGGCCGATTTCCATCAGACGAGCGAATGCTCATTCTATCCCCACTGTATCAAATTCATTTGGTGTAAACAAACGTAGAGCATTATTTCGTTGTTTTGTTTATCTAATATGGAAAACGCTAAGAACGATCTTTTGTTTACACTAAAAGATCGAGAAAGAATGCTCTTGTTCCAGCTCTAGCTCTATGTTTGTTAATCGGCCTTCATACGAGTACGTACTAGATATTAGAATGTACAAACTACAAGTAGTGAGTGAGTAAAGTTGGTTGCACCAGTTGGTCTAATAGTTGTTCATCTTGTTTCAGGCATGCTGAGGTCCACATACGACCGACCAGACCACGAACGTGAGTACTCTTCAATATTACACATTACTTTAAGTAATCACGGTTATTCGCTACATTACTTTCATAGAGATTTCCACCATACGAGCACTAATATAATTAACGACAATAGTATATCTAATATTTATACCTAATATTAGAGAGATGCCATTAGTGTATAAGTTTGACGTTCGATCAAGTCCGACCTAACGGTCTATTGATCTGAGTCCGAATAGGAATCTTTTGTGTGAATCTTGCAATAGATCGCTACCGAGCCCGGGCTAGGTTCATGAAAGCGAAAGCTATTGGTGAAATATTAATTTGTATTGAGAGCCAAAACCACAGTGCTTACATGGGCATGTAAGCATTGCGGGCGCAATCATTTCTATTATATAAAGAGATGAGACGAGCAACAACAGAACTTGATGTTAAGCAGCACGCCTGCACATTGCACATACTCGTAAGAGCATAGTGCCATGAAGAGTCCAAATCTCTGCCCAGCAGTATACTGCTCTCGTGTTGTAGGTATGTATGAGGTATACATATATAGTCACACATGCGTTCCGTGGTAGACGTCTCACGGTCTCAGGTTTTCGTACAAAACGTTTTGAAAGCTCTTTTGTAATCCGAACAGCGAAGATGTTCTGCCAGCAGCAGCTTTGCCGCACTCCTACAATCTGGGAATCTATGAACGATGCGTGAGTCGGTATCTTCTGGGCACGCGTGTTAAACCTTATGCCTTGTTTATATATTAATATTTGACAATGTTATTGTAAGCTTGTTTCCACGTGGCCTAGTATCTGGTGCTGAAATTGTTCGTTCACAACACGTATCATCCTCCTATACACACTTGACCAGTGTGATGAGCCTAGTCAATAGCTGTGTGATACAGTTCTGCTGTGGGCAGGCGTGTTGTTTAACATAAGTCACCCATATTTAAAAAAAAAAACTCTGAAGGAGAAATCCCCGAGTGTCCTGGGACCGAGAACATAAAATGGGCTGCTGTTGTTAGGCAGGTTATCCTGTATAAAAAGGTAAACAAAAAATGTTTGCCATGTAAAACTTATCACACTACTTTTATTTTGATACAAACTTCGCTTATTCTCGCTGGCGTCTGGTTAGAATCAAACAGATCTGTGAATAAAACGAGCCCCGGTGTCGGCCGTCCTCGCGTCTCCATCAATACCCCCATCCTCCGCGCGGTACTGAGCGCTGAGCGAGCCCATCAGTCGCGCTCTCACCTACTGCCGGCGACGCTACTATTGATTTACGATTCAATTTCACAACAACATGAAAACTGTCATAAGAAGAATGCGATGGAGTCGAGGAGACTCACAGCCGTCGCACTTCATATTCGTTGAACTGAATTCTATGAGCCGTTCGTTTACAAGTACAACTACATTATACAATTACATTTCTCAGTCGTTCTACCGTAAAGCAGTAATATGTAAGCATTGTTGTGTTCCAGTCTGAAGGGCAATATTTCCAGATAAATTACTGGGCAAAGAAACAAATCACCTTATCTTCGGATGACCAGCGCAATGCAGTGCCAGGCAAAGATTTGGTTTCTTCATGTTCAGAAATCTGTGTGGAACTATGGCTATTATAAGCAGGCGTATTTTTTACTATCATATGCGCGTTTAGCTCGTCCCGTCGCTCTGTATTATAAAAAAAATGCCATAAGAACACGGCAGACGAATGGCACAGATATTTTTATAGTAAAGAGTGACAAGACGAGTAGAACATGTGCCTGATGGTAAGCAACATGCCTGCCCAAAATACTGCATAGTGGCATGTAGCTATTGGAACACGAAGAGTCCAAATCACAGCCTCGCACTACATTCCGTTCATCGTGCACATTTAAGATGATTAACCTCTTTTCTTATTTTACTGAGAACATTATCCGTCAAACCGGAAAACAGTAATTAGGTATTAACACTTACGTGTTCTCTTTTATCTTTTCGTAAGTTTGACTATACAGATCTAAAGCTTTTAATGATACCACACCACTGATTAATTACAGCCCTAAATTGAGCTGTTAAGTATAATCTTCCCACACTAGGCTTTTAAAGCTCTAAAATAATATGTTTAAAAGCCTCGTTAGTTGATAATACATCATTGTAGCGATATCTCGCGTCGTGGAGGCGATGCGCAAACACACAACCTGCTAGATATGAGACGATCAATCACGTGGACTGATAAACTGACGCAAGTGACGCGCTGCTATCAGTGCACGAACAATCTCGGGGAAATGAGGCATTCCATGTCTCATAACACTCGATGATTAGGGATGAAGAGCATTTCAATACCGCCGTCTTCCAAAGATTTAGTCAAGACCTCAAACGCTGCCACAGTTATGAGTCTGCCAATTCTCACATATATTTTCTATGTTCGGAACATAAGACGAACTCATACAGATAAAATTGAAGATTTTGCAATACGGCAATCGCTTACAAAACTTACGCGTCGCACAAGTAAGATTAAAAAACTTCACCTATTTATTTGTTCAAGTAAATTAAAGACTAGATAGTGTTCCGTGATAAATCCAACATATGTCGGCCACTGCTGCTTTCAAATAATATATTTATCATCATTCTTTCAAATCTCTATTCCACTATACAATACTCTACAATTTGTAGTGGTAGGACTCTTGGCAGAGTCCGCCTGGGGAAGTACCACACCTTTGCCAGTTATTCTACCGCCAAGCAGTGATGTGCAAATATTACTGTGTCCGGAACACAATTTGAAGGGTAATGTTTCCAGAGAAATTACTGGGCTTAGAGATAAAACAACTTAGATCTCTGGGTGACGAGCGCAGTGCAGTGCTAGGTAATGATTTGGACTCTTCATGTTCCAATAGCTGCGTGTCACTTTGCTGTTATGTGGCAGGCATGTTGCTTAGCATCAGGCACATGTCCTGCACGTCTCGTCACTCTTTATTTTAAAAAAAAATACAAGAACTGGTCAATTGCCGTATAATTTTTACAGCCAACATAAGATACCTAGGATTTTTGACAGGATATTTAATAATAGTTTTTTCTGAGTTCATTGAATCATCAACATTACAACTGTTTACATATTTGAATATGTATTTACTTACAAATTTTTGGTCTTGTTGTGTTGACAGTCTAACTCCAAAACACTAGAATTCTAAAACAATCCCGGTTAGAACACAACATTCTGTAAATGTGTCTCGTCGAATATTCCTCGCAGGAGCTAGACGGCGTCATTGATTGAACCGCACGAACCAGACTCGCACGAGTATGAAACTTCTCTAATAAAAAGCCCTATTTATAAGTACTCCGCCAGTGGAAGTGGCCGCTCACTAATTTATTTAGCCTTATAACTGAACTAGGCAAACTAACAGCCCTCCTTAAGCAAAAAGTTCAAGTTTCCAACTCCGAACAACTTCGCCGATGGTTTCTCCCTTTCGCCAACACGAGGAACTCTGCGTTGCACGTGTACCTTATTAAGATCACAATGAGGTTGATTTTTCTTTGAAGTAGTGCTTTTGCTAAGTGGGTACATCCCTAGTATGGTATGATTGACAGTACAATGGCCCGAAGAATTGCGATAGAGTTCACATTTACACTAAAACGTACAATAAGCTTAATTTGACGGGAAATTGTACGGCACTTGTAATAGAAGGGTTATCTGTGACACGGACAAGCGTTCTTTGAGGTGTACCTTTCACATGACCGTTTGAGAAAATGCTGTCTCTAGGACACATACTATATCGGTAAATAATCTATAGTTTGAATCTGATTCCATACGTTTTTGAAACATTGGTGTAAATAGGCATTCGTATATTGGCATCAGGTGAGATGGTAACCAGCGTTAGCCTGATGACACGGTCAATCCACACATTGACTCAATAAAATAATTATTCGTTATTGTAGAGGTAGGACTCTTTGCAGGGTCAGCTTAGACAAGTATCATACCTATGCCAGTTATGCTACCGTTGTATGTACGTAATGAGCAAACGTTACTATGTTTCGGTTTGCAGCGCGATATTTCCAATTAAATGACAGGACAAAGAGATAAATCGCTTTTATCTCAGAGTGACGAGCGCTGTGTAGTACAAAGCAGCATTTTGGTTAATTGATTTGCAAATAGCTGCGTGCCACTGTGCTGTGTTGAGCAGCTTACCATCACATTAATATCATGCTCTTCACGTTTTATTATGAAGTAAAAATACATTTTCTCATAATATTTAAATTAAATATAGAAATACATATGAGGCCCAAGTCCCCCAACCTCAGGCGAGAGTGAAACCAGCTTAGAAATTAATCTCATCTCCATTATTTTATTGTTAGTTAATGTTCCGGTGAAATTAATTACCGAGCGTGGTGCGAAGTTCGCCGTCCGGCCGCTCGCTCGCTCGCTCGCTCCAGCCACTCGCGCGAGTAGCTCGAACGATCGCATTTGCGTCAGATGATATGGAAACTGGGGTATAACTAGCAAACTTACTGTAACTTACTTAACACCTATATCAATTGGCATTGGCATTCAGTGTGGTAATGCCGTCAGTGTGCTGGGGGCATCGGCTTAAATACTTAGTTGAGTAGTGTAGTTATTTTTGTTGTTTTGTTAAGTTAGAACTTGTTTCACTTCGGAGACATCCAATATGATTACAAGTTATGATGAGTTGAGATAAAGCCACGTGTTTTTCTCTCACTATCTCTCTCTTGTACCTAGTAACTATTTTCCATGTTTAGTTGTTTTTCCTCAATATTATTAATACTATTCAATTAATTATATCAACTTGTTTATCGCCCTAGTTTGAACTGCGACAGTCATTCTCTGTTCAAACATTTCTGATATCTATTTAATCGTCTGATTTTATATTTTTTAGAGTAAATATTTACAATTCTAGTAGTACAAGCGTAGTTAATTTTCCCGGGACAAAAAGAAGTCTATACGATATTCCAGACCTTAGTCTGAATTTAAATTTCAAGCCGATCCGTTCCGTTGTTTCGACAAAAAGGTTGAGCAAAAAGGTCCAAACTTTCATATGTGTCTGGGTGTTTCTATGTATAATAAGTATGTATTTAAAACTATATAAGTATTAAATCAGCTATCTGGCCGCCATCATACAAGCTTTGCTTAGTTTGGGGTCAGATGGTGTTGTGTGTGAATTGTCCACCACCACCAACACCACCACCAATATTTAAAAAAACTTAGTGATCAAAAGTCACCTCCAGCGGGGCAGAACCCAAGTGACGACCTGACGCGACCTGAGATGGTGGTGCAAAGTGAGAAACCTGACTATCCCCGCCGTGCCCAGAAGCACTGCCCTTTGTATTTGACCCTTCACCCACCCGTCTAGCTAAAGCCTTTAAGATCAAACATTTTACTATTACGGAATGGTTTCGTGAGATTTATTTGCTACATTTAGCATTAATTATTATGATTCATAACGCTAAAACTAATGTGTATGTTTATGTTCTATTCCATTCCATTACTTTTGTAAACACTCACCATCAGTTTCCGAAGACACCCGAACGCGGCACTCAAGGAAACGTCAACAACACAATAACACACACCAATAATATGGGGTACACTGAGAATAACAATGATTTCATTGTCTTTGGAAACAAATAAAATATAGAAATGTAATATATACTTTCAAAAGTTAAAATTAAAACACACATTTTTAGCTATTTCGTCAGCACAACAACCGATAGACAACAACTTGTATTATGTTTACATAGGACCCGGTGTACATTTCAAAATGTAATCAACTGTTCTACAAATTGCCTACAATTCAAGGGACATCTTTGTGTGGAACCGCTTTTTTTTGTTCTGTAATCTCTGTGTTCTCAGATCAAAGTAAGCTCCCCCAAGTTTTTACAGACTTAGGACATGTCCAGTGTGTTCTACGCTGGAGTTTTTGGTCTATCTCAAAATCCAGGAATGTAGTAGGTTGTTATTCCGTTCTCATCAACTAACAAAACTCTCGCGGGCTAGGAACTCCGAAAGAAGGGTCAGTCTGAACTGGATGAAATGAATATTAATGAGATTCAGAGCGCGACCAGTCACGTAGAACCACTTGTACAGCTGTCCGCGACCTCTGCGGCTATTTCGTCTGCGTACTTCACGGACTGATTTAAGATCTACATATCCAAATAGCTCCGTGGCATTACGTTGTCAAAGGAAGGCTTGTCGCTTACGATCAGGTGCATGTCTTACTCGTCCCGTCACTATAAAATAGAAAAAAACTTACTTTAAAATAAGCGGGTAGGTAAGTCGCGTGAAGTTCGTACACTCATACTCACACCCTTGTCACTACATGAAATCGTCGCCGCTTCGACAGGCTGCGCTCATCACAATCTGTCCTCGCCTCACTCCATATTCGAGTTCCTATGCCCATACTCAAACTGCGCTCGCAGCGATTGTTTACGAGTTAGCTCGAACCGCGAGTTTGATAATCGAGCGAGTTGTAACTCGAGCGAGCGAGCGAGGCGGCGCGGCGCGCTGCGGCACGCTTCTTTGTAAACTGCACGGCTTCTGATTCCCGACAAGTTTTCCTCTGTTATATTTAGTCCGTGTGTCTAACTTTGTATGTGAGCGTGTCGAAATTAACAATTTTTAGTTCGCGTTTAAACAGAAAATTGTTAGTAGGCAAAATAGGGGCATTCATTGCCATTTCTACAAAATATCTGTCTATCATAAGTACATATTTAAACAAATAATGAAACAAATTCAAGCTAACACGTTTTTCCAGTCTTATTTGCATGACTATAATCACTAACAATTGAAGCTAGCAACTCAAAACATGATATGGTTTCACGGTTATTCAGTTTTTATATAAATTAGATACTTGAAAAATTCTTTTAAAACATGTATTTTAAAAGAATTATGATGGTGTATTTTAAGTAACATTGAATTCAAAAAGCCATCCAGGAATACAGAATAGCGAAAGATTTTTAAACATGGCATTGACTATGTTTTTCTTTCATAAACACACAAAAGGATATGAAATATCTTCCCGATTTTCCGTTACAATGGGTGTCGGAGCCGTTCTTAATACCATCAATACCGTTATTATTTGCTGGCCCTTGAATACATTTCGCTCACTCACCTGCGCGCGGCTCGCGCGGGCTCCGTGCTCTGTGCTCGAGACTCGATTTAGCTCTATTAATGGGAAATAACCGATTATTTTTAAATAAAAGGAAAAGAAACACAAACAATAAGTCAAAATGTCGCTAAATTCGCTCCGCTAAGCCGCGGATCGCCAGCTCACTTACACTCGTTCGTGGCTTTGTGCGAGGGTACAATGAATTATTCACTCGCCCATTACAAAAATAAATCATGAAAATAAACTCCCGGTGAATACAAAAAATTAGAGTAATCCCGGCGCAATATCTCTCAAACGGAGTACAATAACAATACAAAAAGCTCATTCCGCGAGACATTTTAAAATACCTTTTTTACAAATGAAAAAGAGCACTCGTCGCAACGACTACCTGAAACACTTGGAGGCTAACGAAGGACGGCGTCGTTAGGAGGCGCGATTTAACAGAGGAATGGAAAAAACGGCGCTTATCGACGTGACGATCGGACGTTACCGTGCCGGGCGCCGCCGCCGGCCCGGGCGCGCCGGCCCGGCTCACCCGGGGCCGACATTTGTTATTGGATAATGAGGCGCGAATAATGAGATTTTGCCTAGATTTTATTAAGAGTGTTTTAAAACTTTTAACGTTCCCGAGGCAGCCATTTCACTGCGCGGCCATTCAGAGATAATATAAATGTTGTTACAGGAGAGCCGAGCTCGGCCGCGAGCGAGCGACCTGGTCTTAACACGAATTACAAACATTGTAATTGAACGACTATCTTGTTTGATAGCAACTTTAGGCTCCAAAGTTTAGAGCTTACGGAGTTTTGAATCGTTTTATTTTTTATTTCGTATACTCTTCTAGGGAAAAAATATGTCACAGATCGGATTGTGGTTACAAGGCTAAAATCTGTTAGTGACGTACAAAGCCAGATGTAGATGAGAAGTGATCCAGCCGGTCGCCGGTGAATCTGCAGGATCGTCCCTCGGTCGTGACACTCGAGGCGGCGACGCCGGCTTTGTCCCGCGACAATGGGCCATGAGTCCACGGTTTGTAGTTACGCTGTTTTAACGCGACGCTATGAAAAATTACTCTGTTATTGTGAGACGTCGGCGAGCGGCGCGGATGAGCCTCGCGCGGCGCCCCGAGGCGATGACAACCAGAAAATTTGTCAGGATCATTTTTTAGAATCGCTTTCATCCGATCCGACGTCCCACTCCGGCTTCGTTCGTTCAAGCGGCGGTTTCATTATCAGTTCCAAGCCGGACGTCGGAAACTCATTACGCTATCGTGCGGAGTAAAAATGTAAGATAACTATTATACGTTCCGTATGCAAATCGTAATCGATTACAGTTCGCGGAGGAGCGGAAGCTGTGGAGAGCGTCTAATTATCGACGGCTCCGAGACACGAAAATGAGCTTTCTGATAGTGACGTGGCCTTAATGGCTCGCGACGCGCTCTCGATCCAGAGGCTTTTGTTCTTTCACCATATCTCTGTATCTCACGTTAATTGGTGCTCGTTTAAAGTAAGAAAATGAGATAACCTAATCGACTTCCTGCTCGCTAAACTTCTTTTGAGCGCCAAAAGTATTAATATCGAGACAATTTTAATTGGTTATTTCACAATTAACCTGCACTGATCCACCACTGAATGTCGAGTTCGTCTCTTAAGGGTCTTAGCTCGCGTAAAGTACAAACACATTAAATTCCTTTGATCTGATAGATCATTTATTCATTCAACAGTCCAGTGCAGATGGGTTCGGCAACCCTCGGCATCTCAAACATTATATTATGCTCTACTGCAGAGACTGCAGTCTAACCTCGCTGTTACAAAGACCTTGACCAGAACACCAAAAATCTGAAAATGTTCCGTCTTCTGTTGGTCGCAGACTCGGCAAATACTACACTTGTCGAAGTGCCGTTTCTGCTGAGTGCGCCGATGTTATCATTATTGTTATTACCGCTATTACGCCGAAGCATCACTTAGCATAAAACCTTCATGGATGAAAACTTAAAAATTGAGTGTGAAACATGACACTTCGCTCCAAAATGATAATTGAATTGCAATGCCCGATTGGGTACGTTGTGTTGCGACTTAATTTTCATCAAATATACATGTCTGTATAATTTTAATTCTATCAGTAACATAATGATGCAATAAATTATTGAGTATTGAGCAGCATTTTATACCTGATATGGAGAATACTTATCCTGTCTGCAAGAGTCAGACATTGATCCCTGACAAGGAACTCTTAATTCAACTGTCTCATCATCATCAACGTAGTCAGAGCTGCAAGTTAGGTTGCACACGCGGGTGCGCCCGCCCCCGCCGCTGCCTCCCAACTCGCGTGTTCGCGCCATTTTTCCCTCCAAGATATGATTACGACCGCCGAAGGAGTCGTTTTCCGAACGCCCACTTATAATTTGCTGGTGTCGGGTATCCGCTATCCTCCCAGGAATACCGGATATCGCCACTTCTATCCGGTTAAACATACTTTATAACTGACCTTTTTTCCCGATTATTGATATTTTTTTAGGACCAAATATGTGGATTATGATTTCATATATCGCAGTCGAATAAACGGCCTCCGTAAATAATCTAGTGGATGTCTAAATAAGCGGGTCCGCGTAAACCTCATATTTATATTGAAAATATGGCGAGGACTCGCGCCGACTCCAAATTGGTTTATTCATGTTTCCAATCATCAAACTCATCAGAATTTCATCCGAAGGACGGAATGTCTCGTAATTCAGAAAAAGTCGCATCCCGAAACAATTTGGCGAAACTCCGACGACATTCGGAAAGCAAATAGAGAAGTATTTTAAAATATACCCGACGAAAAAAATGTTGGCGAAACTTTATTGTAAGGGAATGGGGAATCTGAGTTTATCTTGCGACGCCGCGGGCTCTCGGCAACTTCGGCAACTCCGATAAAACAATATTATCGTTCGGGCTGAATCGCGCGAGCGTCACGCCGCCGCCGCCGCCGGGCGTTGCGACGGCGGGGCGGCGGCGGCGCGGCGGCGGGCCGGCAGCGCAGCAGTCGCGCGGTGGTCGCGGCGCAACAAACTCATAAACATAGTTCTTTTAAACACGATTAAACAAACATTTGTTACATCTCAATGCTTCTTTTTTGTAATAGGTATGCGCTTGACCGCCGCCTGCCCTAATGCTTAACGACAGTGCGATCTACGATGAAATGCGTTTACTTGAAAGAAACAGATTCACTCTCGATTTGAAGGCAGCCAGGACATATCTATAACAATACTAACTCAGACAACACATTCTATTAATGTTCTTATTACAAATGTGGAGTTAAAACTGTTCGTTCCAGTCTGTGGGACGTCTACCATTAAACGATATCGATGTAGCGCAGATAGGTACAACACAACAGCTAGAAATGAAAAGAAGAAGAAGAAGACTTTTATTAGTTTTATCAAAATGTTTTGTAATATCTTATTTTACTTTTTTTATTGAAGTGAAAACTTCTTTAGGCGCGCGTAGATACATTTTTCGTGGGCTGTGAATTCGATTCTAGCGTCACGCTCGGGTATGATAAGAAATCTTCGGGTAAACTCGGGACCTTGGCTATTAGACATCTAGAAATGCGTCAGCCAATGGGAAATTCTGAAAGGGCGTGGCTTCGCCATTATGGCATGGCCATCTAGAAATGCGTGAGCCAATGGGAAATGCTGACGCTTTTCGAGATGGCCATGCCATGATGGTCAGGCCACGCCTTCCGGTACACCCGTGTAGTTTCCAAAGTAAGCTATCAAAATCTGAGTTATAAGTTTTCACTTCTATCGGCAGTTCCTATAACTGCCAATTTTTTTCAGCTTGTAAACTGACCCGATTCGACCTCAATCTCAGGATCTGGAAACCAAAAAGATATACGTCGACAACCAAAACTTCTTCAAAATGCTTTTCACATCCTGCGTCAAATTTGCTATCCATGTTGTTTTTTTTCGTATTTCATATCATAGATACGATAAACTATTTATTAATATTAAGGCCCGTGAGAGTTTTCTGTATTAAATTGAGAAAATTTAATTTTGCGAATACTTTTACAGAAAACCCTATAGAAATTCCACGAAACATTGTAAGTCAAACTAATTTGATCGTGCAGTATTTTATACGTTTCCGTCGTGTTCGCAAAAAAATCTCCTTTCGACAAAATTCAAGTAAGTCCTCGCTAAACGGGTAACTGTGTAAAGTTTTTACGACTCTTGAAAAAAGTTGACGAGCGAAATGAGGCTGGAGTTTAGAGGTTCCGTACAAAATATGAACCTGAAATTAAATCTACAATGCTACTTAGTAGTACACTTCGGAGAGTGTGCGACTGATTTGCATGATCTAATACCACCTTGCCCGTTTTTCTATCGGAATGCTCGTAGCTCGAAAAGGCGACATCGTTTCATGGTTGATGTTCCAAAGATTTGACTCTACATTTGTGATAAGAGCGTCTAGGCTGTAGAATACGTTGCCTGAGTGGGCTTTCCCCGATGGTTACAAGCTTTGTGTCTTCAAATCGAGAGTGAATCGGTTTCTTCTAGGTAAGCATGTTCCATCGTAGACCGCATCGTCGCTTAACATCAGGCGAGATGGTGGTCAACTGCAAACCTATAACAGTTAAAAAAAATAGTGATTGTATCAATAGTTATTTTTTTCCAATAACAGTAAAAACATCATTTCTCTATCCAACTAATATTATAAATGTGATTGTTTGAATTTTTGGATATTTGTTGCTTAATCATGTCTGAACGGTTGTTGCGATCTTTTTGAACTATAGATAGAACACAGTTAGATTATAGTCTGGAATGGCACATAGGCTACTGTTCATCGCAGGAAAATACGGGGACCAAAACTACACGGGTAAAATTGCGGGGCCGTGGGAGTTCAAAACGAAACTAAAATAGTAATAGTAGTTTTGTTTTATAAAAAACCACTAGGACACATTATAATACCAGATATTTAGATTTTATACCAGTTTTGAGATAGGCGCCACATTCGCTAATTACTCGTACAATTTTTTTATCATACTCCGTGCGTAACTTGGACTTTGGGCTTTGAGCGTTGGGTTTTTAGCTTATCATCGAAACTGGCAGTTTTCAAACGAAATATCAATTGTGAAATCATACGAAATAAAATAATAATATGCAGTTGTGTTATTATACAAAAGGAAAAGTCTGTTTCATAAACCTCTGAAAATTTGTTTCATCTAGATCCGATCTGTGTGATGTCTTCAAATTGAGAATAGATCTTATAGTGTTCAGTAGTGGTAGGACTCTTAGCAGAGTCCGCCTGGGGAAGTACCACACCTTTGCCAGTTATTCTACCGCCAAGCAGTAAAGTGCAAAATTTACTGTGTTCCTGTTTGAAGGGCAATGTTTCCAGAGAAATTACAGGGCTTAGAGATATAACATCTTAGATCTCTGGGTGACGAGCGCAATGCAGTACTAGGTAATAATTTGGACTCTTCATGTTCCAATAACTGCGTGTCACTGTGCTGTCATGTGGCAGGCATGTTGCTTACCATGAGGCAAATGCCCTGCTCGTCTCGTCACTCTTTATTTAAAAAAACTGTTTTTTATAGTAAGCGCATTCCAACATAGATAACACCATGCAAAATAGCGGTATTTGATAAAAAAAATGTTAAGTGAATAGTGTTTTTTTTGTTTTGCAGTTTATTCTATGAAAATAAAGTAGTAGGTCCTACAAATGAGAAATATTCGTGGAGCAAGGGTCCCTAACCCGGCGCCGTGCCGGTTCCGGGCCGGGACGTAAGTTCGTTTATTACGTGCGCTTCCGTAATTGTTTCAATTAACTAAGTAACTGAGCAGTTTTTCTCTCATGTGACTGCGGCAACTTTGTTCCGCCGAGCCGAGCCCGCTCGCTCGGCGCGCCCGCGAGCGCGGCTAACGCTCACTTACGGATGTTATTTCATTTGATTACTTCTATATTTATTTTAGTATTATTTGAATTAGAATTGTATGTTTTGTTGGTTGGATATTTCAGTTTTGCACCTAGCTACACGTAGACAAACTAATCTGTTATAAATGTTTTCGATTATTTGAGCACAAATATAGGTAGGTACTGACTTTTGAACATAATGTAAAATCTTCGCGCTAAATTGTTTTAATTAATTTCAAAAGCTTCTAACTTTAGGCTTTTATATTGATATATTGATCAACTCGTTACGTTAGACACGACAAAACAACAATAAATCCGAGTTATTATTTGCAAGACAACCTCATCGTAACTCTTCTGTGTTATTGTTCATTTAATGTTTGTGTTCGGTTCAGTTTGACAGACAATTCATTAGATCAGGTTAAAGCGCCGTTTTTCCCCGGCTCCGCTCAAAGCTCGGTCGGTAATGAGACTCGGCTCATCCTGCGGTCCCAACTCCCAACTCGTCGGGCGCTGTCGAATACTTGGCAAGATTTTGTGAACGGAGCGATATTATTTGAAGTTTTCTCATCATTTGAGACTTCAAAGCGATCGGGAATTAGTTGAGGGCGTAGTTGACGAACCTTGATTATACGAGAGGGCTCCAACTTGGCTGCGATTATTAGTTTTATTGCGTAGTTTCCAAGTAATCCTCCAACAATGTTCATGAGACTGACGTCTGCAAGCTTTATACAACTCATTTCCTTCACAATCAAGCTTGTGACGTCTTTGTAGATGTATATTGTAACAGTTTGTGAAGATAATGAATGCGAGTAATAGAGAAAGTTCATGTAAAGGCAAATCCAAAATAGTCTTTTTAATGCTTATTTGATCTTCAACGTAGATACCAGAGTGTTAGATTTTCTACTTTCGTTTTTCGGTTGTCTATCTGTAACATCGCTGTGTTCAAATGTATTTATCGATTTGGTGATTTTTTATTTTGTTTGAATACTTTTGCGATTAAATTAGACTAACCTATTTTATCCTCGTTGTAGTGAAATAGCTTATATAGTTTTAGGAAATAGTGTTTCACATGGTTTGGAAGTCGTAAAAGTTGTCAACCAATACAGTAGCTAAATAATTTTCTAAACATTACGAAAATAATGGCTAAATTGTACAATTTTTTAGTTCTGACATATAAATTGGTTTGACGAAATAAAAGATTATGATTACACAGGCCGCGTTTAAAGAAACTCCAATAGAAGTCGCCGGCCGGAATATTTTCCGAAGTGGCCAACTCCGCAGTAAAATTCGGTCAGTTTCCGAAAGTATTTCTATTATCATTCCATATTGAAATTCATCAATTTCCATCAATAGCCCCCCCCCTACCCCCTCCCCCCGGCCCCGGCGGCAAAGTTTCCCACTAATTAAGTAGCGGCACAACATGGCCGCGGGCGAATTTAAAATTGCGAATAAAAAGTTCTTTATATTTTATTACAACACTTCGGCGGAGTAAAAAGAAATGTTTTGGATCCTTTCACCGATATTACTTTGACCGGAGCACGCTCGGCGGGAACTTCGCCGAGCCTCACATTAACCTGAGGACTCCGAAATGTTACTTAAGCTCAATTTTGCTTCTTTTAGTTTGTTTGATGTCATAAATATTGAAAAATATACCGATTTAGTATTGACTGAATATTAGGAATCGAAGAAAACGAAGCTAAGATATACCACAGCCTACCTACGATTTTACCGTTATGTAAGTTTTATAGGCACGTATTTTTATGGTGGTCAAACGTTGACCGAAAACTTTGAAACAAAAATATTATTTATTGGTTCAAAATTTCCGAGATAAAAAGGAACTTCTCATTTTATGTAAGTTACTTTAACTTACATTCATCCTCTCAAACATTGTTGTGTTCATGTGTAAAATGTCCTCAGCCAAGCAAGACAAAAGAAAATATAAACCCCTGAAAATCTCAAGTTAAAAGAGTTAATATTAAAAAATACAACATTAGACTGGTCAAGTGCGAGTTGGAGTCTCACGTCGAGGGTCCCATACGTACACTATGATTGATAAAGGTTTTCTAGTTTTTTTGGTATACATAACGCAAACTTAAAAACACCAATATAAGTTTCCAACCTAGAATTGTCGTTTCACCTGTAAAAAAATCGCACTCGCAAGGCTTTTTTTGGTATAACCTTTTTTTTTTTTTTTTTTAATAACCCACATTCTGGGAAAATTTCACCTAATCATATGTTACGGTTCTAAAAGTACAGCTAAAACTAGGACCGAAGCCTAAGTCTTACCAATAGAGTCCCGATTTTCGTACGAAACTCTGAATCCAAGGAACGTAAAGAATCCCCGAACAACAGCACAATTAAAATGAAACCGAAGTAACACAAAAATGAGAAAATTCCCATCAAGTGCGCTGTTGTCGGGAAATTAATTCTCTATTTAAGCACCAATTAAAGCGCGACGGTGGCGCCGCCGGCGCGCGATGGCGGGGCGAGGAACCCGCTCGATCGCAATTATTGCCTACTCGAGAGAAAACTTGATACCGGTGGAGTTTGTGGACGAGACCGGTCCGGGCCGGGCCCGGTCCGGCCCGGGCCCGGTCCGGGCCGGGCCCGGGCCGTGACGGGGTCGGGCCGTGATGGGGCCGGGCCGACCGTTACGCCAAAACAGCTGTTATTACATCAGAGAGTATTCATTACTAAAGTCTTCACAAAACCTCCTTCAACCTTTCTATTACAGATATGAGTGGCAAATGGATGAAAAGATATTTAAATTTATCGACTCTGCAGTACGCTTCACTACGGCTACGACTCAAGTCGTAGAATAAAATGAAACATTAATACGGTGGCATAAATGTTGTATTTTATGGAGCAAGCAATTAAACAACCTTTTTTGACTGGTTTTCTGAACTCTATGAATTGAAATAAATTTATTTATTTTCAAAACTTATAGACCTCCTTTTCAACACAATACAAAATATAACACTCACCTTTGTGGAAAGATGTTAAAATGTATCGCCAACTATACCTTGTGGGGACCATCTATCCTTTTCTTGGAACGTGATGATAGCAGTCAATGTGTAAGATATGTATATCTGTATGAATATTAAATCAGGGTGTTAGAAGAAATGAATATTATATCAGAGTGTTACACTCCGCCATTTTTTGGTAATGGGACGCTAAAATATTGTAGGAATCCAGGGTGTTCTATTTACTGGAGCAAATCTCCGTCGTTGTAAAGAAGCTCAAAGCTACGTCACGGCTACGTCACGGCGCCCGCGCGCTCTAATTGGTGCAATTACTATCGCGTTGTTATCCTGCTCCTCCCCCGCGCTCCTCCGTCGCTGGCGCCACGTTTGACAATCGCTGATTTATTTCCAAGTGCCAGTTTGTTAAAAAGGGTTGAATTTTGTCGTCCCACTGACATCAATTAACGATGACGTCATAGATGGGGCTCAGACTAAAGTGTACAAAATTATTAACAAAAAAAAATACTTGTTATTGTTTTTATTGTCAGTCCATTTAAGTGTCCCTCTCTGGTAATAAATATATGTATAATCTCTGCAAAGGTATGTTAATCACCAAATATGTTGCTAAGCGCAAAAATTGAGGGTTGATTGACCAATTTGGTTACTATTTAACATATTTTAGCGTAACATTTTCTCTCAAGGTTTCTTTTTTGAACTTGAATAGTCTAACATTTTCTATGTCTTATATATAAAATTCTCGTGTCACAGTGTTTGTTTCCTTACTCCTCCGAAACGGCTTTACTGATTTTAACCAAATTTTATATGCATATTCTGTAGGTATGAGAATCGGCTACTAGCTATTTTTCATACCCCTAAGTGACAAGGGTTGTTCACTAAGGCAAAACAACGTTTGCGGGGTCAGCTAGTAATACTATAAAACGTAAATTTCTACATTTCATTCGATAACTTCATACCCATCATTAGATACATGCAGTTCTTTTGTATGTGATTTTGTAGTTACGTTACCTTTGTAAACTGAGTTTATTTTGGCAACTAAATAAATGTAAATAAACTCGGAGAACGTATTTCTGAAGTGCATGGACATAAACCGTTGTGACGTCACTGTCGGCAACTGAAGTTAGTGAATGCTGCCGTAAACGTAACTATGTAAGTGATAACTTACCGCTTTACTTGAAAGCTAAACACTTGCAAGTAAACTGAGTCACACAAAGTTTAGTGTTTTAATCGTATTTACATCTGAGTTAGCGCACCAACTCGCCCATAGTAAGCTAGGTAATAAAAAGTAGGTATGTCACTTCAAAAGAGCTGAAGTATAACTAGTTATATATATAGTTATATATTTAAGCAATAAGGCCGCCATTTGTGGTGCTAGTCCGTAAGTGTTTTGCTGTCACATTTCTGTTTTTGTGTCACAATAAAGAGTTATATATCTATCTATCTATCTATATAACTAGTTATAGTACTGTTAGTTACGTGTTCGTTTTTCACAATCATTATAAATTATAGCTTAGAACTTCCTCGATGACGTTCGTTTTGAAACAAGGAAATCGGCATTCAAATCAATGAAGAGCTAAGATGCTACAGAGATACACACAGATGAACAGAATCGCCAAACGTATGAACCTTCTTTGTTTTACATCAGGGAATAACCATTTTTATTTATAGAATACTAGCTGACCCCGCAAACGTTGTTTTGCCTTAGTGAACAACCCTTGTCACTTAGGGGTATGAAAAATAGCTAGTAGCCGATTCTCATACCTACAGAATATGCATATAAAATTTGGTTAAAATCAGTAAAGCCGTTTCGGAGGAGTAAGGAAACAAACACTGTGACACGAGAATTTTATATATAAGATAATTTCTTTTAAAACTACGAAATACACCAAACTTTGACAAAAAGCGTATATAACTTGCTACGTATCCGCTACGCAGTATCTACGCCGTATCTCGCTACGGTGCACGGTGCTACGTCGTAGAGGCAGGAATAGATGAGCGCGTTCAAGTTAATTGAGCGGAATAGTCGCGGTTGTAAATATCTTGAGCAAAAAGAAAACGACATTACGACAGACAAACATAAATATGCTTCTTTAGGGTTCTTACACCGGATGTACGCCGCTATTACCGCCGTATACCACTGTATTCCAAACAATGACTCAAGGGTTATGCGAGTGAAAAAGTTGCAAAATTTTGGGAAAATTCGCATGGGTACAAAAATTTTCGCCGTTACACAAAAACTACTGACAGCGATGTAATAGTATTGTTAAATGGTTTTATTTTTTTGTTCTCGTACTTATTTGATTTAAAATGCTATTAACTGTGTTTCTGTTACAATTCAATTTTATTGCCGTCATATAGTTTATGCAGTTTTTAAACATGAATAATACAAATACGTAATAGGCTTCCATAAAAGTGTTTCAACGTAGATTGTATTTTACAAATAAAAAATATTCCATGTTCTGTAAATTTTCTTGTGAGTACGGTGAGAACCTCGCAGCTTTGGGAGCGATTAACTAACAGCCAGTAATTACACCATTAAAACCATAAATTAATATAAAAGTACAGTTTTTTTTTATTGTAATGGAGCTTATGTTTTACCTCAATTTGCTTGATTTTATGCAATAATAATATTGTCTAGAACTCAAGAATGTAGCAACATGCTTATTTCAATGAAGATGCCTGTTTATTTTAAATTTAACGACTCAGATTTATACTTATTTTATTTTCAATCCACTAACATTTTGTTCCCTAACACATTAGAATAGTAAGAAACATTAAATAGAGGTAGATGTAAGCTACTTGGTTGTTGGGAACACAGATTCAGTATTCCACAGTACCACAGCACTCCTGCATTGCCTACATTACAATGTTAGTATTGCAGGAGCACGGATCAGGGCTGACGTCTTCCGTATGTTTTAATTTTATTTTGGTGCCACGTTTTTAAAATTGCGATAACTCTATCCGTGTCTAGACATTACCGGCGTTTCTCCCAAGATCATATTAATATTTATTTATACTGTGACAGTACTGAGTAACGTCTAAACGTATGTTTCATTCAGGTACCAAATTATATTCGAAATTCAAACCAAAGAAACCAAAACTTCTGCCTTCAACCGCAAAATTATTTCCATTTATAATAATTGTCTCGACAGTGGGCATATTCGTGATAAAACAGCAACGTTACATTTTGTGAGTCAGCCGCATTGTGGACCTTGTTCCATTGAGATAGAGCTCACCGACTGACCGCTGACTCTGTACCAAATAAACACAACATTATCTTGACATGGGAAGGAGAAATTTGTGGGAACGGAGTGTTCTAGACGTTTCAGAATAGTCAACGCTAAAATAATATGAGGGTACCCTGCAGTGAGGAGACAATGCTTAGAGGAATCGCTCTAATGAATCCCGACTACAAAATATAGGATGCAGTACTGAATTTCGTGAAATTACTTAAATGAAGCAATTTGAGTTTTTTGACGGCAAAAACATCTAAAATGTTTACCTTCATGAAGTCATTCATAAATTAATTGACTTCATAGATTTGATCGTTGGTTCGTAATCCACAATAAATAGTTTTTGTGGAAATAGTTATTTTGTTGCGCTGATTCAAACTTATTTGCAAATGTAATTATTTTAAATCCATTAGGATTATTATCTTACTCATTAGAGTTTACCTGTACCTACCTGATTGTTATAAAACATTACATCTAGTTAAAACAATAAAACATGTTTCTTTGGGATTTAAAATTTCTTGGCGATTGTTTCTTTAGATATGTGTTGCTCTCCGCGCGTGGAGTCGTAAACTGCAACAGACAATAGAGCAGTTCGCACATGGTTACATGATAACGCGAGCTCTGCGATCGGCGAGGGGGGGGGAAGGGTGGGGGGCAACCTGGACGGCGGTTATATCATCATCAGTCTACACTCTCGGCCACTGCATCTACAACACTCCCATGATGCAGGGCTGTAGCGAGTCTAGTACGGACATTCTTTCATATCCACCGTCAGTTGGCCTTCCATATACACTAGCAGTCCTTCCCAGTGTTTCCAGTGTTTTCTGAGATTAGCGCGTTCAAACAAACAAGCTCTTCAGGTTTATAATATTAGTATAAATTTTTCTACATGATAGAGCTGAGAATAGCCTGGAACTCGCTATCGATGTTAAATTAAACACTGTCGTTATTGACGATTGGTTTTATCCAATTGATAAAAGATTCATTCGCACCAAAAGACAGCCATCAAATATTAAAATAAACCCATTAAACGAGGTTCGTCACGTTATAATTACACCTAATTGTTCCACAGTCAATTAATGCAATATTTAAGGAGGGTAATTCGGACAAATAATTAAAACGCCCACTAATGTACAGATTCCCGTACACGGCGTGCGGCAAAGACCATTAATAATTCGTAAATCGAATTTCCGCTGCAGTCCAGCTATTCCAAACCCAAACGTGGCAGACTTTCAAACTGCCATGTAAACAGTAAAGACCAAACCACACCAAAAACAGGCCGCGCTCGTGTGACTAGAAGTTGAACTACACGAACTAAGAATACTACTCGCGTTTCCGTCTCGCGAGAAGAGATCTGCTGCTCAGATACGATATGACCAGGCCTTTATCTGCTTTATTTTAAGATAAACTCTACAACATCTTGCGTCAATCGCTCGTTATCTAATTTCGGTCGCACCGTTCTATAATATCTACCGTTTTAAAACTCTTAATTAGTACAAAGCGATTAAGGAAGCGGTTCGCGATTACGCATTATGAGAAGTGACGGATTTACGATGCGGGAAAGCCGAGAATTTATAATTTACTTCAGCGAAGACTGAAGTTTTTACACTACTTTTATTTTGTCAGAAGTCGGCCAAACGAGTTTAATGGCTTTATTCTCAGTTCCGAGTTAGGCGGGGTTAAAGCATTTTGTTTGCATTGATGTGAGTTGAGTGTGGGTCAACGCAGCCATTTGGCATGCCACGACGTCGCTCTCGAACCTCTCGTGAACATCGGACACCTGCAATGACGCAGAACCTGGTTCAGCCCACTGAAGCTGACTTCTCCCTCGTCGAGGTGGATCCGTTCGAGGCACACCCGAGAGGCTCGGAGGTGATAACATCTATGTATTATTCATACAGCGTCATGAATAAGGAACGTTCAAATATTCTGAAACACATTCGCTACCTAATCTCTCAATCTGGGCTGTTTAGTTATGCGTCCCGCAGGTGGAATAAAGAATGTCGTTTGCGTTTTTTGCCGAATGAAATTAGATAAGATTAGGTGGAGAGTGAGATGTGACGTTGATAGTCGCGATCGACAGCTTGTGGTCCCCCGAACGACGCCGCGACGGCCGCACGGACCCGGCACGCTGCCAACTAGTCGGAATACGCCGGTTTTTTTCATTTGATTCCGTTCCGATAGCGCTTAATAGGCAATCGGAGTCTGAATTATTATGTTACAGTTTGGCACTCGACAGATTCCTCGGATTGCTCTAGATTTTAACAGGAATGTGTCCAGCGTTAGTGTCGTTGCTCTGTATCGTCTTCACGTCATCTGACTATTTACAAAATTCTGCAATATCATTTAATTGTATACTTTCCAAAACATTAGTCTACTACGTGATTTTCAAATAAACAAAATCTATTGCGTTTTCAATAGTCACCAATGAAAAAGCAATAGTCATCGATTGCCGATGTCATCGGAGGCGCCATGCTCGAGGTAGTGCCTTAGCTCCTCGGGGGGCTGCAGGGCGCGGAGGAGCCCTAGGGCTGCGGAGAGCGGCGGTGGCGCCCTAGGGCTGCGGCCGGCGGGCGGCGGCGGCGGCGCGCGGGCGGCGAGAAACAAAGCTCTGCTGATTCGATTTACTCGCGAACGAACGGGATCTTCTTTGATGTGTCGAATGAAAGGCAGCGATCCGACTGTAATACACTTAGCCGGGCCATTTCAGCTCCCCTCGCCCCTCGGCCCTCGCCCCGGATGCACTCTTGCCGGGTTCAATAAGATTTTCATTAAGCGTTGAAAAGTTTTTAATGAGCACGGATTTGGCTCAACCCTTGCTTCGGCTCGAGTATTCCGGTAAACATTTACTTGTGTGTTGCTATTTTTTCGGTGGAAATGTTAAAGTAAATCATTTCGAGAGCGAGGGGCTCGAGTTTTTCAATATGCAATCGGGAGCTAGGTAAACGGAACCGTCATTCTTCCGTCAAGATGTCGACAACCCGTTTATATTTTGTAAGTTAGGAAAATAAATCGTTTGAACCATGGAGTTTAGCATATCAACAAGATGTTTATTCTATACATCCCAACGGTATCAGATGTTTCTGATACCATGAAACCATTACCATTATTTTTAATTATGCAAAACTCCTCTATACGTTTTTTAAGTGGAAATTTCACAAACACGATTTACATCAATGGATACCTGCAAAAAGTCGTATCATATCGTGATCCGAGTACAAACCAAATTTCAAAAATTGTCTTATCGAAGGGATTCCACACTTAAGTGTTCTCGTTAGCTCGGATAAGAGCATCGCATAAATACAAACTATGATATTTTTGATAAAGAGTATTTAAACTTTTTTTTTTATACTGCCAAGTCACAATACTTTTTCCTTTACATTGGACGACAAAGCTGAATTATTTGTGTAAAAAATCAATCTTCGACGGAGTCGACAGGTCTATTCCACAAAACGGTTTTTTAAATATTTAAGCGGCGCTATAAAACGAATGTTAGCGCGGAAATTGGTTATAAGTAGCGGGCAAATAGGGCACATCAGATAACGCGCCTTTCTTCGGTTCACGCCACTTGATTGATGCCTTCATTGCCCGCGCCGCGAGGTTGCCGGCGCTGGTGATGGCCGCCGTCTACCCTGGGAAATGGGGCCTAAAACCTTTATGGTGTGTTTGTTATTTAAATTTATACAAGGAACGACCTCACTGAACGCTGAATGATAGAACAACGCAGTCTGAACCTATAGACCAAACCGTTGTGTTTCAACGTTATTTAGCTTCTTTAAATCATTTATGTAGGCGTAGACTAGACGAAACCACAAATAGCTTAATAATAGATGATAATATGTTTAACTTAATGTCTTAACTTAATAATCTGTCATGGAAAAGTAAAATCGTAAGAATTTTGCTTGGTTGTAATTTTTTTTGTGGATATTAAAAAATAAATGTACCTATCAACTATCAACTAGTATAATTAAATATGACCGCAGGTAGCTTTGGGTTAGTCAATTTTAAACTACAACAGAATTTATGCCAGTTATAGAACGAAGATTAATATCACGTAATAATATTTCGTACCGAATAATATTACCACTATTGCATGCAGTGTCTATTTACATAGGATAAGAAATTTATATTTTTGCTTCTATTTGCTTATTCATTTTAAGAGAAGGATTTGTATATCTGTATGTAATGATTATACTTAATAATTATTAGTAAAAAATCTTTTAGAATAGAGCAAGCATTACATACCTACTGAGAGTACACATGTATTGTTAACTGAATTAAGTTAACGATCTCAGCAAAAAAACTCTAATTATAAATAAATATAATAAATAAATATTGGTGGACAATTCACACACAACACCATCTGACCCCAAACTAAGCAAAGCTTGTGTAATGTCGGCCAGATAACTGATATAATACTTATTTAATTTTAAATACATACTTATTATACATAGAATCACCCAGACATAGTGCAAACATTTGAATTCATCACACAAATATTTGCACTGGGTGGGAATCGAACCCACGACCCTCGGCTTCGCAGGCAGAGCTACTACCAACTAAACCACGAGGCCAGTCAAATTCTGTTTTAAGCTTTTGTGATTTGAGCTCATTTTGAATCTAAAATATCACAATTTTGTTGAACTCATTCATAAAATGTTGATGTAA
The DNA here is from genome assembly GCA_963693475.1 of Ectropis crepuscularia. Taxonomy (NCBI): domain Eukaryota; kingdom Metazoa; phylum Arthropoda; class Insecta; order Lepidoptera; family Geometridae; genus Ectropis; species Ectropis crepuscularia. The sequence continues at coordinate 31,437,953 of OY856343.1, forward strand.
GTGTAACGCAGTAATTCTTTTTTAATTTTGTGCTTCAAATATAATATCGACTCCTAGAAAGGCACCAGACTTGTTTACATCACATCGAAACAGGCGAAGACTGGCCGATTCGTATTTGATTCCTTACTCAATGTTACAGTTTAGAAGAATCTCGGCGTATTTCGTTCCGTAGCTCGACCCCGCCGCCAGCCTCCGTCCTCCGTGTATCGACTTTAAAACTTTGCCCCTAAAAAGGACAAATCTAATGAAACGAGGGAATGCCGAGCTCAACTCTCGGAACGTATTTGTCACACGTAAAAAAAGTTACAAGAAATCAGATACACCGTTTTACCCCAACTATACTGCGGCAGGGGGGAGCGGGTGGTCCCCCCCCCCCCTGCTCGCCCCCCCTCCCCTCGGAAGTGGCGCTTCCCCGCCATAGGCCGCTATTTCCTCGCCGTGGATCGGACACGCTACGTTAATGCACTAACCGGCTACAAGCACTAGGCTCCTTGTGCTGTTTGTGGTATACTTTACTAAAGCAACATATATTGTTAAAGGCTAAACTTAGATTGCAAATATTAGTAGAGAGGGCAACACTGTATTGAGGATCCAGCGGAGAGTAAGTGATAGCCACCGATTACCTATAACATCACAGGTTGACGAAATTTTGACGGACCTCAGGAGATATTTTGCGTAATCTTACGTACTTACCCACGCAGTTACATTTTAAGTGCACTCCAAACATTTGGATCAAGCTTACCTAAGCGAGATAGCCATACAATTTGTTTGAGTAAACTCAAATCGCTACAGTATTTTCGACGTCACAATGTAAAAACTATGAGACAAAAAATAATACATAAGGAAAGTTTTAGAATATCGATGTTAGCTTGTTTTTTTGTGATAAATTAAAAGGTGCCATCATATGTAGCTTTATCTGTCAGATAACGTTACCGAGGAAAATGTTTAATTACACATTTGATTCCGCCGCGTCCTCCATTGCGGAGGTAAGCGAGCGTTCCCCGCGCTGATGTGAGCCTGGTTGATTGTTTACATTGTAGAAGCCACGGTAATAAATTAGTACAGAAACTAACTTCATGAAAATCTGACTAGGTGTTCCATTACACAGACGGATTGTAATAATCAAGATGGAGCGCTGTGCGGTCGCTTCTCATTTAACTTGTATTCCGTATCACTAATGTCGTGTTTCATCTTCTATACATATCACATGATAGTTTGATAATAGTCAACGGAAATCTTTAGAACGAGGCGTATTTGTATTTCCTAGTTCTTTTGTAACTCCGGTGGCCGCGGAACTCTCGTTCATTATTTAGTATCGTGGAGCAAACGCCAGCTTGCTGTTGGACGGTTGCGCCGACTAATCGCTTACCAACGCAACGTTGCACTAACATTTGAACCTATTAAAAGTAGCCGAGAAAATAATTCCTGTAGTTTTTCTTTATAAATGTTGTAAAGTCCCAATTTAATTACAATATATATTCCTTTTTACCGATATCTGCTACAATTCTGTAATTATCAATGATATAGTTGCTAATGTTAGTAATCCCAGGCATTGGGCGTAGACTATCAAAGATTTACCCTTCGGTCAGATAAGTAACAAGTTTTAGGTAATGCGTGGGCGCTGTTATTGAAGCTTTCACCAGACTTATAATAAGCTAATACAGCCGATACACTCGCGGCGCCCGTTGCCGCTCCCGCGGCCGCTCGTCGCTATCAGCGTGGCCACGCCTCAGTCAAGTTTATTTTTCGTTAAGATAACGTTATCAAACTTCAGACTGAGTACATAATAATCAGTAAATAATTTACAGAGTCGATAATTTGTTTCGCTCTGTTTACTGGACAAGTCGCGCGGAAACGGCTGCCTTCTCCGGCGATTTATCAATTTGATTCAACCTCCAATGGCTCAATAAAAGTAAGTTTTAATTGGCCAATAATTGGACGATCACTTCATGATTGGCCGAACCCTTGTTTATAAGTTTTGGTAACATTATTACAAAGTAAGTATATGTAAATTAAACCATCATTTGTGAACTGAGTTTTGGTGTCTGTAACTATCTGGATCAAGGATCCAATGATCTGAAGCAGTTCAAGTATACTACTAAAACCTTATAACATATTTTCCATTTCTACTTTAGTAAAATGGCAACACAACGTACCTGTTAAGTTGGGCCAACGTTTGTCCCGTATTGGCGATTCGTTGCAGCCACAATCAGAGCGGCCGCATCGCTCCCCCAGCGCTTGACTGAGCGGTCAGCTCCGCAGCAGACTCGGCTAAGCTCTGCTCAATGAGACTCACCTCATTGCTTATTTAACATCGCCGCAAAGACGCTGAAGAGGCAGAGGTTTACAGCACGTTTCTATTCTTTCTACAACGTTGCCTCCAGTCGGGCCATGATTGATGACTCGTTATATTACAACTAGCTAGTACAATGGCCTAAATATTTCTGTTGTCTCCATTGTTCGCATTTTACCACGGAGCTCGAACTAGGCTATTCCGTTTTCAGACGACTGAAATCCATTTCTCTTTTAATTTCTCCGCGAAGTGACAATTGGACCGCTCTAACAAGTTAAATCTCCTCGCTCGGCAACAATGGAGTGACAATAATTAACACTTGAAATTGCGATCAATTCTGTTGCATCCCAATTATTGTCGGCGAAGGCTCTTCGGGGAGCTGCGGGATTTTGGGGCGAAGCCCGAGCCTCTTAATTGCACTGGAAGAACCTCGCGACGCGATAAATTAACTTTCTACTATCTAGATGGAATTAAATTCAGTATTGCTGCGGATATAATCCGCCGACTAACCAAATAGAAATTTACGCGTAAGTCGGAAACTAACAATGAAATTAACTTACAGACAATTTGTGTAGGCCTGGTTATTACATATGGTAGTTATAGGTTTGAACATACTCGTGCAATAATACGAGTGCAATTAAAAAGTAAAACAGGCCGATCGATCCGGCGGGAAACTTTGACAGCTGTCAGTTTAAATATGAAATCGGCGCCAGTGTGCTGCTCTGCTTTGTGCCGGGTACTTACTTCCACTTTTCACCATTTCCGTAAAACGAACTGCTCTCTGTGGGTTTCGTTTTGTGTTAACGAATTTATATTAACTTTTGTAGTCGAGTCGTGGAAATGATGAATGTAAACAAAGAAGGTGGTGGCGTCCAATCACAGCGCTTATTGTGCTTTTAGGAACAATTAAGAAACGGAAGCCATCGCTGGTGGCGGCGCGCGATGCTCGGCACTCGGCGTTCGCTGCCGAACTGAACTGCTTTTGTCATTGCTGTTTCTCTCTCGTCAATTTCGAGTCAAACTGAAAGAGGCAGCAATAACAATGACTTAAGCCATTAAGTTAGGTAGACCCCGGGTCACCGGCCGCCGGGTCACGGCCAGCTTTTGTGCGAACAGCGGTGATTAACGCGTATTCGCGCGCTCGATACACTCCCCACTCCGCTGCAGAACTTCCCTCGTAACCTCTACCCGCCGGTAAGATAAGGCAAGCAAAGTCGGCCATTAACGGTAAACACCCACCACGAAATGTTATTTTTAGACGAAACGATCGACGAATAATTTATTCATTCGGCTATTATGATCGCAGCTGTCCTTTCCGAGTTCCGATACTCGGGATCAGAGTTCTTTGTGTTTCAAATTACAGTAATCTTGAAAGGATCCGCCCTCGGAGGAAGCCTGCCGCCTCGGAGGACTGTTCGTTTTTAATGTCAACAAACTGGGAACTTCGGGACGCCGATATAAAGTTAACAAAACGACGCGTAAAATAACATTTTCGTAAACAAATTCAGTCGCTTAAGTATAGATAAAATAGAAGCTTACAATGTTCGTTCGGTATTGAGAGGTGGAGCTGTTTCGGGATGTTCCTTGCCGGTTTTTTCCACTGTGTCCTCAAAGGCTGGACCGTTAATTGTGAAAACTTTTGAATATATACTTTTGAAAGTTCTTAGAATCGTCTACTTACATTTTAATAACAAATTATTTAGAAATAAGCAGCTTAAACTGATAACAATATTATACAAAACTTTATATCACCCATTACAAAACGCTTTATCGCCTCGTGGTGCGATGTGTCAGGTCGCGTGTCCGTGGTACCGAGGCGCCAGAGGCTAAATTATTTTTAAGTTCATTTGTGTTAGTAAATAATATAATACTCAAACATCTCGTCGGTACTGAACCGGCCATGTATCAGTCGAATCAACTAACGGTTTAATATACCAACTTACGATATCGTTTTTCAATTAAAACATTAACACAATTTCAAAGTGTGTCATAACTAATTCTGATAGATTTCAGTTCATCATTGGTTGATTTCAGCCCATTACTGGACATTAGGTTTTCGTGCTTCTCGGCACCCGCTCGCTTCACCGCGCTCACACCCGTTAGCGCTGATGCGACAGTCTAGTTGTACTTTTTTATGTAAATTTTTAAGATAGCAATCGATTTTTTGAATTTGTTATAAAAATACATTAAAGTTATCATCGCAAGATCACAGTGATATAATGGATAATATTAGACCACAGGCTAAAAACAAAACCATTCAAAAACACACCTTATGTCTAAATCATAATACAACGTAATTGTTTTGAACTTTTCCGCAAACATTAACAACCGTAATACAGGAATAGCGAGTGAAACCACGGGACGTAAGTAGTCATGTCTAAAACAGCAGTTTTCGTGACATTTTATAATATGTAGTCTCTTTAGTAGTCTTATATTTATTGTGTAAGTGAGGTGAGCGTTCTCAAAGGCCGGCGCTGCACCCGGTATTATTTTCACTCGCTTTGCTCCGAGAATGGGTGATGAGCGAGTTTTGGGGAGCGGGGGGTTGGAGGGGAGCAGGGAGGGTTTGCTTTGCCGATTATCGCGATTTTTAGCGCGAAACCAGCGATATTACCTGAAGTGTTGAGCGGTGGATCCCGCCGGGGAAAGGCGTCAAACGATAGCCTGATATTACACTTTAAAATACTTCGAGTTGAATACACCGAGTCGCGTATTCTGTAAACGTTGACTTTTGTGATTAACTTGGAGAGAGAATTAAGATGTATTTGGTGTAGGTTTACCACAAACATTTAAAAAATTGTGGATTAATTTTAAGTTAGAGCTATGTGAGTACACCAGAATAACTGGTAGCACTCTGACGGGTGCATGTGACAGCAATCGTGACGTACCTACTAGTGGGTGTGAGTGGAAGAAAACATGGCCATTTGTGTAAACGAGTGTAAGTAAGTAAGGGTAGTTGTGTGAGTGGGTGAGTGTAAGAAGCATCTATGTTCTGTGGGAGTGAGTGTGAATGGAACATCGTGTCAGTGTGAGAGAATGTGAGCAGCAGCCGTGACCCGGTGCCACCAGACTGATATGGAAATTCGCGACAATAGAACACATTACCACTCATTGCGGCGATAACCGCCCGCCTCGTCAAACGATGCCTTATCTGCGCGCGATACGAGCGGCAGCGGTCTGTATGTGACGGGATTCTCCTTTCATTTCAGCGTTTAAATAGCATTAGAATTATTAAAGTTTAAATTCATGACATTCGTTGTTTTGCTTGACTATTGTAAAACATCTATCCATATTGCTGGATATTTTTCTCGCTCCACCATCTAACCCCAAAATAAGTAAACATTATTATCGTGGCAGCTGATATAACAATAGCTGAAACACAGAGACACAAAACAAACATTCATATTCAGCTTAGTACTGTCCAACGAGATTAGTTAGAGCTTATCAGTCGTGTTGTGAGTGTTGATACTGCGAGGATGTCCCTCTTTGTGTTATGTATAATATGTAAAAGATTCAAACGGTTTGATTTTCCCATTCATCTTTTGATGTACGCAAGTGAAACAGAAAGCTTTACAACAAGTGAAATCTTTCTGGCAGAGACTAGATATGATAAAAAAAAACTCTTTATTAAGGGCCACAATGTAAGAGAAAAACAATTAACTTAACTTAACATAAAAAGTGACATTCAAATTGGCGGCCTTATCGCTTATCACGGTTGATATATAATGCTTATGAAATAAGCAGGAGAGCAGGATTTGTATTTGTAATTCAAAAACTTACAAACACATTTGCAAACATTTGATATTCAGGAGTTCCCAGAAACTGTAACCTGGAAATGATATAATTCTTTACCGCACAAAACTCGTAGCAATCTGTGCTACAGCTGCGCTACGGTACGCTACGCACGAAATTTCCGGCATATCTACGACGCGCAGGATTAGTATTCTTGCCGCGGGTTTTAGCAATATTTACTGTCGGATGGTGGCGGCGGTGCGGCGGTATCGCAGCGGTGCGGCGGCGGTACGGGGGCGGCACGGGGGCGGTACGGGGTCGGGGCGGCAGTGGCGCGGGAAACTGCGCATTTTTTGCATTGAAACAAACGAAGCTCGGCATTGTGGCCCACACTCCGGCTAAATCAGTGAACACTACAATTTTAATTCACAGTTGTTTTGTATTTGCGGGAATGACAAAGTTTAGTGCCTTACGGGTCAAGAAAAACCGGTGATGACGTTTTCGTAATATCTCAAAGCAGATAACCACAAATCCTCCTATAGCTAGCAATATTTTCGTTATCGACAGTTTTCTGATCACACTTCATTTGACGCTTCAAAATTAGGTTCACGTTATTACATGAAAAGGGTCCGATATCAAACCTTAAAGTTGGACAGTTAGTGTATAATCGTACACATCGGGCCAACTGGGGTCCCGGTGACCGGGCGAGTTAACCCGCACAATTTGGCAGCAGTAGTTAACCCGGCGGCGGCGGCGCGGTGAAGGTCGGCTTTCAAACGCCTGCATCGGAGGCGCAACTTCCGCACAACATCGGCGAAATTCGTAACGAGTGCAAATTCCGCAGCCGCAAATTACGCGTCTTTGAGCGGCCGAAGTGCGGCGGAAGCGGCCGAAGTCGCTTCGTTAGAGGACGGATTGGAGCTATTGTGTCCGAAGCTTAATCGCCGGCGGACAATGGCCGGTGATGCGACGTAATTGTCGCTAAATAGTCGCCGGCCGGCCGCGGCCGCTGCGGAATCGCTTTAATTGTTCCCGAAATCGTATTCAAATCGCACTTTTTAATTGGACGCATTAAATGTTTTTACGCGTTGATTATTGTCGAGCAAACGACGCTCCCGGCCTCGAATGTCGAATTAAGTCCCGTTGACTCGCTGCGATCGCTTTATACCGTCGTTATGTTCGCACGATGAATTTTATACTTGCGTTAATTTACAATCCGAGTTTATACCATATTCTTGTTGTATTGTTTGGAGTTTTCTGCACAAATTTGTATTTTTAGAATGTAATGTGGAAGGAGTGAGTAGTGGGCGCGCGGCGCGTGCAGACCCGCTAATTGAAACTATAAATATAAACCTCGGGCGCTTTTCTTCGCTTCTGTTTTCATTTCAGTGTTTTTGCTGCTAAATATTCCAACTTAGTGGAAAATATTTGTCGAGTTTGACCGGGAGCGGCGCAGCGGCGGCTCGCGCGGGGTTCGGGACAACATCTGAAACGAAGACACATGGTGCAGGCGAAACGTACCTACGGCGTTCGAAATAGTACAGCCTGAAACATCGCGCGTCGCGAGGAGTGCTCGGATATAGTTTTGGTAGCGACACGGCAATGTACTTAAAACAACGTAAAAAGTAACTGTGAAGTGTTGCAGCGCGGTGGCCGGGCCCGAGCGCGCGATAACCGCTTTTTGTACGCATAATGCGCGGGATCTCGCTAAGCTGATAGAATTGTGGTGGAATCAGCAGACCTTTTGAAGTTCTATTAAATTGTAACACTCGCGAGTTCGCGCCAACGCGCCCGTGAAATTGTGGTTCTATTGAAATTGCTTCAAATTATTTATCTTTTTTATGTGCCCTCGTACGAAGAGCTTTTGGGATCAAATTATCTACACTGAACTTATACTGGGGGCTTAGTGAAATGTGCGCCTGCAGTCGCACTGCTACTTTGGATAGAGTGTTTTATTCACATCATCCAATTGCGCTTACAACGTATTATAAAACGTGGAACTATGATCGCGATCGTTGATCGAGAACTGTTATTTAAAGCATAGATGATTATTGAATAAAATATTCTAGAAACTCTGACTAAACATGAAATTTAGATTATGAAGTATGAAGTTTAAATTGCCCTTATTGTAAAAGCAGTAAGGCTGAAGATTGCCGAGAACGACGTATGTTGCTGCAGAACTGAGCCCGACGGCCAACGGCGGCCTCAAACTGATCACAGTCAGAATTCTATAAGAACTTTACCAACTTATTAATGGTGCTACGATCAGACTAACACGATCAATTAATCATATAGTAGTATTGATGTAGAACGAACGGGCGCTCGGCGCGTGTGCCGTGAAATTGTGAACAAACAGACAAACAGCCCGCAGTGAGTATAGCGGTGATAAAGTGCCGGTTCATTACCATAATACAACAATGTTTGGATAACTAGGTGCGTATTTATGGAGCTGTTAATGAGAGGATTCCCGCATCTCGTGTAGGATCGCTCCAATGATTATATAAACCTGAGCCTGTGAAAGAATTTACGCTCAGTGGCGCAAGATGTAAAGGACTTGAAATTTCGGAGGACTGACTCTACTTGATGTAGATAAGGACTTAAAATGCGGCTTTAAATATATGCATACGTTTGTAGCTGTAATTAGTCTAGATACTGCCGAGTGAATTGAATATTGCAGCTTTTCTGTTAAATTTGTAGGTTCGTTTATTGAACGTGTTTTAAAAACTGATATATTATTAATACTTTTTCATTTATCAATTGGAACTGATAGTACCTACGACTAAGTTACTTAAATCTTAAATTTAGAAATTTGCTGACATCAATACTTTATACGTTTACGTTTCTGGTAACAAGTATATCAGTAAAGATTACTCGTTCCTTTGATCTACTACAGTCATTTAATAGAGACAAGAAGATAAGAATTGGTGATGTGCCAAAGTAATGCTATACTGAAAATACCTATTTGTGAGGAATTGCTTACTAACTATTGCTTTCAGTCTTAACAAACTATCACATTATCTTATCTTATCATTTGAAAGCTCGTCTTTTTACAATCAAATTGCGGGTTTTCGCGGTCGCTATTCTTAATGTTATCTTTACGATCCCGTCTCGTTATCTACGAATTTCAGGGCACTTAGAGCTTTCCGCCGTCTATTTAGAGTAATACTAATAACCGGTTCGAGATAACGAAGTACTCTCTACCTAAATTACTGTTATCTGGTGACTGCGCGTCTCACGCGCCTTATCAGCGGCCGCTCGCTTCACGCCACGCGAATATGACTCTAATGGCTTCACATCGACGACAACTTCACGATACCAATTTGAACTTAATGTAATGTTTTCTCAATAAACTTTAATAGGCTTTTGTATGCGGCTGATCGCTGGGCCTTCAAACAAAGTGCGCTGTTACCGCCCACGCCGCTATAAAACCTTCAGAATCACCCAATACGAATGACAGCCGCGGACGCCGATGTAAAACGAGACGAATCCCGGCCCGGCCTCGTCCCGCCCCGGAGCCGGCACGGTTCCTCGCCGGCCGCCCTCACATCACCGGTCACTATAATTTATTTGTCAGAGTAAATAGGATTAGTGGCGTGCAGCGGCCGCCGTGCAAACTTTTACAACATTCAGCGTAACCTGCACCGCATCGATTTATTTTTCATATCGTAAGGGGACCGGTAAATTATGCCCGGTCGATAGTTCCCCGCGGCCGGCACATAACTACTTTTATCTACTTTAAGTGGATTTTGCACGGAATCGTGGTTATCGATTAAACGTCGAAATAGGTCGGAGTGTCGGACGTGACGTGACGACGGCGATAAAGCCGGCGCGACTGCGTTACGGTTACGGTGGACGATCCGGCGCCGGGCCGGGACCGAGCCGGGAACGAATCACAAAACGTATCTCGTAAGAAACTTCTCCAGCCCGTGGGTAGTAAACTGTCGTGGCCACTCGTGTCGCGGACCTCATGCAGACAGACAAAAAATAAGGCTTCACAGTAATCATCGCTGTTCAGAATGAGAGTTAACTTTGCCAGTATTCCTGCACGGTACGTACAGACATTGAGCGAGATTACAGCGGATCGCTATCACAAATTTAAGACTAAAATACTTCTCCCACAACAAAAGCTAGCCCGAACAGAGCCCGAGACTACGTGATAACATTATTCCTCAGAAAAATATATCGAAAGGAACAAGTGGCAAGTCTCACGGGGGCCACATCCGTATAAATAAAGGCGAGGGTGAAGCGCTAACTTGCAAAAAAACCATTTGCTGCCGCGCCGCGCCGGCCGCGAATGTAAAACATTGATCTAAACGGAAATTTATGAAAGTATAAAACACTGGAAGTGCGAGATGCGCTCACGAAACACTTGTAACTTGCAAGCGCAGCCAGAGGCGAAGGCTAGGCTTGCAAGGTTGGCCTGGCAACTGGAATAGGTACGAGGTTTCGTCGGGTGTCATGAACTATACTCCAGCCCTCGGTGTCGCCCGAGCCGAGTGCCCGACACGTGTAAGAAATCCAATTCGGCCCACTCATACTCGTATCATCCGCGCCGTACTTCATAATGGCGTTTCGGTCAGAGAACATTCTGCAAATGAAATTCCGGGATCTCCCTCCGGCCCGCGGGAGCGCCCTACACCCGTTAATGCCGTTTTTTATAAAGGGACGTCCGTTTTAATCCGGAAGTAACTCGCGCCTTATTTAGTCACTAGATTACACTTAACGAGGCCGCGTTATTTCTGCTTCCTTCCGCTCCGAATGAGGCATTTGTTAATTGAATTTATATCCTAAAAATATAGCGATGGAGTCGGATTTGGCTGGCAGGTTGCCGGGCGGCGCGGGCGGGCGATGCCCCGGTTCGCACGCGGACTGGCGCTCGGTGCAGCGTGTGATTGCTGGCTCGGATTAGCTCGGCTCCGCCTGCAGCCGACCTCACAGCTGCCCTACGTTATAGTTTAATTGAGTATCCCACTGATCTATAGTTTAACCTAATTTTGATTCGAACACAAAGCCAAATAGTTTTGTATGAAATACTATCATCAAGAAGAATAAAAAAAACGATGGCGTTTTTAAGAACGCTCTCCAAGTAAACTCCGTTCCCGGCTTATCCCAAACTACGCAAATATTGATTCTCCATTCCGGCACAAAATAGTTTCCAAAATATTTTTTCCGCTCGCGCGCCCCACTAAATCCGCGTCGGATGCAACTGCGCTCGCTGTCAACTTGACGTGATGGATGACGTCATTAATGGCCGCGCGATCCGAACAAAACGACCGCCATTACTGCAGCAACAATGCAAAATATTCCTTCATGGAGCCGGCACCGGGCACCGGGCCGGCAGCGGGCCGGCAGCGGGCGGGCGCGTCGCGGGTTCGAACCTCGCCCGACCATCAATCCTTTACACGTTTGCATCAAATATGTACACATAACTGGGCAGCGACCGAACGAATAGCAACATGACACATTCCCGATATAACCCTCATAAAAGCCTCGATAAAATATGGAGAGCGGAGACGGAGTGGGGGAAAACTATTACTTCGGGTCTTAGGAGAAATGGATTCGGGGTCATCGCATTGTGTCATCTCCCATATCGGAGGGCATCGTTCGTCAACGTGGCCGTCGGGGCCGAGGGCGAGATGGATGGTCGGCGCGGTGTTTGAGCAGCGGACGGCGACGCGTTTACATTTGTAAATGGGATTTAAAGTAGCTTCGCTCGCCCGCCCCGGCGATCGGGATGCCGCATCTGCAACGCATTATTTTATTCATATCCAAACGCCACAGCAATTAATTAGAGCTAACGCAAATATTTGCTCTAAACTATTCACTGCGAGTGTTTGTTTAAGCGGATTTAATATAATTAATTCACTTTGAAATCTCACAAATGAGCTTCGCTCGATACGGCCGCGCCGGGTGATGTGTAATAATTGTGTGGATAAATCAAAATGACATGCGTTTAATCGCGGCGCGCCGCGGAACCCCGGCCGCATCCGGTAGGGTTCCGCGCGTCTTTGTCGACGAAAAACGCCAAGAAGGGCGACCCTCGCTAATGCACAGCCTATATCTATTTGGGTACAAAGGCCGTAAGTATGCTTGACCTCCGTAGATATACGAACGGGTCCGATGTTTGTATGTTTTGGAAATCTCCTCCGTAACGCTGACTCGGCATTAGGTTACTTTACTGGAAAAAAGTTACGCGAAAACCCTTTTTAAGTTTCGGGGCAACGGAATACGGTGCTCTTTGTAAACGAAATAAGAGCATACAAATTTTCGCTGAGCAATGGCTGGAGAAGAATGTGTTCATCCGTTATTCGGGCATCGATGGAACTCAGGACGCAGCGTTCCCATGAAATCGTTCGGCTTCCTATCGGCGGCAATTAATCAAACCACAAACCGACGATCCGTATAAAAACAAAATCGCGATATAACAGGTCGCGCACCTGTCAACGTCATGTCGAATCCCACAGCGCCGCCATTTTATATCGGAATGCAAATAAGCTCACAAATGGAGGGTGTAACGCGAGCGGGCCCGCGCGCGGCTCACGGCTCGCGGCGCCGGCCAGCTGATTTATTTGACTCGCGATATGATGCGCCGCCACCGAGAGCCGCCACGCGCGGGGTCTCGCCGACGAGCAACGAGCCCATATTTCACTTTTTGTGCAAGTGAAGGGCTCCCGCCCAATTACCCAAAGAAAATGCACGTTTTTCCACGCACCGGTATAATGGCGGCTCTCGTCTGCGGCGCGTCGATGGCCTCTCAGGCGGCGTCGAATGCCACTCGAGGCGGCGGCGGCGTCGCGCGGCGCGCGGCCGGCGCAGCGCACTCCGGCTGCATTTAGTTTGATAGACATGATACATTGCGATTCACGATCACCGACGCATCGAACCGTTCACGCCTTGAATAACAATCCATCTCTTTCATGTTTCAAACAATATTTAGAGTTCGTATTATCGTGGTGAATCAATAGATCACTATTTAACAACTACCCTCGTAATACGTGTTCGCGCGAACAATGGCGCACAACAATGCGCTGTCAACATACGGCGCTAGTATTTTAACCCCCCGCACAGTTCGGTTAAGCGTTAGTGCGAAAAACGTGATTTTCACATCGAACGCGGATTATTACCGGGTTATCTAGGTAAGAAACGTCCATCACTGGTGTAATTTGGATATATGCGAATCCCCCGGGCCGGTGTAATCGGGCGAGCTCAATGACCGGGCGCGGGGAAAGCGAGGGAGGGGGTAGGGGTGCCGGATCATCAATCTCTATCAGAACATCGCCGGCGGCGGCTCGCACGGTTCCGGGCAAAAAACCGGCGACGAAAATATGAGAGTTCGCGCGGACGCGGCCAGCGCGGTGCGACCGCGAGCTACGAGAACGCGTCACCAACACGTCAATTACATCTCCGACGCATCGTCAGTACCGCCGCGATCAGTCCGCCGCTCCACAGCGGGCTGTCCCCTGTCCCGAGCAATTACACAAAACATCAATTCTGAACGCCGAATCTCATTTGTGAATCGTTCATTAGCGGAAAGGGGGAGGAACGGAAACTTTTGACAAAAGTTAAGACGTAAACGCCAAATGAATCTGCATTATTCTGCGCCCCACTCCGCGAGATAAAACAGTTAAATAACTATCTCGAGCCATTTATCTGTAGATGTTTCGTTTTGTTTGTTTCTATTAAATGTAATTAATGTTTCGTGGAACGGGGCGAAGGTTAATGAAGGCGGTTATCGGACATCTGACGGACTTGGCCACCCGCGCCCGCGCCCCGCCACCCCGCTGCTATTGTCCAGGACTAATAGACATTCCTCGGCGAGGTCCGGCCGACTCTGGCAGTGAGCACATAAAGCAAAACTTTCCGAGAATCGGCTCCTCGGAGTTGGACACCGGCTACCAGCCAACACTCGATAAATCATTGAACCCCACTGCGATCATACCACCTGTGTACCTATGTCCTAAACAGCTAGATTTGTAATTCACAAGCGGTGTATTTGCACTTAAAGAAAAATCCGGTATTATTAACCATCAAAATATATAAGAACTTCCTTATTATGACTCTGTACCAGTATTCTTTGAAACACAGGAAAATACTACTGTTGATGACTCTTTAAGTAGTAGTTTCGACTGTATAATCAAGTCTAGTCTGTATCTCAATTTAACGAAAGAGACTGTACAAATATCACGTGAGCTTCAAAGGGACTGGGATCATCTTTACTTTGCAATTTTGAATGATGTGAGATTACTGACCGGTTTGCCTAAACTAAGATTACTTAAAGCGAAAAAAATGGTTGTCTGTAAAGTCGGTTTACTGACGATAGTTAAACGTGACAACGTCTTAAGAAATCAGTACGCTGATAGCGCGGGTAGTGATACCGTTCGACTCGGCGGGTGGCGCCCTCAGCGCTCAGCTTCGTCCGCATGGCACTGACGACGAACTAACGGTAACGTTACATGACGTCATGTTTTGAGGGCGTGCAGCCGGCTTCGCCGAATTATAAGACGTTATCACGTCAAAAGGGATTAGGGTTCTATTTAGAGTTCATTAATAATATTCAAGTACGTATGTAAGAGATAGGTATTTCACTTAAATAAACGGTAAAGATAGACCGTTTCAGACAAGAGAAGGTGCAGTTGAAGATGTCTATAATTCTGGTAACGTATTGTAAACAGTGGCCGGCCCTCGCGTCAGACGCACTCGTCCGCGCGCCCCTCGCTCCGATTCGTTACACCTCGCACGATTCCGTGCGCTCTTTTTCATCCCACCTCGAGTAATATCGCGAGGAATTTCCCGATTGCCTCCGCCCCGATGACACCTATGAATCTTAGTCTCGCGGCGGCAGGGGTCTACCGCCCGACTCAATCGCTTATGTCATTGCTATTGCGGTCTCTTTCGTTTCGACTCGAAATTAAGGAGATGGCAAAAGCAAGGACGTGTGCGATTTAGCGAGGTGACGGAGGCGCGGGTCGCGGATCCGTCACTCGTAACTGCATTCTTCCCGAGACAGCTAATTCGGCTCCGTCGCTCCGTGCGAGCGCCGCATCTATCACCGCCGCGCCGCCATCGGGAGATTCAATGAATGATAACGAGCCTAATAAATACGGAGTCCGCTCACCGAATGGCTGTAATTAATTTAATGGATTTAGACAAAGAAATATGTACAGTGAGATAGTGAGATTGATGGAGAAAGCTGCGCTGTTTGACCATTAGCTATTGTCTGAATTACTTACTGGAGAATGTAGAGACGAGCTCGAATGTTATCGACCTATTAACGGACTCATTAAATCGAAAACTACTTTTGTGATGATGGTTAAATATTAATATCACATCATATTTATAAATTAAGTGCACTTACAAACTCAATAATGTAATGATATGTGACTGAAATCACCCCTTTCCGATCTGATTTTTCCATACTTACGTCTACACTTTAACAAACACACAATTCACAAGAATAACCTTAAATATATATTTTGTTTTTGTAAGGCAAATAAGGATACGGTTGAAATGTTAGTACAGTAACTGCAGAATGACGGGTCGGCACGCGGGACGGAGCGGGTTATTTTTCTCCATTTACTTGTAAACACTAATGAAGGCCGCCTCTAACGAGCTCTAACGTTGCACTTGCCGCTTATTATCCGCCGGATCTAACAACCGGTGCGGGCGCGGGGTGGGGCGCGCGGTGACCTCGCAGCATGGCTTTTAAAAGGCTTTACATTTCCATTAAAGACCATCCTGCTGAAATCGACACGACTGCCCTTTTAGTAAACAAGCAAATTAGATGAGTTAATTCTTATCTCTTCAATGAATACACACAGTACACGCCGCTACCAGCACACCCGGCCGCGCCCGCCGGCTCCACCGCGGTATCTCGCAATCAGCGCAACATAAATGAGCGGACAGGTCGCGTGACGTACCGACTCACTCCTCCTTATCGCGGCCAGGAAACCCGACCGACCGTATAACCGCACATAAAAAATATACTCTAAATCCTTCCGCAAAAAAAGCCACATTCCCCTAACGCGAGCCACTGAAACCGATCCGACGAACGTGAAATTTGGACTCTATATCTAAGACGCGACGGCGGAACTTGCAAAGTCGGCGATACCGATGGTCCGCAACAAATAAGGTAACATTGCCAGTATGTCAACATAAATAAAGCTGAGTGTCCTTTAACGAAGCGGACGTCGACGTCGGGACGCTAATAAAGAGCACACGAGACGATTCCGACTCTAAGCCCAGAGACGTAGGGGCGGTCGGTCGCTCGGGTGAGGGCAGTAAATGAAGGCTCGCATTTAGCGGCCGCAGTACTGATACGGGCGGAGTTCCTTTGTCTGGTAATCTTATCAGCCGAGTCCGACACGACGCACGGCCGCGACTCACCGCCTGCGCGTGTGATCACACCGCGCGAGGTCAATCAATCAGTCGTAACACGTGAACCCGTCTATGCAAGAAGATAAACTGCCGAATTCGGCGCATTCGGGAGCGGCCGACCGTGAGCCGTCGATTAAAATGTACGCATAATGTCATTACGCCGGCGTCCCGCTCGCGCCGGTAGCGGCCTCCGGCGGCGGCGTCGAGTTTCACTAATGCGCTCCGAGTTTTTCGATAATGCCTCGAAACCTTCCGCTATAGAAAACGTAACGGAAATTGTAAGAAGCCGAGCGGGAGTCCGCTCCGCTCATAAAGGCGGAGACAGCGCCGGCGGAATGCGAGCCCCACAATGCCCGCTCCGATCCCTTCGCAATCGCGAAACTTTGAATACACCTCTTTCGACTATCGAAAAGTTCCCGATAATGGATTCGTCGGAGGACTCGATTGTTCCACGATGAATGGGTACTAATTAAAACGAAGTCACGACGACGCCGGTCCGAGTTCCCGATTGTTCCCGACTATAAATCGCAGAGCCGCTCGCTCATATAAATATTGTACGGAACACCGCCGCCGCCGCCGCCGCACAACTTCGGTGCTTAATTTAAAATCGAAATTGGGGAATCGACATCGGGGCGCTCCGCTGAAACTATGCGCGGGTGTTCGAGATAGTATAGTGTGTGCAGAGACGAGGATCCTCGCTGCGGCTGCACTCTGCTGCTCGTAAATAATGTTAATGTTAAGACACTGGAACAGTCCGGCAGCAGTGAGTGCGGCGCGCCGTCGACCCCATACATCAACGTCTCGGCGTGTGAAGCCACCTGCGAACCTCCGCCGGCAGCCTCCCGCCGCATCTGCGCCCCTGACGTCTAACATCTCTATCATTCGCCACAAAAATCTATTCGTAATTGTTGTTCTGTGCGAGAGTCGCAGCTCGGCGGAGGTGTTTATCTTGTTTGCGGGAACAGAGGCGGAATGAACCCGGACCTCGGCGGCGGCGAACAAACCGCACTTACTTTATTACCGCTTCTTTTCCCGCTCCCAACAAGAAATCACGTTTGATCGGGCCGCAGCCCGGCTCGGCCGCAAATGAGCCGAAACACACCCCCTTTATCTTCCAATAAGTAAGCGAGCTTTGGTTTCCTCGCCGAGCGCCGGCTCTAAAAGGGAAACGGGAGACGGGACACCAGATGGCTCGAAAAATATAAAAATAAACGAACCGGAATATGGATAGTTGCGCTTATCCGATTGTTATTCGGCTTTATGCATAGCGCAGTCTCAATAAATAATACGAGCAGTAACCCGCGGCGCCCGGGGAACCGAACGCAGCGCGGAGGTCGCACTCATTTTTTGGAGGGAAAGTGAGTTTGTTCCGGTTGCAAGTCCCTCGGCGACGTTCAAATCGCGTTCCCTTTTTAAAGTTGAGACGATTCGCGTAACGAGTGTCGCCCGCGCCGCGCCCGCACCGCGCCCGCGCCGCGCCGGAGGTGCCGGTAATTACCCGCCATTACAGACAAAGGACGACTGCTCCGATTACCATAATTCCCAGTCCCGAGAGCGGGATATAAATGGGCCACATTTTGTAGTAGCACGACGACTGACGTGTGTATTAATGACTACGCTTGTCCTCTTAAATTAGGCGAGGGATTTGGTGATTCAGTTTTTCATCGGTGCCGCTGCGCCGCGCCCGGCGGGAGCGCGCGCTCTTTGACATCGGACACTTTGAAACAAATCGCGCTCGGTTCCTTCACTCGACTCTCATAGGGATATCGAGTTGCGTTCCGTTGTAGTTCGAGAAACACCTCCAGTAATAGCGCTATTAATAAGGAACAGATACCTGAGGAAATAGATGTTATCGTGAAACGCGAAGGTATAAGATGTCGCCGGCGCGGCGGCGACGGGAACGCGCCGAACAAAGCGGTCGCTCGAGAAATATCGCTCTCTCTAAATAGGTAATAATCGGCTCGGAAGGCGCCTCCTTCGAGTTAAAGAGAAAGGTAGGGATACGCTCGAATAAATTCATTAATCTCTAATTAGTAGGAGTAGAACGCCTCAAAGGGCGCGGCCACAAAGGGCGCTGACGATATTATCGGCGAACTTGGGCATTTTCTTTTAGACGGAGCGCGTGGAGGGGAACACTCGATCGCGAAAAAAAACAACACGAAAACCCTTTTAAAATTAATTGAGTTTTCTTGCGGCTACATCGGGCCGTACAATAAATTAATTAACGCTGCGAGGAATCCTTAAAACTTGTCGAGGATCAAAAGTTGTTATAAGGGCCGATGGCAGCGAGTGGGGGGAGACAGATAATACTTAGATCCTCCATTAGGCTATACTTGGAGCGGCCGCGCCGCCGGCGGTCGGACGCGGTCCTCGCTCGCACCGGCGGCGCTGGCGGTCGGACGCGGTCCTCGCGCGCACCGGCTCGCTCGACGCGAGCTCCTCCGCTATCTGTTTACGAGCCATTACAGCGGCCAATATTCGCTCCTAATTGAATTTCGACTTGTAAATTTTCGTGGATAGAATTAATTAAATTTTTCCCCGTTGTAATGTTCCCTGAGACCGCGGCCGTGGGCCGATTCATTTCGTAAAAGCCTTTAACTTTACAAATAATGCTTTTGATAACAATTTATAGAGTGCCGCTGCCGCCGGTTTACTTCATTTCGGTTTAAAAGCTCGAGCGGATGAAATTAACCGGAACGCGATCTGAGCGACTTCCGCCGGGGAGGGGGGGGGGGGGCTGGAAGCGCTCTCTTAATCCTGCAGTTAAATGTGATTAGTAGAGTTATGAAATCAGATATCAGCAAACGATTGAATTATTTGCATCCAACTCTTTTTACAAATAGCTCTTCTGCCACACACATCTCATCTAACACGCATCATTTAAACCAAAGTAGGCTGTTATTACATCCTTAATCTACTTGTTTAATGATACTAGTTTAACGTTTACGTAAATCTAGAAGGACGTGAAGAGTCAATGTAAATGGCACTCGGACTGCACCAACGTCACACATGACGTCTTATGAAGAATGTTTTCTTCTCAGTCTGGTTAGACTTGAAACAAGCTTCGCTAGCACTGGCCCCTACAGAGTGATAAAAACCCATCAGCTATAGCTACGAGTATGTGAGTTCCCCTGCAGTGGCTTAGCCCCCGTGTCTGGTTGCTCCAGGTTGCCTGCTGGAAGGGTCGCGACCCCCGCCCGATGTGCCCCCGCGCAACCCCACCATGTCTCGGCTGAACGGCCGCATCACCGGCAACCCCGCCGATCTGGCAGACTTCGAGCCCTCCTGCCTCGTCCGGACGCCGTCCGGCAACTTCTACGTGCCTTCAGGTGAATGTTAGAACCTTTCTCATATTAACACTAGCCGTACTCGCTTTTCCAAATATAACATGTTCCAAAATGTCACTTTTGATTATTGCACCTCGAGTCATACGATCAGAAATCTTATAATGCTTAAAATCTTTAATGAAGTATAAAAACTCTTTGCTTAAAATATATTCTCCCGTGAATACTGGAATCTTGGTAGCATACTTGTCACAACACTGATGAGTGTTGTTAGCACTGAGCTCCACTTGCAGCCAGGAGCCCAAAGCCAACATTACACAAATAACAGTTCCATTGAGAGTTCAAGTTGGTCGCATTCAGCTTATCTGTATGCAGCGGCTTTATGCTATCACAAGATGCTGTATTGTCCTGCTGATCTTTCCAAAGGGGTGCAGATGGCGCGTTATTTGATTGCTTTTTTATGGCATAAGAGCGAAGTTCTGGTGGTGACGTAGGTTGCTCGGTGTTCCAGGGGAGCTGCAGAAGAACTCGTGCATGGAGTACAAGTGCGGGTCGGCGTGCAGCAGCCCCGGCAAGGGCTCGGCGGGCGAGCCGGCGCACGCGCACGGCGCGGCGTTCGGCGCGCCGGTGCCGGTGCTGCCGGTGCGCAACAACCTGCGCGCCTCGCACTTCCCCCCGCCGCCCTCGCGCTTCCACTTCCGCAAGGGGCTGTCCTCGCGCTGCTCGTGGCGCTGCACCGCCATCCTCTTCATCCTGTTGTTCGTGCTGCTGCTGGCCATCTCCTCCTACATGTCAGGTGAGCGCCGGCACCGCCACATCACTCCAACACTTCAACTGCTTTAACTCTTCAAGTGTTTGAAGTAAACGTGGTCAAATTCGGGTTCTATTCCAAAACCGGGGCGCGTACAAGCCGATCTATCTACTCGTACACAGAAATATGTACAGTATTTTTTTGTTTTCAATACTTTCTCAATGAAATCAATAAATCTGAAAATTCTCAACACAAATACTAGCAAAATTAGTCGTTATTTAACATGTTTCCGCGCACTGTTAACGTTTAGAATCTTGCTTCATTATTTGCCCTCCGTAAATGTTATCTTTTAAATTATCCAATAACCCTTTCGTATTGTTTGCCGTAAAACAGTCGACTTTAATTCTGGGAAACAAAATATAATCGTAAAATTATTCCTCTCTTGTCGATGAAAAGTCTCGAGACGATAATAATTAATTTGTTTGTTTTATCTCAAAGTTAGACAGATACAAATTCCCAAAAGGATCGTTAGGTTCTGTTAGTATCTAGTTTAAATCGAATTTCGTAAGCTAGAGCACATTTTGAATTCTGGCCGTGATTGATTACGATTCTGAACAACTTGAAGTTTTGTCTCTTAACTCAGAGGTTTAATTGCTTGTTTTTTGTTCGCAGCGTCATATTTTGTGAATTGGTCGTATCAAAATTCAAAAGCGTGTACAGTCCTCGTGGGGGAATCTACAGAAATGTTCCCCACGTCAAAAGTTACAACGCTGGAGTCTAAAAACGTGACGCGACCGCACCCGAGCACGCTGTCGTCCGCCGCAGGTAACGAGGCCCCCGCGCGCCGCCGTAGAAGCGTAGACGGGCATGCTTCTGTTCCTCCTCTCGACTCTTCAAACCCTTCCACAGTAGACGCAATGCATGATATCACTCCTTCTCTCAATGTTAGCTTACCGCATGGTGTGGAACCGGTCACAAACGAGGGGCTTAACGCTTCTGTGTCTAGCGAGAAAAATGTCTCTAATACTGATCATACAAAGCTTGAACTAGAATCACTAAACGAAACGGGTACAGGGCAAACGACTACCGAATTAGCTTTCACAGATTTAACAAAAATTGAGTCTGTTGCTAAGGATACAACTATTGAGCAAACTACTGTAACTTCAACAACTTCTACTGCTCGAGCCGAGTACGTCAAAGGTATAAGTGAAAATCTAAAACTCAAGGAAAGCGCAATGACAAACGTGAATAAACCCTATGCTGAAGAACCACTTGATGTTGTGACTAATCCTAAACTAACAGAACACGATAACATTGCTTATAATCCCGAAGACATGCAAGGTGATGCATTGCCTTCGATATATTCCTACGGGTTACAAAAACTTCAGTACATGAAATTACTAACAAGGCTTAAACAAGCTAACGAAGAATTACACATTAATCTTGATGATCCTAATGGGGCAGAAGGTAAACTTGAAAAGTTTCACTACGAAAGTGTGAAAAATACTCCCAAAGTACAGACGGTTACACCTTCATTTACGACCACTGAACCAATAACAACCACAGATACCACAATAACATCACAGCCTACTGAAGAAATAACTACTACTACCCCTACCACTGCTACGTTTTTTACCACGACAAATAAGTTATATGCACAGACTGAGCCCGAGTTGACAACACCAACACCATTTGTTACTAAAAATAACCTCGTAGAACCATTGAATACTAAAAACACTCATGGGACCAGTACCACAACCGAGGATTCACTTGTGAATACTGCTGCCACCAAGACTTCTGATGTACCTAACCCAAAACACGTATTGATTAACCTTACCATCAGCAGTGATGACGCTGAAAATTCATCTTATAAGCCGATATATTCGCTAACGTTGACAGTTCCTACAGTTGGTGACGCGAACGAGATTCCAACATTCAAAATAACTCCAATGGAAGCTGAACCGACGTTGCCTTCCAATTTCAACAAGCCGGTTACTTTGGAAGGTACGACGAAAGTAAATAAAGCGACAAATACAGAAGATGACTGGGGAGGTAGCTGTGAGTGTTCTTGTCCCAGTTGCGAAAATATTCCGGTAGATAATTTCTATGATGATTATGGCGAAAACAGCACTGACTCAATTACTACCGAAATATCAAGAACTTCTGAAGTATTCACAGAAACTAGCTTGACAGATAGTACCGAAACAAGCAATACAGAATCAGAAACAACAGTAACTACAGAAGCATCATTTACGACAGACGCTTATTCTACCGCTAATCCCACAACCGAAATGGATACCGAGGCCCCTACAACAGAATTACAATGTGTTTGTCCAAAGGTTGAACCTCCACCCATTCTCATACTGGAAGGTGAGGTCGTTAAACTTAAATATGATCAGAGTTAACTTACTAACGATCACGACACACCATCATCGTATAGGTGTATACTAGGGAATCTATGGAAATAATCCTTTTTTCACTAACACTCTAACTTGCATGTATATTTAACTAAAGGTGGGGGCTTTTAAAGCACGCGCTTTTGAAGGCACTTTGGGGTTGATCAAGTACTGTCTATACATCAAGTAGTTAAGCGAAATATATAGGCGATTCAATAAATAAACATATTTTTTTAGTTTTCTAATTGTATGCGCTTGTAGAATATATTCGTAGGTCATCACATTGTCGCATGATGTTGAGAATGTATAAATGATGTTCAGTATTTTGTCCAGAGAACTAACCCGTGTTTATGTCGCAGGTGCGCGAACGTTCCCCGCCCAGTCGTTCCCGCCCGACGGGACGACCTTCAAACAAATTACTTTAGGTGAAAAATTATCAAAAGAAATCCCTCCATATAGTTACTGGAACATGCAGTTTTATCAGTCACAAGCGTCGTACGTGAAGTTTGACTACATGATCCCCCGCGGCGCCTCCATCGGCGTCTACGCCCGCAGAAACGCTCTTCCGACGCACACGCAGTACCATTTCCTCGAAGTACTGAGCGGGTTCAAAGCGCGCACAACTCGAGCTTCGCACGTAAGTTTATATGATGTATTCTCGACTCATGTTATTTCCTCTGTGTACTAATGTTTAATCTAAAATACCCAAATTTCCAGCCATCGGTAAAGAAAGAAGTAACCCACTACATGGAGCAAGGCCATTGGTTCCTCTCCGTCTACAACGATGACGGCGACCCTCAGGAGATCAGTTTCATCGCCGTGGTGGCCGAGGAGATGACCCATAACTGCCCTAACGGATGTTCAGGGAAGGGAGAGTGTCTGATGGGCCACTGTCAGTGCCAACCAGGGTTCGGTGGAGACGACTGCAGCAAAAGTGAGTAGACTTCAAATTATTTTTAAATCATTTAAGTTTACTCGTATATTTTCTCAAGTATCTAAACTCATTTTTGATTAAAAGTTGGTATCGCTGGCATCATGCCATACTCTTTTTTAAAATTTTGCAATATGTCCCTTGTACTTTAACCAACCTCTAATTTAAATTGTAAAAGCTAAAGCAAGCCGTTTTATCCACGGGATTCCAATTTCCGTATCGTAACATTTGAGTTCTAACTAAAACATTATATTTCCAGGTGTATGTCCCGTGCTGTGCAGTCAACGCGGCGAGTACATCAACGGCGAGTGCCAGTGCAACCCCGGCTGGAAGGGCAAGGAGTGCTCGCTCCGACACGACGAGTGCGAGGTCCCCGACTGCAACGGCCACGGGCACTGCGTCAACGGGAAGTGCTCCTGCGTCCGAGGGTACAAGGGGAAGTTCTGCGGCGACATCGACTGCCCGCACCCGACCTGCTCCGGCCACGGGTTCTGCATCGAGGGCACCTGCGTCTGCAAGAAGGGCTGGAAGGGGCTCGACTGCGCCACGATGGACAAGGACGCGCTGCAGTGCCTGCCCGACTGCTCCGGGCACGGGACCTTCGATGTCGACACGCAAACTTGCACGTGCCATACCAGGTGGTCTGGAGAAGATTGCTCTAAAGGTAACCTAATCATTATAACGTTGGTAACGTTATAATGTAATAACGTTATAACTTTATTTTATTCGTTTTTTACATATGTAGGCAGCCAACACGTCACAGTTTATTTGGTGGATCGACAGAATGTCGAAATATGAAATTTTGTAATGGTAGGTACTCATTGCAGAGTATACCTGGGGAAATACCACACCTTTGCTAGTTATTCTATCGCCAAGCAATAATGTGAAAACATCAATGTGTTCCGGTTTCCGGTTTCCGGGTCCAGTGAAACTACCGAGATAAAATATCTGTCATCGTCATCTCTGGATGACGAGCGCAGTGCAGTGCTAGGTTGATAGATAGATAGATAAACTCTTTATTGCACTTAACAAAACAAACAACTAAAAAAAAACAATCTTAAAATATAGTAGCAAATGGCGACCTTATCGCTAAAAGCGATCTCTTCCAGGCAACCGTGGGATGGAAAAGAAGTAAAAAAATAAAAAGACGGGAGTAATCAAATAAAGAGTAATTTGATTTCTGACTACATTATTAAAATGGTTGATTTGGATTTTTCATGTTCCAATAGCTGTGTGTCACTATGCTATTATGGGCTTGTTACTCACAGGACTTCCTGCTCCTCTAGTCACTCTATATAATAAAAAAAATCATCCGTCTAATTAAGTATGAGTATAGTGCGTAACTCTGACCCTGTATGTGTTTGCGCAGAGGTGTGCGACCTGGAGTGCGGCCCGCACGGGCGCTGCGCGGGTGACGCGTGCGTGTGCGCGCCGGGCTGGAGCGGCGAGTTCTGCTCGCTGCGGCTGTGCGACGCGCGCTGCGGAGACCACGGCCAGTGCAAGAACGGGACCTGCCTCTGCGTGTCCGGGTGGAACGGCCGCCACTGCACGCTGGAGGGCTGCCCGCGCGCCTGCGCCGGCCACGGGAACTGCCGCGTCGCCAACGACGGCCGCTGGGAGTGCAAGTGCTTCGACGGCTGGGACGGGCCTGACTGCACCACGCTCAAGGAGCTCATCTGCGACGACGGCAAAGATAACGACAGAGGTTAGTGACTCTTCATGATTTGCACTTTGCTGTGCCCTTTTAATATTCGCAAACGAGGCTGCAATGTTGCTGCTTTCGACGACAGCAAGGACAACGAGAGAGAGAGAGAGCAGATCTTTATTATTTGCTGTACCTTTTTAATATTCGCAAACGAGACTATGCAATGTTATTACTGTCACTGGTAAAAGATGTCGATCTTAAAGTTTATATATTAGATACACAATTTATATCGATCCTCCTGTCGAAGTATAGGTGCAACTGTCGAATGGTCTCTAACTCCGACCGCATAACCACGTTTCCAGACGGTCTGGTGGACTGCGAGGACCCAGAATGCTGCACCAGCGCGGCCTGCAAGGGCAGCCAGCTGTGCGTCTCCTCCCCCAAGCCCATCGACATCCTGCTCCGCAAGCAGCCGCCCGCCATCACCGCCTCCTTCTTCGAGCGGATGAAGTTCCTCATCGACGAGGGCAGCCTGCAGAACTACGCAAAACAGGAGACCTTCAACGAGAGGTCGGTCCCATCGTCGACCCGTTGTTCTGGCACCCCTCGGTTGCGTTAAGCCTGCACCTCACAGCCCCGCGCAGTGCCTTTTGCGCACGAGGCGACAAAAAACGGCGGTTTGATGTTAGGTGCAGTATTAACGTAACTCCATGATACTAATGAAAAGATTATACGGATCGTTAAATCATAGAAGTGGAATATACTAGACAAGCCCTCGCGATCATTTCTTTATCATATCATTTACAAAGGTTTGAAAAACATATGGTGACATCAAAAAATAATTTAGTTGTGTAGGATAGGATAATAATTGGTGAAACAAGCGATGAACTTTTGAGAACTCAAACTTATTAACGAAAATAAATAATTCCAACTTTGATTTAACGAGCCGTAGTGCAAGCTAGGTCAATGTGAAACTACTAACGATGAATAAAACTATCTGTTATATAAAGTACGCAATGTTGTGCCCCAGTCAATCCTAATGTTTTATTTACTGAGATTTGTAACACGACGCTTTTCTTCCTTATGTTCGTACGTGTGACGTCACCGTCCTCGTGACGTGTGACGTGGCGAGCTGACCCGATCGGCACCTGCATGCTCTATGCCGTCTCTTTCTAAATTAAAAATATGAATAATGTTAACTGATCGTTTGTCATTTCTCTCGGTTTTCTAACGCTGCGCAGTATGTTTTGGAACCACTTCAACACGAGGTAAGAACTGTGATGTGGAGTTGTGCCCTCTTACTGTATACTAGATGTTATATATCTGTTTTATATATGTTGGATTCATTGGCGTATACTAATAATATATCAGTATTTGTATGCATGTTGTTCATTATCGTAGCGTAGTGTGTGTTACCTTACCGTGTCCTGTGAACTTGTGTTCTGCTTTTTATTTATAATGTGTACTCATATTTATAAATCATTTTAAGTACCACCGTAAGTAATATCCAAGGGTTTAAGAATGTTGATTCTCATTCCTAGTTTTAGTAAGTCCACTATTTCTAGAAGTGTCAAAACATAGAAGTAGACATGAAATCAAAGTAGATTCTCCCAAACCTTCCCATGAATTTTGTGAATTGGTAAAATTAGATATTTGTATGATTGACCTCACAAACCTACCACAAAACCCTCAGCACGTACTTGTGTATAGCGTGAAACCGAATAATGATAGTTTAATTTGTTTCCACTGAACTCACAGCTCGAAACTTACTATTAAACGTATTGAATAACATTGGAATAAATGTAAATTGCACCACGAAGTTAATGAAGACCAAATTTCATTAGAAAAAATACTTTCTCTTACTTATCCTACTGGTTTCCTTAATCAAGTCTGCGCTACTGCACACGGTAAAATACCTGAGTAACTGAGGAAAATGGAGTTATAGGTACACGGTCGTGGTAGCGAGGTAGAGTCCGCTGCTGCGAGGGTTTCAGTTCTTGGTCCTTGACTTGTTGTTCCTCTGCCGTAGAGTGCGTGTCATGATGGCTTCGTATACTCCAAGAATCCAGGTTGTAGTGAGGAGGAGAGTGTGCAGGAGGGTGTAGTGAGGGAGGATGTAGGATGGTGTAGTGAAGTGTGTAGTGTGACACCTAGTGTGTGTGGTTGCAGCCGCTCGGCCGTGGTCCGCGGGCGCGTGGTGACGGGCCTGGGCGCGGGGCTGGTGGGCGCGCGCGTGTCCACCGCCACCCCGCTGGAGGGGTTCACGCTGTCGCGCGAGGACGGCTGGTTCGACCTGCTGGTGAACGGCGGCGGCGCCGTCACGCTGCACTTCGGCCGCGCGCCCTTCAAGCGCTCCTCGCAGGTCGTCTTCGTGCCCTGGAACGAGGTACGTAACCGTGCGACATGCGACGTATAAACAATGTCAATGTTTACTCAAATCTTGGCCTGGGTGATAATCGCACCCAATGCAGTTACATAACCAAATACAGGCCACAGGTACATAATATATTTGAAATACAGGGTTATTGGTGATCAGCCTGCATTCTTTTGAGGGCGGGCATGTTAAGTTTAAAAAAACATTTGTTTTCCATTTAAAATAGAAGAAGTGTATTTTCCCGGTATATAAACAACGATCTCTTTGTAGCAAGAGTGCACGCACTCTTTAACGCTCGATAAAAGAAGTGCTGACGTGAATAGAGCTAAACAGTGCTAAAGAGGACAACAGAAACTAAAAACAATGTTTGAGATATGAATTGAGTTTTAACAGAAGTTTTAGATCAAGTATTGTACGTTTAAATAAACAGAACATGCCTTAAACGGGTGTAGGTTGATTACCAGTAACCCTGTATTTTTGCCTAGATATTGTATTGCTCAATGCTTCTTCACACAAAACATATTAATTTTAATTAGAAGTACCTGGCACTGAACAAACATTATTAACACAAATATCGTCATGAGTTAGAATCGAACCCAATATGAGAAAACACATGTAGATATCATTACCACTCAGAATCGATAAAAAATACTGCTGGAATGCTTCCCCGCCACAGAGAATGTAGGAGGGAGGGACTGTTAGTCTTACGTTTCCGGACCTGATGTTCTGAGTGATATTAGTATACTTAGCTCATAAGGCTGCCCTTTGTTGTAATAGGCGTTACGTCTACATAATCAAATTCAACATTGATTTTCTTAAAAACTTGTATATGATAATGGAGTGGGTAAGCAAGGAAGTAACAAAGAGATTAAATTCAAGGTACAGAGAAAATAGCGATCCTGGCCAAGCTCGCTTTCCATTTCAAAGTTTAGTAAGACAGGGATCGTCCTGATCATTGTACCTATACCTCTCACTTATTCTAAAATGATGAGGATGAAAGTTTATCAAATATGTATAGTAAAGTTTAAGCTTTGTTCCAATCTATTGATAATTCATGTCGCGTTTAAAATTACATCTAAGTTAGGTTAGAAGTGATACCGGTGTCTCGCCCACGCGCGAGCCGCGGCTGCTCCTACCGCGAGATACCCCAAACTTGATCGATCCTAAATTATTCCCAGAAAGGTTAATTTACTGTCAATATTAACATGTCGTCAACAGCCCGAAATACACGACCTTGATTAGAACAAGTCGGTAACGAGTCTAGAGAACTTATCAACTAGTTATAGGGCGCCCTTAAATAAGTTAGCACACGTCATTAGCTGGGATCTAGATGTAGACGGTCCTTAATAACCCGCCGAGTGAACCGAACTTCGTATGAAGCGATTTAAAGTTTTTTCGCGAAGCAAACATGCGAAGCGACGATTAAAGCTGTATTACGCTTTTTACGACTCAATTATTTCGTTTAAAACTTTATTTCCCTGAGATTGGGGGCCGCGGTCGGCGGGACATTTGTTTCGTGCCTGAGTCCGTGCTCCTATGGAGACCATTAAACCCAGCTAAGTTTACTTGTTCGGCCATACACGAAACTAACTCGTAAAATGCTTGAATAAACTGCCATTACCATTAATTATAATTGAACTTAACTCACTCGTTAACAATGAACCGAAAGGTTCATTCATAGTTCATTGTCGTCTCAGTAAGTAGGTACCTATAATACACGATAAATCCCACAAATATTATATATGTATATTATATATAAATATTATATATATGTCAAGTATACTAGTTTGGATTATAATCTTGTAGGTACATGATGATGTATATCTATGTAATCTTGTATATACGCACGCAAGAAATTAATACTTCTTCTCTTTATTCCTCGTCTTAAGTCCAACTTCAACCGTAGCATAGATAATATCTTCTCATATATTCGCAAAAATATTAACTTGGAGTTAGTTACAATGTGTGCCAAAGTGTTGACTAGCTTACTTCGGGGTTTCGATTTTTCATGACGGTGTCCCACGCATCATAAATTTTACTCTAACTTTTCTAAACACCCCAAAAGGTTTCATAATTGATTGATTGGATAATGGGTAAACACCGCAGCGGCGCGGCGTTAGGGTAGGGCGCAGGGACCGCCGCGCCGCAAGCGCAAGAGTCCCTTTGTGTTCAGTCTGCAACTGAGCCCCGCTCATTGAGCGTACAAATCAAAAAAAATCTCACCCAGGGCACAGATCAGAAAATAGTTACTTCGTAACCCAGGGTGCAAGTAGGTATGTATTGCTAAAAGCAGCACCGGATAAACCATTTACAGAAGGGTTTATATCGTTGCAGAGAGGTACAAATAAGTTGTAACAGATAATGTGACGGCGACGTGTGTGTGGTCCCCAGGTGGTGATCATCGACGAGGTGACGATGACGACGGCGGACGAGAAGGGCGCGGGCGGGCCCCCGCAGGCGTGCCTGGCGCACGACTACGACGCTATGAAGCCCGTGGTGCTGGCCACGTGGAAGCACGGCTTCCAGGGCTCCTGCCCCGACAAGAGCGCCATCCTCGCGGAGTCGCAGGTAAGCACGGCACACTAACTCCCTGACACATTCTTCTTAAAACATTTTTTTTCAATCAATGTGAAACTTTTTGTCTCTTTATTGTTGTAATTTGTTGGTAATATTGTCAAGAGAAAAATAGCCAGTACCTATACACAAACTATCAAAATAACTAAATATGTTGTTTATTTTTGGGTTAGTCCATCAGTTTATTCATTTTGTAATGGACTCTTTGTAAAATCTACCTTGGTCAGTTATTATACCGCCTAGCAGTAATGCGCAAAGAAACACTGTGTCTCAGTCTGAAGGGTACTGATTTCAGAGAAATTGCAAAGCATAGAGATAAAACATCTTATATCGGGTGGCGAGCATAGTGCAGTAGCCGATAATCCCTTTGGACTCTTCATGTTCAATAGCTTCGTAATACAGAACTGTTATGAGCAGGCGTGATGCTAACCAACATACACGTGTCTTATACGTCTCGTCACTTACTATAAAAAGTTTAATTTAAGTGATATTTCTAGACAAGCGCGTTCATCGCTCGTCGCATAATCAGGGGATACAACGGCCAAGTGCAAATCTATTACCAATAATGAGATATTAGAATTGAAAGTAACTGTTGCTAGTCTTACAGAACTGACCTTGATTTTGTACTTGAATTCCAGGTGGTGCAAGAGAGCCTGCAGATTCCCGGCACGGGCCTGAACCTGGTGTACCACAGCTCGCGCGCCGCCGGCTACCTGTCCACCATCCAGTTGCAGCTGACGCCGGAGAAGGTTCCTCCCACGCTGGCCCTCATCCACCTCCGCATCACCATCGAGGGCATCCTCTTCGAGAAGACCTTCGAGGCGGACCCGGTCATCAAATTCACTTACCCATGGAACCGGCTGAACGTGTACCGACAGAGAGTGTACGGAGTGACCACGGCGCTCGTGAAGGTCGGCTACCAGTACACCGACTGCAAGGACATCATCTGGAACGTGCAGACCACGAAGCTGAGCGGACACGACATGAGCATTTCCGACGTCGGCGGCTGGAACCTGGACATACACCACCGATACAACTTCCACGAAGGTACACATTCCACGTTTTTAACTTATTTTCTTTATTCATATACCAAGATCCTTAGCTAGGTTGTAATTCGATTCTGAGATCGTCAATTAATCCAGATTCCCCAGATTTGGTTAAGCCTGAGCATTGAGAACTGCCTGATAGATATCTCCGGTACAGTTTTAAGTCAACGTTTGTCATCTGAACAATAGTGCTACATTTAGACAGAACATCACAGACAATGCAGTCATATTAGAGTTCAGAAAATGATTGGTTTCTTTCCAGCTTCTTGGAAATTTCACCATACAGTTGTAGATTTATCCCAACCAATCACAAGTTTAAATGTTATTTACAGTTACAGAGATATCGGTAGGTCTCTTTTAGCGTGTAGTACTTATCATTTGAATATTTCTTAAATTCCAGGAATACTCCAAAAGGGTGACGGCGCGAACATCTACCTGAAGCACAAGCCGCGGCTCATCATCACGACGATGGGCGACGGGCGGCAGCGCGAGCTAGAGTGCGCGGGGTGCGCCGGCGCCGCCGCGCGCGCGCGCCTGCTGGCGCCCGTGGCGCTGGCGGCCGCGCCCGACGGGGCGCTGTACGTGGGGGACTTCAACCTCGTGCGCAAGATCGGCACCGACGGCTCCGTGCGGACCGTCGTCAAACTCAAGTGAGACCCTTTACTGTCTTATCGGACATTTTAAACAGAAAGATTTGCTCATCAAAACATGATGAAATGCAGCCTATGTATCGAAGCCAGATATCAGACACCGGGGCAACGTCTCATATTTAATTTTTCCAGTTATTAATCTTTTTAACGTTGACGGTTTGGTTATGGTGCATTAACTGTTGCGTTACTGTTTCCAGCGCGACCCGAGTGTCGTACCGCTACCACATGGCGCTGTCGCCGCTGGACGGCACGCTGTACATCTCGGACCCGGAGTCGCACCAGATCATCAAGGTCCGCAACACGGACGACTTCAGCGAGCCCGAGCGGAACTGGGAGACCGTGGTGGGGTCCGGCGAGCGCTGCCTGCCCGGCGACGAGGCGCACTGCGGCGACGGCGCGCTGGCCCGGGACGCCAAGCTCGCCTACCCCAAGGGCGTGGCGGTCTCCATCGACAACGTCCTCTACTTCGCGGACGGCACCAACATCCGGATGGTCGACCGGGACGGCATCATCACCACTGTCATCGGCAACCACATGCACCGCGCGCACTGGAAACCGATCCCCTGCGAGGGCACGCTCAGCGTCGAGGAAGTACATCTGAGGTGGCCGACGGAACTCGCCATCAATCCGTTGGATAACAGTCTGCATATCATCGATGATCATATGATCCTGCAGATGGCACCGGACGGTCGTGTTAAAGTGATAGCCGGCCGGCCGCTCCACTGCCCGTCCCCGCTGACCGGGTACGACATGGAGCTGGCAACGTACGCAACATTAGTCATGCCGCAGAGTATAGCCTTCGGTGCCGCCGGGGACCTCTATGTGGCCGAAAGTGACTCGCAAAGAATTAACAGAGTGAGATTGATCACGACCGACGGCAAGATTTCTCTCTACGCGGGTGCGGAGTCCAAATGTAACTGTCTAGAGAGAGGCTGTGACTGCTTCGAAGCCGACCATTTCTTGGCTTCCAATTCGAAATTCAACACGATATCTGCCGTGATCGTCAGCCCCGATGGTATAGTTCATATCGCAGACCAAGCCAACTACAGAATACGTTCCGTGATGGCCAGTATCCCCGACGCCAGTGGAGCCAGGGAATACACTATTTATTCCCCCGACACGCAAGAAATCTACATCTTTAATAGATTCGGCCAACACGTGATGACGAAGAACATTCTGACGGGTGAAAACAACTATGTATTCACTTATACTGTCAACACCAGCAACGGAAAACTCAGTACAGTGACGGATGCTGCTGGAAATAAAGTGTTCCTCCTCCGGGACTATTCCAGTTTGGTAAACTCTATCGAAAACACCAAGGGCCAAAAATGCAGGTTGAAGATGTCCAGAATGAAAATGTTACAGGAACTTCGAACGCCGGACAACTTTAACATGACCTTCGACTACCACGGAACGACCGGTCTTTTGAAAGCGAAATACGACAGCACCGGGCGAAGTTACATCTACAAATACGATGAGTTCGGACGGCTGACCTCAGCCGTCACTCCCACTGGAAGAATTATTACTCTGACGTTCGACCTCAGTGTCAAAGGTGCTACGGTGAAAGTGAGTGAGAACAACAGGAAACCTATTTCGATTTTAATCAAGGGTTCGTCGGTAAATACTAAAGTAGGAGAGTCTGAAAAGAAGACAATAATTTCCACGGACGGTAGTATCTCGACCAGTATGCCTTGGGGTCACGTCATCTCCACGGATACAGTGCCATACACGATACTTTCCGAAATCGATCCAATCCTGGGTGAAAGCTATCCTGTCCCAGCCAAGCAGAGAACCGAGGTCGGCGGAGATTTAGCGAACAGGTTCGAATGGCGATACTTCCTCCGACGTTTGGTGTCCAACAAAGGCAAGGGGAGCAAAGCAGTGGCCCAAATAGGACGCAAGTTACGAGTGAACGGTGAAAACCTTCTTACCCTCGAATACGACCGTGATTCCTCAACAGTAGCCGTATTTATGGACGACAAAGTGGAACTGCTGAATGTTACCTACGATCGGACGGCGAGACCTGTCAAATGGGGACCGAGAAACGATATATTTGCCGAAGTAGAGCTCGAATATGATAGATTCAACAGGCTCACGAGATGGAGTTGGGGAGATTTGAATGAGACCTACGGTTTTGACAGAGCTGGTCGACTACACGAGATTCGTTACGGAGATGGTTCTTCCCTGGCCTATTCATTCAGAGACATGTTCACAAGCTTACCGTTAAAGGTGACTACACCGAGAGGAAGCGATTACCTCCTCGACTACGACGACTCCGGTGCTCTTCAAAATTTAACGACTCCCCGAGGCCATATCCACACTTTCGCTCTTATGACGTCACTCGGCTACTTCAAATATCAGTACTTCTCACCGATGAACCGGCATCCGTACGAAATTCTGTACAATGATGATGGTCACATTCTAGCAAAGATCTTCCCTCATCAATCTGGTAAAATTCTCTACGTATACGACAGTACCGGCAAGTTGGAGACAGTTCTAGCGGGAGCGTCGGCCATACGATACGCCTACCACGAGAACACACATCTCGTGAAGAACGTCGAAATCACGGACCCCGAGTATGAACTGAAACAGGAATACAAGTACCACGCCGGCATACTCAAGGACGAAAAGATGAAATTCAATTCAAAGAGCGGTTTCAATAATGCCCACTTCAAATACCAGTACGATGGTAACGCCCGGCTTTCGACCATTGACGCGAACATCAATAGCAAAGAAATGCCACAGTTAAGGCTAAAATACAATCAGAACCTGGGTAGCCTCGAATCCGTCAGCGACCTGCGGATATACAGGAACACGTTCAACCGGTCCGTGATGCAAGACACGAGCAAGCAATACTTCACGATCACCGACTACGACGACCACGGCCGGATCAAAACCGTCCTCATCAACATCAAAGCCTTTGATGTCTTCCGGCTGGAGCTCGAATATGACGTCAGAAATAGGATTAAAACGAAAAAGATGATGATCGGGGACACGTCGTCCGTGACGAGAATCAGTTACAACTACGACGGTCACCTTATGGAGGTGATCGGCTCCGAAGACGACTGGAAGTACAACTACGACGAAAACGGCAACGTGATCGGAGTCATCGACCATGGGGAGAAACGGTACCTCGGGTACGACATCGGAGACCGGGTCGTGCAGTACGGTGACGTCGAGTTCAGCAGCTACGACGGCCGAGGGTTCGTCATCAGGCGCGGCGAGCAGAAATACCGGTACAACTCCAGAGGCCAGTTCGTCCACGCTTTCGAAAGGGACAAGTTCCAAATGTGGTACTACTACGACGATAGAAGTAGACTGGTCGCGTGGAAGGACGACAAGGGTAACATCACCCAATTCTTCTACACCAACCCTCAGACCCCGAACCTCATCACACATATGCACTACCCGAAATCCGAGAAGACCGTCCGATTCTTGTACGACCAGAAAGATTTCCTCACCTGCATAGAGACCGAGGAGCAGAGGTTCTACGTAGCAACGGACCACAACGGCTCTCCTCTCGTCGTATTCGACGTCAACGGCGAAATTATAAAGGAAATCAAGCGCAGCCCGTTCGGAAAGATAGTGAAAGACACGAACTCGGCGTTCTACATCCCGGTGGACTTCCACGGAGGCATCCTAGACTACAACACGAATTTGATTTACTTGGAGAACCGGCTGTACGACCCCGTGGTGGGGCAGTGGATGACGCCGAGCTGGGAGCACCTGTCCACGAAGCTGAGCCTGCCGACGGACATCTTCATCTACCGGTTCAAGAACAACGACCCGGTGAACGCGCACCAGCACGTGCCGTACATGACGAGCCTGAGCAGCTGGCTGCGGCTGTACGGGTACGACCTGGCCAAGATGATGGGCTCGCAGTACATCACGGAGATGATCTTCCAACCGCGCACGGCCGTCGCCGCGGCCGCGCTCGCGCCCGACTTCGGCGTCATGTCCGGCCTGCAGTGCATCATCGAGAAGGTTACTATTTGATACATTTCTTATATATAGCATTTTAGTATTCTTATTAAAACAATTTTTTGACAAATTTAAATTTTGACTTTAGACCCTTCAAAAACGCGCTGTAATACTGTGTTCGTGCTGCTTTAATGTGGTCTTTCTTGTAGAAGAGAGTTCCTTCCGCAAATTAAGTATGATCATAAAATATTTAGATTCCTGTAACTACATGTAGCATAAGCAGCCGACTCAGGATCTTCTGTCACAATGAGATTGTTTATAGATCTAGATCATAATCCATTAACAAAGCCAAGTACAGGCTGGCCGAACATACCGGTTTCCTCACGATTTATCCTGTGATCGTTAAAGCCAGTGGTGATAACAAATGAATGATGTAGGTAGGTACATCGCCACTTAATAAATACTCAGAGATGGTACAATTGAAATGGATACAATTAGGTATATACTATTTCAGTCAGACAGCATCTGAAGCCTCATTTCTATTGTAGGTGAACGACAAGCTGGCCGACATCGAGTTCGTCCCGACGCCGCTGCTGAAGATGGAGCCCATCACCCGCAACCTGCTGCCGCGCGTGTCGTACCGCCGCGGCGTGTTCGGCGAGGGCGTGCTCATCTCGCGCGTCGACGGCAAGGCCTTCATCAGCGTCGCCGACGGCGCCAACTCCGTCGTCGAGGACGTCATCACCACCGTCTTCAACAACTCGCACTTCCTCGACCTCCACTTCACCATCCACGACCAGGATGTCTTCTACTTCGTCAAGGATAACGCTCTCAAGATCAGAGACGATATGGAGGAGCTGAGGCGGCTCTCCGGCAAGTTCAACGTGTCGCAGGACGAGACCAACGACCAGGGATCAGAGGTGAGTGGCGCTTTCGACTTCTCCTTTTCTTAATCTCAGACTTCCACAAAAAACGATTGGACAACGAACCACGGTGATATTTCCTTGGTAGAGCCATATGCAATAAACAATAAAACAAATGTGAACCGTCGTTATATTGAGTCCATTGGTGTCCAACGTTCTATGTGTCAGAGACCACGCAGAAGACTGTAGATGTTTGGTACAGAGAGCGTGTGGTTCGTGGTAATCAAAGGTTTGGCTCCACATCTGTACACTCAAAATGTAAGATACGCAGGCCCAGTGGATATTCCCTGATCCATACTATCTGCGTGTCTTGAAATGGAAAGCGCTATGGTTTCTTCTAGGTATGCAGGCTTAATCGTGGACTGTATCGCCGTCTAACATCAGGTGTAACGATGGTTAAGAGATCTATTAGTTAGAGATATCTATTCCCCCTGATCTTGTAAAGATAAAGAATAACAGTTGTCCCTGCCAATATAATCGTGTGAGAGCGGGTGGTGGTGGTGAGAGCAGGCAGTGACCGGTTTGGGTTGCAGGTGCGGGTGCACGCGGTGGGCGGCGCGGGCGCGCAGGCGGTGCTCGTGCTGCGCTACGGCACGGAGCCGGCGGCGGAGCGGGCGCGGCTGCTGAAGCACGCGCACAAGCGGGCGGCCGCGCGCGCCTGGGAGCGGGAGAAGGCGCTGGTGGCGGCGGGCTGGGAGGGCCGCGCCGCCTTCACCGAGGAGGAGAAGGAGGAGCTCATCTCGCACGGGCTGGTGGACGGCTGGGCGCCGCGCGACGTGCACTCGCTGGCGCGCTACCCGGCGCTGGCCGACGACCCCGCCAACATCGTGTTCGTGCGCGAGACGCGTCGCAAGCGGCGCAAGTCCGGCCGCGCGCGCCACCGTCTGCGGACCTAAGCGGTCGGCCGCGCCGCCAGTCTGACCGCGCGCGCCACCGTCTGCGGGCCTAAGCGGTCGGCCGCGCCGCCAGTCTGACCGCGCGCGCCACCGTCTGCGGACCTAAGCGGTCGGCTGCGCCGCCAGTCTGACCGCGCGCGCCACCGTCTGCGGACCTAAGCGGTCGGCCGCGCCGCCAGTCTGACCGCGCGCGCCACCGTCTGCGGACCTAAGCGGTCGGCCGCGCCGCCAGTCTGACCGCGCGCGCCACCGTCTGCGGACCTAAGCGGTCGGCCGCGCCGCCAGTCCGGCCGCGCGCGCCACCTTCTGCGGGCCTATGGGCCGCGCGCGCCACAACTCCGGCCGCGCCTAGCCGCGGAGGCGGGAGCGAACTCACAGGGTAACGCGAAGCTCCCGAACCACGACGAACCGAACCAAAATACTCGTGCGAATGCAACTTCACAATCTCGATTCGATATTATTTTAAGTAGTGTTAGACTCTCAGCCCCGAACGGTCGCGTCGCGGCAGTCGGTTAGATCGCATCGTTTGTCCGACCCGTGTATTCCTATCACGTTTTAGCCAAATATTTCGTTCTCCCCGTACTTTAGGTATTTGTAAATAATGAAAATAATGATATTTTATTCTTGTAGGCGTTCCTTTTTTAATGTTAGACCTAAGGTCTTCTCCCTTCGCAATACTGTCTAAGCAATACTTTATGATTCTTCGGTAACCGTAGAGAGCGGCGGTAGCGCCCGTGTAGCCGCGGAGACGGCATGCGTGCACTCGGCAGCGTTGTGCAATACTCCGTACGTAGGTTACGTTAGGCGAGGACTTTTCGCTGACTTATCACACGACACGTGTTTTTTTGAGACTGACTTTTTTTACTTTCTATCTTTGTAAATGCACCCGCGCCTCCTCCCGGCGGTGCGGGCTGCGGTAGTTATCCCCTAGGTAATGATAGCTCAGCGAGAAGCGTGAATTTGTAATTGAATAAAAAGTAGATATTTTATAGTATATGTCCATAAATGTGTATCATTTAAATTGTGGTGTCTATTCTGTGTTAGAGTACTGATTGAATGATAGTGACTGAGTGATATGTGGAAGATATTTTTTACTAAATTGATAGAGTATAGCGAGGGAGGGCGGCGCCGCGGCCCGGTCGCCGGTGGCGGGCCGGTCGCCGGCCGGTCGCAGGCCGGTCGCCGGCCGGTCGCGGCCGGGCGACGGCCGGTGCCGGGCCGGACCCGGGTCCGGCGTCGCGGTTCGCCAGAAGGTGATATTTTTGCAAAATGTGACTAAACGAAGCAATACACTGTAATGTAATACGTCTTATTCTTTATTTAGTATTCATAAGATGTAATGTTTAATTTTAAAGTAATATATTGATGAATATATATATTATATATATTTATCGTGAACGTAGGTTATAATTTCGCGGTGATATTTCGAGCGGTATAGTTATCTTTTACGATGTATAAAGAATTCTAATTTGTAAATAGGTACTTAACAAATGTAATCTGTAAAAATATTGTACATATCTTTACGCTTGGATTATTTATAATGTAAACCAGAGTCGAGCGGCCAATGGCTGCCGGCGCGCTCCGCTTCTAGAGTTTGGTTAGACAGCTTCCCGCGGCCCCCGTGCCGCTAGCGCCGCTCGCGCCGCGCTGGCTGCGACCGGCCGGCTTCAAGCTTGACAAACAGCGCCGTACCTACCAGTCATACCGCCAATTACGAACAGCGACATAGGAGCCGTTCAAGTATTACGTAACGCAATATTTACATATTTTAAAGCCCTCTTTGTAAGGCACTATAACTTTTTTTGCGCCACTCACTCTCCCTAAACGTTACATAACATCAAAATCACTATTTATATACAAATTCACAACACAAGTTGTTTAGATATTTAATTTAGACATTTAGTTAACTTTGTAGTTTTTTAAGAAAAAAAAGTTACCTCCGTAACGCACCGTAACGTTTTACTAGACACCGTGTCTCCCCAAATTCCGTTACGTACCTAATACTTGAACGCTCCCTTACTTGAATCTAATTTCTCGTGAGTATTGTAACTTGCATAGTCCCGATTGACGAACTAAAACGCTCTTGGCTTTGATATCTCTTTCTTTTTGCTTGAAATGAAAGAGAGAGCTACATCCAAGCTACACCCATTCTATTTCGTCGCTCGGGAATGCTCGGCTGAGTCCGGTACCGGTCGCTGGCGGCGTCGCGGCGGGTCCGCCCCGCAGCCTGTATAGCGTCGCCCCACATGTCATGTAAGCATGTACAATAATGAAATGAAATATAGAAACTATTCTAATGGAATATGTAATAAAACATTAAAATGTATACGATCTCGTTTCATTTCTCACGAACCCAAAGCGCGAAGAATAAATACTTAGCACGTTATCGCCGCATAACGCTAACAAATACCTACATGATATGATGGCATTGTTTAGATTTTTCAAACATTTGGTAGCGTCACTCGACAATAACGTAGATGTTGCGTATTCGTCCTTCCCCTATTGTGATACACATCACACGATCATTGTTGCAATAGTTACATACTCGTACCTAAAGAACACTTCTAATCTCTCCCCGTAAAATGGTAAAACCGTTAGATTACAATCTACCGCCGTCAGATTATAAACCAATCTAACCTGACCTACCATGGTTTTATAAAATAATCTAACGTGTTTTATTGTATTGCAATTATACGGTGACATAAAATATTCCGAGAGCTAAAAGCACATTTTGTGTAGATATTTGGGCAAGCTGAAAACTTGTCACATTCATTTTGCCCCGCTACGCAGCGGCCAGATCTGCAGATCCGTGTTGGGGTATCATTTATGAGAGATTTGTGATAAGTTTTCAGTTTGCCTAAAATACCAAATACCCAAAATTTCCTACCAGCTATCGGAACATATATATTTTAACGGAATATACTATAATATCATACCGGAGCAGTTGGCAGGTCTTAATGAAAAAAAGTTCAAAAATGTTGTAAAGGCCTATTTAATGGACAAAGCGTATTACAATGTTGATGACTTCATTAAAGATAAAACTGTATGGAAAAAGAGTATATCACAAAGAATATTATAATTACCGATTAAGAATTTTACATGACATTTAAATTTTGTATTCTGATTGTATCCAAGCACTTTTATTTTTATTGTATCTTTCACAAAGCCCTTTTACAGCTGCTTAATACGGACAAGGCCTCTTTACAGCCGCTTACTTTAAATGTTGACATTTTTGATAATTGTGTATTTAAACTATTTTATTTTTTGCCATTGACGTTACCAAGTTTTTCATGTAAAATAATGGTTCGAAGAAATAAATTTAAATTGAACGTTTGTACGATGTTAACCGACACTATGAATCGGTAGCGAAAGATTTCAGCACACCAGTCTGACGAGTACGTCAGTAACACGTAGGTACCTACGTGCCGCGTGCAGCCGTGCGGCGGCCGAGGGGCTACCTGTTGGAACCGTGCACGTCCGAGAGTTGCTCTGTTCTGGACCAGTTCGCAAAATACCTCACATGTTATCTACTAATGATTAAATATATAGATACGAAAGTATAGATGTTTGTTACTAAATCACCCCGGAACGGCTAAACGGATAGGAAATTGCCAATAATTTAAAACACAGAATATAGTCTGGAATAACACATAGCCTACTTTTTATCATGGGAAACAACGGGAACGGGAACAGCGGGGCGCCGCTAGTTGTAAAATAAACCAAAAGCTGTCATTGACGGTAGGTATACAATTATATAGAAAGTGCAGCGAAAGTGACGGGTGAAGTCAGTGATAGTTTTTGAAGTGAAAAATTCTTTTGGCGCACCTCAGACAGATTTTTCGTGGGTTTTTGAATTGAATTCTAGCGTCACGCTCGGGAATAATAAGAAATTTTCGGGTGTGAACTCGGGACCACGGCCATGGGCCATCTAGAAATGCGTCAGCATTTCCCATGGTCATGGCCACGCCCTCCGGTTTCACCCGCATAGTTTCTAAAGTGAGCTATTAAGTTCCGAGTCATAAGTTTTCACTTCTATCGGCAGTTCCTATGACTGCCAATTTTTTGTTCTATGAATAATTGATAGGTTTATCTATACATATATACTATATACCATCTCCCGTGCGGTCTACACTACCTTTGTTACAGAGGTCTAGAAATAAAAGATTTAGTTGGAAATTATAAAAATATTTATTTAGCATAAAATATCTAATACGGTTAAGTATAAAACTAGTGATATGTCACTTTAGAACAGCTTCGAAACAAACAACTGGAGTTCCTCCTACGTCTTCAACTATATCTATATTAATACTATAACATCAACGCTATAACACTGGATACTTGTGGTCTGATAACCATAATATGCGGCCTCTTATATCATCCCGACGTAAAACAAAATATTATAACATTTCACACTATACAAATATACACGTTTAAAATATTAACCAGTAACTACCCTGACTCACAATGCAATCGGATTGATTTCGACTCGGAATCAAATCTCTCGGTATTAATTTTCTTCGTTTAGACAGAGACTAGGATCGTTATTCCGTGCAGGAATTGGTCCGACTGTGTTGAGAATCAGCAGTCAGAATCTGGATAACTTTTCCAGAACCGAAAATAGCGATATTATTTACATTAGCTACTTTAACTATAAACTCTACAATTGCGCAAAAACTGTCGCACCGTCTGATCCCATACTGTGCGAAGCAGTTGATTTTAATTGCATATTTAAATTTAGTTAGTTCCTTAGTACAAATGTTTCCAAACTACGGGAATAAATATAGTCAGTCTATCTAAATAAAGCTAGTGTGCATCATTTATTTCCCGTCTTGTGCTGCTACTTCTACACATCTGTGATAAAAATGTTGCTGATGCGTTTGCATTTTTAAGCGCATTGTTTAACGTAGAGGGCTTATGAAAAACAAACCACCTTTATTAGGCGGTATAGCCGCTATACTACATCTACTGTTGCGACAAACCATGTTCCACGGCTTAATCCAAGCACCTTTTCATGAGCATGGAGTGTAAAATTCACTAGAGAACAATATCAACATTCCTATTTTTTTATTTTGATACACAGCAAGCGGTCATGCTCTTCTATCGCCCTACATCCTTACAATAATGAGTAT
The DNA here is from genome assembly GCA_963693475.1 of Ectropis crepuscularia. Lineage (NCBI taxonomy): Eukaryota > Metazoa > Arthropoda > Insecta > Lepidoptera > Geometridae > Ectropis > Ectropis crepuscularia. The sequence continues at coordinate 31,480,872 of OY856343.1, forward strand.
GGCTTTCCAATTGGTATTTATAATAACAGACGACATAGGTAGATACAGTTCGAAAGCTCCACGAAAATGGTTACGTGACGAACCATATGCGAGCGTGTAGACAGTAGTGAAGTGGATATTATTTTTATAATTTCCGTTCTCGCGGGTGCGGTGTTCGAGCTCGACTGGCCCGTTCGGTCGTGTTGCGTAGCACACAGGTGGGTGTGCGGTGTGAGGCGCACCATGTCCGACCGTGTTAGTTGCATTCATTTCAAATTAACGAAAATATAAATAAGTCCACGCTGAAAACATTAGAGGACTTTCAGAGTAGTTTTTATGTTCTAACGCAATACTTTGTTTTAATATATACTTCATGATAATTATACTAAGTTAAGACTGTTGTGACTTTTAGATAACTATGTACTTAAGAATATATGTTTCTATGTTTTGACGCAATATTATTTCCGTACTAACATTAAGTATTTTTTATATTAATTTAAAAAGTTTTGACAAATACAGTTTTACATTATTTGTAGAATGGTATCGATTTGTATAACGCGCCCTAAGCCCATAGTAGATCCAGAACGGACTACAACACACTAGCCCCGTCTGTTGCTGCACCTCTCTCTGCCCATGGCATAATTAAAATGACTTAACGACTCCTTTCCCACATAATACTACTCAACATTATACACATAAAACACTCAGTCAAATCGGCAAAGATCATAATTATAATCTTTGCCGATTTGAAACAAATAACTTAAGGTTAATTAAATAGCAAGACATTGCACAAAGTACCGATACATGTAAATCTAATTCCTATAAATACGAACATCCATATGGCATGAGAAAAACAATAAAAATATTTAAACTCTACAACTACAAAACACATAAATTAACTAAACTAAAACTTATTGGTTTAAATTCCGGCAAAAACTAGATTTATTTGACAACATTCAAACTGTTAGTCTCCGGTTCGATTACATAAATTAAATTAAAAACCAAATAATTTTAGTGTTGTCAAAAATTTTGTCAGTTTGTACCAAAATCTAAACCATTTCATATTTATTATTTACTAAAGTATAACAAATATTTGTAGTTTCATAGGACTGCGCATAACGCCTACACTACACAAAAACATTGTTAGTGCGGACAACTTTTACAGAGGGACAAAACTAAATACCGCGGAAAATCGATCTTTTCATTTTATCGATTGCAATTCGAATAGAATCGGTTACAATTCAATTCGTTTTGAACTACTACCCTCTATATTTCACGCGTGGTGCCTCAGTAAAAGACTAACAGCTAATGATAAGTAGACCTGCTACCTGCTAGCCTGCTACCCATATGAGTCAGCTACCTACGTACGGGCGTTCTAAGTAAGCTTACATTACAAATTACCCTCTATATAAAATGCAGTTTATCTCAATAGCTTCATAAATTGTTTTTTTTTTCGTAATTATAACATTACTGCTCAGTAAACTATGTGAATTACTTTAACTTTTTTCACTAAACTACGCATAACATCAAAATACAAAGCAAAGACTCGCTAAAGATGCTACACGTCAAGGCTGTCATCTCACACTCATATCCTAACGTAGTTGGAAATATGAAATAATTTCCATCCGATTATAATTTTGGTAGAAAATTTTCTGAGCCAACCAGACATTTTCATAGCACCTAAGGTCCGCGTTCGACCAACTCGCCTGAAGGTAAGCGACACGAAGCAGTGTGCTCAAATTTAGTGGTATCCAAATTTTATAAAACTACATTGATCTCTTTTCAGCAAATTATTCCACATGACTTCGACCTTTAATACATGTTTTTAGACCCCTCGAAAGGTATTATACAAAACCTATTGTATTGTCTTCAATCATTTAATTTACTATTATCAGTGCTTCAACTACTAAGTAAAACCAAAACGAAATTATCATGATTACCTATCAAGTTTTTTTTTATATCTAAAGGAAAAATGTAAATTTTGTTTATTTTTAACTTGTGATAAGTTTAAGTACAAAACTGGACGGATAGAAATAGGTAGAAGAGCGAATAATACGTTCCTAATTCTCTGCACTCCGCGCTATCACTACACTAAGACTACGCTGCCACAAAAATATATTATCCCCCCCCCCACCCCCTCCCGCTCCGATCCCTGGGGGGTTTGGCTACACGATTATAATTGCCATCGTTAAGTCATATTTTCAATTATAGTTATTTTTCTTCTGCAACAAGATACAACTTACGTTTTTTTAGTAAAGGATGTAAGATAGGTGTGAAAGGTGGTGGGAACTTATTGAATTATTTTCTTTTTAAAAAAGTATTACTTAAATATGTATATTGACAACTGTATATAATCTCATAAGCCACTGAAACCACCTCGCGTAATCTTGACATAATTTTCATGGTATTGTATTCAGTTCAGTTCAATTGTTTAAATAAAGTATCTATGTGTGACCACAAAGTATTTCATTCGTTTAGACTACTTACGAGCTGATTGTAATGAAATCGATACCCATTTAGGACTCGCCTTTGTCTCATGATTATATAAGTTTTTTCTTTATCTGGGTGTTTCTACGTATCGTAAGTATGTAATATATCAGATATTTCATATGAGCCATTTACAAGTACAAATTCTTTTGTACACATAATAGTAAGTTTTTTGACAAACGATATTATTATCAGTAATCTGACCCCGTAGTACAAGATTTGTTTAGTTTGTGGTTAGAAAGTGTGTGAAATATGTTCTTAATAATATATAGCACGGTTACGTCAGCATAGTACGTCATAGATATCGTCAACACAGCCGCTACACTACTGTGCGCCGGAGCACGAGGTACCCAGATACTAGTTATACTACAGGTACAACTAAGCAAGCTCTCGTTAGAATCTGCTACTTAGTATAGCATCATGGCTGTATTCTAACCTCTATGTGGCAGCCTCTTGCATTGACTATGGTGGCTGAGACACTAGTCTAGTTGACTAGTCGAGGCAGACTACTAATATTTCCGTTAACGCCGCGTAACACTAGCATATGTATGGATATAAGAGCAGCCTCTACATTTGTGTGATTTTTACAAGCTTAGTAAAAATTTAGCAAACGCTGATTTACGTGCGATAACATTATGACTAGTTAGAAATTGGCAACACAGCTCGATGTCAAAGTATCTGTTTTAACGGCCCCATCGGGATGACCAATAAAGAAATCAAAGCCAATTTTGGAAACTCATTCCTAGCTTCATCAGTATAAATATACACTATTCATACTTCTAGCCGATATATGTATGTGTAAATACATGTAATAAATACTTGTAAAATTTAAAAAAACATATGCAACAAACCCGCTGCTAACTGCTATGGAACACTGAGTATAGTTTTAAGGTTTCATGGCTATTCACTGCACTAGTATCATCAGTGACGGGATATTTACATTTATACGTGGTTACATAGCGTAGCGCATGCCTGATGAAAATGCAGTCTGATATACCGTGTATTCCCATGAACATGGTACATGAAAGCATCCAAATAGCTTAAAGCAATAATCAGTGTTATCTCTACACAAGTGGGGAGTTTCTAACACAGGCAGCACACAAACGTCGCTCCTGTACTGTGTACACACCATAAAACCACAGAAAGATTTTTTTATACAATGTGACGAGACGAGCTAGAACGCCTGATGGCAAGCAACCCTTAAAAGGCACTGTGCCATGCAGCTAATCACTGCCCATGCCCTGCATACCCAAAAGACATAAGACAATATATCTTTAATTTGCCTTTTAATATATCTGGAAATATTGCCATTCAAATCGGACCGTGATATTTCCACATTAGGGACCACTCAAGTATTACGTAAGGCAATTTGGGCGTGTCTTGTGAAACGTTACGATGCATCATGGACGTATTTTTTTTTACTCAAAAATAATCAGGAAATTATTATTTCCCTAGATGGCAAATAGTGTGGTGACTTTTAAGTAAAAACGTTCACTTGGATGTCACGTAACGTTTACGAAGAGTGAGAGGAAGGGTAAAAAAAACTGTTAAGGTGCGTTAAGAGCAAGCAAAGCTGGTCGTAGGGGGGGTATTACATATAAAAAAAAATGCGTTACGTAATACTTGACGGTACCTTACTACTTGGCGGTAATAACAAGCTGGGCAAGGCAGCTCGCGGAGGGCGCTAGTGGTCGTCCCGGGTGGAACGGCGCACGGTGAACACCCCCGCTGGGAGCTCCCCCGCTACTGCTCGACGTGCTCCACCGGGCCGGTGATGCGCTCCTGGTGCCGGCTCCACTGGGCTAACAGCTCGGGCTCCACAGCATCCAGGGTCCACCGCTGCTCGTCCCGGGAGGAACACCGCGCGATGAACACGGCGGCTGGAGACAGGGAGTGCTCCAGGCAGTTCTCCCCCGCGCCGTGCCGGATCTGCTGGCTCTCCTGCATACAACCACTCTGCCGTTACCTATACACTGCTTATACATCATAACTACAACTACATTGATCCCAATAACAACGTCAATACAATATGAAATGTGAATCCATTATAGGTCCGATAGTTCTAGCTAATCATTCACACACACACAAACACACATTAATGGGTTAGAAACACAGTTTCAAACTGTACTACACTGTAGCTAATGACCTTATCCCACTTCATTATATACAACAAGATCAGATGTCACGATGTCACGATGAGCACTCTTCCTCATACTCAAGAGGAGAAGGAGACCCTGACTGACCAAGGTTATGGGTCAGGCACCGGGTCTCGTATCCTTACCATCCATGAAGCTCAGGGACTAACATACGAGTCGGTAATCGCAATCAAAATTAAGGCAAACATGAAGCTGCACGAGAGCGCGCCCCACGCGGTCGTCGCAATCTCACGGCACACGGGGAACTTCACATACTACGCTGACGACACCGACGACACCATCGGTCGGTTCGTGCGGCGAGCGTTGGCTGCAACACCGAAGACCATCCGAGAGTTCAATTAGCAGATGGCCATCGAACAGAAATACAGTCGTGGTGGTGGCGCTGAGCCGGTAGGAGGCGACTTAGAAAATAAAATAGATCTAGAATGAGAATGGAAATGTTCCCTACTTTATTTCTTCTCCTGATGACAAAGGTCCCTTGTCATTTGTTACAAGGGTCTAGTGTCCCGGAGTCCGTGAAGTTGCTAGATTGAAATAAATAAAGTCACGGAAGAAACCAGTGAACTAAGATCCGTGATGGGTAATGACACCGACCTGGTGGTACCGCCACAGCTGGTTCCCGCCGCCCAGGTGGCAGGAGAACAGCCGCACCGGGCTGCGCGGCGCCGCCTCCGGCAGGTCCCAGCACATGTTCCGCTCCGAGCTCCTGCCAGCGGACAATATCACTCTTACAGTTGTTGACCTGTATCCCTCACGTAACTTGGTATAGTGGCCGGCAAACAAGTTGAACCAAAATTGACATGGAAGGGGAAAGTTCGCGCATGTACACTTCCACCAAAGAGACCTTAAAAACATTTCTGCGCAGCCATGCGCATCTAACTTCATTGGGTCAACTTGTTTGCCGGCACCTATATTTAGTGTACATCTAATACAGGATTATTTTTTTTGCTAATAGAAAAGATTTTACTTAAGAACTATCCAGTCGCTGTTTCTTACGACTATATTTACTATCTTCACTATATTTCACACTACTTAGTAAGTTTAAATAGATAGGGCCCTGCACCATCTACACTAGGCCCAAGTTCGATTGACAGTGGACGACATACTCAGACATTACTCGCGACCGTCCTAGTGGAAACACGTATTTAAATTTTGGGTACGTGCACTTCGTTCAAATAGTCATGAAAAAGTAGTATTTTGCTAATAAAACTAACAAAAATGAAATTCTTATAAACACATTAATACAGTGGTTTTTATCCCGCAAAAATCGGCGTGTTAACAACTGAGAAACAAGTGAATTATTATATTAAGTGGACGACTGAGCTGGCGTGTGACGCATCGCGGACTCTGTGACGTGACTCGCCTCGGCCGCTTCAACATACTAGCTGCCTGCCATCGGGTCGGCCCGGGGATGCAGCAAATTTTACAACTCAACTTAACTATTGGTTTGCACAACATGTGTTACGGATTTTATTTTTAGCATTGTCATATAAAAACTACACGCACGTAATAATGCCGCAAATCAAAGCATTAACTTTATCAGATGCAAAAAACCAAATCAAGGAACTAAAAACCGAACTTCAAAAAGTACAGCAGCTGAACATTAAACTACTTAGAGACCACGAGCAATACTCCGCTGATTATAAAGAGATGCTAAATAAAAATTCTGTGTTAAAAGCGCAAATAGCTAACCAAGACTTATTATTGCATGAAGTTATTTCGGACAAGGATGAACTGCAGAATATTTTAGATGGGAGATACATAAAAATGGATGAATATGAGGACGCGCTGAACATCATTCGCATGCATGAAAAGAACGCAACTATGTTTGAAGAATTACAGAAAACTATGAATACGGACAACGAAAAGGCTATTATAAAATTAAATGATGAGATAGACAAATTAAAATGTGAATTTTTAACAGTACAGCAAGAAAACATACGTTTAAGAGAAACTCTGTTGTGTCAAACTTATCATAATATTGATGAAGACTCAGAAATAAATAGTAACGGTATTATAATAGACGACGCAAAAGATCCAGGAGACAGTGAAATTAAGCCACCGGAAAATGAACACAATACTTCTATGATCGACAAAGGAGTCGAAATGAATAACAACCCCGTTGGCCAAACAAACACTAACGACGAAAAAAAAATGGTCATAATGTGCGACCTAATTGGAAAAGGACTAGCCGAATTCATTAGGAATAGTAAGGCTGGATACGATTCCGTAATGTCTATATGTAAACCAGGAGCATCCTTGAAACATGTTACTGAGGATATCGCAAATCTAGCTGACAAGTTAAAGGAAGGAGACGATGTTATTCTTATTACATCAAATATAACATCCTTTAGAATAAATTTGATTAAACACGTAAGTGACGTTTGTAGACTAAAAAAGCTTAAACTGCAAGTAACTACACTCCCATATAAGTCAATAAGGAATATTAAATTAAATGAACAAATTTTCAAATGTAATCAACAACTCCATGAGCTGGTGTCGAGATCTAATGGAGTGTCCTTAATTGACATAAATAAATATAGTAAAAGTAAGTTCACACCAACACATAAATTAACGCAAAGTTTCATGAAATATTTGCTCATGAACATCAAAATAAACTCGTTGTATGAATTTACTCATACTTTTACAAATGTTGTTGAATTGACAGGTAGTTTACTGTATAGTGATTGTATTAGTTTAGAACCCACACTGACCGGATCCGAAAGCGACAGTAATACTTTTTTAGACCGGAAGACCACTTCACCGAACATCAAATGAGAATAGGGCAGTTACATATGCTGCATCAAAACTGTAGAAGTGTTAGAGGTAGCGACAAGCGGTTAAAATTGCAAAATTTAGTGGAAACATATGAACCAGATGTGGTAATTTTGACCGAAACTTGGCTTTGTGAATATGATTTAGAGTCTTTCCTAATTGAGGGTTACAAACATTCAAATTATTTTATAAGACATAAAAAAATTCATGGAGGGGTATCGATACTAGCAAAAAATAGGTTAAAAACTAAGAAACTACCTGAAATAGATAGGTTAGCAATCGAGTACCATTGTGAGCTGTGTGCCATTGAATTATATGACGACACCAGCAAAAGCAAAAATATTATTATTGGTTTATACAGAACGGGTAACGGGGATTTTAAAGTGTTTTTGGAAATTATTGCTAAACTGCTCGACAAACTAATGGATCTAACAAATTGCACTATTGTCTTTACTGGCGACTGGAACGTAGATTTCCTTAATGAAACTACTTATAAAAAAGGTCTAGTAGATATAATGAGCCCTAACAAGTTTAAAAATTTTGTGAATTTCGCAACAAGAATAGAAAATGGAACCGAAACATCGATTGATTTCGTGGTATCGCATACGGATAATGACACTATTTCCATTAAACCCATTGCAACTGCTATGTCGGATCATGATGCTCAACTGATCACACTACACAATTATGCTGGAAATGTGATAAAATGCAAACATTTTAATGTCATTAAAAGATTATTCAATGCACAGCGTCTCAATGATTTCACTACTGCATTTGCGGCGTATGACTGGGATGCTATTTTTGAAAGTTATAGTGACACAACCTTCAAAGTATTTATGTCAAAATTGACTTGGAACATGGACTTGTTTTTCCCCAAAAAACTAATAAAAGTAAAACGTCAGAAAAACACCCCATGGATAAGTCCAGAATTAATAAAAATGCAACTCGATATCCACGATCTATACACTTTACAGAGACAGTTTCCTCAGAGTGTAAAAACGGATGTGATATCTCATAAAATACTAACTAGAAATGAACTATTGCTAACAAATAAAAAACAATACGTAGATAGACGCATTCAAAACGCAAAAAATAAAAAAAAGGAAGTATGGCAGGTCATAAAAGAGAATACTAACAAAGGTAGAGCAGACTGGAATTGGGAATTAAAAGACCCACACACAAATGTCAAAATAGCTAAGGCTTGCTTACCGGACTTTATAAATGATTACTTTGTAACAATTGGTCAGGAATTTAAAAACAATAATAAACCAAACAAAAACTGTGCAGTTCAGTTTTTAAAGAAACATGTAACTCAGTTACCGGATTTCAAGTTACAGCATATTTATCCAGACAAACTGTTGCAAATAGTATAAGATAAGATCAGAAACTCAGAAACCAAAGATATTTTTGACATATCTGGGAACTTCTTATCTGAAATCATGCCGTTTATATGTACACATTTGACATTTTTAATAAATAATATACTACAATCTACATCATATCCAAAGGAGCTTAAAATGTCACGTTTAACTCCTCTCTATAAAGGAAAAGGTGACAGTGATGATGTGCGAAATTACAGGCCAATCACCATAGTGCCCACAATTTCTAAGTTGGTAGAATGTATTCTGTCCGAAGCGATTATGAAGCACTTGGATAATAATTCAGCGCTCTCGGACAGTCAATTTGCCTACAGAGCAGGTAGGTCAACAACGTCTGCTACTTTGGCAATTGTAAATAGTATAGTAGCTTGTCTCGAATTAAAAAAACGTGTCGCCGTAATACTTCTAGACTTATCTAAGGCCTTCGACTCGTTGGATCACAATTTACTAATCCAAAAACTAGAAGTTTATGGTATTAGACATGATTATAAAGACCTGATAGAATCATTCCTGTGCGAAAGATTACAGACGGTAGAAGTAAAAATAGATGACACAGTAATGAGATCTAGACCGCAAACTACTGGTACGGGTGTCCCGCAGGGCTCATCGTTAGGAAACGTTATGTTCATCACATTTTTAAATGACTTATCTCATCTGAACATTGACGGAGAAATTATACAATATGCGGACGATACTACAGTAGTAGTTAGTGGAGATTCTATGGAGGAGGTTAAACTAAAAATTGAACTTATTATGAGGGCATTTGTAGACTGGTTCCAGATGAATGGCATGAAGTTGAATGCTAGTAAGACAAACATAATTTGCTGTAATGCGGTTTCTTCTATGGTTGAGACTTCATCCATTCCTCTCAACGGCGAACTCAATATACAAAGTGTTAACACCGCAAAACTATTGGGTTTTGAGCTGGATTCGGCACTCACATGGAAGAATCACATAGACATGACATGTAAAAAAATGTCAAAAGGCATTTACGCCTTAAAACAGCTCAAACACATCACGTCAGAACCTCAACAAAAGGAGGTATATTTTTCGTATGTGCACTCCATCATGTCGTACGGTATTCTGCTTTGGGGATCTTCCACGGATTATGAACGGGTGCTCAAGATGCAGAAACGCGCCATAAGAGTTCTTACTAAAAGCAAATCTAAGGAATCGTGCAGGGATCATTTTAAAGAGTTGGGTATCTTAACTTCCGTTTCTGTGTACATCTTTGAAGTTTTGAAATATGTTCGAAAAAACTTTGCAGAATATAAAAAGCAAACTAACCCTAAGACGAGAAACTGCAAAAATAACAACGGCTACCTGTTACCAATACAGCACAGATTACGCATTGCTGGAAAACTGCCAAAAGTTATGGGACAAAAGTTATACAATAAACTACCTGATGGCATTCAACAAATGGAAAACGAGGGACAGTTTCGAGCCAATGTGAAGCGGCTACTACTATCGAAGTCAATCTACAAGATCACTGAATTTATAAGTAATGACTACAGAGATTTTAATTTAATAAAAAAAGTACAGAATTTAACATCAAAACAGTAGAATATTATTGAATAGTATATAACATAATATATATAACAGCACTATAAGAATGCGCGGTAAAAAATAATAATATCTCAAGATTTTCGTTTTAATATTTGTGAATCAGAATATTTATTGTAATTTAGCCGAGTCGAAACAAAGAAACAAACAGACAGACGGACATATAATTATAAGCGTTTTTTAATTGTATTATTTTTGTTAATGTATTTGGAGCTGCGATGGGATTTGAGTGTCAACATACAATCAACTTTCTCATCTTTGCATATATTGATGCTGGGGTGTGTTTTAATTATGGTAATGTGGGTAGTCATATAATACTTTGCTTGTGGATTTTGTATGAATACCCAACCATTAGAATACCAAATAATTTGTATCTATGGACACCGAATGAAACAAAATTTTAAATTACCTACACCTTACCTATTATACACCTTTTGTGTGTAACTACATAATGAATAAAATTAGTGTGGACGTTGAAATTCCTGACACCACTATTTTCACAGGTTCCACAATTTCTAAGAGATGTGTTTACTGATTTTGTTTACTGTAGCTTTGTGAATGGCATTATTTAGGGTGATATTGTCGCTAATAATATAAAGTTAAATAAGTGTATACGTTTTATCATTATGTCTGGTATTTTAAAATTAAAAATTAGATTTTTAACAACAACATTAAGGTGATATTTGTCGCTTTCGCTTTCTGGCATGAAGGGTAATCTAAGATTGCATATACTTGGTAATGTTATATTATATTATTGTAATGAATATATTTGAGGAAATATTATTTTCCGTAAGATTTCCTTTGACACTACGTATAAGAGAATCCAAGATGTTATAATGTTATTCTTAATTTAAATAAACTTTCTGAGATTGCATATTCTCTTTAATGTTATGTATTTACTGTTTTTGCGTATTCGTATTTTTCCGTAAAATTTTCTATTGCACTAAAAAAAAAATAACTTAAGGATAACATTGTGATATTACGTATTCTTGAATTATGTACGCATATTATTCTTAATTTTAATTTTCAATCAAATCAGATTCAAATCAAATTCAATTTCAATCAGATTTAAATTGACTTGTTTTATATCAGAATAAGGTTTTAGACAAAGCCCCTATACAGCACAAATTGTCTACATATTACTATTAGTAAAATTGAATTATTTTTGACATAAACATGTAAGTACAAACATATCTTGTACATCAAATTGTAATGTGACGAATCTGTGTAGTGATGTTCATATAACTTAATTTTTGTAATTACAGTATGTGTGAATGTTACTTCCATGAAAATAAATAATATTCTATTCTATTCTATTCATACCATAAGGCTGATTTTAGTCTCACGCCGATCACACGCGCACTGTCGGCGATGATAGCTCAGCGCGTAGTTCTCCGACCACCGCGCGCGCTGATAGCTACGCGTCATTCCAACACGCTTCGAAGTTTAAGTATCTCGGCCATCAGCGCCGATGGTGCGCATAAAATCAGCCTTCGTCCTTCACATGAAAAGAATTAGTAGTGACCTGATGTCCTTGTGCCAGGAGAACTGGAACTCTTTCTCAGCGGCGTCGTCGCACCTCCTCAGCTGCAGCGCGTCCATCTGCGCCCCGTGGTGTGCGTCCACGCACCACGCCGGCGCCGCCGCCGGCCGCACCTGCCCCCACACACCACACATTCATTATTGAAGTGAAAACTTCTTTAGGCGCGCTATAGACAGAATTTTCGTGGGCTGTGAAATGGATTCATCAATCGTCACGCTTGGATATGATAATGGATCGGATCGGATCGGATATGAAATCTTCGGGTAAACTCGGTAAAAACGGCCAGGTAGGTACCAGGGTAACAGAAACAGTAAAGAGTTTCGATTAACCTACATCCAACAGCCCAGCGTTTATCTCCAGATACCAGGACAACAGAAATATAAAAGAGTTGCGTTTGCCCCTAGGTACCAGTACCAGGGCAACAGAAACAGTAAAGAGTTGCAATATTCTGTATAATTACGTTGATATAAAACTAGATGGCGCAACCATCGATTTAGCTGGCGGTGTTGAAATTATGCGAATGTACATAGACCTATGATGGTTTAACAAATAATTTGTCTTCTGACAAGGTGATTAATAAATTAGACAATTCAATTAAAAGTGAAAACATTTGAGTCACAAGTTTTCACTTCTATCGGCAGTTCCTATGACTGCCAATTATTTCTCCTACACATCAGATAGTTTTTGTTGAAGTGAAAACTTCTTTTTGAGGCGACACAAACACTTAGCATACAAAGCGTATGTATTTTTTAAAGTTTAAACTTGACTTTCCATTGTACGATAATAATTATCGTACAGATAAGTGTCAAGCATAAAGATATGTATTTAATACAATTGTAATAAACAATGTAATTTTTTTACAATTTTATAGTGTGCCATACCATCATTCTTTAAAAACTCGCTGTAACTAGAAAAAATTTGATCGACAAGCCACCTTTTTAATCGGTTTTTGAAGCTGCCCAAACTCGGGGCCGATTTAGGAAGAGTGTTATAAACTTCCGGTCCCATAATGTGAGTCAGCTTTTCCGATCTCGTGTGGTATACTGTCCAGCTCGTCAGCTTTGCAGATCTTGCAAGAATGTCTCTCTCCTGGCGTGTTGAATGAGTCTAAGTTATTTCTGACAAACACAGACACTTGGTTGATGAAAACTGCAGGTAACGTAAGTATACCAAGCTCTCTAATATTCAGACGACTGAAGAAGACTATGCTGGTAAACGCTAGTTGCTTATTGTTGCTAGTTGTATGACAATAAAATTGCAGTAATTACAGTTTACCGAACTCCTTCAGCAAAAAACCTAGAACCTTTTCTTGACAGCTTAAGTGAATTATTTTTAACCTTATCCACCTATCAGACTGTTACTATTACGAGTATTGGCGACCTAGACATCAATATTTAAAAAAATGATGCAGACCATTTTAATGATTTGTATTTTAAAATCATTTCTACTCACGGCATGCTGCCTGCCCACATCTTTCCAACTCGTGATTCAGCATGTTTGGATCACATTATACTCGTACTTCGCACTCGCCATCAGGCCAGCGCTTTTGTCATGTCTAATTCAGTAACTGATCACGCTGCGACTATGTTATGTTGTGATGTTGCTAATAGACAATACCTACTACAACCTAAAATCTACTTCTAGAGTGAACTATACCGCAGTCAAACAACTTAAATTCATTAATTTATAACATATTTATGGTATACAAAATGCAAATCTAGCAATGGATGTATTTATTGAAATATTAACAAATTTGGTTACATAAAATGTTAAACCTGCAACTCAATGCGAAAGCAAATTATCAAACCCTGGATTACCCCCTGGGCTTTTAAATGTATTAAATACCGAGACGCACTACACAGACAATTTAAACTAGACCCAAATAATTCCATTAATAAACTACCGCATTTACGTTAACGAAACTATTGTAACAAGTTACTTAAACGATTCAAACAACAATATGAAAGTAGTGAGTTTCGTAAGGCCAAGGGTCAGCCTGAACAAATGTGGAAAGTCATCAAAAGAGTTGCTAATATAACTCAGACACCTACTTCTGCATCGTCTCTGCTCAGTCCAAATAATCCCCAAACTGTATCTGTGAATAATGTCAATGATTATTTTGTGAGTATAGGGCACGAACTTGCAAATAATATAAAAATAAAACCGGGCAAGTGCGAGTGAAACTCCCGCACGAAGGGTTCCGTACCATTAGCAAATGAACAGCAAAAACCTCTTTGGCTTTAATCCGAATTCCGTATACATAGACTATCGCAGTTTCCGCAGACAGGCTTTCATCCAAAAAGCTTTACTAAAATTTAGATTTTCCGTTAAGATTCTAACAGCAAATTTGATACCGTATTTTAGTCTTCTAGTGGCGCCATCTAGTTTGCTTGAGACGAATTAATCAAGCAAGAAACGCTAAAAGGCAAGTTTGTTGTTTGGGACCCCCCTTAAATATTCATCTTATTTTAACTGTCTGTCACCGTTCTTCAGATACAGCCTGGTGACAGACGGACGGACGGACGGACGGACGGACAGCCAAGTCTAGTTATTACTGACAATAACTGAGACTAAGACCGACTAAGAGAGTTCCGCTTTTACACTTTGGGTACGGAACCCTAAAAAAACAGTTAATTCGATGAAAGTGCTAGTTATGATACAACGGCAGTCTTCTTAATGGACTGCGATGAGGTGAATCAAGTAATAGGTGGCATGCCTAGAGATGGAGCGACGGTATGGGACGGCATACCTTTCAGCCTTCTGATGGATTCTAGAAAAGTTCTTGTGCCCCCATTAACACACATTTTCTTTCTTTGTCTCAACACTGGTACTTTCCCCAAAGCGCTTAAGAAAGCTCTTGTTCTTCGAGTCTTTAAGGGTCGAATAGGAGTAATGTTACAAATTATAAGCCAATATCCATCTTAACATCTCTTTTTAAAATACTTGAAACTTTATCAAATAATAAACTACTAAAATACTTTAATAAAAAGAATATACTTTTTAATCAATTTGGGTTTCGTAAAGGTTTGTCTACAGAGGATGTAGTTTTGAAACTCACTGGTACAGTAATGGGTCATATTGAAGCCAAAACTAAAGCTTATTTTAGCTTAGGTTTTATCTTTATATAGTTCTAAATCTGTAGCATTTGATACAGTTTGTGTTAAAACGATGCTTTTAAAGATGGAATAACTGGACCAACGAGGAAATTCACTGATTTTTTTTAATGATAGTCTGGACCGTACACGGTGTGTAAAAATAGACAATTTTATGAGTGATGATAACACCTTGACATACGGAGTGCCACAAGGAAGCATTTTGGGTCCTATTTTCTTTATTTTGTATATAACCCAACTTTGCCAGGTAAAAATACCTTTTTGTAAGATATTTACTTATGCAGATGACACCGCTCTCATAATAGGTGGCAACACTTGGTCTGAGTGTAAAACTCATGCTCAAAAAGCACTAGTTATTGTGATAACCTGGCTAACGACAAATCTGTTCACTTTGAACATTGGTAAAACTAAATTTATGCCCTTTGCCCCAAAAATACATCTGTATTTGATCTTTGAACTCTTTTATTCGATTACTGTCCACAAATGTCAATCAAATGCTGTCTGTAATTGTACTCCTTTAAGCTGGACCGAAAATATGAAATATCTCAGTGTGTATATTAACTCACCTTGAAGTTGAGTATATCAATCATCTCGCTACATGAATAAGACGTCTAATTTACGTATTTAAGCATTTCAGGTCAGCAGCAGATCGAAAAACTCTAAGAGTAGTTTAGTTTTCTCCCGCTCAATCCGTACTCTCATACTGTGATACGTTCTGAGGTGGGGCTAGTACTACTAATGTTTTACTCCTTGAACGAGCCCAAAGAGCCATCTTAAAAGTAATGCTAAAGAAACCTATCCGATATCGTACTAACGCTGTCTACAAAGATGCTGATGTTTTAATTGACTGCTGTTGCTTGTTAGGCTGCTCGTTCTGCTTCATACAACCCTACGAAGACATAGACATCTACCATATAATCCAGCAGATGATAGCTCTCGAAGAAGAAGCAGAGTGTATCCTGCCACTACGTGTCGTACGACGCGTGCTGCTAGACACTATGAAGCATTTGTAAACTTTTTGTACAACAAAGTAAATGCAATCTATACCTATAGTAATATTATAAAGCTGAAGAGTTTGTTTGTTTGAGCGCAACGATCTCGGGAACTACTGGTCTGAATTGAAGGATTATTTCTCTGTTGGGTAGTCCATTTGTCGAGGAAGTCTATAATAAGCTATTTAACATTACGCTACTATCAACAATAGGCTATTTAACATTACGCTACTATCAACAGGAGCGAAGCATAAATTAAAAATGTAACAAAAACGAGAAAAATATTGTTTTTTTGAGAGCTTTCGTTGCGTGACAGCATGTTTATATCTTTAAAAGGTTGCATCATTAGAACCTAAGGTAACCGAATTTGTTCAAAATTTTAATTGGTACGACCAATTTTCGATAGATGGCGTAGCAACGCGCGCACGGTTCAGCTAGTTATTAATATTTAACCGCTTCCTTTGTTTAAACTAAGATAGCCGTGACCGATTGTTTTTTAAAGTTATCATACAGCGAAACTGAACACTTGTAACTTTGCCGCAATGTTACAAAGTACCACAAATTATTTTTATTTTTCTCATTTCAATACTGCATGTTATTTTTTATAATTCACTTAATTTTATAATTTAAACAAACATGTTCGATTGCTTTACAACTTATTAAGAGATAAATAGTTACCATGTTATTTTCAGTTCAGTAGTACAATAATTTATTGCAACACTTTATTAGTAAATGTAATGTAATCTCATAGTCTCTTCTTTTTACAATATGTTATGAGGAGGGCACTGGTACCTGTAGCACAGTTTCTTAAAACTAGTATAGGTACCGGTCAGTCTCAGTGATGAAGTTATAATGTAATTAATTATGTTTACGTTTGCGTCCAATTCATATTTCTACCGGTAGTCGCAATACAAACCTGCAGTAAACTGCATGTCTATTATTTTTTCCCACCCATTGCAAGCAATAGTAAACTTTAATACATCATCAAGTTACGGCTAGTATTGTCGGGAGAACGGCGCCTGCCGATCCGGTGACCTCGGGTTCAAACCCCACACGCACCACTGTATTTTCGAAGTCATGTGCGTAATGCCGCTAACTTAAAACGGTGAAGGAAAACATCGTGAGGAAACCGACATGTACCCAGAATCTTTCGAAGTCATGTGTCATCCACCAACCCGCACTGGGCCAGCATGGTCGATTATGGCCATAACTCTCTCCTTGCAAGAGAAGGCCCCGAGTCCCAGCAGTGGGAACATTTGGTGGGCTGTTGACGATGATGATGAATACACCATCACTCCGTATAAATTAAAACGATAATGGTTTTTTTCCATACAGTCGTAATTTAGTTCTTAATTATATAACACGATGTAAATTATGGTTAATGGTTATTACAACCATTTTTTTTTTACTCCCCTCCCTATTGAAGCATTTTTATCAACATAGACGTATTCACGTCAAACAGATATAATACATCAATAAAAGAGATTGTACGCACCTTGCCGTGGGCGTAGGGTTTCGGCTCCACGGGTGGATACTTTGCAGTCAGATCGAACGCTATCTGTAAAAAATATACAGTTTTGTGAGACAAATATAACAAAAATCGTTGGTCATAAAACATTTAGACGAGCTTGTTTTTATTGACGTTAATCTGTCATCTCGTGTCTGTAACAGAACTATGTTACAGAGTAGTTTTAAGGTCATCACCATCATCTGCTTGCCCTTGTCCCAGTCATGCGGGGTCGGTACAATACGTACGGCTTCTCCATTCACATAGCTCTCTTTCGCATTTACATCCTCTTTCACACAGTTTATATATACATATATATATATAAACTTATATATACCTTCTACGGTCTTTCTAACCATTCGTTTCATCACTAACCATTCACTCTCATTTTTATCATCTTACAAGGCAAGGTGATCATGAACCTTCTCAGTCGTATTTGCGTCATGAACCAGTGGAAGCTCGGCCGTACCTGCGTCATGAACCAGTGGAAGCTCGGCCGTACCTGCGTCATGAACCAGTGGAAGCTCGGCCGTACCTGCGTCATGAACCAGTGGAAGCTCGGCCGTACCTGCGTCATGAACCAGTGGAAGCTCGGCCGTACCTGCGTCATGAACCAGTGGAAGCTCTTGCAGCGCAGCCGCCGCCGCAGCCCCCGCTGCTCCGAGAGGTCCCCGGTGCTGATGTCCCGGTAGTGCGGCCGTACCTGCGTCATGAACCAGTGGAAGCTCTTGCAGCGCAGCCGCCGCCGCAGCCCCCGCTGCTCCGAGAGGTCCCCGGTGCTGATGTCCCGGTAGTGCGGCCGTACCTGCGTCATGAACCAGTGGAAGCTCTTGCAGCGCAGCCGCCGCCGCAGCCCCCGCTGCTCCGAGAGGTCCCCGGTGCTGATGTCCCGGTAGTGCGGCCGTACCTGCGTCATGAACCAGTGGAAGCTCTTGCAGCGCAGCCGCCGCCGCAGCCCCCGCTGCTCCGAGAGGTCCCCGGTGCTGATGTCCCGGTAGTGCGGCCGTACCTGCGTCATGAACCAGTGGAAGCTCTTGCAGCGCAGCCGCCGCCGCAGCCCCCGCTGCTCCGAGAGGTCCCCGGTGCTGATGTCCCGGTAGTGCGGCCGTACCTGCGTCATGAACCAGTGGAAGCTCTTGCAGCGCAGCCGCCGCCGCAGCCCCCGCTGCTCCGAGAGGTCCCCGGTGCTGATGTCCCGGTAGTGCGGCCGTACCTGCGTCATGAACCAGTGGAAGCTCTTGCAGCGCAGCCGCCGCCGCAGCCCCCGCTGCTCCGAGAGGTCCCCGGTGCTGATGTCCCGGTAGTGCGGCCGTACCTGCGTCATGAACCAGTGGAAGCTCTTGCAGCGCAGCCGCCGCCGCAGCCCCCGCTGCTCCGAGAGGTCCCCGGTGCTGATGTCCCGGTAGTGCGGCCGTACCTGCGTCATGAACCAGTGGAAGCTCGGTCGTACCTGCGTCATGAACCAGTGGAAGCTCTTGCAGCGCAGCCGCCGCCGCAGCCCCCGCTGCTCCGAGAGGTCCCCGGTGCTGATGTCCCGGTAGTGCGGCCGGCGCGCGTACAGCCGCTCCGCGTACTCGTCCATCCACACCTCCGCCACGCGCCGGTAGTTCTGCGACATACGACACAGGTCTAACACGCATACTTAAGAAAAAACAAGATATATAATATTTATTTGCCAAATTAACACATGCAACAAAATAGGTATCTCGTCACTAGACACCATTTTAAAACAAATTCTATTCATTTCACTCCTTTATAGTTTATTTTTTTCTGCTGCCCGAAAGTTTTAGTTGAAAAATGTTCACTTATTTTATTTTTTTGTCAAAACCTTAAAATTTTAGAGGGTACATTTTTTTCATATGATGTAATGAGGCATAACGTGGACCGAACCCATATAGGTACGGCGCCAGTTTACGGTTGTAGCTTCCGCACTAGTATATGCCTGTATCGCGGAAGCCGATACGTTACATCTAATATGGATTAAGAAAAGGGAAATCCACTGAAGAAGCAGTCTTAGATTTTACTAGGCGTGTGGTACGCAACATAGAATTGAAAAATATAATGGTTTGTATTTTTCTAGACCTATCTAAAGCTTTTGATACTGTTTCTATTCCATTTTTGCTACAAAAGCTGGAGAACATGGGCATACGCGGTGTAGTTCAAGATTTTTACCGAGACTACCTCACGGATAGGACGCAGTGTGTCAAGATAGGTAACTTCGGAAGTTCTGACAGAATCATATCATGAGGAGTGCCTCAGGGTAGCATGGTAGGTCCCACTTTATTCACAGCGTACATTGACAACATAATAATATGTCATACTACGTTTCGGTGTGGGGTGGTACCTACACCACTAACATGAAACGGTTGGAAGTGGTCCAGAGGGCAGTACTGAAGGTTATGATGGGTAAACCATACAGGTTTCCAACTGCTGAACTTTACGGGTTGTGTTCTGTAAGTTCGTCAACTTACTTTTTATGTTATACTTCAAGTAGTCTTGGGTTAACATAAAAACCTGGGTATTGACTTTGCTGAACATAGAAACAAGTGCAGGAAGGATAAAGTGTGTAAAATTAAAAGGCGTAGAACTGCCTTACGCCACCTCTACCGCCTACGCAGCTCCCGCCATTACGAATTCGTTAGCTCTCATTTATATGTCTGAAAATGGTAGGGTAAATTTTTGCTCTTATTACCTATTAGTTAATCATGTATTGTTGAATGAAATGGGCAATGACGAATTGTATTAAATATGGTAAAATTCAATTTTTCCTTTCACAATTTGTAAATTGCAATAATTGTTTTAAATTTTTCTTTTTACTTTTTTTCATTAAAGTGACATTTCTAATATTTTAATAATTTAATGATTAATTAACGAATATTGACTAAAATTAAAAAATAATGTTAGTGAAGTAATAATGTAATTATGTTACCGTTTGCATCAAATTTAATTCTACCGGCAATACAAACCTGCAGTGAACATGTCTATTATCTTTTCCCACCCATTGCAAATTTAATTATTGCAATTAAATAATTTTGTTATACACTGCGATCAATGTACATCTTTGTTACCATAGGCAGTGCACCCTCACTTGCTCAAGGCCGCGCGGTTTTAGCCTACCGCTAGACCGTTCCTTTCAGGAAACAAGTGACAGTCGGTTGTCGGATGCACGGCTGAGCGCTCGCGCAAAACGTTTCCCGCGCATATTGTTATTAGATATGTCGTAAGCCCTCCGCGCTAGACAGGGACAGAGTTACGCGTTAGAAAGAGCGCAAATGTTTATTTGAAAATCGCGACAGATATTGAGCGCTAATGCGAGCTGAATTGAACTTTATTGTGTTCCAGCAAGAGTCGCTATTTATATAATTGTTTTTGGTAAGTGTGGCTTCTGTACTAATATTTATTCTGTGCCATAGGATGGAACTAAAAACCGAGGTACGGGTTTTTAACATCCAGTTTGGTGGCTACGGTAACATGACGACATAATTGATGCCAATTTTTGGATGAATAAATGATTTAAAAATTAAAATTCATTTATTTCAGGTTATACCCATAAATATACAATTGACAAATAAAATCCATGAAAAGTAAAATTAATTGTTACATAAAAATAAAAATAGAATGTCAAAATAAATGCAAACAATGTATACATAACCTTCTCATAAAAGTAAAATCAAAAAAGTAAAATCATAAAAGATTTGAAAGATTTGATTCGATTGTCCAAAGTATATGGATTTACTAGTACCAGTACAGTCTACTAAATCACAGCGTCGTTCGAGGTATAGACGTCGTAGGCACATTTTGGTGGCCACGACGTGAAATAGCAACACACATCCAACCTTGAACATTGTTATCTGTGACGGTTACCTTCCCGACGAAGTCCCCGTGCCCGGGGTTGGGGAAGGGCGCGAACTTGCGGTAGATGTGTCCCACGCGCGAGCACGGCGTGTCCACCATGCGCCCGCCGCACTGCCAGATCTGAAACACACGTATCATTTATATTATTGAACTGAAAACTTCTTTTGACGCGTCTAGATAGATTTTTCGTGGGTTGTGAATTGAATTCTAGCGGCACGCTCGGATACGATAAGAAAGCTTCGGGTAAACTCGGGACCATAGCCATTGGTCATCTAGAAATGCGTCAGCCAATGGGAAATGCTAAAAGAGCGTGGCCTGCCCATCATGGCATGGCCATCTAGAAATGCGTCAGCCAATGAGAAATGCTGACGCATTTTTAGATGGTCATGCCATGATGGCCAGGCCACACCCTCCGGTTACACCCGTGTAGTTTCCAAAGTAAACTATCAAATTCTGAGTTATACGTTTTCACTTCTATCAGCAGTTTTTTACTTCACTCACCATTTACCACAATGAAAGAATTTATGTAAGTACTTAAAGCTTTATACACCGTTATATTTTTACATTAGCAAAATTTTAACAGCATTAAATACTGCCGTTACTGAACACAACCTGCTGAAAAACAATTGAACGTCAGATAAAAAAAATCACGGAAATTATGCAATTTATGGTCATTGACATCATTTACGCATTAATTTTCTAATGTACGTATCAGTGCTATTAATTAACATGTCAATTCATTGTCAAGGTCAAACGACGCCCACCGAGGTAACCATCTACCCCCCATATTACTAAAAACAAATTTAATAATCAGTTGCATTTCTTTAGTTACGTATCGATCGCAGTCAAGGCCAGTTGATGACAGTTTGTGTGCGGTAAAAATATTAGTGAAACGTTACGACTGTAGTTATTTTTTTTAGTGCTAGAGAAATTAAACGTCATGTTTATTTTGATGAATTGCACAAGCTTTAAAACTAGCGAGGCGCCAAAACAGTGTGTTGCACTCGTTAAAACCAATCTGGTTAAAAGAGAGAGTGTGTGTATCGATAATGGTGGTGGACATTGAGAACAATTACTAAAATATCTGGAAGTACAAGTAAAAATTGTTGTAAATAGTTCATTCCAACTTTTGTAATATGGCAAAAATACGTTTTTGGAGTGAAAACATTTTTTGGCGCACCAGAGATAGATTTTTCGTGGGCTGTGAATTGAATTCTAGCGTCACGTTCGGGCATGATAAGAAATTTTCGGGTGAACTCAGGACCATGGCCGTTGGCCATCTAGAAATGCGTCAGCATTTCCCATTGGCCGTCTAGAAATGCGTTAGCATTTTCCCATTGGCTATCTAGAAATGCGTTAGCATTTTTTTATGTTTATTTTTTTATGTAAAATTAGTGTTAGCATTTCCAAAGTGAGCTATCAAATTCAAGTTTTCACTTACATCGTCAGGACGTCTACTCTATTTCTACGAAAACGTAATTTCGAAAAATTACTCGCGACTTTCCTGCTCTCGTTCTACTTTGTTTCGTCCGATACAACATTGTTTGACGTTTAAATGTTCTAAGCATACTCTAATTAGAGTAGGCTTAGAACATTTAAACGGAAAAAACGACGGATCAAAGTGAAATTGGAGTGGGAAAGTCGCGAGTTTATTTCAAAATTACTTTTTCGTAGAAAGAGAGTAGACGTCCAGTTTTGAACCAACTGCCAATTTTTTATTTTATTAGTAATAAACATAATGTGTAGTGTATGTGTCGCGTTACCTTGAAGCTGAGCTCGTACTGCTCCCCGCCCCAGATGTCCAGCCCCGGGTCGTACCCGCCCAGCTCCCAGAAGAACGCCGTCGAGATCGCGAACAGCCCGCCGGCCATCACCGGCGACCTGCGCACACGTTCCTACTGCATTTACTACAGACAACCTCTTTAAAATAAACTCATTTTTAATGGCCTCGTAGCTTAGTTGGTAGTAGCTCTGCCTGCGAAGCCGAAGGTCGTGGGTTCGATTCCCACCCATTGCAAATATTTGTGTGATGAATTCAAATGTTTGCACTGTGTTTGGGTGTTTCTATGTATATTAAGTATGTATTTAAAACTATATAAGTATTATATCAGCTATCTGGCCGCCATCATACAACCTGTTTAGAATAGAATGACGTAACAATATATTTTACCTAACTTGTAGAAAAGGGTAATGGTAATTATTTTAAAGCCGAGGTGTGGCCATTATTTGCAAAGTACCCGCATTCAGTATTTTTGTTACGACGGCTAAAGACGGGAGCGTCCATTGTCATTCGAAATTCAGTCTGGGACTGTGCCGGGCGCGCCAGTGAGGAACACGCGTGTGTCGACTGATACTCTGTTCCCACGGGAGGAACCTATTCGCGTTCGCATTTCGGAGTCGGTCAGTCGGGGACTGTGCCAGCATTGGGATTCGTGAATTCTATACGCCGGGCGTTAATTTTGTGTATAACTTTGATCCGCGCGGACGCGAGATATTTGTGGTATTTGTGGTTAAAGACGCCGGGCGTCGATCTTGAACTTTGGTTCCCACGGGTTCGAGGAGCGAACCTGTGTTGGGAACGAGGACTTTGAACGAGCGAGGCGCTTCAAGGCACCACAAGGACTGTGGTGCCATGTCCTCGAGAAACCTGACAAGTATCGTAGACATTTATTGAAGTATATTATAAACATTAGATACACGGGGAACGGGGTAGACTCGAGGGAAGTTTAGGTTTTATACACCCTGTCCAGAGGAACTGGTTAATCAAGGTACCGTGTCCTAGTTCTATATATTTTAGTATTTTAAGAAAACGTTCCCAGGCGTTTTACTGGGTTAGTAGCAGAGTTTAGTTTTAAGTAAATCATCTCTGTAACCACTGCCGATCAGATCGCGGCGGATTCCCTGGTTGATCGGAGTTTACAGAACACAACCTTTGCTTATTTTGAGGGTGTTGTATGTGAATTGTCCACCAATAATTATTTATTTATTTATAATATGTAGGTAATTCAAACATGCCTGGAGCACTCACGCTCACTAGAAAGAATTTTTCTAACGGCAGAGCGCGCGCCCACGAATCGGAAAGTCGCCAGTTCACTAGCACTGAGAGGCCATATCTGACCGCCAGGTCGGACACTTCAGAAAACAGACGCCCAGCGCTTCCGAGAAGGGACGCGCAGTATGTTAGGCCGAGTGATTAAGACTCGTTATTCTCTTAAATATGGTCAAGGAGGGCGATAGCTGCCAAATTGGAGTATCAACCGTATGTAGAACAAACTCGCAGTCCGCTCCGCCCCGCTCCGCTCGCGGTACTCACGGGAAGGGCTCGGGCAGCGCGCGCTCGTCCCGCGGCAGCAGCGGCAGCCTCTTGTAGAACAGCTCCCAGTCGAAGGCTCCGCCCGCGCTCCGCCCCCGCTCCGCCCCGCTCCGCTCGCGGTACTCACGGGAAGGGCTCGGGCAGCGCGCGCTCGTCCCGCGGCAGCAGCGGCAGCCTCTTGTAGAACAGCTCCCAGTCGAAGGCTCCGCGCGCTCCGCTCCGCTCCGCCCGCGCTCCGCCCCGCTCCGCTCGCTGTACTCACGGGAAGGGCTCGGGCAGCGCGCGCTCGTCCCGCGGCAGCAGCGGCAGCCTCTTGTAGAACAGCTCCCAGTCGAAGGCTCCGCGCGCTCCGCTCCGCTCCGCCCGCGCTCCGCCCCGCTCCGCTCGCTGTACTCACGGGAAGGGCTCTGGCAGCGCGCGCTCGTCCCGCGGCAGCAGCGGCAGCCTCTTGTAGAACAGCTCCCAGTCGAAGGCTCCGCGCGCTCCGCTCCGCTCCGCCCGCGCTCCGCCCCGCTCCGCTCGCTGTACTCACGGGAAGGGCTCTGGCAGCGCGCGCTCGTCCCGCGGCAGCAGCGGCAGCCTCTTGTAGAACAGCTCCCAGTCGAAGGCTCCGCGCGCTCCGCTCCGCTCCGCCCCCGCTCCGCCCCCGCTCCGCCCCGCTCCGCTCGCGGTACTCACGGGAAGGGCTCTGGCAGCGCGCGCTCGTCCCGCGGCAGCAGCGGCAGCCTCTTGTAGAACAGCTCCCAGTCGAAGGCTCCGCGCGCTCCGCTCCGCTCCGCCCGCGCTCCGCCCCGCTCCGCTCGCTGTACTCACGGGAAGGGCTCTGGCAGCGCGCGCTCGTCCCGCGGCAGCAGCGGCAGCCTCTTGTAGAACAGCTCCCAGTCGAAGGCTCCGCGCGCTCCGCTCCGCTCCGCCCCCGCTCCGCCCCCGCTCCGCCCCGCTCCGCTCGCGGTACTCACGGGAAGGGCTCGGGCAGCGCACGCTCGTCCCGCGGCAGCAGCGGCAGGCGTTTGTAGAACAGCTCCCAGTCGAAGGCTCCGCGCGCTCCGCTCCGCTCCGCCCGCGCTCCGCCCCGCTCCGCTCGCTGTACTCACGGGAAGGGCTCGGGCAGCGCACGCTCGTCCCGCGGCAGCAGCGGCAGGCGCTTGTAGAACAGCTCCCAGTCGAAGGCTCCGCGCGCTCCGCTCCGCTCCGCCCCCGCTCCGCCCCGCTCCGCTCGCGGTACTCACGGGAAGGGCTCGGGCAGCGCACGCTCGTCCCGCGGCAGCAGCGGCAGGCGCTTGTAGAACAGCTCCCAGTCGAAGGCTCCGCGCGCTCCGCTCCGCTCCGCCCCCGCTCCGCCCCGCTCCGCTCGCGGTACTCACGGGAAGGGCTCTGGCAGCGCGCGCTCGTCCCGCGGCAGCAGCGGCAGCCTCTTGTAGAACAGCTCCCAGTCGAAGGCTCCGCGCGCTCCGTTGTCCTGCGCGCGGTACTCGAACGTGTCGTACGCCACCACGTCGATGAACGGACACGTCACGGTGCGCCAGTCCAGCGCTATCGGCTCTGCGGCACACGACAACACACCCGTCATTCCCTTAGAACTTCGTACAGCGACGTGGTAACTGACGCACACTACATGTCTAATGATCTGCGGAAGGAGCATTCATAACTCATCGTACGCGCAGCTCCGGTAGAGCGCAATAGACAATTGAGCCGAGCGCCGCGACGCGTCGACGGGCGCATGTATTAGGTCCTTACATTTGAAACTCACTTTGATTTCAAATATCTCCTCTTTGGTTAGGATTTCCTTTTCAAACCGTAATTCATTTGTTTTTTTCTTTTTTTGGTCACTCAGTTTACAAAATGGAAAACTTCCAACAAACGTTTGGAGAAGCGGGAGATCGCGTTTTTCAATCCTGCACCTGCATGTTTTTCCAAGTGCAGAACTTCTAGCTCGCTTGTAACGGACACAAAAAACATAGTGAAGAACCCGACATGTTTTAAGAAAGGCATTTAGTTCCAAGATTCGCCCCCTGAAGTCGGGTCATACGACTCTCACATTGTAAGAAGGCCTCGATTCCCAGCAAGAGGGGTGTACAAGACAGCAGTGTGACACGCGGTCACGTGAGTGTATCGGCACGTACCGAGCAGCGGCGGCAGCCAGTTGACGTTGGCCTCGGTGTGCGAGTCGAGGAAGAGCAGCACGGGCGCGGAGGCGAGCCGCGCGCCCGCCAGCCGCGCCGCGATGAGACCGCGCCGGCGCGCCAGCCGCACCACCGACACCTTGGGCATGTGCTCCGACAGGTACGCCTCCAGCTTCGCGCCCAGGAAATCTGGAAACCAAACAGTCTATATAAGCTTGGCCGTCTACGGTGGGTAGTGACTTTATACATATAATACGTATAGAGTCACAACAAACGCTTCACACCGAAAGCACGGGTCTGATCGCTCTTGTCTTGTCGCTCTTGTTGGAAGTGTCATACTTTTGTCGCGCCGCATCACTATGTCGCCATAGCTAACATACACCTCATTTGCTTACGATTGGTACACAGGAACCGTGCGGAAAACCTGATCTGTTTACTTATTTTATATCTAAGGTACGTAGACTGATTTGGTCTGCCCGGCCCAGTTCTACAAATACAAATCATTTATCGATAACGGTGGGTTACAAGTCGAAAATGGAATATGATATCATCGTTTACACACAGCATTCTGTATCCGAAAAATAATTAACTAAAATAACAATTATAATTACAAAAATCACTCTTAACATAGAGTATAAATAAATCAAATCCAAAGGGATTTATTAGAAGTCTGGCAACTTCATTAAGTCGTCCAGTCTAACTAAACTGGCGTTCGTTTTGCTATTACTGTCTCTATAATTTCAAGCGGAAAGAAAAGAAAAAACAGTATTATTTTGCTCATCAACAGCAATTTTAGTCAAGCGGTAAACCCTCGGATCGTTTAGTCCGGGCTACCGGTTCAAGAGGTGTGGTCTGGGGTGATCAGGGCATCTGTCGGGGTGGACAACAATGGACGATCCAGGGGTAGGCAGGCAGAAGTATGCAGTCCGTCGCGGACGATAGGATAGTTGAGGGCGGTCTATGATAAGTAGTTCAGAGTTCACGATGGGTGCTCAGAAGTGCGGCCTGCTTTTATCTACCTTTTGACCATGGCCCATTGCTCCCGAAACGTTCCCTGTTCTAGTGTATCGTTCAATAAGGCATTAGCAAATATGACATGGTATAACGATCTCGAACTATTCAAATATTTTCATCCTCGTAAAACAATTCACATGAGCAAAGCAGCGCGTAAAAACTGTGGCCTGATATGCAATGTCTACCCAATTACGCTATGAATGTCTCCAGTTTGCTTAGGCGCATTTAGGCCTTCAATCTCAGCAATTATAGCAGCAGTTGTTTTTTGCACTTAAGGCCAAAGTCAAGGCCTTCCTCTCAATAAGGCCTCACCTGAGAGAGCTTGGCCATCGACGGCTGCTGAGCGCGCCGCACAGGCCTTAAGCCGCGGTGACACTCATCACTTATTCCCGACCGCAGCAACAAGTAACTACAAAATCTTGAACAGTTACTATTCAGTAATCTGTCAGGCTGATAACGAACAGCCGCGCAGTCTTCGGGCTTATCAGTACAATTGTGTTATCAAGGAGTTTAGAGTCGAATCGGAACTTTATCTCGTACAATCTGTAATTTACTTTTACCTGGATATCACTAGATCTATTTGATGAACGATTACCAAATCCCATTTCTTAATAATTCGGTAAATATAAGTGGTAATATTATGCATTATATTAGATACAGGTGTAACAACTTCACGTCAAACAGCTGAATGTTTCATATCGGTGTGACTCTGTGCAGAGACGGCCTGGGGAAGTAGGCACTACACATTTACCATTTATGCAAGCAGTAAATTGAGTAAATAATGTACTAACCTACTGTGTTCTGGTTCGAAGGGAAATATTTCCGGAGAAATTATAATATAATTGAATTATCATCTTATATCTCTACGTGAGGAACGCAATGCAATGATAATTTGAATGTTTCAACCCAAAATAGCTGTGTGAAAAAAGGCAAATTACGAACTGGTAGGTAGTGGGTTTTTAGTACTACTAAATTACAGCCGCCAATTATATTTGCTTATTAGTTTTTTTGTAAAAATACATTCTTTTTACGGAAACAACAGATTGTTTCATGACTTTATCGCGTTTATGTGTAATGACGCGTAAAAGTAAATGGAATTTCAAACGCAAACCACTCTATAAAGAGAATGTCTCATTAAACCAATGAAAGTCACAAAATAAGTCAATTAAACCAATTGTCACGGCAACTGCCGATCCAGAATCGAGTTCACGCGCACCACTGTCTTTTCCAAGTCAAGTGCGTTATGCCGCTAACTTAAAAAACATCGTGAAGGTCAAGGAAAACATCGTGAGGAAACCAGCCTATTCCTAGTATCTTAGAGGTGAGCCGTCGACCACCAACTCGCACGTGATGGATCTCTCCTTGCGAGAGAATGCGCAGAGTCCCAGCAGTGGGAACATTTAGTGGGTTGCTTATGCTTAACCCAAATGACATCGATGGGACTTTAAATTAGGGCAAAATATATTATGTTCAAATCATGCCAGAATCACATCGGCGACATCGACAGGGTACAGCTAGGTGTTTATTTTTTTGTTTGTAGTTCGTTGTAGATCGATGTTTTAATAATAGTGTTTTTATGACGTACCTACTAAACAAAACTACTTACTAGATCGAGTTCAAACCAATTTTCGGTGGAAGTCTGCATTCATCACATATTGTTTTTAGTTTTAGTTTTCATTCTCTTATTTTAGAAGGTACAGGAGGGGTGGACACGCATTTTACCATTTTAGAAGTGTATCTCGCGCTAATTATTCAGTATAGAAAAAAAAAATCAGAGGTATGTAAAAATCTTAAGCTTAGAATACATCTACTTAACAAGTTTCAACAGTATAGTTCTTACTAGTTTCGGAAAAAGTGGATGTGACATACGGACGGACGGACGGACATACGGACAGATATGACGTATCCATAAGGGTTCCGTTTTTACGTTTTACTTACGTTTTCAGACTAGTATTTACCCACGACTTCGTCCGCGTACAGCTTAGAAAAGGACTATTCGTCAACATCCTTCGTTCGGAAACAAGCATCGTCGCTTTACATCAGGCGAGATTGGGGTCAAGTGTAAACATCACAAAAATAAATTAAATGAAAAAATTATGAACGTAATGAATACTCTAAAGGATTGGTTCCACGCGAATGGTATCTTACTTAATGAAAATAAAAGCGTAGTGATGCGTTACCAGTCAAGAAAAGAAATAGATAAAGAGATTACCCTTCATGAAAACGTATTCCTAGGATACACCATTGATGATACTATAAGTCATTCAGCCCATATAGAAAAGTTATGCAAAAAACTATTTAGTGCCAGCTATGCACTAATTAAACTAAAACCCCTTCTTGACAAAAAAGGTTTATTGACAGTTTATTTTGCATACGTACACTCCCTAATAAGGTATGCTATTTCAGTGTGGGGTAATGCAACTAATATGAAAAAAGTTCTTCGGGCTCAGAAAAGAGCCTTAAGAATTATCCTAGGATCGAAGAAACGAGCTTCTGTGAAAATGCACTTCAGTAATAACAAAATTATGACTGCCATTTCTTTGTACATTTATAATTGCTTAATACAGATCATCATCATCAGCCCGTGTTCGTCCACTGCTGGACATAGGCCTCTCCTATATTTCGCCACTCAGCCCGATCCTCAGTTTTGCGTTTCCAACCGCCACCAGCCGTCTTTCGTATATCGTCACTCCATCTAGTCTCAGGGCGTCCTACACTACGTTTACCGATTCGCGATCTCCACTCCAGAACCCGTCTACCCCAACGGTTATCGGGTCTGCGACAGATGTGACCGGCCCATTGCCACTTCAGTCTGCTAATACGCTGAGCTATGTCGGTGACTTTAGTTCTCTGACGAATTACTTCATTGCGGATGCAATCCCTCAGAGAAATCCCAAGCATAGCCCTTTCCATAGCTCGCTGAGCGACCTTGAGCTTTCGGACCATTTTCACTGTCAGTGTCCACGTTTCAGCACCGTAGGTCATAACAGGTAGAACGCACTGGTTGAACATTTTTGTCTTAAGACTTTGTGGGATGGGTGACGAGAAGACTCGACGAAGTTTTCCAAATGCTGCCCAGCCCAACTGGATTCTTCTCATGGCCTCACTCTCAAAGCTACTCCTACCTAGTTCGAGCGTCTGCCCTAGGTAAATGTATTTCTGGACAATTTCAAGAGTGATTTCATTTACGACAATCGGCCCCGGTGCAACGAACTCGTTACACATGACCTTGGTTTTATCCAAATTCATCCGGAGGCCGATGCGTTGAGAAGCGTTAGCCAGGCCATCCAACATCCACTGCAAGTCCTCCAGCGCCTCTGCCATAATGACGATGTCATTATGGCAGAGTCGCTGGAGTCATAATCAATATTCCTGATGCAAAAATACATGATGTGAACTAGTGAAAAACAAAAATATTTCACAGCACTGATCTCATGAGAATGAGGATTCTACAAGCCGCAGATTCATAAATTCAGTCAAGGAATAAAAAGGATTACTTATGAAAAAGTCCTTCAGTTTCCTTTTAAACTCATTGGTAGATAAATCTCTTATGTCAGTAGGCAGTTTGTTAAACATACAAATTTTGGCAAGTATACCCTGTTTTTCAACTTTCACTAATCTCGTTCTAGGCATAACTAGATTTTCTTTGTTCCGTAGATTATGTGAATGTATGTCTTTATTTTTTATCAGATTTGCAGCATGTATCTGTATTAAGCGATGAGTTCATCTTTCAGTCTTATATCAAGTTTTCCGCACATTACATTGCAGAGTGAGAATTTTATACATTTCGTTTTAGTTGGATTAAGTACTAGATTATTTGCATCAAACCATTTGTACGCAATGTCTAAAATTACGTTAATTTCTGTGAAATCGTTTATTCCTCTCTTCACTTTGAATAGAAGTGATGTATCATCGGCGAACATAACTATTTCTAAATTTTTATGTTTCTTAATCATGAAAGGTAGATCATTTATGTAAATAAGAAACAGGAAAGGTCCAAGTATGGAACCTTGTGGTACACCCATTCTTATAGGCGACTCATTTGATTGCACACCGTCAACATCGACTATCTGTACACGGTCTTTAAGATATGAAGAAATAAAATTTAGAGCTGGTTTCGATACCCCATAGAACTGCAGTTTCTTCAAAAGAGTTTCATGATGAACACAGTCGAAAGCTTTTGATAAGTCACAAAATACTCCTAGAACTTGGTCTTGATGGTCTTCCCAGGCTTTCAATATATAATTGGTTAGTTCAATACCTGCATCGGTAATGGAACGTCCTTTTGTAAATCCAAATTGGTTACTATGTAAAAGGTTATTAATATTAAAGTAAGACAAAAGTTGCTTGAGAACTAGTTTCTCGAATATTTTGCTGATGCAGGGCAAAACCGAGATGGGTCTGTAGTTTCCAAGTTCGTTTTTGTCTCCAGATTTAAACAAGGGTATCACTTTACTATACTTCATCATGTCAGGAAATGTGCCATTTTTGATACATTCGTTAAACAATTCTGCTAAATATGGGGCAATGTTATTAATTATCCCCTCAAGTACCTTAACAGATAATCCCCATAAGTCCTCTGTATTCTTAACTTTAATGTCTTTGAACGTTTTTAGTATTGCAGTGGCAGTAACATGATGGAACTCAAATGTAGAAGAAGGACAATCAACATTTTCTGTCAACATTTCCTCTGCAAGAGAGGGAGACGAAGTTAGGTGTTTAGTTGTCTCTAAGGGAATATCAGCAAAATAAGCCCTGAAAGCATCTACAATGTCCGATTTTTTTGTAGTGACATTTTCGCCAACCCGAACTGCGCGCATCATTTCACGACTTTTGGTTTTACCAGACTCCTTGTTTATTATCTTCCACGTGCTTTTTATCACGTTGTTGGAGTTTTTAATTTGATCCCGAATGAATATTGCTTTTGCTCGAATACACAAATTTCTAAAAATATTTGAATACCTCTTAACATAGACTTTTGTTGCATCGTCGTTGCAGTATGTCTTTAGTTTATATAAATTGTAAAGATTGTTTCGACTTTTAATAAGTCCTGGTGTTGCCCATTCGGCAAACTTCGGTTTTGCGTTAATATTAATTAATTTGGTATGAAAAATATTATTATAATGTGTACTCAGCATTTTAAAAAACTCAGAATAATTACGATTAGGATCATCAATAGTCATGTCGAAAAAATTGTTCGAAAAATGATTAGATATCGCGGTATTTAAAGCTGACATACGGGACAATGTAATGGGTCTAACAAGCACTTTTTCTTCCGCCCTTTTCATACAGGCAGGAAGAGAAATGCTCAAGCCCTTATGGTCCGAACGCAAACAATCTAGGACTTCAGAATGAATGTATTCACAGTTTACAAAAACATTATCAATGCAGGTTGCAGAACAACCTTTCTTAGTTACTGCGACCCTTGTGGGTTCCGTGAACACTTTTGTCAAATTAAACGATTGGCATAACATTAATATATTGCTCTTATTACGAGATTCCGAAAGTATGTCTGTGTTGAAGTCTCCACACATCACAATTTGTTTACTTTTCTTAGATATTCTACTCAATGCTTCCTCTAAAGTAGTTAGGAAGATCTCAATTTCGGCACTAGGTGGCTTATAAACGCATAAAACAACATATCGATCCAATTCTACGCAAGCTAGTTCACAATGACGTTCAACAGTTATATTTTCTACATCTTTTCGGGACTTATAAGTCACATTATTGCTTACAAAAATTATGCAACCACCTCCTATTGCCAATTTTCTATAGTATATACTACCTATTGTATTATTGTTTAGGCAAAAATTCAATTCACATTTCGATAACCAGGTCTCAGTGAAACAAATTACATCGTAATTGTGTGAGCTTTCCAAGAATAGCTCTATTTCTTCTAGTTTACCTAACAGCCTGTTTATATTCTGGTATAAAATATAAACGGTGTTCTCTTGAACCTTCTGAGTAATAGTTCTTTTGTTGCAAGGGGGACCTAGTATATTACGACGCTTTGTTGTAACATAATGAGGCCTCTCTGTTGTCAGGGATTTCAGTTTAAACAGCCACTGTTGGTTGTCGCAATATTTGTCAAGTTTTGAAATTTCCTTTTTCGCTCGTTTGACAATGTAAAAACAATCAGTTTAACTATTTTAACTTTTAAGTGTCGGGCTAAGAATTGTTTCCCATTGGACAATACAAAATTGTGTATAAAATTATTAATATCAAATAATATAAAATCTCCGCCTTTGTTTGATATAAGGTTGTGTAAAATAACATTCAAAGAATATATTTTTTGATTTTGTCTATCGCTCAAAGAAGTCGAATAAGGAAATGTACATAATACAATTTTACCAACTTTACCCGAACTGTGAAAATTCTCTAATGATTCTATACAATTTACAAGATCTCTTTTAGTAGTACTTAATGAGTAACCATCATTATTACAACATCTGACTTTTGTTTAAATTTACTGACCACTACTTTATCTATTAGCTGGTGAAAAGTTATATTTGGTATACACGTGTTAGTCAGTTGATTATTATTAGTATTGACATGGTTGAAAATATTTCCTAACCCAACACCAATTCCGTCGCAGAAAAGTTCAACTTTGCCGGTTTTTTCGATTCCACTTACATCTTGTTCAGTTTGTTGACTAAAAACATCTTGAAACACGCTAGCATTAGCAGTCGTACCAGTTGATGAATTTATGTTCGATTGCCTGTTGTTGTACACTAATGATAAGGATGTAGCATGGTCGGGGCCTATCATACAGGATACGTCACTTGTGAGTGACGTAGTTGTGGCCGACAATAGGTCTGCAGCAGAAATCGATTGCCGTTGCTTGGAGGGACTAAGACCTATTAAACTATTCATTGCCGATATCAGTTGGTCTATTTCTTTCTGTGCCATGCTGTATTTGATGTTTAAGTCTTTAAGTTGGTATTCCAATCTATCCATCGTTACTACGTTTTCGTCGTAGTGTTGTTGAATTGTCATAATTGTGTTTTTGTCATCTCTGATCACCTCCCTTAACCTTATCTTATCCTTGATAAGTTCGATATTACACCGATTATGACAATGTTTTAAGTGTTTCGTATATAGTATATCGAATTCATTGTCAGAATCATGACCAAAAAATCAATAATATAATAGAACGTTTTGCCTGTTTGCGGAAATTGCGATGTATAAGAAATTTCGAATAAAGCCAAAGAGGTTTTCGCCGTTTATTTGCTAATGGTACGGAATCCGTCGTGCGGGAGTACCACTCGCACTTGGCCGGTTCTATTTATTACTCTTTGTGTACGGAACCCAAAAAATGAAGAATAATTTCAAATTCAAATGTTTTTGATTATGAATTCAAATGTTTGCACTGTGTCTGGGTGTTTCTATGTACAATAAGTATGTATTTAAAACAATATAAGTATTATATCAGCTATCTGGCCGCCATCACACAAGCTTTGCTTAGTTTGGGGTCAGATGGTGTTGTGTGTGAATTGTCCACTAATATTTATTTATTTATTATTTATTTATTTATTCGAAAGCGTTCCTTTATTCGTAATGAGGCGTAACACCTTTAAAAACACAACTTGTTAGCTCTTTGATTTACCAAGGATAAATAAAAAAGTAAAAATGTATTATCGAATCAACGAACCGTCACATCATTTCAATTAAAACCCAAGTTGTAGAAAATGTGCTTGCTTACCTATTTGTTAGTTTGTTAGTTTGCTTTCACATATTTCTTTTATTACTTTTTTTTGTTTTTATGGTGAAAACTGTTTTAAAAGTGTTTCTACTTATTTTGAAATGTTATTGTTAAATTCTACCAAATTGCCCCATTTTTACCAACTTCAAAAAACTCCGCCTTTTTAGGGTTCCGTAAAACGTAAAAACGGAACCCTTATAGATTCGTCATATCTGTCTGTCTGTCTGTCTGTCCGTCCGTATGTCACAGCCACTTTTTGCCGAAACTATGAGAACTACACTGTTGAAACTTGGTAAGTAGATGTATTCTGTGAACCGCATTAAGATTTTTACAAAAGTTTTTTAAAAAAACAAAAATTAGGG
The DNA here is from genome assembly GCA_963693475.1 of Ectropis crepuscularia. NCBI lineage: Eukaryota > Metazoa > Arthropoda > Insecta > Lepidoptera > Geometridae > Ectropis > Ectropis crepuscularia. Next base: position 31,516,735 of record OY856343.1, read on the forward strand.
GTGCCCCCCATACTGAGAACTGAAGCTCAAACATTTTTTTTTCATCAAACCTACACGTGTGGGGTGTCTATCGATAGGTCTTAAAAAATGATGTTGAGGTTTCTAAGATAATTTTTGTCTACACTGAATAACTTGCGCGAGAGACGCTTCCAAAGTGGTAAAATGTGTGTCCCCCCCCCCCTCTAACTTCTAAAGTAAGAGAATGAAAAAACTAAAAAAAATATATGATGTACATTACCATGAAAACTACCAACGAAAATTAGTTTGAACTCGATGTGATGAGTAGTTTTTTTTCAGTACGTCATAAATACACTATTATTAAAACTTCGATCAAAGTTACAACGAACTACAAGAACTATGTGTACTATGTATATTATGTTACTTGCTGGAACGAAACCCTTCATGGGCGAGTCCAACTCGCACTTGGCTTCTTTATTTTATATATTACATAACTAATGTGTTGGTCATGAAAAAGTCACTAGAAATCACCAGATTTTTTTGTTACTAAATAATAATAAAAAAATTGGGCAGTCATAGGAACTGCCGATAGAAGTGAAAACTTATAACTCAGAATTTGATAGCTTACTTTGGAAACTACGCGGGTGTAACCGGAGGGTGTGGCCTGGGCATCATGGCATGGCCATCTAGAAATGCGTCAGCATTCTTATTGGCTGATGCATTTCTAGATGGCCATGGCATTATGCCGAGGCCATGGTCCCGAGTTTACACGAAGATTTCTTATCATACCCGAGCGTGATGCTAGAATACAATTCACAGCCCACGAAATATCTGTCCTAGGCGCGCCTAAAGAAGTTTTCACTTCAAAAATGTGCAAAAATCGCATCAGGCGAGATGGCGGTCAAGTGTAAACCTATAGAAGTTAAAAAAAAAAAAAATAGGTATCGTCATTTGTAGGATGCATGCATTCGACAAAAGACGCGTGCGTGGACAATAGGCCTTAGTGATAGCTTCTTGAGAAATCTGGTCGAGTGTCTGAATTTAATTTAAAATAAGTCGGTTTTTGCTATTTCAGAGAAAAAAAAACATGGGACTACTCGTAACTCCAGTAAGGAACATTGTTTCATGGTTTATATTCCAAAGACTCAAGCGAAAACGGATAGACTCCACTTCGCAACAAGAACATATAAAATTCGTAATGCGCTGCCTGCAGTAATGTGCAAACATTACTGTGTTCCGGTTTGGAGGGCAATGTTTCCAGAGAAATTACAGGGCTCAGAGATATAACATCTTAGATATCTGGGTGACGAGCGCAGTGTAGTGCCAAGTACTGATTTGAACTCTACATGTTTCAATAGCTGCGTGTCACTTTGATGTTACGTGACAGGCATGTAGCTTACCATCAGGCACATGTCCTGGTCGTCTCGTCGCTCTATATGTAAAAAAAAGGTGTGTGCTTAAGACCACACGGCAGAAGTGAAAACTTCATTAGCTGATTTTTGTATGAGGTAGGTATGTCGTATTATAATAAAATATTATGGATCGTATTAGTTGAATAAACGAGTAAAACAAGCCAGAAATTAAAGTAAACATTTCTTGAAATTTTATTTATATACAAAGTAGCTGTTACCCGCGACTTAGTCCGCGCGAAATAAATACTAAGGTTACTCAGGCAGTACTTATTTGTATACCCAGATTGTATACACATTTATGGTTAGTAAAAAAAGTGTCCATGTTCAAAAAGTTGTTGGCCGGGGCCGGCTTTTTAAAAGTTACTCCAACTTTGTATGCATTCACACGGTGCACCCCTATGATGCCCCTAACATTGTCCGCAAAAAGGTTGGTGAGTGTAATAGGATTTTTGTTACCGACTTTCTCCTGTTCCGTCGATTCCACATACACTACACTGGAGACTCCACTACGATTTTCTGGGAATAGTCTCTTTCTCTTATAAAGGGGTTTTCTAAATAGTTTGTAAGAAACAGTTTCACTTGGATTTGGCTTCAATAGTTTTCTTTTTCTGGTCTGTTCGACGGGATCACCCCCGTCGCTAGCGACGCTCATATACATATTTATACTATTGACTATATGTATACAAAACTAAATATTTACACAGCAAAACTAATTAATTTGATTGTGAAAATTATAAAGCACCCGTCGTGTTTTCCCGCCCAAAGAAAAGTCTTTTGGAGTTGGTAGCCGTCAGTGTTGTCACTATGATTTTGAGCTTGTCGCCAAATAGTTATGAAACAAAGTCGCCGGTTTTGATTGAATTATTAAGGGAATAACAGTCTGGAAGAATACATAAGCTTTTTCCTTCTCCAACCTTCTACACTACACTAGTATATTCCCCTTTGTCGGTAACACGTCGTCTAAATCCGCTAAAAAGGTTTTAAAAATTCGCCAGTTTCAGCGACAAAGTCGCTAAAGTGTCAACACTGGTAAAGGTAGCGAGCAGCGAGAGAGAGAGAGAGAGAGAGTATCTATTGTCCCATGTCCTCCTCTAACAATTATCTTTCTCGGTCTGGCACGTTTGTTGACCACATTATCTTTCTCGTTCTAGCATCCCGAGCTTACCCGAAATTTCTTATCATATCCGAGCGTGATGATCACGTGATCATCAATCCATTTCACAGCCCACGAAAATTCTGTCCATAGCGCGCCTAAAGAAGTTTTCACTTCAAAAAAGAGTGGGTATTTCCTGAAGGATATAGTCTGGGTGTCTTCAAGTATAAAGTGAATCAGTTTCCGCAAGCACGCTCCATCATGGTATTTTAACAACAAGCTAGATGACGGTCAAGTGCAAACCTATTGTAAAAAAGCTGTTTGTTTTGCATCTCAAATAACATAAACAACAATGAAGACAACAAGAGTTTATGAGCTTGGTACGCCTTTTCTTATGGAAAACGTAAGCCCGAGGATAGGGCTCAGTGACGAGCCAGCAGTGGATAAGTGTGGGCTGATTATAATGATGATGACGCCTTTTCTAAATAACTTTGAAGCTAAGGTGCCGTGTCTTTACTAAGCTCAAACCTGATGAGAGTGTGTGCCCCAGTTAGCAGACACTACAACACCGAGGGATTACACTCCGAAGAGAGCCCAAGCCGACACGACCGTAACAGATCTGTATTTACATGACAGAGCAGCGTGCCATTATATTCTCAGCACACGCACAGCTTGCAGTAGCACCGTGTTCTCATTCAAATATAATAATAATGAATGAATATGTTAATAATGTGCAATAATAATGGCGCGCGTGCGAAACGACTCACAAACAATGCAACCTTACCAATATGTAACACAGGGCAATGGAATAACAGAATATTTTTTATCCCAGAAACATAACGGAAACGGGAAATGCGCGGGTAAACCCGAGAGATAATATAACATTTTATCTATCGGACTGTTCGTAGCCCGAAAAAGGCGACATCATTTCAAAGTTGACATTTTCAAGACTCGAACGAAACGATTTGACTCTAATTTTGTAATAAGAACATCTAAAATACGAGGTCCCCAGGTGAGACTCAAACCTTTATTCAAAAGGTGTATGGTTGAAACTGGCTTGAGACAATTTAACTATTTCATCATCATCATCATCAGCCGCAAGACGTCCACTGCTGAACATAGGCCTCGATTTCCACAACGAACGGTCCTGCGCAACCTGCAACCAGCGGTTTCCAGCGACTTTTGTGAGGTCATCTGTCCATCTAGTGGGAGGCCGTCCAACACTGCGTCTTCCGGTTCGTGGTCGCCACTCGAGAACATTTCTTCCCCATCGGTTGTCAGTTCTGCGAGCAATGTGGCCTGCCCATTGCCACTTCAGCTTGCTTACTCTTTGAGCTATGTCGGCCACTTTCGTTCTCTTGCGAATATCCACATTACGGATTATTTCGCGCAAAGAGACTCCGAGCATAGCTCTCTCCATAATTATCTCGCTGTGTGGATTTGAGCTTTGTTATGAGGCCCACAGTGAAGGACCACGTCTCATTTAACTACTTAATATAAGTAAATCAAAGTACTATTTTTGGTGATGTACTTAGAGGTTCAAGCGGGATTCGAACTAATGCCTTCGAAATTGTTAAATCGGAATAGGACGTCCTTGCCCCCGCGGCTTCACCTACGCTTTTGTTTGTATAGTATTGAGTCTACAGAGTAACGTGTCGAACAAGTCTATATATACATACATATAGTATGCCTGATGGTAAGCAACATGCCTGCCCAATAACAGCACAGTGACACGCAGATATTGGAACATGAAGAGTCCAAATAATGACCAAGCCCTACACTGCGCTCGTCACCCAGAGACATAAGATCTCTATGCCCTGTAATTTCACTGGAAACCCTACGTTCATTTAACATCAAATCAAATCAAATCAAATCATGTTTATTTGCACACACACAAAGTTTACAACAATTTCACATTACAATTACTATTTCACATAAAACAAATTAAGTAGGTATTGTCAGCGGACCCCAAACTAGGCTAAGCCTGTGTCTTGGGAATCCAGACATGGAAACCATAATTTTAAAAACAGTCAAAGTCTACAATAATAGGTAAAAAACAGTTTTTAGAAACATTACAATGTTTCGTTATCAGCAGCGGCAGCGGTTGCTCGTTGGAAACCGGTTTAATTTGATGTAGGCGTTACCTAGAGCCGATAAGCCGCTGCCGACTTACAATGAAAATACTAACTTGTATAGAATTGATTAATTGACTAGTATTCGTATTACTCTCGTAAGGTCCGTTCCCGCAATGAAAAGTAGTCTAATGTAAACAATATTTATCTGTTTACTAAATTTCAACCCAATCTGTTCAAACGATCCGACGTGATTGAGCAACAAACATCCAAACTTTCGCATCCTACAAATATTATAAATGCCAATGTTAGCAAGTTTAGATGTTTGTTGCTCAATCACGCTGTATGTACGTATGTACGTTGTTCATGAAATTTGGAATACAGATTATAGTCTGGCAGAGCACATAGCATATTAACAACCGCGGGGCGCTGATAGTATAAAATATTAGTATGATTCTTGAACGCGAGGGAATGATTGCTGACGTTAGCAGTTGACGTATTCCATACATTAAAAAGGGTTATATAGAACAGCTGCACTAACACAAGCAGTCACGTGCAAACGTTACTGCGTACTCTGTAATTTCTGTGGAAATATTTCCCTCCAAACCGGACCACTGCGACCATTTCACATTACTGTTTGGCGGTAGAATAACTGGCGAACGTGTAGTACTTCTCCAGGCGGACTCTGCAAAGAGTTCTACCAATACATACCAAATTGTTGCTATATTATTTGCTTTATTGCTCCCATTGCATTCTATTTGTTGTTAACCCACTTCAAAAAACAATTTGGTTGTATGTTTTTTTTTTGTATATAGATTCTACTCGATAGCTCTGTCAATTGTTAATCGGTTTTGATGGGTTTTTTTTTGTTTCGTTGATCATAGTTCAGATTATATAGGGCCCTATATAAATGTTATCGTAATCGGTGAGACGGTTTACGAAATATCAACAATAAACTTAAATTTGTTTTCATTTACGTGGACGACGCACAGAGCTTCTTATATAATTTGGTCGAGTAAACTAAACTAAACTTGACTGACTTGGAGTAATATTGAAGTCGGTTTAGAGGAAATAATTTGGTTGTCGTACCTTTGGTGCTGGCATCGTCGACCAGGAAGACCTCCTTGACGAGGTGTTCGGGCGAGCGGTGCAGCACGGAGTAGGCGGTGCGCAGCAGCGTGCTCCAGTGCTCGTTGTGGAAGGGCACCACCACGCTCACCGGGGGCAGCTGCGCCAGCTGACGCCGCGAGCGGCAGCCGGGGTGACGGATGTCGGGCAGCGACCTGACAACAACACACATCACTAACACTTAGTTGCTGGATATAGACTGGGCGGTTGCCAATCCGGGTTTCTCTGGATTAATACCCCGTTTACATTATTCCAGTCCAGCTACCAAATCCAGCGCTGCATTGCTTACTGGAATAATAGAAACCGGCACTGGAAAGAATCAATCCAGTGCCAATGCATTCCAGTGCCGGTTTACATTATTCCAGTAAGCAATCCAGCGCAGGATTCGATCGCTGGACTGGAATAATGTAAACCGGGTATTATCCTAGTTAAGAGGGCGTCCAAGGTCTAGGAGGCGGGATCTACCGCCTAACTATATTTGCAGAAGACTGGGGAACTGCGCGCTATTTGATTTGCGACTAGCGTGCGAGTTTATCGAGTACCATAACATACGCATGTTGGGAAACAAAATATTCGCCAAACTAAAGAATACGTTACTATGATATGAGGTGTGTTATATTATAGTTGTCTTACGATTCGTCTTTAGTTTAAACACTTATAGCAGCTTCCTCTCTGGATATGTTGTTCGCTGCTCTGCGACAGTTAAGGTACACATATTTCGTTTTTCAGCCATGTCAACATTAAACTAATAACGATCACAAACAGCTGTGTTTACATTATTTAGCATCAAACAGCAATTAATAACTTACGAAAAAGTTAATGTATGTCGAGACACGAATTTTACATTTTCTGTGAATAATTGATACGGTACGTTATGTAAAGGTTAGAAGTTGAAAAGTCTCGTTAAATAGAGGTCAATAATACTTTCTATCTATTTTTTGTAATAATTAATAACCGTTACATTGCTACATACGAGTTTTTGATATGTGTATTTGTAATGTGACTCCGATGTGAGCTCCAAGCAGTATTAGGAGTGTAACAATTCTAGCCGGGTGTGATGAAATAGAAACCGCCATTAAGCTATAATCCCAAAAATTACTAATTAGTCCGTCAGTTAGATAACTAAAAAAATGTACACGTTAACACGTGATACAAAAGAAAAAAAATCTTTTGTTTCACAAACAAAAAATTACCACGATACAGTGCTTAGAAGTTTCGAGTGACGTCACTTGTGGGTACGGTTTTTACCCGCATGTGACGTCATGATCTCCCACTCCAGAAATTTAATAACCTATATCTTCATCAATTTTTAATAATTTGATAAAACAACAAAATACGTGTCCCATATTTTTCCATGACCTAGCATCTAGCTGACGGACTAATTGGAATAGTTTATTTTTAACTAAGTCTTCATCCCTATTATCTACTAAAAAAATTAAGTTATCCTTATATTTCAAATGCGATATTTGAATGTTTGTTGCGCAGTCACATCGGAACTCGGAATACCTGAACGAGTCGTATTGAAATTTAGAACAGAGATAGATTATAGTCTGGCATAGAACATAGAATAAACGGTGAAGGAAAACATCGTGAGGAAACCGACGTGTACCTAGAATCTTTCGAAGTCATGTGTCATCCACCAACCCGCACTGGGTGGTGCGCACACCGCACACCGCACACCGCACAGCGTGGTGGATTATGCCCTTGACTCTCTCCTTGCGAGAGAATGCCCCGAGTCCCAGCAGTGGGAACATTCAGCGGGCTGTTTACGCATAAACCATAGGACATAGGCTTTATCGCGGGAAAATAACGAGAATGGAAACAACGCGGGTAAAACCGCAAGGCAAGACTGTATAAGACTAATAACAGTCTTTTACAATTTGTGTTTTGCGAGTTGGACTTTCTCAAATGTCTTTTGTAGTATGCCCATATTTTCAGAGTAACTGTCACGCGGGTAAAGAATATAGTGTTATCACTTAGCGGAATCTGTTTAAAGAGCATCATCGCTAGTTACCTAGCGATGATTCACGGCCAATAACAAGGAATAACGGATACACTCCGGTACTTTCGGGTGAAACCGGAGGGCGTGGCCTGGCCATCACGGCATGGCCATCTAGAAATGCGTCAGCATTTCCCATTGATTTCTAGATGGCCATGCCATGATGGCCAGGCGACGCCCTTTCAGTGTCTCCCATTGGCTGACGAATTTCTAGATGGCCAATGGCCATGGTCCCGAGTTTTAGGTCACCAGTTTTAGGCACCTTTTTAAACAAAGTTAACAAACAAACAACCTGAAGTCACAGACAAAAATCTTTAACCACAGTGTCGCTGACCATCAGATGAACTGGCGAAAAATTAACTATGGAAAAGTAATGGCAATTCTCACCGATTGAGCGGGATCCTATCACTCAAGGCTCCGTTAAATCCGTTAACTGAGTACAGCTGTTCTTCAAGTTTCTTATCTTCCTCGGCTAGATGTGCAGGTAAGCCTTGCTCACCAATACCTGGTCCATGAAGAACCAACGGTCAACAAGACACACAGAGTACACAGTCAAAATTAAGAACTCTGAAAAATAGGCTTGGATACAACAAAGACTGTGAGAAAAAGACCTTAAAAATATATAACAACATACTATAAAGATGGCCATGATGCTGACTGAAGATAAGCAACATAATTAGTCAAAACTACACAGAACACTCAATACTTACTTGAGAAATAACTCAGTGGGTTTAAAAATTAACAATCTGTACTATTTTTTTTATGAATTATAAATAGCATTACACTACCATCTCATCTGATGTAACAACACTGATGCTGTCTACAATGGAACATGCATTATCTAGAAGCAACAGATTCATTATCAACTTCAAGACTTAGGTTTTATGAGTATTCTTCAGTTTGTGCATTCTTATCGACAAAAGTAAAGTCAAACTGTTTTGTTTGAGATTTTGGAATATCAGCTATGAAATTCCTGTTTCAAGCTACCTAGGTGTATTTAGACAATGGGATCCTACTTATGTGGAATTAATGTTGATTCAAAAAGAACATAATGATGTACGAGGGAATGCTAGCATGCTCCAAAGAGCTATAAGAACTCACCCACTCGCTTCTTCTCATTGTTGATCTGTGTGTAATTGTGCCAGTCTTTAGTCTGAAAATAAAATCATTTATTAATTGAGACAAGACAATAGTCTAGATTCCAACTTCACTCAATTTGCTAAGATTCATTTTGAATTTGAAAATTTGCCAAGACTTTTGATCTTTTAAATTCATAGAAGAATTACTTACATGAGCAATATAATAGTTATGTTTAGTTTTAGTTTCAACATCGTGGTTCTAGACCATGATGTTGAAAAGAACAGATGGCAAGTTTCAGCTATTTGTGGTACATCACAATATTTTATCGAAAGAATGTTGTGTACCAACTTGATAGGTAGGTATATGTGTTTGGTTAACAAGTAAGATAATAATTTGAAAATGCCTTACTGTACATGTACTGTACACAACATTACAGTACTGTACATGTATGTACTGTACTGTAATGTTACGTGTAGGTACTTAAGTCTGCACAGACAACTTGCAATAGTGATATCAACACCAGAGCACCAAATAGCATCAAGAAACTGTTTGAATAAATTATATGAAGTTAGAAAAAACAACAGTAATTTTCTGTCAAGAATAAAACTACACTTCCCTTAAGGGTGAAATAAAACTCTTAAAAGTAATCCAATGTTTACTAAAACCTACTTACCTCTTTGCTTGTGATCAAGAATGGTTTAATTTTCATGTGCGGACCCTCCAAATATCCTGTATCATCCTGCAGGGCTTCTTGCACCCCGTCCCCCCCGGGGCGGCCGAGCGAGTTCCAGGCCTCCTCAACCTGCAGGCTGCTCAGCAGCTTCACCAGGTACAGACACACCACAATGAGAGTCAGCACGACGAGATTCCTAAGACGGAACAAGCGGAGAAGGTTCCGCCTCATCATTATAACAGTTTTCCCTGAAAAAAAAGAAAAACCATGTAGAAAACTGTGAATTCTGTACAATCAGAAAATTAAATTTTTCAGGACTAATTTGCTCCATTTCTTGGGTGGTAAGATTTTATTTGCAAATTTGAATTACTACTTTAAATATGTTGTAACTACATTGTTTATGTATAAAAGTGTTTCATAAGGGATGCTACAAATATATGTGTGTGCTCTAAATAAATTATGGATCTTAAATAAATAATTATTAATTATGTGTTTACAAAATGTGTTTTGACTTTACTAGTTAGACCCAGTTCTCATGCGCAACTTACTCAAAGGTATGTTATCATTAATCGATAGCAATATACTTTCTTGAAATGGAAAAACTTCCTTTCGCTATTTTACCATGGTCTCGACAAGATCATTACTTTTTGCTATTATTATTTTGCACAAGACGGAACAAATGAACAAAATAGAACCAAGTTTCATTAACCCCGGTAACTAGAAAAACGAGTCAAACGACAACAAGACAACAACACAACATTCAGACTTCAGACATGTACTAAACACCTAAACAGACTTAACAGAATAACAGATAACAGATCAACGATCAACTCAGTGTGACCAGATTTAGTTTGACAGGTTTGACAGATGTAATCACGGTATGTAAGGCCGAAATCAAAGCCGAAATCTACTGAATTCTACTACCTAATATGCAGATATCTACTAAAATGTCTACTCATAACCAAACGTATTTGGACACGCTTATGTGTGAAATAAAAACGTACTTTAATACTATACACTTATTTACTGTAATAATTTGCAATCTGTCCTCATTAAATTTTATGTAAATATAAACCTGAACAACGCACTCATTTCAAGAACTACTTGACCGATTTCAAAAATTCTCTCACTACTTTTTTCCCGGTTCCCGAAAAGGGTAAGGTCTTGAATCTAGTCGCCTGAATTTTGGGGGGGAGGGGTGGAGGGGGTTGGGGAGGGGGGGGGGGACAGCCCCCCCACACTTTTCGCCTGCTGGAACCGCATAGTTTTTTATAAATTTAATATCAAAGATCATTTTATCTACTCTATTTAAACACTTTTACACCTAATCTTGGGAGAGGGGGAGTGGGTAGGAGGGGGGGTTAGGGGCAGAGAAACCCCACCCTACCATTTTCCCCTGCCGGAACCGCATAGTTTTTTTTTTAATATAATATCAAAGATCATTTTGTCTACTCTACTAAAACACTTTTACACCTAAATTTAGGGTGGGGGGAGTGGGGTAGAGGGTGGGGCTAGTTGTATCTGTCATTGATCTGGACCTAACAGGTCAGAGTTGGATTTGTCACTAATTTCGACCTAACCGGTCTAACTTGGACTCTGCGTGGGCTCCCGCCAGAAGCTCTTGCGGTCGCCCCTGAATGTTGCTTCGCCACACTCAGCCTTCGTTTCGCTACGGACTAGTTCACAGTACGCTACTCAATTCGACTTCACGCAGCGAAGCAACTTGAGCTTCTGGCTCCCGCATTTTTTATAAACACTCTAGGGGTAGTAGCCACAAGACTAGGTGGAGTCGGGGTGCTCTGTGTCGGTTTTGTGACTAATTTCAACCTAACCGGTCTGAGTTGGTCTCTGGGTGGGTAATTTGATAAGTATTGAAGGGGATGGGAACACGATTTTCACAAAACTGTGTACGAGTATTTATTTTAATTTATAAACATAGTTGATTACACTGATCATGATCAACATGAAAAAAAACACTGAGTTTTTTTTTTACTTCAGTGAACCTCAAAAATTGCGATCAAAACGTTTCGTTTCACGAACTTAGACATAGCAGACATTCAAATTTATAAAATATTTCCTGATATTGCGGTCCATTTCATGCATCCGCGTGTTTTTCGTGTGAATTTACAGAAACTTTAAATATTAATTTTAAAAATATTCGCGTAACTCCGGCAGCTAAAATCGAATTGAGAGGGTCAAGACAAAGCCCCTTGACCATTCCACAGTAGCAGTATTCTCAAATTCAGGCGACTCGATTCAAGACCCAACCCACAACCCAGTAAGGGAGTGGTTTCAAGCTTTCAAGTATGTGCGGGAAAACATGGGAATCCCTGTTTCCCCTTTCACAATCGAGAACAAGATTGAGATATGTGCCGAAGCAAAAATGTTGCTCACCACGAAATTCAGAAATCTATTATAATATACTCCATTTTTATTTCTACTGACGATAAGCTGACTGACTCTAAAATCTATCGAAAAAAATGTTTGTCTGTAAAGTCGGTTTACTGACGATATAACGTGACAACGTCTTAAGAAAATACTGATGGAATGGTAGCATTTTTCAAAAGAAAATTTTAATTTCATTTGTTTAATAGATTTGTATGTAAAAAGTAATCAGTAGAATTTAATCATTTTCAATCAAAACAATGCAAAAAACAATGCAAAAAAGTTTTTAGATGCCGGGGATCGAACCCGGGGCATTTCACATGCTAAGCGAACGCTCTACCACTGAGCTACATCCCCGCTTGAACTACTGGTCGAAATAATTAATACAACTGTAACAAACATGCGGCGAGGTAACGACCGACGGTAACGTTACATGACGTCATGTTTTGTGGGCGTGCAGCCGGCTTCATCGAATTATAAGACGTTATCACGTCAAAAAGTAGAAATATACTGACTCTGGTCACACAGCCAGTGTGACCAGATTTAATTTGTCAAATCTACTCACGGTAAGGCCGAAATCTACTGAATTCTACTAGCCAATATGCAGAAATCTACTAAAATGTCTATTCATAACTAAACGTTTGTGGACATGCTTATGTGTGAAATAAATACGCATTTTAATACTATACACTTATTTACTGTAATAATTTACAATCTATACTCATTAAATATTATATTTAAACCTGAACAACGCGCTGATCTCAAGAACTACAAGACCGATTTCAAAAATTCTTTCACCATTTACTGGATATCTACGAGATGCCTAAATGCTATAGGCTATTATACAACCACTGGCAATTCAATTCAATTCACTTATTCGAACCATACATTCATAAGAACACTTGGTAACTCATTAACAAAAAGGCAAAGAATCCGTGTACTTATTACGATAAAATAACAATGTCAAAATGAATAAAGCGGCTGTAGATAGATAGATAGATAAACTCTTTATTGCACTTACATAACAAAGAAAAAAACAGAAAAAACTTTTATTAAAGTAGCAATTGGCGACCTTATCGCTGAGAGCGATTTCTTCCAGGCAACCGTAGGATGGTAAAAACATAAATAAATTAATAATGGAAGACGGGGAGTACAATTAGGAGTAATTATTAAGGAGGAATAATTGTAATTCGTGCAACACGTTACTTAGACGACACACTGATACACGAATTAATCAGAAAAATAAAAATAACAACGCATGGGAGTTAAGGAGACTACGTGCGGGAAAAGATGGGAATCCCCGTCAGTGTGACCAGATTTAGTTTGGCAAGTCTACTCCCGGAAAGGCCGAAATCTACTGAATTCTACTAGCCAATATGCAGAAATCTACTAAAATATCTACTCATATCCAAACGTATGTTAAACACTTATTTGTGAAATAAAAACGTATTTTAAAACTAAAGTGTGTTCCGGTTTGAAGGGCAATGGTTTCCAGATAAATTACAGGGCTTAGACACATTACATCTTAGATCTCTGGGTGACGAGCGCAGTGCAGTGCTAGGTAATGATTTGGACTGTTCATGTTCCAATAATTGCGTATCACTGTGCTGTTATGTGGCAGGCATGTTGCTTACCATCAGGCAAATGTCCAGCTCGTCTCGCCACTCGTTATTAAAAAAGAATGGTTGTCTGTAAAGTCGGTTTACTGACGATAGTTGAACGTGACAACGTCTTAAGAAAATACTGATGGAATTTGTGTTAAGCGCCATCTAGGTAAAACATTCTGAAGCTTTTTAAAAAGCTGTTCAAAGCGCCATCTCTGGGTACATCATTGTACTAGCACAAGTTCTTAACTTCATATCGTCGCTTTTCTAAAACATGGACAGACTCCTTGAACGTAATACACATTTCACTCACTAGATGGTGCGAAAAGTAATAAGGCGAGGTAACACGGTAACGTTACATGGCGTCATGTTTTGCGGGCGTACAGGCGGCTTCATCGAATTATAAGACGTTATCACGTCAAAAAAACTCTTATGGTGTAATAATTTACAGTCTATACTACGATAATTATATATTATATTTAAACCTGAATAACGCGCTAATCTCAGGAACTACTCATACCAATACTACCAATTTCAAAAATTCTTTCACCGCTGGATTTATACGAGATGACTTAACTATATCGGCTGTATTATACTTATATACCACGGGCAAAGTCGGGGCGGAACGCTAGTAGAAGTAAAAAGTTGGTTCCCGAAAATCCTTTTATGTTCTTGTAATGCTTTGAAGAGGCCATAGTATATATATGTTCTTTCAAAGAAGCAACTCTGCTCAATATATCACCATTGCAAGCTTTGCAACGCGCACTTGATTCATTTGTTTTGGACTTTGCAACCTAATTTTTGAACAAGGGGCCTTGTTCCCATTCTACGCGATATCCTAAAACCTTCGTTTCATTTTTATTAATTGTTATACAAATAGTAGTTCGTGCAATACGTTAATTAGACGACAAACGAATTAATCAGATCAACAAAAGTAACAACGAGTGGGAGTAAGGGCGTGGTTTCAAGTACCTGCGGGAAAACATGGGAATCCCCGTTTCTCCTCTCACAATCGAAAGCGAAATTGAGCGATGGACGGAAGGAAAAATGTACCTCACCACGAAGTTCACAAATCTACTAAAATATACTGCGTTTTTAATTCTACTGACGATAAGCTGACGGACTCTAAAATCTACTGAAAAAGTAAAAATCTACTGACTCTGGTCACACTGATTGTCGCCTCTCACCTCGTGAAGTGTGGATAGGTGGATAGCTGTGGTGGATAGGGCATAATGTTCCACTAATTGTAGATTGCAATCTAGCGGTGCTCACTCCGACCTTTGTACCTAGTAATAATTTAAACGTAAATAAAAATGTTATATGGGGAATTCGTGACGAAATTGAAATTGCAAAGTACGGGAAAGAGTGTCATGATAGACTTAGACTAATTGATTTTCCTTCGGAATGTGTTAACTGCGCTGATTGTTATTGTCGTGACTGTGACCACAGGTATGCTCTCGATAAGCTTTATTCAGACATTGTGGCCGCCCTTCGAGGTGCGGTGGTGGCAGGTCAGGAGAGCAGGGTTACACGGTAAGGCGGTAACGGCGCGCGCATAGTGGGGTGGAATAAACACGTCAGTGGAGCTCACAGGAAGGCCAGATCTAAATTCAAAGAATGGGTGTTTTGTGGTAGACCTAAATCTGGTTGTGTGTTTGAGGAAATGCGAGATAGCAGAAGAGTTTTCAAATCGAAGTTAAAATGGTGTCAAAACCATCAAAACCAGATACGGTTTGACGCACTTGCTGAAAAACATGCACAAGGTGATTTTCGAGCCTTTTGGCAGGCAACTGGTAAAGAAGGTGCACGACCTGGCCTTCCGGTGAGCGTTGACGGTGTGAAAGATCCTGTTGAGATAGCCAATGTATTTAAAAATCAATTTTCAACGGTATCGTCATTGGGATCGGTCGGGGAGATGCTCGGTGCTGACTTGCATGGACAGCCATTGGGGACAACCTTTCTGGCGAAAAATGTAAGTGAGGCCTTAACACTTATATCGAAAGGGAAATCGCCGGGTCATGATGGGCTTAGTATTGAGCATCTTCAATACGCCGGATCCCACATTGATAGAGTGTTGGCTATGTTCTACTCGCTGTGCGTTAGTCATTCGTACTTACCAGCCGAATTAATGAAAACCGTGGTCGTGCCTGTAGTTAAAAATAATACCGGGGATTTGGCGGATAAAAACAATTACAGACCTATATCACTGGCTACGGTTATAGCAAAAGTATTTGACGGTTTGCTTAATGCACAGTTAAATAAATACGTGACACTACATGACAACCAGTTCGGATTTCGCCCACGACTATCCTTATATAATACTGTGCCTTAAGCATACCGTTAAATACTATACGAAGCGTAAAACACCAGTGTTTGCTTGCTTTCTAGATTTGTCACGTGCTTTTGAAATGGTGGTGTATGATATACTGTGGGATAAACTGAGAAATATAAACTTTCCACAAGAACTAGTCAACATCTTCCAATATTGGTATATGCATCAATCTAACAGTGTCAGGTGGGCGGGGACAATGTCTGATCCTTATAGGCTTGAGTGTGGGGTAAGACAGGGCGGGTTAACATCACCAACCCTGTTTAATTTGTATGTCAACGGTTTGATCGTTGCACTTAGTAGGCAACATGTCGGCTGCCATATAGACGGGGTTTGTGTGAACAACTTGAGTTACGCTGACGACATGGTCCTGTTGAGTGCATCGATTTGTGGGTTACGAAAATTGATAAGGACTTGCGAAGAGTATGCCTGTGGTCATGGATTGCAATACAATGTTAAAAAGAGTCAATGAATGGTCTTCGAGGCAGGCGATAAGTGCCCTATAACAATAAGTATCCCACCCGTTTTGTTGAACCGTGTTCCCCTTGAAAGGGTTGAACAATTCAAGTATTTGGGACATGTGTTGACAGCCGACCTCAAAGACAATGGCGATATTGAGAGAGAGGGGAGGTCTCTGTCTATCCGAGCGAACATGATTGCCCGTAGGTTTGCTCGCTGTTCAGTTGAGGTCAAGATAACGCTCTTTAGGGCCTATTGTACATCCCTCTACACGAGCAGCCTGTGGGCCGACTACACGAAAAGGAGATACAGTGACCTCCGCGTACTCTATAATAATGCATTCAGAATGCTGTTGGGGTTGCCCCGATTCTGTAGCGCCTCAGGCATGTTTGCGGATGCACACGTGCCTTGCTTTCATGCGACCATGCGGTCTCGTGCAGCGTCCTTGGTGCGCAGGGTTCGGGCCAGCTCCAACGCCATCCTGAGCATGATCGCGGGTCGGTTAGACTGTACTTTTCTCCGGCACTGTTGCGCGAGACATTTTTCAGTGCTCAAGCCGGAGAGAAGGTTATAGAAATTGTGCGAATTAAATTATGACATTGTAATCTTTTTATTTTTAGGGTTCCGTAAAACGTAAAAACGGAACCCTTATAGATTCGTCATGTCTGTCTGTCTGTCTGTCTGTCCGTCCGTATGTCACAGCCACTTTTTGCCGAAACTATGAAAACTACACTGTTGAAACTTGGTAAGTAGATGTATTCTGTGAACCGCATTAGGATTTTTACAAAAGTTTAAAAAAAAAAACAAAAATTAGGGGTGCCCCCCATACTGAGAACTGAAACTCAAAAATTTTTTTTTCATCAAACCTACACGTGTGGCGTGTCTATCGATAGGTCTTCAAAAATGATGTTGAGGTTTCTAATATAATTTTTGTCTACACTGAATAATTTGCGCGAGAGACGCTTCCAAAGTGGTAAAATGTGTGTCCCCCCCCCCCCTCTAACTTCTAAAGTAAGAGAATGAAAAATCTAAAAAAAATATATGATGTACATTATCATGAAAACTACCAACGAAAATTAGTTTGAACTTGATTTGATGAGTAGTTTTTTTTAGTACGTCATAAATACACTATTATTAAAACTTCGATCAAAGTTACAACGAACTACAAGAACTATGTATATTATGTTACTTGCTGCAACGGAACCCTTCATGGGCGAGTCCAACTTGCACTTGGCTACTTTATTTATTATAATTAATATTTATATTAAATTCTTAAGACTTTGTGACATTACTTTTGTGACCTTTGATATTGATTTGAATGATTGTTAATTGTGTAATTTATGGGGAACCTTTCCCGAAATAAATGAATTTTAATTTAATTTAATTTAATAATGTGTAATAAGTAAAATTACGATTCGATTCAACAATCGGTAGCTGATTTTTCGAGCAACAAACTCTAAAATGTTTTTAAATTTTATTGATATACCTAATACAAAGATTTTTTATAATAGATGGAACAGCGAGCAACACGGAAGGGAGTAGCCTAAAGGCCGGTTTGCATTTTGAGTAGTGCGATTGCGAGTGCGTGTGCGAGCAAGAAATCGCGATTGATGAGTGCAGGTGTGTAGTGCGAGTACTGTCCAGTTCTGTATAGTAGCTGTGTTTCGTTCATTGAGTTGCCAGCCGTCGGCCCGCAAGTAATCAGGGTCAGATGTAAGCAGAAAACACAATGATTGGTCAATTCAGTTATTTTAGTATTCATGACTTTTATAAGTTAAGTTTTTAAATCGTAGAAAGGTGTAACAAATTCGATAACAATCAATTAAGATTTTTAAGAGAAAAAAAATAATTTAATGTACTTTACTTAATGTTATGAACGCAAATAAGAACCAACACGACACTAGCCTTTTCCGACATATTATATATATTTAAAAAAATTAAACTGAACCTTTCATTGTACGATAATAAGTATCGTAAAGCGCTAAAGAGTGCGCGTGTTCTTGTTACGAAGAGTTCGATGCTTTTAGACCGGAAAAATACACTTTTCTTTGATACAAATATGGGAAAAAATAACTTTACGAATTTTTTAAAACTGTAGAAAAAAATAATTACGTATTTTATGTACTTAACATCCCCTTAAAAGAATGCAGGCTGATTACCAATAACCCTATAAACATATCTGTATCCAATGCTAATCAGTATCGCACATTAAAAATCTGTAAAAATACGGAGAAATCTGTATACATGGCAACGCTGCTGTTTACTGGCAGGCAAACTGCGAGTGAGGGGGAAGGAAAAACGCGCGGGAGGAGGCTACTCGCAAAAAAATAGAACGCGCTTCTAATCACTTCACTACGCAAGTTACTACACACTCGCATTAATCAATCGTTGTCCACACGTGTTAATAACTAATAACTCAACACCTGCACTACCCACTCGCACTCGCAGTAACCAAAATGAAAACAGGCCTTTAGCTAAAAATATTGTTCAAATCTTTCTGTCATTTCTTGCGGGAGGGGAAGTTGCACACTAGCGCAAAGCCGCACTATTACATACAAACCATACCTGTACCGATCCATTGCCGATCATACTCACACAACCAAATCACTAACACATAAAAAAAAAAGGTGTGTGCTTAAGACCACACAGCAGAAGTGAAAACTTCATTAGCTGATTTTAGTATTAGGTAGGTATGTCGTATTATAATAAAATATTATGGATCGTATTAGTTGAATAAACGAGTAAAACAAGCCAGAAATTAAAGTAAATATTTATTGAAATTTTATTGAAGTGAAAACTTCTTTAGGCGCGTTATAGACAGAATTTTCGTGGGCTGTGAAATGGATTAATGATCACGTGATCATCACGCTCGGATATGATAAGAAGTTTCGGGTAAACTCGGGATGCTAGAGCGAGAAATATAATGTGGTCAACAAACGTGCCAGACCGAGAAAGATAATTGTTAGAGGAGGACATGGGACAATACATACTCTTACTCTCTCTCGCTGCTCACTACCAGTGTTGACTGACGTGACACCTTGGCGACTTTCTCGCTGAAACTGGCGAATTTTTAATTTTTTTTATCACGACATTAACTTCTAGGTACTTACCACATCAATTGAACCTGTCACGAAATGTTAAATTTGCATTTCTATGTAAGTATGTTAAGTTATATACATAAAGTTATGGTTGTAATATTTTATCACAGCACTTACACTACGTAAACACACAAAATGATACCCATTTTCATAAGAAAGTGCTTACACAAATACACTATAACACAACATATTTATTCATTTTTAGCGAAATACATAAATATGACATAACTAAATAGCAAACACTAAAAAGTAAAAAGTAAAAACTTGTGAATCAAAAATCAAACGGCATTTTCGACCCGCGTAATTTTTTTTTTTTAATTTATTCTTGGCCATGGTTTCTAATCATTCAGCCGTAAAAGTTTTAAATTAAAATATTTAGTAGTCTTTATATAGTTAAGTATTTCTTATTTTAGTTTTCACTTCTGCCGTGCGGTTTTAAGCGCACACATTTATTTTTATTTATATACAAAGTAGCTGTTACCCGCGACTTAGTCCGCGCGAAATAAATACTAAGGTTACTCAGGCAGTACTTATTTGTATACCCAGATTGTATACACATTTATGGTTAGTAAAAAAAGTGTTCATGTTCAAAAAGTTGTTGGCCGGGGACGGCTTTTTAAAAGTTACTCCAACTTTGTATGCATTCACACGGTGCACCCCTATGATGCCCCTAACATTGTCCGCAAAAAGGTTGGTGAGTGTAATAGGATTTTTGTTACCGACTTTCTCCTGTTCCGTCGATTCCACATACACTACACAGTCTCCACTACGATTTTCTGGAAATAGTCTCTTTCTCTTATAAAGGGGTTTTCTAAATAGTTTGTAAGAAACATTTTCACTTGGATTTGGCTTCAATAGTTTTCTTTTTCTGGTCTGTTCGACGGGGTCAGCCCCGTCGCTAGCGACGCTCATATTTATTTATACTACTGACTATATGTATACAAAACTAAATATTTACACGAAAGAAACGAAATATTTACACAGCAAAACTAATTAATTTGATTGTGAAAATTATAAAGCACCCGTCGTGTTTTCCCGCCCAAAGAAAAGTCTTTTGGAATTGGTAGCCGGCAGTGTTGCCACTATGATTTTGAGCTTGTCGCCAAATAGTTATGAAACAAAGTCGCCGGTTTTGATTGAATTATTAAGGGAATAACAGTCTGGAAGAATACATAAGCTTTTTCCTTCTCCAACCTTCTACACTACACTAGTATATTCCCCTTTGTCGGTAACACGTCGTCTAAATCCGCTAAAAGGTTTTAAAAATTCGCCAGTTTCAGCGACAAAGTCGCTAAAGTGTCAACACTGGTAACCGGTAGCGAGCAGCGAGAGAGAGAGAGAGAGAGTATCTATTGTCCCATGTCCTCCTCTAACAATTATCTTTCTCGGTCTGGCACGTTTGTTGACCACATTATCTTTTTCGCTCTAGCATCCCGAGGTTACCCGAAATTTCTAATCATATCCGAGCGTGATGATCACGTGATCATAAATCCATTTCACAGCCCACGAAAATTCTGTCCATAGCGCGCCTAAAGAAGTTTTCACTTCATTATTGCACCATTCACAAATCTAGCCCCGCCCTCACGCCACAGTATATTATCAAACTCCATGGTCCACGCGGACTTGTACTTTGACAGAGGGGAAACGCTGTGTATGCCTACTCCCTTCCGTGTTGCTCGCTGAGATGGAAGGATGGAACTTGGTATCAAAGAGAATGTAATACTACAGAGTATCGAGAGTATCTCTCTACTTAGTCTGTGAATACTACTTGGCATCTGCCAATGTCAAAAACCAGCTGATTTTCCAAATAAAAAAATTGTGAAACTTTTATAAATATGAGATTATAAACACAGCAAAGAATTTTGCTTTAAAAAATGTGCAAAGCCGTCGTGTTTCATTAGTACCGGTTGCAATAAGCCGTTCACAGCGAAAAATAAAAGAAGTCAGAGGAGAGATGTCGGGCAGCGTGAGACCGGTGGTCGAGTTGGTGTGTGTGGTGCGGCGCGCCGTGCGCCTGGCGGTGCTGGCCCCGCGGCGCGCGCTGAGCGGCGGGGGCGCCGCGCACGGCCGCCGCCGCGAGCGCGCGCAGCGCCCGCGCGCCTTCGTGGGGCTCGCCGCCGGCGCCGGCTCCCTGGCCGTCGCCCTGCTCGCTGCAGACGCATTCAACGGTACTCTACTCTGTTACCGAGAACCTTTTCCACATTATGGTGCTTCTAGTGTAAATAAATAAACCTACCCTAACTTCGTTTAGATTTCATTATGCTATGGAAACTTTCAAGTGGCAAGCTTTGACGTCGCAGAGGACTCAGTTGCCATCACTGTATGTAATTTAGTTTATTTTCATGAACATAGTATATTCTAGAATTATGTACCTTTTTAAAACGTGCACTGGTTCCAGAGTTTGGCCACAAAGTTTTGCCATATTTTAACTAATAATATGCCCAAGGTCTATCCTGATCCCTACCCCAAATTATAAGTCAATAAATTTGTTTTAAATGTCTGAAAATGTTTAGTATGTAATAATAAATCTCTCTATAGTAATCACCGTTGATTTCACATAATTATGTGTTTCATTCTACTAACATGAACAAAACACTGTTTCAGAAAAACGTTTCTTCAAAGCTGCACAGATGGGGAACATTCAAGAATTGAAAAGGTGAGCCTGTACTATATTTTTTGTCATAATATGATAATAAATCAGATTTTAAAGTTATTATACTGGTAGCATTCAATACAGGGTATTTGGTGTGATGAAATGTTCTTCTGATATTTTATTGAAATTAGTTAGTTAGTTAGTTAGTTTGTTTGACGGGGCTGTTTCCGCACTTAGCCTCTCAAAGTGGGCCATTGTGCGTGGCTCATACTTCCCTATCACTCCAACCATCCCAGGCTATCCCAGAAGGCAAGCAACCTATTCAGGTTGTTGAAGGCCTCCGGGACTGCTGCTGGGGAGTGGAGGATATCTGCCCGTTGATCCGCCACGCTCCTGCATTCCACAATCACATGCTGTGGCGTTTCTTCTTCCTCCATGCATCCTCTGCACAGAGGGCTATCTGTTACACCTAAATTGAATAAGTGTTTGTTAAGGGGACAGTGGCCAGTCATAGTACCTATGACTTTACGGATCCTATCCCTGCTCAGTCTGATAAGGTTGCGGGCAAGTTTTTTTGTTGCTACCGGAACAGCAATTTTTGTTTGCCTGCAACCTTCAATGTTTCTCCATTCCATTGAATGTGCTTTTTCGGTATTTTCCTGCAGCCATGATTTTATTTGGGCCTGAGGTATAGGCATTAAAGGTTCCGGACCGTATGTTATTGCCTTTGCTCCTCTCTTGGCCAGTTCATCTGCTGCATCATTACCTAGTGAGTCGCTGTGTCCTTTAATCCATTGCAGGGTTACTCTGTTCGTCCCTGTTATGGATTGGAGTGCATTGTGACATTCCAGTATAAGGACAGAGGTTATAGTGTTGTTTTTTAGGGCTTGAAGCACTGACGCGCTGTCGGAGACAATTTTGATGTTTAAGTCCCTGACATCTCTGGCTGCGATCGCCTGTGCCGCCCTGGTGATACCGATACATTCGGCTTGAAAGATTGTGTTTAACTTACTTAGTGATGTTGATATTTTTATGTGTACGATCCCTAGGCTGGTTTAATGAAAATACTAAGATATTGATTAAATGTAATTTATTGCTAATAATATTGATGGGATGCAAAGTGCTGATTTTGAGTGCTAATGAGTACGCGACGCGGTGGTCAATTACGAACTAATGAATAATTACTTGATTTGTGTAGAGGTGCAAATATGATGACTTAACAATTAAAATGAGGTGAATGAGGTGAGTGTACGATGCATAGCTCGTACATGCTCCCACGGGCAAAGAAGAAGAATGATTATTACATTATGATGATTATTCTTATTATGATACCGCATTAGGAAGTACTAGAAATTTGTCTTTCGAGAGTGAGGGGAAACGCTACGACTGATCTTTCGCGGAAATATGCACTGCACTACATCGTCCTTGATTTCAATTCTTTCACTGTCAATGTTTGTGTTAGGCGAAGAGAGCGTACGAGAGAACGTCGTTGTCGGTTGCTGATGGCGCACTCCAACAGGTGCAAGTGTCGTCCTCTGGGGTAGTGTTCTCGCTGGTGGCGTCGTGGAAGTATCTGTTCGCTGTTTCCGAAATATCCT
The DNA here is from genome assembly GCA_963693475.1 of Ectropis crepuscularia. Taxonomy (NCBI): domain Eukaryota; kingdom Metazoa; phylum Arthropoda; class Insecta; order Lepidoptera; family Geometridae; genus Ectropis; species Ectropis crepuscularia. The sequence goes on from OY856343.1 coordinate 31,540,216, forward strand.
CCAAACCATTATAGCACCTACTATGCTGACCGCACCCAGGATCAGGTAGATAAGGATGTAATGATGTACGTCATGGTAATTTATCTCGCTGATGTTGGGACTCTTTTCTTTCATTTGTTGAATGTCCTGTGCAATAGAGTCTAGGGCTTGACGACTGTCGTCGGTAGTTTGGTTTATGGATTCCCACGGGATCGATATGTTTATAATGTCATTGATAGGATCCAAGTTTGGTTGGTAAATCATCGGCTTTATTTTTAAAATACTCTGATCGTTGCTGTGAGCGTATATGGTGAACTTATCATCTTTCAAGAAACAACCATAACCTATGCTAATAATTCCAGTGACGTTTAATTGTTCAATGGACATTTGATTCTCGCATACAATTCGTAGTTGGCATTTATCGCAGCAAAAGAATAGGTATTTATTCAAACTGTTTAGTTCATTCCATTCATTGTCACATGTTAGTGTGCTGAATCGACATTGTCCTGTTGTTGGGTCGATATCACATAAGCTGTCTTCCGATTTCATATGAAATGATGGTTTTCTCAAATAGCAAAAGTATGTGTCTGTATTATGCTGACACGAACGGACGTCATTTTTTGAAATCTTTATATATGTATCCTTTGCTAAGTTGATAGCAATCAGTTCTGATACAGGAACTATTTTTATCATGTGAAGCTGGCTGCTTTTGATAGGTACGGGAATTATGTTGTAAATTTCATAGCTATCTCGACTTGTGAGTGGAACGGAAAGTTCAAAAATTAAGTACTCTTGTAGCATTCTTGTCTTTATATGTAGAAATTGATATATATTGCTGAAATCGTTGTGCGTGTTTTTGATAGGCAAAGATAGATCTTGGGATACTTGACTTGAGATAGTACTCAATTCATTTCTGAGTTGTTTTGGGGAAACCAAGTGGAAGTTAAATTTTCCATGATAGATATCTGTTACGGTGTTCAACAGGATTTCTTGAATATTTTTTAGATAATTCAACATGTTGCTTGCTGTTATCGTGCTTAAAGTAAATTCTCCGAGTTGTGCTAGTTGATTCACTTCTTTGTTTTGTGAATTGATTGCCTTTTCAATGTCTAAGGAATGACGATTTATTAATTTCCTCATTTTATCGATCTCTTGTTCTGATCTTTTAAGCAGGTTGTACTCGGCTTCTACTACCGAAGTCTGATTTCGCCATAAGTTAGCTAGATGCTGTTCATTTTTATTTAACAAGGTGATGTCATTTTTATACTGTTCGGCGAAACGCGAGTCTAATACTCCGAACAGAGAGTTGGCTACGTAACCGACACCATCGATAAGCCCTCGCCTGTGTCTCGAGAGGCGCGTGTGCGATCTGGATCCGCTAAACCGACGTGGGAACACATAAAAAACATCAACTTAGCGGATCCAAATTTCAACATAAGCAGTCCCGTAGACATACTGTTCGGGGCAGATATTTACTCTCTAATCATGATGGGAGGTATACTCAAAGGTGAAGATACATCGGAACCTATAGCACAGCAAACCCAACTCGGATGGTTACTATGTGGAAGCATGAAAACATTCCACTGTAACGTCGTTATTAATAACATTGAAGATCTACAACACTTTTGGGAGATAGAAGACGTCAGTGAGACAAACTTCGGAGAGCACTCGAATATGTCGTCAGAAGACCAGCACTGCATACAATTCTACAACGACACCACAATACGACAACCGTGTGGAAGATATTCCGTGAGGTTACCACTGAAAGAAAAATATGAAGAAAATTTGGGCACTTCAAAATCAATCGCAATCGCACAGTTTCGAAACATAAAGAAAAAACTTAATACACAATCAAATATATCAAGCATGTATAAGGATTTTATGAATGAATACAAGAAATTAAATCACATGAAACTCGAGTCTCGCAACCAGACACCCGTGGAATGTTATTTGCCTCACCACGGAGTTCATCGAGTGCAGTCTGAAACTACTAAATTGCGTGTCGTTTTTAACGCATCATCAAAAACATCTAGCAGGAAAAGTTTAAATGATTTAATGTACACCGGTCCAAATTTACAGCAAGATATTCAGTCACTTATCTTGAGGTGGCGACAATATCAGTTTGGATATACATCAGATATTCAGCAGATGTTCCGTAACATAAACCTACAAGAACAAGACCAATCTCTACAAAAAATCGTTTGGAGAGACTCACCTACCGAACCACTTCAAACTTATCAACTCACGACCGTTACATACGGCATGAAAGCGGCTCCGTTTTTAGCAATGATGACATTGAAACGGTTAGCAGCAGATGAAAGAGAAATGTATCCAGTTTCATCAAAAATTGTGGAACAATCATTTTATATGGACGACCTGATTCATGGGTCACATAGTATTGAAGAAGCATCCAAAACAGTTGTCGAACTACAAGCACTTTTACAGGCAGGCGGCTTCATTCTGAGGAAATGGTCGTCAAATGAACCTGAGATATTAAACAGCATCACTAGCAACATAAATACAGATGATCCAGTATTTACATTTAAATGCGATCACACAGCAAAGACTTTAGGACTATATTGGAGTCCCAAAGAAGACAATTTCATGTTCCAGTCATCGTTTGAATTTTCAAATAAGAACACTAAAAGAACACTTTTATCAGATATTTCAAAACTTTTCGATCCTCTTAGCTGGTTAGCACCTGCAATAACTAAGTTAAAACTACTATTTCAACAAGTTTGGAACACAAACTCCAAATGGGATGACAAACTACCCGATGACATCATTAAACAATGGGAACAATGTAAAATAGATATTAGCACTAATATAGCATTTATTAAAATACCAAGATGGTTAAAAATCACAGAAAAATGCGTGATAAGTCTCCATGGATATTGTGATAGTTCCAACAAAGCATTTGCCTGCGTATCACAATGTATCTATGGTTGTCTCAAAAACAAGACTGGTACCATTAAATAAAACAATTTCTATTCCAAGATTAGAACTTAGCGGAGCACTTTTATTGGCAAAATTAATGGATAAAGTAAAACAATGTTACACCGAATACGAATTGAAGGTTTATGGCTGGTCAGACTCCATGGTGACTCTAGGATGGTTAAATGAAAATACTAAGATATTGATTAAATGTAATTTATTGCTAATAATATTGATGGGATGCAAAGTGCTGATTTTGAGTGCTAATGAGTACGCGACGCGGTGGTCAATTACGAACTAATGAATAATTACTTGATTTGTGTAGAGGTGCAAATATGATGACTTAACAATTAAAATGAGGTGAATGAGGTGAGTGTACGATGCATAGCTCGTACATTATGTTTAAATCATTTGAGAAGACACCGGCTCCTGTACCTTGTGAGGTTTTGGAGCCGTCTGTGTATATCCTTACTTCTCTGCTACCAGAGCTATCTTTTAATTCTGCATTAAGTTGGATATTGTATCTTCGATCAAAGACGTGTTGGCATATTGTTCTATCCATGGGTGCCTCAAGAAGTGGTATTTCTTTCAGCACCCGTTTCAGAACTTTTGTGTGTTCTGTTTCTGTACCCTGTTTCCACAGTCCGTGAGCTCTTAGTCGCAGGGCGGCTGCAGTGGCCTCCTCTTGTATGACTAAGTGTAGAGGTCTCAAATTTAAGAGATACTCCAAAGCGGCTGATGGTGTGGTTTTCATGCATCCAGTGGCTGCTAGGCTTGCCAGGCGTTGCAGACTTTGGAGTTTGGCTTTTATTGTGGTCAGTTGTGTTCTGGGCCACCACACAACTGATCCGTAGGTCAGAGAGGGTCTAATCACTGAAGTGTACAACCACAGTGTAATTTTTGGATTGAGACCCCATTTTCTCCCAATGAGTCTCCGGCATTGCCAAAAAGTTAGACAGGCCCTCTTAATTTTTGTATCTATATGACTCGCCCAGTTCAGTTTATTATCAAGGATGATGCCCAGATACTTCACTTGCGATGATAGGGTGAGTTTGGTATTAAATAATTTTGGGAGTTGTAGTTCTGGTAACTTTCTTTTGTTGGTGAAAAGAATGAGCTCTGTTTTTTTCGGATTTACTGACAATTGATGTTCGCCACACCATTTCTCTACAATCTGAAGAGCCGAGCGCATGGACTTACAAAGCACATTTTCAGCGCTTCCGCTAATCAGTATAGTGAGGTCATCCGCATAACCAATAGTAGTGTACCCTCTGTTATTTAGCGTCTTTAGGAGGCTGTCTACTACTGTGTTCCATAATAGTGGTGATAGGACGCCACCCTGGGGGCATCCTTTTACTACCTTTGCCCTTATGGTAGTGTTCATCACTATCTGGACTGCTCTTTTACTGACCAACTCGGTGATCCAGTTCCTCATCACTGGTTCGACCTTGAGTTTGCATAGAGCATGGTTTATGCTGTTGTGCATTGTTTTATCAAATGCCCCCTCTATGTCTATAAAGGCTGCAAGTGTTGAAAGTTTGTTTGTGAGAGCCGATTCTATCTTGTGCACAACCATATGCAATGCTGACTCTGTTGATCTACCCTTTCTGTATGCGTGCTGCTGAGGATGCAGTTGTTTATGTTTTAGTGCCCCATCTCTTAAGTGTCGGTCCACTAATCTTTCTAACGTTTTTAGAAGGAAAGACGTTAGGCTAATAGGTCTAAACGATTTGGCGTGCGTGTAGTCCTCCTTACCGGGTTTTGGTAGGAAAATTACTTTCGCCTCCCTCCATGTTTTCGGGATATATTTAAAGGCTATACAGGCCCTATAAATTGGTAAAAGGTGCTCTGTTACCTGGTTTGGTTGCCATTGTAGTAACGCTGGGAATATACCATCCAGCCCTGCGGATTTGAAAGGTTTGAAACTTTTAAGTGCCCATTTTATTCTATCCGCGGTTACTACCTTATTTGCTACTTCCCATTCTTGGGTTGTTGGTGTGCAGTGGTTTTCTTCTGGCCACTCTGGTTCTCCTGTGATCTGGCATCCAGGAAAGTGAGTCTCCAGAAGTACTGCACTTGTTTCGTTGTCTGTGTTTGTGTAAGTGCCGTCTTCCTTTTTTAGGGAGCCCGGGAGGTTGAGCTCGCCTTTGGCTAGAACTTTCTTTATTCTTCCGGCTTGGTTTGTTGAATTTATGCTATTACAGAAGTTGTGCCAGGATTCCGTTCTGCGGAACCTGATTCGCCTCTTGTAATGCTTTTGTGCAGCTTTGTAGTTGTCCCAGTCCACCATGGATCTGGTGTTTTTTGCCCTGTTATAGAGCGTCCTTAGTTTATGGCGTAGTCTCTCGAGTTCTGGCCCCCACCAAGAACCCTTTCCTACGTTGTTTGATTTTACCACCGGACATGCCAGTTTGTAACTATCCAATAGTGTTTTTGTTAGGAATTGTACGTTCGTTTCTATGTTGTTTGTACAAAGTGTTGTGTCAGTTAGGTGTGTGTTTCCTAATGTTTTGTTTAATAATGCTGTGTACCTTGTTATATCGGTTTTACGGGGGTTACGATATGGAACAGGGTCTGTTGACTTATATCGCAGTTGGAAACAAACGCGGCGGTGGTCCGCAAAAGATGGCTCGTTTGATACGTGCCATCCCTCGATTTGGCTAGCCACCGCGTTGGTTGCCAGTGTAATATCTGTGATAGTTTGGTACCTAGAGCTTACAAAAGTAGGTTCCGTACCCCTGTTCATAATGTTGAGGTTTGTCTGGAATAAATATTCGGCTAAAGACTCACCCCTTTTGTTGGTATTTCTACTTCCCCACAGCGAGTGGTGAGCGTTGCTGTCCGCGGATGCGATCAGCTCCCAGTGATGTTCTTCGCAGTGTTGTACCAGGTCGGCCAGTTCTTTTGGGGGAATATCCCCCTCACCCGGCAGGTACACTGATGCTAGTACTAAGACGGTTTGGTTTTCTGTAGTAAGTCTCACTGCTGTGAGGTCTCTAGAACAGAATTGGTTAAGCAAAGTGGCTGTTGTTGTTTTAGGCATATAAATACATGTTCTTGGGGTTTCAACAGTAGTGTCTACCATTAACTTACCTCCGATGTTACTGAGACCGCAGATTTTATTATTTTTGATCCAGGGCTCCTGGATCATGGCGACGGTCTTGCTGTTCTTCTCCAGCACTCTGCGTAGAGTGGCCGCCGCTATCTGCTTGTGCTGGAGATTGGTCTGGATGAACTTGAGGGGGCTATGGGCTTCGCAGGACGCCATCTTCGTCACTGCTGCAGCACCCCTCACTCGGCAACGGTGAGACTACTTCCACCTCGCTCAAACTCTGTTTGAGGGCGGAAGCTGAGGGCTCCGGAGTCGACGTCTCCTTTGCTTCAGTCTCACTCGTTGAGGTTGTTTTTACGGGTTGTTTTCCTGCCGTTTTCGCTTCGACTGTGGAGAAGAAGCGGATGTACCCACTCCCCGTAATGTGGGCTACCCGGCGGTCTCGTCCAGGATCGTCTGCTTCTGGTCTTCAGGTATTCCCAGGGTAAGGTGCACTACCTTATCCTCGGAGCCCATAGCGTCCTGTGGTTGGTCGTCCACGGTCATATCGTAGCACTGCCACGAGTCCACCTTGTACCACGGATTCTGGGCACAAAGGACTCGCTGCAGTATGGCAGGGTCGGTAATGCTGGTATGAATTAGAAGCCCAGCCTTGAGCTTCTTCTTCATGTCCGACTGCCTGATGACCGTGAGGGTGGTGTCAGGAATTGGTGACTCGATGTTTTTCACCTCTTCTTCCAGCCACCTGAGCGAATTCGCGTCCTCGCACCACATCGCTAACGCCCCGTCCAACAGGAAGGGTCGACCGCGGAAAGACGGTGCGGGCGCGCTCGAGGAAGATGGAGACAGTGCGGTTTGGATAACTTTGCCAGCAATAGCTACCCTCACCGCCTATGCCTGGGTCTGCGAGAGGTCCCTCTGCGGGACGGTAGTAATCACCACCTTCAGGTGGGATTGAGCCGCGTCTGCGTAGCTCACCGTCCGTTTTGCTTTTGGGTCGGTCTTCGCGCGTTTGGCGTCCCCTCTGGGAGATTGGGTCTCGTCCAGGCGAGCGCGCTTCGATGAAGCTCTCTCGTCCGTCGAAGACCCTTTCCCCTGCTGTTCCTTTTCAGGAATGGGAGCCATCGCAGCGGTCCGTCTACCGCGAGCACCTCTCGGTTTCCTTTTCTTCCCCGATTGGCTGGGAACTGGTGGTGGTGGTGGCGGTGGTGGTCCCGCCCCTGTAGAGGTGGATGGTGTGGTTTCGCGCTGCGTTTCCGCTGCTGCGATAATTTTGGGTTTGTTTGGCTGAAGTGCTTTCCTTCTCGCGCGCCTGTTATGGCGAACGCGTTCTGGTCTGCTCTTCTGCCCTTGGGTTTGGGTATCAGCCTTCGCGTCGGTGGACTCCCTTTTGCAGGGACGCTTATGCGTGACTACAGTCCACGGCGACTTGACGGAGGGTTGAGTTGCTGGGATTGCCTTCATGAGGCCTGATAAATCCAGGCTGGAGCCTGGTTGAGAGCACAAGTTGCCCCCCCCAGAATACGAGGGGCAGACCGAGCTGGGCTCGGTGAGGGATTCTCCGCTGGCTGAGCCAGTGGTACCCTCCTGGGGTAAAATCTTTTTACGTTGTGCCGACATTAGGGTTTTTGAGCTGGGTTTTAAAAATCTCACACACAACCTGCCCTTGGTATGTGTGGCGCAACTTTTTGAAATTGAAATTAGTTATGTACTAGGATAGTGAACAACTAAAAACTATACCTTCACACGATTTTACAACAATACCATCATTGTTCTAAAATCCCCTTCTAATCATTTTCTATAATGTAAGGATTGACTCCTTTTAAAAGTTGTTCATGATGGCAAGGTAATCACCACCATCTTCATGTCTAATAGACTTCGTGTGACTCTCTTTTAGTCTAGTTATGAATGCACATTGTTTTTTCTTCAAAATTGTTCATGTGTTCACGTGATTGTAGTCTTTCTTCCTTATTTACAGCCAAAGAGTGGAATAAACTGCTAGCTTCACTATTTCCTAAGAGACATCTACTATCTACTACTTTTCAAGTCAATAGTTAATAAACTATCTTCTTTTTTTCTTTAATGTGACGAGATGAGCACGACATGTGCCTGATGGTAAGCAACATGCCTGCTACATAACAGTCATAGCATAGAACATGAAGAGGCCAAATCATTTCCTATCGCTGCACTGGGCTCTGGCACTGGCCACCATTATAAGATGTTTTATCTCTACGCCCTGTAATCTTCCAAGTCGTACATCACCTTCAAACAGACTATCATCTTCCACATCAAACGAGTCCGTGGTCGAAAACAACCTATGGGCGTTAAATAAAAGTCTAATCGAGCATGTGTGATGCCTTCAGGCAGTTGGAATCGATGGGCACCGAGGGGCGGCAAGGCGGCAAGGCCGGCGACGCGCCAGTGGACCGGCGGCACACGCTCGGCTGGACGGCTCTCATGGCGGCGGCCGCCAACGATCAGCAAGAGGTGGTCAAGGAACTACTCCAGATGGGAGCTAAGCCTGACCTGCCCGAGAAGTAAGACTGCAATTAACATCATCTTACAATATCTATAAGAAATAGTTACCACTGTTGTGATGTGGTCTCTGTCCATTAATTGAAATTAATGTATAAACTGTGTTATGACTGTATGATCTGACTAATATAAAAACACTTTGAGCAAGTAGACATTGCTCTCCTTCTCATTGTTCTCCTTTTCTGAAATACATAATCTCATTGAAAAATGTGTCATTATGTCTCTTTGTGTCATCTGTTGTGAGGTGTGAAAGTTTTAACTAGACTAGAATACCATAAAAGTCCTAATTATTCCTAGTGGGGTGCTGTGGCTTCCCACTGGGTTATTTATGTGCTATTTTAACTAATTCTAGACTTTATATCATCTCATCAAGTGTCAGACCGGATTTCTTCTCATGAGAGGGGCCTATGTTTAGTTAGCTAATAGGCTCAAAATCATCAAGATCATCATCACCATCATCAGGGTCATAATTCGATCCCCACTCAGTGCAAATATATGTATGATGAATTTAAATATTTGTACTGTGCCTGGTTGTTTTCTATGTATAATAAGTATGTATTTAAAAATATGTAAGTATTATATCAGCTATCTGGCCGCCATACCACAAGCTTTACTTAGTTTGGGGTCAGATGGTGTTGTGTGTGAAGTGTCCACCAATATTTAAAATAAAAAAAAAATTGTGATGACCCTTCATATTAAATGATGTGGAAGCAACTTTGCTTGTTATTTGATGTTTGTCAGGTGTTTTCAGTTTTACTAAGAATACAAGTTTGTTGGGTCATTCAACTCTGTTATTGTTTGTTGTAGCCATAACAATAATTAAAGATAAATCCTGGGACTGAGTTGAGACATGGCTCACATGAGACGGTTTTAGTTTTAATAATATTATTATTTTAGGAGAGTTTTGGTTTGTTCCTTTGTTTCTCCTTCATTCACACTGTAATGAAGCAACTTAGGGACATAATGTTGGTGAGAATGTCAACAATTTAATTGTGAGAATGAAACTCCGTACATTGGTGCAGTTGGGACTCAGTGTTTTGTTTGGTTAAATTTAATATGTAACAATTTCATTACTTTGTACGTTAATACAGACCTTTTATATTGATTTCTGTGGGATATTGAAATGATTTGGGTGAATCGTATTTAGTGAAAATAAATGATCATTTAAAACTGTTAAACTGTGAATGTGGGTTACATGGCTAACACAGCCTGTTGTTGCCTGCAAAAGGTATAGTGTACAACTTCGTTTTGGATGGTACAAATAATCGATATAGCTTGTAGAGGTGCGCTATCTGTTGGTTACATATATGAAGTCAATATTTTTTTTTGTCAAAATCTAATTTGGGGCGCCATCTGTTTGAGATTTGCGAAACGTATGGTCACTAATAACAATCAAGATTAGTTTACGTATTGGTATTTTTAGTTTTTGTATATTATGTTTTTAAGTACATTTTAAGTAAAGAGTTTATGTATCTATCTCCGTGGTTGAAACCGCAGGGTGCTGCTAGTTTATGTATATATTAAGATTAGGTCGGTGTCGTAGGTACGCGGGCGCGGCGCTGACGGCGGCGCAGCAGGGCCTGCACGGCGCGGAGGCGGCGGCGCGGCGCGAGGAGGAGTTCTGCGCGGGGATGAACGCGCGCGCGTCCTTCCTGGGCTGGACGGCGCTGCACTACGCCGCGCTGGCCGACGCGGCCGGTGCGGCGCGCGAGCTACTGACTGCGGGTGCTGACCCCACCAAGCGGGACCATGCGGGCCGGCGCGCGCTGCACTACGCGCGGGATCCGTCCCCCACGCGCGATCTGCTGAGGGAACATGCGCAGCGCTGGGAGGCCGATGCGGAGGCCGCCGCTGCGGAGGAGCGACGACGGTTCCCGCTAGAACAGAGGTACGTCACTCAAACTCATTAATATTCAAAGTCTAGCCGTTTGATTCACCACGGTAACTATATTACACAAAATGACGAAAACCAACAAACTTAACTTTGCGGTCTGGTTTTTGGCGCGAATTTTTTTGTTTTTTTTTGGAATGGGCATACCCCATAAATTTGTGTTTAATGGCTTCTACTTGAACCGGTCTTCATTTTAACACATTAAAATTAATTTACAGAGAAAAACCGTAAAATTAAAAAAAATATGAAGCGAACTCATAAGATTCCTATTCCAAAAAGTACTCAAGGCGGTTAAAGAAGTTTTGACTGGAATAAAAAGCAAATAAAATGATGCTTTGTGTCAGGTTGAAGCAGTTCATCGTGGGCCAGCAGGCGGCCATCGAGACCGTGGCGGCGGCCGTGCGCCGCAAGGAGAACGGCTGGGCTGACGAGGACCACCCGCTCGTCTTCCTCTTCCTGGGTGCGCCACGACACACTACTACACAACACACAGCGCCAACGCCACACCACACCACGTGCATACACTGCTCTACTACTACTTTTTAGGGTTCCGTACCCAAAGGGTAAAAACGGAATCTGATTATCTATCTATCTATTGCCACTATAACAACAAATACTAAAAACAAAATAAAAATAATATATAATTATTAATACTTAAATATTAATTGCGATGTATAAGGAATTCCGGATAAAGCCAGAGAGGTTTTCGCCGTTTATTTGCTAATGGTACGGAACCCTTCGTGCGGGAGTCCCACTCGGACCTGGCCGGTTTTATTTCATATCACGCTTGACGGCTTGACCCTGCATCTCCCCAGATCTAAAGCGATGATGCGGTCTACCAGGGAGTGCGTTGCAAAATACCAAGATTGTGCTCATTGGGAAAACCCCCTTAGATAGTCGGGACGTTCTTATCATAAAAGTAGGATCAGACCTCTTTATTCGAGTCTTTAGAACGTCAACCATGAAACGATGTCAGTGCGATATAAAATAGGTTAATGTATTTAATGATGCAGATCAGTAGTAGGTACACTCTCCGAAACGTATCCGATAAAAACCCGATATGCTAGCAATTTTACGCCTATGTTCAAACTTTAACTTTTAAGTCTTTTTCGAACTAAGAGTGTCCTCGCTTATGAGCCTTTCGACACGTGTCATGATCCATTCCGAAGTTTCCAACTGGTACTGAGTCAATGGCCTGTTCAGAACCGAGCTTTATTCGCGTGTGGTACAGAAAAATACCGCGTAGATTTTGCTCGGGTCCATTGTATGAAGTTCCGTGACTGTAGCGAAACTTGTATCGGAGCATATTATACTGTGTAGGGAGGAGCTATTTTCGCTTGTAAAATTAGTTCCGGGTGTCGCGGCAACGCGGTTAAAGGTAGTCCATGCATCCACCTTCGCCGCGTATTTTCTTTCCTGTTTACAGTAGGAGGCAGCATGCACTGCCACTGCCTCGAAACGCACATTACTCACACGGATTTGTTAAGCTAATTCCCTTTCCAAACCCGAGTACAGTACAAGGGACTGTTCTTCTAAATACGTGTTCAAGGCGAGGCTTAGCCATGAAGCTCGAATTCGCACATAAATTGCACCGCACGCGGCTCTACAACTTGGTAGTAGCATTCGTTTGTTTTTTCACTGTGGAGCGTGTGATATTAATGTGCTACCAGTAATAGTTAAACAGGCACATACTTGCATACATCGGAATGCTCGTAGCTCGAAAAAGCGACATCGTTTCGTGGTTGATGTTACAAAGACACATTCTAATAGACATATTCTAATAGAATGTTTACGAACGCAGTCCGTACGGTCAGCCATGCTCACTCAGTACGGTATGAATTTACTTGATATTGGGATAATCCAAAGTGTCCTATGTGCACCTGAGAGTGAAATTTCAAGGGCACTGCTTAAACTATTGTGCGATATTTATCTGTAGAAAATTATTGTGTTTTCACGGGGCTGACATTGTCGTTGTGCGACAAAAGCATCTAAAAATAAAAAAATAAAGATTTATAAAAAAAAGAGACACGAACGAAGAGATTTGACTCTACTTTTGTGATAAGAACGTCCAGGCCGAATACGTTGCCCGAGTGGGTTTTCCCCCATGGTTACAATCTTTGTGTCTTCAAAGTGAGAGTGAATCGGTTCTATTATCTAGGTAAACACGCTCCATCGTTGACCGCATCATCGCTTAACATCAAGCGAGATGGCAGTCAAGTGTAAATCTATAAAAGTAAAAAATAAATAGTCGAGTATGAAAGTATAAGCACAGAATAAATATTAGTACAGAAGCTTCACTTACCGAAAACAATTATATAAATAGCGACTCTTGCTGGGACACAACAAAGTTCATTTCAGCTCGCATTAGCGCTCAATTCCTGTCGCGATTTTCAACTCACCATCTACGCTCTCTTCTAACGCGTAACTCTGTCCCTGTCTAGCGCGTTTCCTTTGTAGCGTTGTTTCCTGGAAGGAACGGTCTAGCGGTAGGCTAAAGGGTGCACTGGTATAAGTATCAGCTAACAGACGTCGGTAACCCGGAGTGCGGTCCGCAGGCAGCTCCGGCATCGGCAAGACGGAGCTGGCGAAGCAGCTGGCGCGGTACATGCACGCGGAGGACCCGAGCGCGTTCATCCGGCTCGACATGTCCGAGTACCAGGAGAAGCACGAGGTGGCCAAGCTCATCGGCGCGCCGCCCGGGTCAGTGCACTACTGCCACACGCTATACTGTGACCTGACATATGTGCAGATTTACATATTAAAACATTTTTTTTGAAGTGAAAACTTCTTTAGGCGCGCCTAGACAGATTTTTCGTGGGCTGTAAATTGATTTCAAGCGACACGGTCGGTTATGATAAGAAATCTTCGGGTAAACTCGGGACCTTGGCGATTGGGCATCTAGAAATGCGTCAGCCAATGGGAAATGCTGAAAAGGCGTGGCCTCACCATCATGGCATGGCCATCTAGAAATGCGTGAGCCAATGGGAAATGCGGACGCATTTCTAGATGGCTATGCCAAGATGGCGAGGCCACGCCCTACGGTTACACCCGTGTAGTTTCCAAGGTAAGCTATTAAATTCTGAGTTATAACTTTTCACTTCTATCGATAGTTCCTATGACTGCCAATTTTTTTTAAAATTAAGAGTGACGAGACGAGCAGGACATGTGCCTGATGGTAAGCAACATGCCTGCCACATGACAGCACAGTGACACGCAGCTATAGGAACATGAAGAGTCCAAATCATCAACAAGCACTGCACTGCGCTTGTCAACCAGATATCTAAGATGTTATATCTCTAAGCCCTGTAATTTCTCTGGAAACAGTGCCCTTCTACTACACACACACACACATGGCGGTAGAATAACTGGCAAAGGTGTGGTACTTCCCCAGGCGGACTCTGCGCAGAGTCCTACCACTACACTACAGTGCGCACTACTACCTGTTATTGCTCATAGCTCTCTTGGTAGATACGTAACTCTTTACATCGGTGCTATCATCTGCGTACCCAAAGATAGATAGATAGAAACACTTTATTGTTCACAACACAAAAAGAAAAATAAATAAACAAAAAGATAAAATCTTGACTCTAGTGAAACAAACGGCGACCTTATCGCTAAGAGCGATCTCTTCCAGGCAACCAGAGCAACATTACAATGTTAGTAATTTCGTGAGCGCGGTTCAGTTGTGGTGGTAGGACTCTTAGCAGAGTCCGCCTGGGGAACTACCACACCTTTGTCAGTTATTCTACCGCCAAGCAGTAATGTGCAAACATTACTGTGTTCCGGTTTGACGGGCAATGTTTCCAGATAAATTACAGGGCTTAGATATATGATACCTTAGATCTCTGGGCGACGAGCGCAGTGCAGTGCTAGGTAATGATTTAGACTCTTTAATATTCCAATAGCTGTGTGTCGCTGTACTGTTATGTGGCAGGCATGTTGCTTACCATCAGGCACATGTCCTGCTCGTCTCGTCACTCTATCTAATAGTCCTGACCTGACATAAATGTGCAGACGTACCTACATATTAAAACATGTTTTGAATTTTCTTAAAAAATGCGAAGAAACTTTTCCCCAACTTATACATACTTCGTACAGTCGTTCAACGAAGCCTTTTAGACGGGGTAACCGTGCGGGGTGAGACGCGGGAAACGCGCTCCCGACATTGCCAACATTACAATGTTAGTATTTCGTGAGCACGGTTTTCGGTTTTATCTACCCGTGTCTAGACATTATTGGCGTTTCTTCCAAGGTCAAAGGCGATGAACTACTGAAAGTATTTCTATATACTGTGCTACTACACTAGCCCTCGACTCTAAATCACGGTCTTTTAGTGCAGTTCTTTTCAAGTTATCAAGTCTTGCTGAACGGCATCTCGTTACTTTGGCTACGTATAGCTTATTGTCTTTTGTTTTAAATTTAAAACAAACAGCATTAAAAAATAAAACTTTTAGGATCAGTGGAAACACTAAAGACTAACGGTTTTCCGTTGTAAAACAAAATAAGAAAATGTGAAATGTGAACAATCGCGTGGTGCGATCTCTTCTGTGTACCCGTGTGTGCATTCATTATGATGAATTCCGGTGAACTAAAGTTTTGCGAGATCAAACATTTTGTCGCAGTAGGTAATAATCACTATCCATGAGGTGCATGCGTTTCTCATTCTCTGTTTAGAAATAAAATGTGGGCATGGCTGTGTCATAGACACGGCCTTTTATTGTAAGTAGATACATATACAAAATGGTTGCGTTTCCTCGTCTACGTAAATACATACTCAAAATGGCTGCGTTTCCTCCTCTACCTACTTAATTATTTGATTAGCTATCCAATAACTGAACTGATGACAGATATGGTTTTGATTGTGAAGCTACAACACCAAACTGTATCCCCAGATTTTGTTATCATTCGTTTCTTTCGACTTGGCTCCTTACGAAAGCAACTTTAAAGACAAAATAATTGGGCGTTTACCTACCATTAGACAGAAATGTGTACCTACGTGTACTTAGCAAAATGTTGATAATTTCGGAACATTCGAGTTCGTGACGGGATTTAATTTCAAATTCGTTTTACAATAGTATCATTTGTTTCGAAAGTAATGTTACTACTGTAAAACAAATTGGATAAATAGAATCCGTTCACAAAATGGAATGATCAATATTTTATGAAGTGAAAAGAGGGCTGTAAATGTTTGTGATATATCTCATTTACATGCCTGGTGGTGGATTATGGCATTGACTCTCTCCTTGCGAGAAAAGGCTCTGAGTCCCAGCAGTCCTAACATTTAGTGGACTGTTTATGTATGTGTGCCCCAATGGCCCAATAAAGAGGCTAGGTGCGGAAAAGGCCCCGCCAAACTAACTAACTATGGATGTGTGCCCATTTACATCTAAAAACGCGCGTCCTGTTGCGATGTACAGTCCGCGAGGTATAAGCTGAGCTTTGCATTAGTGTGAGTGATCACCAAAAGTACAGTCAGACGCAGGACGCTGTGACCATGTTCTCTTAATAAGGTGTTTCTTCAAACCAGAAGTGCTGCCATCTGAATATGATTTTGATGAAGTGTGAGTGGTGTCAATATATGTTTCATCGGTATAAACGATAGGCCTGCCCTGAATACGGTATTCGGAAATTTTAAGTAAATAAGTTATACGTAGGTGACGGATCTCATGCTTTTCCATTAAAATTTTTCTGTTATTCTCTGTCCTTGACCATTTGAATCCTAAAAGAGATACTTCTTTTCGCAATGACCATATTGATCCTGGATAGTTAATGTCAGCTTGTTGTTTAAGAGTTTGTTGTCTGACTGTACTTTTGGTAATAGATGCGTATGCATGTGATCACTCACACTAATGCAAAGCTCAGCTTATACCTCGCGGACTGTAACATGATGAAAAGAAGACTCGTCTCCAAGCTACAACTCTTGGTCGGTTCTCAGCTACGTGGGGCACGAGGAGGGCGGTCAGCTGACGCGCGCGCTGGCCAAGCGGCAGAACGCGGTGGTGCTGTTCGACGAGGTGGACAAGGCGCACCCCGACGTGCTCACCGTGCTGCTGCAGCTCTTCGACGAGGTATCCGTCCGGGGTCGGGTATGGCGTGCATCTGAGGGGCTACAGCGACTAACACTAATGTATCAGGTGTTCGGAATAGAATGACGTAACAACATATGATGACTGGCCTTGTGGCTAAGTGGTTAGTAGCTCTGACTGCGAAGCCGAGGGTCGTGGGTTCGATCCCCACCCAGTGCAAATATTTGTGTGATGAATTCAAATGTTTGCACTGTGTCTGGGTGTTTCTATGTATAATAAGTATGTATTTAAAACTATATAAGTATTATATCAGCTATCTGGCCGCCATCACACAAGCTTTGCTTAGTTTGGGGTCAGACGGTGTTGTGTGTGAATTGTCCACCAATATTTATTATTATTATTATTATTTATTATATTTTACCTAACTTGTAGAAAGGGTAATGGTAATTATTAAAACTGATATGTGGTAACTATTTGTAGACTACCCGCGTTGTTTCAACCGAGTATTTGCTAGGACCGCTCAGACGGGAGCGTCGGGTCATTCGATCGTTCTGTTTGCCGTCGCGCCAGTGAGGAAGCACGCGCGCGTCGATTCAGGCTCATACTTGGTTCCAACGCGGCGTTGAGAGAACATTTTTTTCTATCCGTGCGGACGCGATATAATTGTGGTTTAATTAAGATTGAAGGTGCCGAGCGTCGATTGTGAGCTTACGCGAGTGGTTATACGCGAGGGTCGTAATATAATTTCTGCCCCGGACGGGCACATGTGATGGTCGCATTTGGGTTTCGTTTGCCGGTGAAAAGTAACCTAAAAGACTAGACGCCGGGCGTCTACTTGTGCTTATGGACGGGAACTTGTTTTGTGAACGCGGTCTTCGGTTGAGCGCGGCGCTCCCGAAGGCATCCACAAGGACTATGGTGATGTCCTTGCTGTCTTCGATGGTCGCAAGGAAACCGACTGCACGGCGAAAACAACTGACAAGTATCGTAATTACATATATATTTTATAAACTTCTAATCACTGGAAACAGGGGTAGTTCTTTAGTTCTTTGGGATAAGAGTAGGCACACTTTTGTACATTCGACCAGAGGAGTCCGGTTACACAAAAGGTACCGTGTATTTATTTATTTTATTAAATAATAAATTAAGATAACGTCCCAATCGTTTTATATTGGGTGGTAATAAGATAACGTCCCAATCGTTTTATATTGGGTGGTAGTAGAGCTTAATATAAATAAACGTTGAGGTAATCATTACAGACCAGATCGTGGCCGGGCTGGTCTGCTTAATTTACCGAACATCAAGTATGGCGTGTGTTTGTGGGGCAACAGTGTCTAAGAGTAATGCTTCAGGTATGGCGTGCGTTTGTGGGGCAACAGTGTCTAAGAGTAATGTGTCAGGTATGGCGTGTATTTGTGGGGTAACAGTGTCTCAGAGTAATGTATCGAGTATGGCGAATATCTAGTGATTGTACCGTATGCGCAGGGCCGGCTGACGGACGGCAAGGGCAAGCTGATAGAGTGCAAGAACGCGGTGTTCGTGATGACGTCCAACCTGGCGGCGGATGAGATCGCGGGGCACGGGCTGCGGCTGCGGCGCGAGCAGGAGGCGAGGCACGCCGCGCGCAGCCAGCCCGCGCGCGTGCGCGGCCCCGACCCCGGTATGCTAAATACACCTCTTAACACGTTTCACTAGTTTTTTTACCGCACACAAACTATCATCGACTGACCTTGAGTGCGATCAAAACGTAACTGAAGAAATGGAAGCGATTATAATTTTTTTATCGTGGCACCCGCATACCCGGGTGCCACGGTTGCGCGATCGCTTGACCTTGAGAATGAATTTACATGTAATTAAATAACACTGATACGTTACGACCATAAGTTGCATAAATTCCGTGCCAAATTTTTTCATTGGATTTTCGATTGTTTTTCAGCGTGTTGTGTTCAGTAACGGCAGTAGATAATAAATAACGTTGTTAAAATTTAGCTAATGAAAAAAATTGTTTCAGTTTATAAAAATTAGTTAGATTTTTAGTGTAACAAAAAATCGTGTATTTGTTGCATTCGACTCAAGCTTGTGATAATCGATGATAAAACGTTAGTAGTGATTGCACAAAGGTGTAGCACTTAGCCAGCTTTTAGCCAACCAATCAGGAGAGAGTCACACAATTTTCAAGGGAGAGTATCTACCGTGTGGCTGAATAACCAATGACAAAATCCAATTCATGTGTATTGTGTATATACGTTTTTTTTCGAAGTGTGATTGCAATATCCAAATTTCCAAAGTGAGCTAGCAAATTCTGAGTTATAAGTTTTCACTTCTATCGGCAGTCCCTATGACTGGCAATGTTTTGTTTAGTAATTGAACGTACTCTTGAGTGAGCTGGTTTCCCAACAGGCGGCGCGGAGGGCGCAGAGCACCTGCCGGGCGGCGCGGGCGCGGGCGAGCCCGGGGACGGCGGCGGCGGCCCGGAGGAAGAGACGCTCGAAGTATCCAGGCAGTTCAAGGTACTCGGACTATACAATACAAATAACCTTTTCATCCCACCACTTCAGAATAGTTATTTCCGTTATTTGTTATACAAGAGTTGCAATGTTGCTTTTTAACCGCGCGCTCAATTTTGATGACCGAGTAAGCAAAGAATTCCAAAATTAGGATCTTGAGCGTTAGCGAGGGAATCAAAAGAGCACAAGGTAAAAAAATCTTTGTACTCGAGTAACTACAAAGATTTTTCACCTCGCTCTCTCTTTGATCCCCGCGCCAACGCTCAGGATCCTATTTTGTGAATCACTCGCTTGCACTTTTAAGGGTTTTCACTGTTTATGTGACATCTTTAACTTTTGTCTCGCTATACATATGTATGCTTTAAGTTTAGCACTGTGGTGGGCCGAATGCGAGTCACTAGTTTACGCCCCGTTGGGAGCGCGTGCAGCGATGACGTAACATGTTGTTTGCGTCGATATGTACATATGTGTGCGTGAGAGCGGTGCGTGGAGTGACGTGTGTCGTCACGCGCAGGACAACGTGGTGCGTCCGATCCTGAAGCGTCACTTCGGTCGCGACGAGTTCCTCGGCCGGATCAACGAGATCGTGTACTTCCTGCCGTTCTCCCGCGCCGAGCTGCTGGCGCTGGTGGCGCGGGAGCTGGCGCGCTGGGCGGCGGCGGCGCGGCGCCGGCACGGGGTGGAGCTGCGCTGGGAGGGCGGCGTGCTGGGCGCGCTGGCCGACGGGTACGACGTGCACTACGGCGCGCGCTCCATCAAGCACGAGGTAACACCCGCTCCGGCGGCGCGGCGCCGGCACGGGGTGGAGCTGCGCTGGGAGGGCGGCGTGCTGGGCGCGCTGGCCGACGGGTACGACGTGCACTACGGCGCGCGCTCCATCAAGCACGAGGTAACACCCGCTCCGGCGGCGCGGCGCCGGCACGGGGTGGAGCTGCGCTGGGAGGGCGGCGTGCTGGGCGCGCTGGCCGACGGGTACGACGTGCACTACGGCGCGCGCTCCATCAAGCACGAGGTAACACCCGCTCCGGCGGCGCGGCGCCGGCACGGGGTGGAGCTGCGCTGGGAGGGCGGCGTGCTGGGCGCGCTGGCCGACGGGTACGACGTGCACTACGGCGCGCGCTCCATCAAGCACGAGGTAACACCCGCTCCGGCGGCGCGGCGCCGGCACGGGGTGGAGCTGCGCTGGGAGGGCGGCGTGCTGGGCGCGCTGGCCGACGGGTACGACGTGCACTACGGCGCGCGCTCCATCAAGCACGAGGTAACACCCGCTCCGGCGGCGCGGCGCCGGCACGGGGTGGAGCTGCGCTGGGAGGGCGGCGTGCTGGGCGCGCTGGCCGACGGGTACGACGTGCACTACGGCGCGCGCTCCATCAAGCACGAGGTAACACCCGCTCCGGCGGCGCGGCGCCGGCACGGGGTGGAGCTGCGCTGGGAGGGCGGCGTGCTGGGCGCGCTGGCCGACGGGTACGACGTGCACTACGGCGCGCGCTCCATCAAGCACGAGGTAACACCCGCTCCGGCGGCGCGGCGCCGGCACGGGGTGGAGCTGCGCTGGGAGGGCGGCGTGCTGGGCGCGCTGGCCGACGGGTACGACGTGCACTACGGCGCGCGCTCCATCAAGCACGAGGTAACACCCGCTCCGGCGGCGCGGCGCCGGCACGGGGTGGAGCTGCGCTGGGAGGGCGGCGTGCTGGGCGCGCTGGCCGACGGGTACGACGTGCACTACGGCGCGCGCTCCATCAAGCACGAGGTAACACCCGCTCCGGCGGCGCGGCGCCGGCACGGGGTGGAGCTGCGCTGGGAGGGCGGCGTGCTGGGCGCGCTGGCCGACGGGTACGACGTGCACTACGGCGCGCGCTCCATCAAGCACGAGGTAACACCCGCTCCGGCGGCGCGGCGCCGGCACGGGGTGGAGCTGCGCTGGGAGGGCGGCGTGCTGGGCGCGCTGGCCGACGGGTACGACGTGCACTACGGCGCGCGCTCCATCAAGCACGAGGTAACACCCGCTCCGGCGGCGCGGCGCCGGCACGGGGTGGAGCTGCGCTGGGAGGGCGGCGTGCTGGGCGCGCTGGCCGACGGGTACGACGTGCACTACGGCGCGCGCTCCATCAAGCACGAGGTAACACCCGCTCCGGCGGCGCGGCGCCGGCACGGGGTGGAGCTGCGCTGGGAGGGCGGCGTGCTGGGCGCGCTGGCCGACGGGTACGACGTGCACTACGGCGCGCGCTCCATCAAGCACGAGGTAACACCCGCTCCGGCGGCGCGGCGCCGGCACGGGGTGGAGCTGCGCTGGGAGGGCGGCGTGCTGGGCGCGCTGGCCGACGGGTACGACGTGCACTACGGCGCGCGCTCCATCAAGCACGAGGTAACACCCGCTCTGGAGTCCTTACAGCGATTCCATGTTCATTGGGGATACATGTGATAAGGTATTTGTACGACGCCTACAATGGCGGTCCAAATTCAACACCAGCAGTCAAAACATATTCCTCTGCATCGAGACGTGAGACAAGGGCATGTAATTTCCCCGAAATTGTTCTCAAACGCACTCGAGAGCTATAGAAAAGCCTATGCATGGGGTTTGTCTGAGAGAAGAAAAAAATGGTTGTCTGTAAAGTCGGTTTACTGACGATAGCTGAACTTGACAACGTCTTAAGAAAATACTGATTGTGTTAAGCGCCATCTAGGTAAAACATTCTAAAGCTTTTTGAAAAGCTGTTCAAAGTGCCATCTCTGGGTACATCATTGTACTAGCACAAGTTCTTAACTTCATATCGTCGCTTTTCTAAAACATGGACAGGCTCCTTGAACGTAATACACATTTCACTCACTAGATGGTGCGAAAAGTAATAAGGCGAGGTAACGGCGGTAAGTGATTATCTAATCTATGGCGGTAACGTTACATGACGTCATGTTTTGCGGGCGTGCAGCCGGCTCCATCGAATTATAAGACGTTATCACGTCAATAAATATTGGTGGACAATTCACACACAACACCATCTGACCCCAAACTAAGCAAAGCTTGTGCTATGGCGGCCAGATAGCTGATATAATACTTATCACATAGTTTTAAATACATACTTATATACATAGAAACACCCAGACACAGTGCAAACATTTTGAATTCATCACACAAATATTTGCACTGGGTGGGAATCTAACCCACGACCTCGGCTTTGCAGGCAGAGTTACTACCCACTAAGCCACGAGGCCAGTGAATTGATAATAGAACTAAAGTCACCGACATATTTCAGTGCATAACGAAACTGAAGTGATAATGGGCCGGTCACACCCCTGTCGCAGACCTAATAACCGTTGGGGTTTCTGGAGTGGAGACCGCGAATCGATAACAGTTGTGACGGACGCCCTGAGACTACACGGAGTGGGGAGTATATAGTGACGAGATCTTTCTCGGGCTGATGGGGGTTGGAAACGTAAGACCGAGGATCGGGCTGAGTGACGTATCTTTGGGAGGAGCCTATTTATTTATTTATTTATTGAGATAAAAACGGATTACCAATTATAAATATCTCACACAATACTCACATAATTAACATTAAAATTTACCAATATGTGTAAAACAATTAAATTATTTTCACTGCATACTACATTATTATTACTAGGAATACATTAAAGTTATTAAATTAAATCGATGTCTACAAATTAAATAAAACAAGTCAATTTAAAATGAAAATCAGTCAAATTAATCACGGTCGTCAATCAATAAATCTTCTTTTGCATTCAAATCCCACTGGTCAGTAAGCTTTGCACAATATTCTAATATTATTCTTCGTAGGAGGTTCCAATTATCACAAAAAATGTCAATATCAGTATTAGCGGAGAGGAGAGCATTGAGGTGGCGTTGAATTCGGACCAGCGGCGTCATAGCGCGCGCCGCAGTCCGGCTACTTTTTAGGTGGAAAACCCTATGTAATTGTCCTCGTCTGTTCGTGACACCTGGTGTCTCTGGTACACTCAAAGAGCACATTAAACTGTGTAAATCCAGGGAGTCAATCGATCCCCTAAGAATTTTGCACCCAGTAATAAGTTGGTCCACTAGCCTTCTGACTTCCAGCGAGTTGTACCCAAGCTGACCGAGTAGAAACTTTGTTGGATAGAGATATGGATAAAAACCATAACATTTTTTATAAAGTGATCTCAAGAAAGCCTTTTGAACTTTCTCCAATGTTCGAGTGTAAGTGACGTGGTGTGGGTTCCAAACGCAGGCGCTCGACTCGAGCTTACTCCTTATCAGAGAGTTGTATAAAGTCTTGACAACTAAAGGATTATCAAAGTCTTTAGCGTTTCGCATAACGAAACCCAGACGACGGTAAGCATCCTTGGCCAAGTCGGTTACATGGTCATGAAATGTAAGACCGCGATCAAACTTCACCCCCAGATCACGAATGGTATTCACTCTATTTATGCATGAACCACCAAGGCAGTATTTAAAGTTGATGGGAGTTATTTTCCGGTCGAAAGTCATCACATTGCATTTAGCTACATTGAATGGTAACTTATTATCCGTCGCCCATGCGAAAACATTATCAATATCTGTTTAGTATTATACCAGAAATACCGACCTGGGGCCCATTAGCAAGTCTTTAAAACATTGATTAATTGCCGAATACCGATTTTAACATTTACTTCCCTGATTGCAAACCGAGTAGTGCAAAGAACTGACTTACCTGGGGTTCCCGGCGTCGTCCAAAGGTCCAGTTTGGTCGTCAAGGAATAAGGAACGGGAGCAAGGGGAATTTGGAATACCAAACCAGACAAATTCCGTAGACTTCCTCCGCCCAAGAACGATCCTGCGTTCTAGAAGCGGCCAATCCCGTAGCCGCTTTCACTGTGTGGTCTTCCAGCACCACTCCAAGGTCACAGTTCACGTTAATAATGTATTCCCGCACAATATTACACTTTTAACCAGAAAAGCAAACCAGATTATATAGATAACAGTAAAACGCGTCTTTTTCGTTCCAGCGAAAAACAGACAACGTCACTTCACAGCCGGCTGTCAAAACCATAGATCCGCTATGATTTTAATGTTGCCCGATTATACGGAACAAAACCCCCGACCAATTGAACTCCAGGTCAATTTTAGAAAACCAGTATTTAGCAACTAGTACTTAATAACTAGTATTTAGCAGTATCCGGACCTCAAATAAAACGAAATTCCCACTTTGACCCGAAAGTGGAAATCAAACCAAAAAAAACTTTACCGAAAATAGTAATAAAATTAAATTAAATTTTAACCATGAAAAATACGTATATCTAATTAAGAGGCAAGCGTGCCAGAGAGGACACCGCGCGCTGAAGTCTGGAACCAGAAACCAGAATCTCCGCCACGCGGGGTGTGCCATCAGTACCCGATATCAATTTTAAAATACGTCCCCTACGCCAGAGTAGGGGGGCCAAATTTGCCTCTTTTAATAATACTAAGTCCCCTTCCCGAGGGGCCTCCGTCCTATCTGTCCATTTTACCCGTTGTTGCAACAGATGCAAGTACTCGGCCGACCAGCGCCTCCAGAAGTCTTGACTTATTTGCTGCAATAACTGAAAACGGGACAGGCGTCCGGGCCGCTCATCCTTCCAGGGATACTCCGGCAACGCGGTTAAGGGCTGACCGATCAAGAAGTGACCCGGCGTCAAGACTTCTAGATCGTTAGGGTCAGGCGAGATTGGACAGAGAGGACGGGAATTAAGCACTGCCTCCACGCGGCATAGTACCGTGACTAACTCTTCCCAAGTTAACACGGTCTCCCCGATGACACGGCGGAGATGAGTTTTAGCAGACTTCACCGCAGCCTCAAAAATTCCTCCCCAGTGAGGACAGGCTGGCACACTAAATTGCCAGCTGATTCCCCGCTGGGCGAGAGCCAGACTTAAACTATTATTACCAGAATTTAAAAAATTATTAACTTCGCGTAAATAATTCGCCGCCCCTCGATAATTTGTGCCATTGTCCGAACGTATTAAAGAGGGTACTCCTCTTCGCGCTACAAAGCGATCCAGCGCCGCGACAAAGGCCTCCGTAGACAGCGCAGAGACCAGCTCCAGGTGGACTGCTTTGGTGGCCAAACACACAAAGACGCACAGGTAGGCTTTAACGACCTTGGCGTTACGCAACGTCGATGACTTGACCGAGAAGGGCCCAGCGAAGTCCGTTCCGACCCCGTCGAACGGCCTCGAGGGAGAAATCCTATCCGGAGGAAGATCTCCCATCATGGGCTGCATGGTAGACGCCTTGAGCCTATAACAAGGGACACATCTAAACAGCACCTTTCGGACCGCCCTGCGAGCCGACAAGATCCAGAATTCACGCTGCAACACAGCGAGAAGTGCGCCACATCCAGCGTGCGCGTTACCGATATGCCGATCGGTGATCAGCAGGTCCACCAGAGGACCTCCTTTCGGTAGCAACAGGGGGTGCCTGCTGCCGTACGGCAGGTTGGCTTTCCGGAGCCGACCTCCTACGCGCAGAAGACCATCCTGATCTGTGAAAGGGTTCAACTTGGCGACCGCACCCTTCAAGCGAGCGCGTCCGCAGCGCAGCGCCTCAAGTTCCGTCGGAAACCTCTCACCCTGCACCAGCCGAATGAGGTGCAGCAAGGAACTCCGACGCTCCTCCACAGTGGCGATCTGGTCACTCCTCCTCTGACGAGGGTGACGACAGTTGTGGATGAAGCGTTTAATCCAGCTAGTTACCCCCAACAACTTATCCAGCTTGCTGTAACGACCCGTCAACCAGTCAGGGTCTGGGGGCACTTCCGCCACAATCGCATGCACGCGGACTCCGGGCAGCTCCGCTCGCTCCGAGTCCGCGCCGAGAGCTGGCCAGGAAGCTTCTGGCTCCCGCAGCCAGTCCGGACCCCACCATAAGGGGTGATCAACTAGCTCCGGCGCGGAACAGCCGCGCGAAGCACAGTCAGCGGGGTTCAACTCACCCGGGACATGTCTCCAAACCATGTCCAGTCCAATGTTTTGGATTTGGGAAACCCGATTTCCCACAAAGGTCTCCAAAGTGTGAGGGGCTGCTCTCAACCAGGCAAGCACGACCTGACTGTCAGACCACGCATAGACATTCCGGATGTCTATCGAGGTGGACAGTTCCTGATATACATGCTTGAGCAGCCGAGCAAGTAATGTGGCTCCGCTCAATTCCAGTTTCGGAATGGTGAGTCGTGTCCTGATAGGAGCTACCTTGCTCTTCCCCAATAAGAGCGTGACATTGACGTGGCCTCCAGCGTCAACTGTACGCAAGTACACAGATGCGGCATAGCCCAGCTCGGACGCATCACAGAACCCGTGCAGGCTGATCCGGCTACAGCCTGGTGGCAGAATGCGACGGGGCAACGCCACTCTATTGACCGTTTCGAGGTCAGATATTAAACGAAGCCAAATGTTAAGCGAGTCTCCGACCAGGGGGTCGTCCCATGAGACCTTCAGAGTCCAAAGTCGCTGTAACAGACACTTGGCTGCGAACAGAACCGGACTGATCCAACCGTTTGGATCAAACATCCTGGCGATGGTGGACAAAACCGTCCGTTTTGTCCACGCGCGTGTGGCTTCCAGTGCCACCCGAAAGGTGAAGATGTCAGCAACCGGTTGATACTGCATGCCCAGAACCGCAATCCCGTGCGGATCGTCACCTTCCTCGAAGAGCCCCGGATCCTGCTGGTGATCGTCCGGGATACCAGCCAGGACGTTGGGGTCGTTAGAGAGCCATTTCCGAAGCTCATAGCCTCCAGATGCGAGAAGCTCTGTAAGCTCATCCCGGAGCAACAGAGCTTCCTCCACCGTCTGCGCACCAGTGCAAACGTCGTCCACGTACAGGTCGCGCTCCAGAACTGCGGCTGCACGTGGGTACCGAGCCCGTTCTTGCTCCGCCAACTCCAGCAGTGAGCGGATCGCAATGAAGGGGCTTGATCTCAACCCATAGGTGTTGGTGTTCAACTCATACACCATCATAGGGTCCTGAGGACTTTCCCGCCAGAGGATCAACTGGAACCTCCTGTCCTCGGGGTGTATGACCGTTTGTCGGAACATCATACGGATGTCCGCTCCCAACACCACCTGATGCCTACGGAAATTCAGGATGATGTCTACAATATCCCGATGTAGCTTCGGTCCAGCGTGGAGGCACTGGTTCAGTGACACTCCTGTCGAAGTCGGAGCGGATCCATCGAACACCGTCCTGAGTTTGCCCGTCGACGCCTTCAAAACGGCGTGATGAGGCAAAAAGTAGTGGTCCATGGTCGACCAGTCGTCGCGAGCCGGAGACATGTGGCCCAGTGCCTCATACTCCCTCATGAACTCGATGTACTTTTCCCGAAGTACAGGATCTCGAGCCATGCGTCGCTCCATGGACCTGAGCCTTTTCTCGGCCAATGATCGAGACTGGCCCAGACGCGGGGGTTATCCCGGAAAGGCAGCCTAGTCTCCAATCGCCCAGAAACCATTCTCCGAGTGTGAGCCTGATAAAAGTTCTCACACTCCACGTGCTCGGGATCCAGCCGAGACACGGTAGGCGGCTCTTCGATCTCCCAGAACCTCTGCATGATCTGAGCGAGGGCCGTTCCCGTAAAGGAAGCCTGATTCGACTGCTGCCACTCATCCACCATTCCCAAAATGGCGTTCCCGTAGATGGTGGGCAGCGCCATCAGCGAAGACTGGTCCAACAGTCTAGGCTTCCCGTTCATGATGTAACCCAGTACATCAGAACCCAACAAAAGATCTACCGGACCCGCCATCCCGAAGCGGGGATCCGCCAACCTGAGACCCTTAGTACAGGACAAAAGATCCGGATCTATGTCCGCCTGAGGAAGCCAACCGACAACCGAATCCATGACGGTAGCCCTGACCGCAATCCTTTCCGAATAGGAATGTACGGACGAGAAGGAGAGGCGGGTCTGTCCAGCCGACCGCACCTCTGTGTTCCCGACTCCCCGCAACGGAGTCGGTGACGGAAACCTAGCCAGGCCCAGGCGATGAGCAACCCGGGTTGTCAAAATGCACCCCTGGGACCCTGTGTCCAAGAGCGCTCGTATCCGGACGTAGTCGCCTCTTGGACCCCAAACCCTTAACCAGAGGGTGGGCAGCAGGACCACCGGTTGATCCTGTGCCAAGGGAACGGAGGCTAGTCATTCCCTCCGAGGCTCGTCCGAACCCGTCGGACTACAGGGCCCAGCCCAATATGGCTGCCGAGTGCAAAGGGCCATCGGAGGGGGGGCATATCCAGCTGCCCTGCCGTACCTAAAGTAGGGCGGGTGATAATCCAGCCTCGGATGTTCATGGAGGGGAGGCGTGTACGCCCTCCATTCCATCGGTCGCGGATCCAGCGGCGGAGAAGGATAACGCTGGGGAGGTGGCCCCCGTGGTGACTCCTGTATCACCCTTCCACCTCTCCAGTTCGCCCGCGTCCGCGCGGGCTGTGAGGTCGGTGACCGAGCCGCGTGCAGGACGCCCCTTGTTGGGCTGCCCGGTGCTGCCGTGGGTTGGGGTGGAGGGGGTGTGCTCCACGCTGTAGCCACTTCATGGTTGTACAATGCGTGGCTCTGCGTGGGAGCGCCCCCGCCCGTGGAGGGCCCCCTCCCTGAGGGCTGTCGACCAGCACCATCGCTCCTGACGCACAAGAGCTGATGGTGTGGTCCCCCACACCCAGGACACGGCCGTGCCGTGGGGCAGTCATTGTACAGATGACCCCCCAGGCACCCGTAGCACCGACGCAACCGCCGAACGATCCCTCGTCGTTCGGAGGTCGTCCGCGCAAGCAGGGCCGGACACTGCACCAGCGCGTGGAGCTGGCCACAGTTCGGGCACTCCTGCTCCGACGCACTCGTCACCGTCGCCGTCCGCTTCACCGCACCCTGAGTGCGGGAATTGGTAGGTCGCGGTCCTGTTCCGGCAGGGCCACGAGCTGACGCGACGGGCGGTGCCTCCTGAGGCGCCGACTCTGCCATCCTCGCCTCCCACTCCAGGACCCGAAGTAGCTCCTCAAACGTGGGGAAGACCTTCGGGTCGCCGTGAAGGCCCCTTTCCCGCTCGAACCGGGCGCGCAACTCCAGCGGCACCTTGCCCAGCAGGATGTGGACCAGCAGGAACGACCAGTGTTCTACTGGCAGTCCCAAGCTGCGCAAGGCGTTGTACGCCACCTTCACGGGCGTGAGGATTAGCGGCCGCAACTGAGACCTCTCAGTCACCTTCGGCAGCCCCAGTATTTGGGACACGTGAGCGTCGGCGAGTAGCCGAGGGTTTTGAAACCTCGTTTCCAGCAACTCCATCGCCGTGCCGAAGTTGTCGTCGTCCAGCTCCAGGTGCTGGACCAGGGAGAGTGCCTCACCCTCCAGTGACGTGCGGAGATAGGCCAGCTTCTCCGCCCTCGTCAAGTCCTTGCGTGAGTCCACGAGAGAGGCGAACATGCTCCGGAAGCCGCTCCACTCCCGCAGGTTCCCTGTAAACCTGGGCAAGTCCAGAGTGGGAAGGCGTCCCACTACACCCGAGCCCGCATCCCTGATGACGGGTCCCGAGCTCGCCCTTCCCTGACGAGACCTCTCCAGCTGGCGAACCCTTTCGGAGACCTCGTCGTAGACATCCAGGATGCGCCGCATGTCCGCCTCGATCTTCTCCATCTGCTCCTCAGGTGGAGACGGCCTTGCATCCCGCAGCGATCCTGCGCTCCTCTCAGCGACCTCCAGGCGCCTGTCGAGCTGTTCTGCCCTGTTTAGCAGCGCCTCCTCCCGGTCTCTCCGGCCGACCAATCCTTGCAAGGATTCGAACCACCGGAGCTGGTTGGCCAAATCCGAAGCCATTTTTAAATTTAAATTTAAACTTTAAATTAACTAAACTTTAAAATAAGTTCGGACAATGTCACAACAAATATCAAAAACAACAATATATCCGCAACCTAAAAAACCGGATACCACTTAATACTAAATTTCCCGACAGTTTGGGGAGAAATTATAAACTGGGAACCCCCAAATATTCGGCTTACCCGGTATTTTTTGCCAGAAAATAAAAACAAAAAGGGAGTAATTACGGCCAACTACACTCTGCTTACCAAAAAATGTTTAGTATTATACCAGAAATACCGACCTGGGGCCCATTAGCAAGTCTTTAAAACATTGATTAATTGCCGAATACCGATTTTAACATTTACTTCCCTGATTGCAAACCGAGTAGTGCAAAGAACTGACTTACCTGGGGTTCCCGGCGTCGTCCAAAGGTCCAGTTTGGTCGTCAAGGAATAAGGAACGGGAGCAAGGGGAATTTGGAATACCAAACCAGACAAATTCCGTAGACTTCCTCCGCCCAAGAACGATCCTGCGTTCTAGAAGCGGCCAATCCCGTAGCCGCTTTCACTGTGTGGTCTTCCAGCACCACTCCAAGGTCACAGTTCACGTTAATAATGTATTCCCGCACAATATTACACTTTTAACCAGAAAAGCAAACCAGATTATATAGATAACAGTAAAACGCGTCTTTTTCGTTCCAGCGAAAAACAGACAACGTCACTTCACAGCCGGCTGTCAAAACCATAGATCCGCTATGATTTTAATGTTGCCCGATTATACGGAACAATATCTTCTTGCAAACCAAGGCAATCGCCAGACGTCCTAATTTCGAGAAAGAGTTTAACGTCATCCGCGTACAATAAACACCTGGCAGTTCTTAAAGCCCTGGGAAGGTCATGGATCATAATTTGAAAGAGTAGCGGGCCAGTTATGGAACCTTGACTTACACCAGACTTGGTGTGATAAGGCTCGGAGACATGGGTACCGTGTCTAACATACTGTTGCCGATCCTTCAAATAGTCTGCGAAAAATTTCAGGAGGCCGGGAGTGAAGCCCAGTACAGATAGTTTACGCAACAAGATATCGTTGTCAATTTTATCGAAAGCCTTCTGAAAGTCGAAATAGATCACGTCAACCTGTGAGCCACGATCCATAGCATTGGAGATGAATTCAACCAACCCTAACAAGTTGGTGTTTACAGATCGGCCTCGCCTAAAGCCATGCTGCTCTTCTCCTATGTGCTGTAGTGGACGAATACAGGCTGATAATGTACGATGATTTGCCTCGTACAGTACGCAAGTAGTAAGACAATAGATACCGTTTTGTTGTATCGGTGAAGAGTAACTGTTGAGACGCTTAAACAACAAATACATTGGTTAAATCAATAATTTCAACAGGTATGTAATAGCTATAACTTAGAGCTTCAGTTGGTGCGAGGTCAGCCGATAGAGGTAAAAAATGGCCGCCATTTTTTGTACTTTCTGTTGAAACTGTTGTAACTCTCTTCTAAAGAAACTTAAAAATAATTATGAGCGATCTGAAATTGAGAAAATACTAAAGAAAGCTGGAAAGTTATTAAAAAAATTGCTAACCTGACCTAAAACAAACCTTTGGAGCTTTTAAAGACGGAGACAGATCCTAAAAAATCTGTGAACGGAGTTAATCGGTTCTTTGCAAATGTTGGCAAAAATATGGCTGAATTTATCATTAGAACTACGATACCTCCTGGCGTTACTATTTCATCTAAAACTCACTGCAAATCATTTGTTCTGCTAAATACAGATATGGAAGAAGTTGAAAGAACCACCAGCTTTGTCAATAGTAGCTTTGGTAATAGAAAAAATCTTAAACAAACGATTGTCCCTTAATCTAGAGCAAGAAAAACTGCTATCAAATGCAGAGTTCGATTTCCGCGCTAGTAAGTATACTAAACAGGCAGTTACTGGTATGACAGATCACATAGTTGGTAAGACAGAAGAAAACGATGTTTAGGTATCTTTCTTGATATGGCTAAGGCTTTTGACAGCGTCTCTACCTCACTGTTGCTGAAAAAACTAGAGATAATGGGAATAATAGGGATTCCACTGAAAATATTCGATCTTACCTAACTAATAGGACTCAGAGAGTAAAAATAGATGATACCATTAACGATGATGAGCCTATAACGTACGGAGTTCCTCAAGGATCCATTTTAGGTCCTACTCTCTTTCTCATTTTCCAAAAGAAGTTTTTGTTCACTTCAATAATAAACGTAGTGTTAGTACAGTCGGTGTTGTGCCGGCAGGTGGAGCGGCGCGTGGTGAACCAGCTGGCACTGGCGGCGGAGCGCGGCGCACTCGGGCGCGGGAGCTGCGTGCTGCTGTCCGCGCGCGCCGGCCGCGTGTGGGTGGCGGTGCGGCGCGCGCCGGACACAGAGTACCGGCCGCTCGACCTCGGCGCGCTGTGAGCGGTGCGGCGCGCGCCGGACACAGAGTACCGGCCGCTCGACCTCGGCGCGCTGTGAGCGGTGCGGCGCGCGCCGGACACAGAGTACCGGCCGCTCGACCTCGGCGCGCTGTGAGCGGTGCGGCGCGCGCCGGACACAGAGTACCGGCCGCTCGACCTCGGCGCGCTGTGAGCGGTGCGGCGCGCGCCGGACACAGAGTACCGGCCGCTCGACCTCGGCGCGCTGTGAGCGGTGCGGCGCGCGCCGGACACAGAGTACCGGCCGCTCGACCTCGGCGCGCTGTGAGCGGTGCGGCGCGCGCCGGACACAGAGTACCGGCCGCTCGACCTCGGCGCGCTGTGAGCGGTGCGGCGCGCGCCGGACACAGAGTACCGGCCGCTCGACCTCGGCGCGCTGTGAGCGGTGCGGCGCGCGCCGGACACAGAGTACCGGCCGCTCGACCTCGGCGCGCTGTGAGCGGTGCGGCGCGCGCCGGACACCGAGTACCGGCCGCTCGACCTCGGCGCGCTGTGAGCGGTGCGGCGCGCGCCGGACACAGAGTACCGCCCGCTCGACCTCGGCGCGCTGTGAGCGGTGCGGCGCGCGCCGGACACAGAGTACCGGCCGCTCGACCTCGGCGCGCTGTGAGCGGTGCGGCGCGCGCCGGACACAGAGTACCGGCCGCTCGACCTCGGCGCGCTGTGAGCGGTGCGGCGCGCTCCGGACACAGAGTACCGGCCGCTCGACCTCGGCGCGCTGTGAGCGGTGCGGCGCGCTCCGGACACAGAGTACCGGCCGCTCGACCTCGGCGCGCTGTGAGCGGTGCGGCGCGCTCCGGACACAGAGTACCGGCCGCTCGACCTCGGCGCGCTGTGAGCGGTGCGGCGCGCTCCGGACACAGAGTACCGGCCGCTCGACCTCGGCGCGCTGTGAGCGGTGCGGCGCGCTCCGGACACAGAGTACCGGCCGCTCGACCTCGGCGCGCTGTGAGCGGTGCGGCGCGCGCCGGACACCGAGTACCGGCCGCTCGACCTCGGCGCGCTGTGAGCGCCCTCCTCCAACATGCTGCCTCTACCTCACCCCATCTCCACACTCTTCCCAAGCTACTCACTACCACAAAGCAACAGCAGATAACATCTGACGACAAATAACGACAAGCTAAAAGTTATGTGCCGCGATCTGATTCGACGATTCACCGGCCAATATCTCTTCACTCTGCCATACTAAGTGTCCTTAATACTCAAATATACTCAATGCCTTCTGAACACGGGTATGAGTTTATTAATTAGAGTTTACTCGGCCACCTGAGCAAAATCAAGCTTTGTACAGAATATGAAGAGCGCCATCTAGTATCACGCTATGGCACTATTTTTACGTCGTAATTTCAGTTACCATTTAGGCTAGCGAATCCATGCAGACGCTTCATAGATCCGCTCTCCATATTCTGTGCTACTGTTGACGCCAAATTTAAGCGGCATTTGAAGACCGTTATCGATATTTTATTGTACGTTTCGTGATCCAAAATGGACACCAAAGAACAAGTGTAATCTAACTACATTTCTTGTCAAATCCAATTCTTTATAAAATGGCGCTGGAAGCCCAAACCAGTGACGTGCGCAGTGTTGCGACAATTATTAATTATATCTCGCGCTCTATAGTTAATACTTACTCTAAGACTTGTCGTTTTGGTTTATTTTATAATCAAACTTGTCATAAATAGGGATGGGCAACCGAAAAATATCAACATATAGTATCGATAGTTGTAAAAAATATCGATATATCGCTATTTCAACCCCAAAGCACGATTACCCAATGTATTGTCAAAATATTCGGAAGGTAAAAAAACATGCTCCAAAGTTTTATTAGCTGTATTGTTAAATTTGTTACATTTAACATTAGTAGAAAATGTATATTTATGTTAAGCAAAGCATCCACAAGCTCGTGACATTCAGCATGTATTCTGCTTTTTTTATGTTTCAGATCGATCTTTCATTGTTCATTAATAAATTGTGTGAGCTGTGTGAGTGCGTGACAACACATCAACAACGTAGCTAATGTTTTATGAAATTCCTTATATACTTACAGGCCCGTGAACAAAATGTATGGGTCTAATGAACCACCAGGAGGCCTATGTAGGATGATAGAAGCGTATAAAGTAATAATATTCAGCACTATGTTGTCATTTGTAAGCTGTCTAACTGAGTGCAATTGAAGAGGGGGGTTGCAACCCTCGATCATTACTCCTTGTCGCATGTTTTTTGTACGGCGTTGGGAAATAATGGATTAAAAGAGGTATTGAAACTGTATGGAACCAATGCTGTACATAATCAAATCAATAGTCAATACTCAATCATTTATTGCTTCATCATGTTACAGATATTCAGGATTACAAGAACAGATTACAGTTAACAGTTAAAGTCGTAACACAACGTACCCCAATGGCACCAAAACCAAATTTACTCTGTAAATCGTCGGGAAAACATGCATTTTTCCGACAAACTACTAATTAAAATTTTTGTTTTGTTTTTCATAGTTTCAATACCTGCCTCTTCTAATCTATCATTCTGCATCGCCGTACAAAAATCATGCGACAAGGAGAAATGATCGAGGGTTGCCACCCCCCGCCCCCCTCTTCAACTGCACTCAGTTGGACAGCTTACGAGTGACGGCATAGTGTTGAATCTTATTACTTTATACGCTTCTATCACCAATACATATGTACATACATACATACATAGGCCTTCTGGTGGGTCATTTGACCCATACATTTTGTTCACGGGCCTGTAGACTATTAGAACAGATGTAGTATTTTAAGTTTTGGTCAGTTTTATTATGTAACTACTATTTTCCTATCGTTGTCGCGAATCTCACACTTACCAGAGAAAGATTAAACTCAACTACGCAGAAAATACGATAACATTTAAACTTTCCGCTCGATTGGTTATGTTTAACCATAGTATCTGTTAGTGAACATTACAAATCGAGTGTGATCCATTATTATTATTGAAAATTTACCGGCACAACAAAATGGAGTTTCGCCAATCGAATCTCTTTACCTTATTTATTTGTTTTCGTGTTGTGTACGTTATTCTATATTGTCACGTTTTTATTGTGAAATAAAAAACTATATATTTATTTACTTAAATTCACTGCAGAAGCAAACCTTTCGGACGATACGGAGGAATCTTGCCGTATCAAATATTGCACGGCAACCTCAGAGAGAACCGGTGTGAAGTGGCGACAATATACCCAAAATTTCACCGAGTGTGATTTTCTCTTTGGTAGATACATAATGCAATAGGTAGAAATATCGATATGTCAAGTTAACAATACTTCTTGGCCATCCCTAGCCTGCGCAGTAAATTGGCATTACCGAATAAAAAAACTTTTAATAATACCTTTAAATTGTATAATTGCAGTTCTCAAACATGTAACGGTAATGTCTTTCATTAGTGTTCCTTGCGTACATTTTGTTTTGTTTATGGAATTTTGTAGGATACTTAAATCTGGTTGTATTTTTAATCAGGATTCAATGTAACTTGAACTGCTGAACTCTATTGCCTCAATTGCAGAACTACACACAGAAAGAAGCGTGGGTGATATTTAAAAAAAAATGAACCGTATTTCTTTACTTTTCTGCTAGTTTTCATTCTGTTTTTGACTAGGGAGGACATCCCAAAAATGTGTTTTGCCCCTCCTTAGAAAAAAATGACTGCACCCCCCCCCCCCCCCCCCCCTCCCCCAACTACCACAATGAATGGCTGGATGTCGTCAGTCTATGACAATAATTCACATATTTTCTATTTATAGTAGACAATTGGTTATGCTGCGTACAGAAACCAAAGATAAACTTGAAAAAGTTGTAAATAATTTGTTATTTTACTCTATAGTCTATTATATTTTATAGCTAATTCAGGTTGTAATGTTTTCATGTGCAATATATTATTTAGATAATTATTTAAGTTCAACTAGATAAATTAGTTAGGCTGTGACACGATACGGGATAAAAACAATTATTTTCTAAGGTTTGTAATAGATGCTCTGTGATTCCTATATTAGACTTGAATAAACCGATGGCACGACGTGTGTGTTTCTCTCCCTCCTCCCGGTGACTCCTGTGACACAACCACAAACTGCGGATCTCGGCTCCAAGTATAGTAATAGCTCTACAGCTGACCAAAGTGCGGGATCATTGGCTAAAATATCGTAAGCAACACTCCAGGACGTCTACTCTAATTCTACGAAAACGTAATTTCTAAATAAACTCGCAACTTTCCTACTACGATTCTACTTCGATCCGTTGTTTTGTCCGTTTAAATGTACTAAGCCTGCTCTAATTAGAGCAGACTTAGAACATATAAACGTCAAACAAAGTTGTATCGGACGAAACGAAGTAGAACGAGAGCAGGAAAGTCGCGAGGTTCTTTTCGATATTACGTTTTCGTTGAATTAGAGTAGACGTCCTGCTCATACCAGCAAAGCCGCACTTGACTAATTGAACAAGAATAGCTCAAACAATGCCTAGCCATGACAGCGCTCATCACCAAGAGATGATCTCTTTGCCCTGTCATTTCTTTGGAAACATTTCCCTTGAAAATAAGAACACAGTAGGTAAGGCGTATTTTGGTTTGTGACAATAATAACTGGCAAATGTGAGACACTTCCTCAAGCGGAACCTGTAGAGTCCCACCGCGACAGCTCAGTTCGCCTCGGAATCAAAATAAGAATTTACAAAAAATGTATAAATAATGAATGTACTTAAATGACAAATCTTATCTTATAGGTACCTTTAAACGAGCAATTCTTGTATATACCTGCACATATACCTAATGTATCTATAGAATCTGAATCTCGGAAACGGCTCGAACGATTTTCATGAAATTATATATGCAGGTGGTTTCGGGGACGATAAATCGATCTACCTAAGTTTCACAAAAAAGGCATTTTATGCGCGTTTTTAGGGTTCCGTAAAACGTAAAAACGGAACCCTTATAGATTCGTCATGTCTGTCTGTCTGTCTGTCTGTCTGTCTGTCCGTCCGTATGTCACAGCCACTTTTTGCCGAAACTATGAGACCTACACTGTTGAAACTTGGTAAGTAGATGTATTCTGTGAACCGCATTAAGATTTCAACAGAAAAATTTAAAAAAAAGAAAAATTAGGGTTGCCCCCCATACTGAGAACTGAAACTCAAAAAATTTTTTTTCATCAAACCTACACGTTTGGGGTGTCTATCGATAGGTCTTCAAAAATGATGTTGAGGTTTCTAAAATCATTTTCGTCTACACTGAATAATTTGCGCGAGAGACACTTCCAAAGTGGTAAAATGTGTGTCCCCCCCCCCTCTAACTTCTAAAGTAATTTAATGAAAAATCTAAAAAAACTACCAACGAAAATTAGTTTGAACTCGATCTGATGAGTAGTTTTTTTTTAGTACGTCATAAATACACTATTAATGAAACTTCGATCAAAGTTACAACGAACTACAAGAACTATGTGTACTATGTATATAATGTTACTTGCTGCAACGGAACCCTTCATGGGCGAGTCCAACTCGCACTTGGCCACTTTATTAGACAAT
Organism: Ectropis crepuscularia; assembly: GCA_963693475.1. Taxonomy (NCBI): domain Eukaryota; kingdom Metazoa; phylum Arthropoda; class Insecta; order Lepidoptera; family Geometridae; genus Ectropis; species Ectropis crepuscularia. The sequence continues at coordinate 31,577,936 of OY856343.1, forward strand.
GAAAAACTGTTACATTAACACTAGAATGCGACGGCAAATCTCGCGACAGTATAATACTTAGCTCAGCCGGGAAGAATTTACATTCTCTTTGGCGGGAAGTTAGGCGGTCATGAATTTGTAGATCCGGGTTCGAATCCAGACATCTCTTTTTTACCGAGTAAAGCTCGGTCACCCAGGTTCTATAGTTTTTATTTTATCAATTTCATTTATCGACGGTTGTAGTTTTATTTTATAGTACCTATAGAGTGACGAGACGAGCAGGACGTTTGCCTGATGGTAAGCAATATGTCTGCCACATAACAGCGCAGTGACACGCAGCTATTGGCACATGAAGAGTCCAAATCATTACCTAGCACTATACTGCACTGCGCTCGTCACGAAGAGATCTAAGATATTAGGTATATCTCTAAGCTTCGTATTTTTTTTGGAAACATTGCCCTTCTAACCGGAACACAGTAGCTACTGGTTACCTACTGGTAACTACCTTACTGGTAATTACCTACTGGTAATGCACAAACATTACCTAGCAGTACATTACATTAGCAGTAGCTTGGCGGTAGAATAACTGGCAAAGGTGTGGTAGGCGCCCCAGGCGCATTGCCATATCACTATTAAACTAATTAGACTTGTGTATTGATATACACTTTTTTTTAATTAACCTGAGTTGTCCCACTGCTGGGCAAAGGTCTCCCCCAATTCCCTCCACTTTATCCGGTCCTGAGCTACCATCGTCCAATCATTTTTAAATGCTCCGAGCTCGTCCTTCCATCGCGTTGGAGGACGACCCTGGGTTCGACTGGCCGATGGTGTCCACTCTGTAGAAACCCGGGCCCACCGATCGGGGTGCATTCTGGTCACATGACCCGCCCACTCCCACTTAAGCTTGGCAGACCTAAATCCTACACCTGTAATGGAACGCAGTATGGTGTTGCGAACACGATCTTGTCTTTTAATTCCTAAAATACTGCGTTCCATTGCTCGTTGGCAAACTCCGAGGCGGAACTTCTGAGCTTTAGTTAACGACCAAGTCTGCGCACCGTAGGTTAGGATGGGCAAGATACATGTGTCGAGCAGTTTGCGCTTCAGGGAGATCGGAAGTTCTCCCTTCATTAGCTCTTTCATGGACCAGTAGCTCTTCCAGGCGTTGTCTATTCGACGACTGATCTCCTTGTCTTGCCTGTTATCGAAAGAAACTATCTGGCCCAAGTAAGTGTACTCATTGACATAAAGTATTGCTTGCCCATCTACCTCGACCCTACGTTTTGTGCTATTAGTCATGAGTTGTGTTTTTGACCAGTTCATCAGAAGTCCCACTTCACGGCTAGCCCCGCTCAGATCTTGGAGCATGAGCCCCAGTTGTGGTGCTGATGTTGCAAAGAGGACAATGTCGTCGGCAAATCTGAGATTTGTTAGAAAATTACCTCCGACATTGATGCCGTGTGTTGTCCAAGATGCTGCCAGTGTTTTGAAAACCTCTTCGAGAGTGCTTGTGAATAATTTGGGAGAGAGTGGATCGCCTTGTTTAACACCTTTGGATATTTTAAACGATGGCCCAGAAGACTGTAGTTTTATGTTAGCAGTACTGTGATTATAAATAATTTTGAGGAGATCTATGTAAGTTGGCTCTACGTTTTGTTTTAGGAGGGAAGAAAATATGGCAGTATGCGTTAAGCTATCGAAAGTTATAACTTAAGTTTTACTTTACTTTTTATTTGGCGTATACCTATATATACTATATACTTACCATGAATGAACTTAGAAATGGAAACTCTTGGTAAGTTTAGGTTCGTAGAGCCCTGTGCCTTCCGCTCTAGCACAAAGCTCGGTGGCAGAGACCCCCCCTAAATCCGGCTACCAACCCTTAAAATTAACAATGAAACGGCATGCGTCAGTGTAGAACACTGACATATCCACTATATCTGACTACAGTTATCCGTTCAGTAGAGAGCATCTCTGCTGTTACCACTTCGTAAGTTGTCTGTCTCTTGTGCAAGGCAGTTGATAGTTATTAAGTTATTATCATCCTACTTCCTGCTATACTTTAAATGCGGAACTTTAGATGTCTGTATGTTGGTCAATCACATCGGAACGGCTGGACGGATCTGGTTGAAATTTGAACTTGGGTTTCAACCGCATTCAGCAGCCTTTAACAGACGGACTACGCGTATCTGACCGCGTGCCGTTTGTCACAGATCTAAACCCGTTCCATATTAATTAATGTGCTGATATGTCGATACTAGAATACCTACTTACTTTTACTGGACAGTTAGGTACCTGATAAAATTGACTGTCTAAAACAAAACACAAGAATAGGTAAAAATAAAACAAGTGTTGAAGTAGTGCTTATTTTATTAAACTTCGCACCGTTATATACAAATACAATGTATAAATAAATAACAATCTTTATCTTTACAAAATATAATCGATCAGTGTGTGCGCCCGCGCCCGCGCCGCCGCCCGCTCCCCGCCCGCTCCCCTCGCGCGGCTGTGGGGGACGCACGTGGCGCTACACATATAGTAAATATATATTTATCAAATAAATCTAGTTTTGAGTCAAAGAATTTTCTATATCTAATGTAAAGAAATAGATTTCTCTTCAAAATTAATAGGTTTTTAAAACCACTATTATAATTGGTATGAAATTTTGAATTCGATTTTCATCTTTCAGTGTGTTTGTTTATTTATGTTTACGATTGTAAAATCTACTTTGTGCGATTAAGTTAATATGCTTATAGTAGTTTGTGCGCTTAGACGAATGCGAGTTACAGATACAAATTACAACACGAAGTGTGTTTCTTCATTTGGACTTTATATTTAATTTTGACGAACAGTTGGTTGTGTTGTAGTAGCGGGGTGCGGGGTGCGGGGCGGCGGCGCAGGCGCACGTCGGAGGACGATATGTGTGCGGCCGCGCGCGCCGGCGCCGGCGGTGCGGCGGAGCGGAACAAACTCTCAGTTCTCATGGAAGTCAACTTACCGAGCCGAAAGCGCCGCAAACTGTTCTTGCCACGGAGCCAACCCTGATATCGCGAGAACAAACGATTTCCACATAGTCATTTCTAAAGTGTAGTACCACAGTCTATTAAATCATACAGTCGTTCGACGAAGCCGTCTAGACGGGGCAATCGTGCGGGGTGAGACGCGGGAAGTGCGCTCCCGTGTTGCGTACATTACATTGTTATTGTTGCAGGAGCGTGGCTCAGGGCTGACGTCTTCGTATGTTTTAATTTTATTTTGATGCCACGTTTTTAAAATTGCGACAACCCTACCCGTGCCTAGTAAGATCAGAGGCAATGAACTACTGGTAGTATTTCTATATACTGTGGTAGTACTGTTGTGATTTGTTCTTGATATCAGGGTTGGTCCCACTGTTCATAGATGTTATTTATAACAGAGAGTACGGCACGCCCCTTCCGGTTCGGTACATATGTTCGGCGTCACTGAACAATAAGCCGGTTTTCGTTTCAGATAGTTGTAAAATAGATATAAAAGGTCAGTTACTCAAAAACTTTTTCTCACTTAGGGAAACATGCTAAACATTTCCAGTGATTCAGTTACTATTTGAACTCGTATCGCGCTCGCGTCGAACGATCCGGCCGCGGGCCGCGGGCTGCCAGCGAGCGCGTTCATCATTATCATACGTACATATAGCTCATTAGATTCCTTGTCTCTGTTTCTATAAACCTCCAAACGGTGTACAAAACTATATCCTAAATATATCCGCGGGTGTGTAAATATGCGAGCTCTGGCTAAATCGTAAAATAATTTAATGATTCGATTGTCCTACATTCCTATAGCAGCCGGGAAGTGTAGACGGTCGCCAGTCTCCACCCCGGCCTCGGATCGAGGCTGTCTGGGCCGAGGCCGCCGTGGGGGCGCTAGGCTATAACTTGTAGTAGGAACAGTTAGTCTGGGCACGAGCTCGTGACTCTTGGGCTAGCTTCGACAGTTGTAGGTCACCCGAAAGCTCCCGAAGTAATTTTACTTTAAACTATTCGATAGATTCAACATAACGACCTGGAATCTCAACTATCAACAACAGCACATCAACAAGCAATCATAAAGGTCTCATAGACTTCGCGATGCCCTGGTGAACGCATGGTTTTTCTAAAACTTAAGGACGGTTAGGAAGCTCACTTTGTCGGAGCAAGCTGCGGGAGAAGTGTAGCGCGTGGAGCGGGGAGTCTCCGCAGTGGACTGCGAGCTACTGTAGAGGGTGACGGGTGCGCTCTCACCGACGCTGTCTCATAGCGTCGTTCCGGAAAATCTATGGCTGCATTTTTTATTTCTGTCGAAGAATAGGCTGCGGGAGAAGAGGCTGCTGGAAAGCGAGTGGGCCCGACAAAAGTCCTGCCCAGAATGCTAGTAGAGCTAGCCCCAGCCCCGGGGGCGCCGCCCGGGTGGGGGTTGCGGGGGGCGCGGGACGGGCTGTGCGCAGCGGAAGGTCCGGAGGTGACGTGTAAATCCCTGTTTCGTATTGTTCGACCTTACAATTAACGTACCTATGAATGTGCGCCCTCAGTAACTTAGTGGAAAACCTTCTGGAACACATCAATGTATTATAACTACCATTTATCCTTACACCTAGTAGTTGTGAGTACACGCGATGGCTTGAAGGCAGGGCGCTGCTGCGATACTCTTGCGGAAGATCTGTTGCTGGAGGTGATGCTGAACTAAAATCTGTGTTGTACAAAAGTATGAAACGCCGTTTCTGTGAAAGGAACGATGGCAGTTGGCCTCTGTTGTCTATTAAAATTTGGGCTAGTGCAAGCACAGGGGCCTCTTTATGTAGTAGGTAGGTACACGGATGCCGGAATTAAGCTTACCTATCATTTGTTGTTGTAGCTGCGACGGAACTATTGGTTTTAGTTTTTTTTTAGTTTTCAATTTTACTAATATTGCTCAGACTTTTAAAAGTTGCGTTTCTTTATCGGAAATTTATTGAATTTTAATAACGTTAGAGGTACCTACCTACTGGCTGTAGGCACTTTCAGGAAGTAACTGAACGTAAGCCCTTCCCTCAAGCCACCGCATGATACATTAGTATAGTATCGAATAGTATATAATCTGATGCGTATATAAAATATGTTAGGTCCTCACTCGCGCGAGCCGCGAGCACGCTACCTACGTTACAATTTCGTTTGTATCTACTTATCTAATTGGTGTTCGATAAAATATGTCTTCGTTATTGTATCAGGAAGGACTACATTCTAAAATAACTATAATAGTGTATAGTAAATATATTATAAGGATATTTAAAAAAGTTACATTGGAAAGACCAGAGTGGACTATGATCAGACATTGTCTGGTCTTTCGGTGATCCCAACACGTGGTCAGCGCCGGTCGAGCGACCTCGCTACCACTCTTGCGACCGGATCGCAACATGTGGTCAGCGCCGGTCGAACGACCGCGCTACCACTCCGGCGACCGGATCACAACATGTGGTCAGCGCCGGTCGAGCGACCGCGTTACCACTCCGGCGACCGGATCGCAACATGTGGTCAGCGCCGGTCGAGCGACCGCGTTACCACTCCGGCGACCGGATCACAACATGTGGTCAGCGCCGGTCGAGCGACCGCGTTACCATTCCGGCTACCGGATCGCAACACGACGAGGCTGCGGCGCTTCGACCTAACTAACCTAACAGAAACAGAACATTGCTAGGCTTCTAGAAAACTACAGTAAACATAATCTGGGCCTTCATACCGGAAAATGTGCCTCGCAACGTAACGGGACACGCGGCCAGGACGGCTCGTTCCTACCGACGACGTGCGCGAGCGGAGCGGAGCGGACCGGACCGCCCGCTCCTACTTACACCTACTTAACGTGACATACATACATGCACAGGCCAAAACGCGATTTCACTAACGATTAAGTACCATTAAAAGGCCTACGAATCGGCGTAACATCACATGTTTTAGAATTTAGTACCTACTTACTAGAAACGGGAAAATCATCTATAACCTAAACGTACACCGATCACATCGACACGATCGTCCTCAGAGTCAGTGCGGGGCCGGCGACGGCGGGAGCCCGCGGGCGGGTCGGGCCTCGCCGAGCTCCGGGCGGCGCGCGGCCGCGGCGGCGGCGTCGGCGCCCGCGCCGGGCGCTCGGCGGCCGAGCCGAACCGCAGCAGCAGCCGGCGCGCGGCGCGGCGCGGACTACAGCCAGCCCGCCGAGTGCTGCGGCGCGTGCCCGTGCAGCGGCGTCACCCCCGCCAGCCGCGCCAGCGCCGCGCAGCGCCCGCACGCCGCGCCCGCGCCCTCCGCGCCCGCCGCGCCCGTCTCCACGCCGCACGAGCCGCACGCCTCCTGCGGACACGGGGCCGGTGAGCGGCGCGCGCCGGCGCCGGCGGCGGCCGCGCGCGCGGGGCCTACCTTGTGCGCGTCGTCGTCCAGGCTGGCCAGCAGTGGCTCGCGCGAGCCGCCGCGCGTGGCCGCACCGTCCGCCGCCGCGGCCGGCGACAGCGGCGGCGGCGGCGCGCGCGCGGGCGCCGGCGGCGGGGTGCGCGCCGGCACCGAGCTGGCCCGCTGCAGCGCCTCCCCGGCGGCCGCCTCCGAGCGCCGCGAGGCCGAGAACTTCTTGCGCTTCTGCTTGAGCGCGGCGAGCGCGGACAGCGGGCGCAGCGGCGGCGGCGCGCGGCGCTGCGGCGAGCGGCGCGCGGGCTCGTCCGAGCCGGAGTCGGAGCGCTCGGAGCCCGAGTTGGAGGCGCGCGCGTGGTCGCACACGGAGTCCTCGGAGCGCGAGCGGCCGATGAAGCGCGAGACGCGCGCCGCCCGCGCCGCCTCGATGATGGTGCCCCAGCGCCGCTTGTGGCCGGAGGGCTTGCGGCGCGGCGCGGCGCCGGGCGCGGCCGCGCTGCCGTCGGACAGCGAGCTCTGCGAGGCGCGCAGGCGGCCGGCCAGCAGCGCGGACAGCGAGCCGTGGTGCGCGCCGTGGCCGCCGTGCTCGTGGTGCAGGCTGGCCAGGAACTCGTCGACGGGCGCGAGCTGGCCGCCGGGCGCGATGTTGAACCCCTTCATGAGGCGGCGCTCCTTCTGCCGGTTCTTCTTGCCGCCGGCGCCGCCGCCCGGGCCCGCGTTGGCCGTGGACGTGTTCATGCCGGAGTTGCGCAGGATCTCGACCAGCTCGCAGCGGAAGGCGCTCACGTCCTGCTTGATCTCGTTGACGTCGTCCTCGGTGACGCCGCCGCACTCGGCGCGCCGCTGCTGCACGGTGACGTAGCGCCGCACCAGGTTGCGCATGATGGCCTGCAACACGCGGCCGGTGAGCGCGCGCCGGCCGGCCCGGGCGTACGCCACCCGGGCCGGGCGTGCGCCGGCCGGGTCCGGTCCGGGCCTGCGCCGGTGGTCGTGCTTTGTAATACTCACCTGGTACCTGAAGTCCCGCTCGTTGGCCTGCTTCGCCTTCCTCTGCAAACAGATAATGGAGGTGGTCATAGATAATGGAGTCAGGATTAAGCAGGTACAGAACACCCCATTTCTGAGATTTGAACCACCACCACATCGACAAGATGTGTGTGCTAAAGTAAGCTTTGGATACTTTGCGCTTAGACGGTTATCCGGAGTGGTGTCTGCGGAAGTCTCTCGTACGTGTTACTCTGCCACAGTGCATTCAAAGTCAAAGTTCTTTATTGATAAATGTACAATTTACACGTCAATTAATAAAAAAATTAAACAAAAGAAAGGGCATACAAATTGTATACATTTTCAAAGTTTGAAATTATCATTTCACTGTTTTTATAATAACAATTAATAATTAATTATCGTACAGAAAACTGTCAAGCATTATACGAGTATAACAAATATGTTTCAAATACAATTGTACTGATAAATGTAATTTTTTTCACTTTTTTATAGGAACTTTACCATCAATCTCTAAAAATTCGCTGTAACTATAAAAAGTTTGATCGATAAGCCAGCACTTTAATCTGTTTTTGAAGCTACCGAAACTTGGGGCACACTCTTCCCAAAATAGTTATATCGATAACTATTTTGGGAAGAGTGTTATAAACTTCCGGTCCCATAATGTGAGTTAACTTTCGTAACCTCGTGAGAGAGTGTGGGATAACATCCAGGTTGTCCGCGTTGCGTATGTTACGACAATGTCTCTCTCCTCGCGTATTGTATGATTCTAGATTATTTCTGACATATACAGCCACTTGGTAGATCAGGATAGCAGGTAACGTAAGTATGCCAAGTTCTTTGAAAAACGGTCTGACGGATGTGCATTGCGATACGCCAACGATGGCACGTACGGCACGTTTTTGGGCGCGGAACGCACGCTCCCAGTCGGCAGCGCGCGCGTATAGCTCGGCGTTTCAGTAGATTCAAAACTTCAATGGGGTCCTCACATAGAGACACTGGCTGACCGACTTAGTTCAGCTGCCCACGCTGTTCGTCAAATTAAAAAAATATCGGACGTCGCAACAGCTAGGCTTGTTTATTTTGGCTATTTTCATAGCATTATGTCCTACGGGATTTTATTATGGGGTTCAGCTGCGGACAGAAACTCAGTTTTCATATTGCAAAAGAGAGCAATCCGTGGTCTATATAATTTATCAGCTAGAGATTCAGTACGGGAGATTTTCAAAACTATAAACATTAACAGTCCCTTCATTGTATATTTATGAATGTACTATGTAAGAAAAAATCGAAGTCGACTGAAGAAACTAACTGATCTGAATCCAAAAGCACACCATAAGCACAAAATTGTATTTCCTAAGTGCAGACTTCAGAAAACAAATAACTCTTTCAAATGTAATGGTATTCGCTTCTATAAAGCAATCCCTGCACAAGTCGAAGGTCTTAATGAAACAAATTTTAAAAATGAAATCAAAAGCTACCTATTAAGCAAGGCATATTATAATATAGATGACTTTGTTAAAGATAGTAACGTATGGAAGAGAACTGTGTTGAAACTAGAATCTTGTAATAAGGTAAAATAATAGATTTATAAAACTTTTGATGGAACATTGTACTCATGTAGTATCTGTATACTGTATGTATTAATTATTTGTTATTTTGTCTTTGACAAAGCCTTTTTACAGCTGCATTTGATTGACGAGGCTCCTTTACAGCCGCATTATTCATTTTGACATTGTTATTTTTTTATCTTATTATGTACACGGATTCTTATGCCTTTTTGTTAATGACGTTACCTAGTGTTCTTATGAATTTATGGTTCGAATAAATGAATTGAATTGAATACCAAGTAGCAGTATATATCATAAATAACTTAGACTCGTACAACGCGCGAGGAAAGATACATTCTTGAAACATATTTAACGCTAACAAGCTGGGTATATCATGACGAGATCAGGGAAGCTGACTCCCATTATGGGACCGACGGTTAATTCAGGTAGGTATATCATCAGTCTTCCTGAATGTATAAATTGTACATTTATGGATAAAGAAGTTTGAGTTTGAGTGACAAGGTGTAGGAGCGCGGTCGGCGGGCAGGCGGGCTGGCGGGCAGGCGGGCAGGCGGGCTGGCGGGCACGTACCCGGATGGTGCGCAGATGCTCCCGCTTGGCGCGCGTCTGGCTGCACAGGCGCCGCTGCAGCCAGCGCCAGGCGTACAGCAGCGACTTGGGCGACGGCAGCACGTTGAAGGGCGGCGGCGCCGTGCCGCCCTCCTCGAAGTAGCTGATCCACAGCTTGCTGCGCGCGAACTTCCACTCCACGTCGGCGCGCTCCTGCAACCAACACACCCGGTCGTCACAAGCTCTACTGCACACCCTCATTGAAACTGTGCCGACTGTGTATTAGATTAGTAGTAATTAAGTAATAAATGGACGTCTCTGGAAATCAACTGCATTTTAATATTCACACTGACTCCAACCCAAACTATACTCAAACAAATTATTCATGGCTAAATACTCAAAGCGTATAATAGAGCTACCTTATATAGCACAAAACACTGTCCTTTTTCAACCGAGACTTTCGAAACCTTGCAACCTTGCAAAAATAATCACTGAGCTTGAGAAATAGTCTTCTACGCTGCTGGATTTAAGCCTCTCGTTTTACCCATGGCTACAGGTTGCTGTTCTGTGTCCATCTAACTCATCAGAATTAAAAGTTATCTTATACATTGCCAGTTTACGGTATCCACTCTAGAACCCCTAACCGCCGATGGTTATCGGTTTTACGATAATGGAAAACACTTGGCGACAAAATTTTATTACTAGATACCTTCGTAAACATGTATTAAAACGTAAGGAATGGCGAATCAAGGCGGATGGAGGGTAGACTGACCGAGATGAGTTGGTAGGAGTGGTTCATCATGGCGATGAGCAGGTTGAGCAGCACGATGACGTTGATGACGGCGTAGGTGCCGAACATCAGCATGCCCCAGAACCGCGTGAAGATCTTGATGCCCTCCAGCTCGAACGACTCCAGGTCCACCAGCCCGAACGCCGCCCAGAACAGCGTCTGCATCGTCTCGAACAGGCTGCAATAACAACACACCGATGGTTGACGGCTAAAGACACCGGGGTCTCCGCGGGAACTCAGCGGCGTGACACCGTGAACAAGCTCCCAGGGTGACGCAGTTTTAAACTCTACTCACATTGGACGTGCATCAATTTCGAATTCGTAGAGTAAAACTTATCAACTTAACGTGACTTCCAGAAACCCCGATCCCTCGCTCAATCACGCTATCTCCGTATCGATAAACCGAGGTAAACATTCGATGGCGGCATTTCTGGTCGGTACTCGACGTTATATTACGAGAGCTGGTATCCAATTTTGAGCAGGTATTTGCGGGGCGCTGAAACCTTGTCACATATCTCTCTTATTATACCCCAACACGGAGCTGCAGACCTAGCGAGACTTTAGCTGGTGAGTAGTGGGGCAAAATTAATCCATAATTAAATTACATTTTTCTTTTAATAAAAATGTATGTTTCAGGGATATGGAATTTTTATACGTTGTAGTTTAATGTTGAAAGAATAAAAAGAATACCTAAGCCCTTCGACCAATTAATTATACCTTGATCGAAGCTTAAAGCCAGACGATTTTTTTTTCAATCACTATAATGACAAGACGAGCAGGATATGTGCCGGATGATAAGCAACACGCCTGCTACATAACAGCAAAGTGACACGCAGCTATTGGAACATGAAGAGTCCAAATCATTACCTAGCACTGTACTGCGCTCGTCACCCAGAGATCTAAGATGTTATCTAAGCCCTATAATTTCTCTGGAAACATTGCCCTTCAAACCGGAACACAGTAATGTTTGCACATTACTGCTTGGCGGTAGAATAACTGGCAAAGGTGTGGTACTTTCCCAGGCGCACTCTGCCAAGAGCCCTACCACTACAAGTATTTAGTCGGGGTTTTCACTTTGCCAGACTCGCGTAAATATGTTTTACACAAAACATAAAAAGTGCATATGAGGCAATTCGATATTTTTTTGGGTATGTTAAAAAAATAGGGATTCCCAAAAAGATAGATCGTTTTGGTGGGACTTTCTACCTGCCAGGTGATTTAAATTGAGGGATTCATTTTGCCCCGCTATACACCAGCCAGGTCTTTACCTATGAGTTAGGATTGAGATATAATAGGAGAGGTATTAGACAACTTACTTTATTAGACAACTTAGTCTAGAATTTACTGCTGGTCTAGTCGGGAGAACGGCGACTGGCGATCCGGAGACCTCGGGTTCAAACCCCACGCGCACCACTGTCTTTTCGTAGTCATGTGCGTAATGCCGATAATTAAAAACGGTGAAGGAAAACATCGCATCGAAACCGACATGTACCTAGTATCTCACTGGGCCAGCGTGGTGGATTATGACCTTGACTCTCTCCTTGCGAGGGAGGGTCCAGAGTCCCAGCAGTGGGAACATTTAGTGGGCTGTTTATGCTGATGCTGAGACAAGTTTTCAGTTTGCCTTAAATACCTAGCCAAAAATTGGAGCCAGCTGTCGGACTATTATGGTTTGACGTAAGTATTTATATCAAAAGTGTACTGATATTGAAATATTTCCCCGCCCCGAGCCCCGAGCGCTTAGCGACTGCGAGCAAACATCCCCCGCCGGTATAATCGCACCATCGCACGGCACATTACTCGTAATCATATTCGCTCGCATAATAAAGACATCTTCGAAGGGATCCCGTAACGGCGCGAGCTGGCGTCCGGCCAACCGCCGGCTGCTACCGGCGCGGGCTGTTCCTACGAACGATCACAGTAAACATAACACGTTGCAAATAAATCACTGCACTACATACGTTATAAACAATGCTTCTGGAATTAATTATTGCATGATAATGTAATGTTTAGAATCGCGAGCAAACATAGAAGGTACCTATTTAGTAGCGTTGTTTAAGTGGGCTCCAGACGCTCCAGTCAACATGACGAAATATAATAATCTAATACCACCTTGTCCTTTTTTCTATCGGAATACTCGTAGCTCGAAAAAGCGACATCGTTTCACGGTTGATGTTCCTAAGACACGAACGAAGAGATTTGACTCTACTTTTGCGATCATATATTTTTTTTAACCTTTTATAGGCTTACAGTTGACCGCCATCTCGCCTGATGTTAAGCGACGATGCGGTCTACGATGGGACGTCTTTACCTAGAAAAAACCGATTCACTCTCGATTTGAAGACACAAAGATTGTAACCATCAGGGAAAACCCACTCAGGCAACGAGTTCCACAGCCTAGACGTTCTTATCACAAAAGTAGAGTCAAATCTCTTCGTTCGTGTCTTTGGAACATCGACCATGAAACGATGTCACTTTTTCGAGCTACGAGCATTCCGATAGAAAAAAGGGCAAAGTGGTATTAGATCATGAAAATCTGAAGCACACTCTCCAAAGCGTATCCGATAAAAAACCGATACGCTAGCAATTTTTCGGCGACGTTCTAGACTTTGTGAGTGAGACAGTAGTGAGGACTCACTTGGCGAACCTCCTCCAGACGACACAGGCGTCAGGGTCCGGCACGGTGCCGGCCGCCGGCACGGTGTTACCCGTCAGGCACTTCTTCTTCTCCATGTCCGCGTAGTACCACAATAGCTGGTTTAACCCTGGAAACAGAGAGGCACATGCGCCGGTCTCCAGGTGGGAAAGAGACAAACAAGAGCATCGCACGTACGGGTGTACGGCGAGCTCTACTACCCGAGACCAGGCTGCGATAGCAATTTGCGACTTCAACCGACTGACAGTAACATAATATGTTATAATTATATTATAATTAGAGGAATATAGAGTTCGTTAAAAAAGTAACAAAAGATCAAGCGACTCAGTCCAAACTTAAGCCGCTTAACAATTAAGTTTGGACTGTGTTCAAATCGCAAAGGTTTTGTTAATTTCGTAATAAGATCGATAGGTTTCACGTTTCAACTTATTATCTTTTCGAGTGGGCAGTCTCAAAGAATCAATGTGATTATATTTAATATTAATATTCCTGTTCTTCCTTATGATAATGAGGTCTTAAGACTAACATAATTACTTTACGGGAAGCTCCTTTCCTATTTAATTAAAACTCAGGGGAACCAAAACTTCGGGTCTTATTTCGTGGAATTAATCAGCCTCTTAACTTTGTCCTCGTGAATTAATTACTTCGAAGTAACGCTCATCTATAAAGGTTCATTACAGTTTTAATCAGTTTTGCTCTGTTTAATCAATACGTAATCCTGTCGCGGCTGCCGAGCTTCCGACGGCACCAGGGATACATGAGGGAGCGCCACGAGCGAGCGAGCTCTTTCTTTCAATGTCATTAATTATTGTTTTCATTTAAAATACGTTGATAGTTAGAATCACGATCTGAAGTTTGGATACTTTATAAACTGTGATGAGCGAGTGGCTTTCGTAAATACAGCAATGACAAAGCTCATATCACCGTTCCCGCTCCTACTCCCAAGTCTTCACTGAGAAATTGAACACAATGTTATAAATTTATTTAACTAAATATTGACAATGGAATTTGTTTCATGACAACTTTTCTCATTGAACTTCTTCCCTTTTCTTTACATATTAATTTATCACGGCGCCTACGCCCGAAGATTTAGTCTTAATTGAAATAACCAAACCATGACGTTAAAATGTTTTTCAACAATTACTTTTCATGTTTTTACCACTAACGCCAGAGGTACCAACGAGTCACGTTCTACGACAGAAAGCCAAGTAATTACCAAAATCGCTGCTCTAGAGGTATACCGATTGATTTCAAATATAACTTTATTTATAAACATAAGTACCGAAGCCTCTAAAGTTTAATTGCTCCCGACAGCCGCACCGACTTGAGAAGTTAACTTATGTACAAGTTTGTGTTTACTAACTTCGGCTAGTGATGGCATGTCAGCGGCAGAGCTGGGGATGTCATTGAACTTGTTCACTCAGGACGTGATTGATTTTTATCCAATTTCGTTTTAAAGATATTATAGAAACTTATTATTACAAACGACGTGAACCAAACTATGTACAAATAAACTGACTAGGTGAAACTAAATGAGGAACCGTACATATTTATAATATGTCAACGAATCGTAATGGCAACTATTACTACTAGCTTCTCTGCAATAGTAGGACTCTATGCCGAGTCCGCCTGGGGAAGTATCACACGTTTGCTAGTTAGTGCCACTAAGCAGTAATGTGCACAAGTCATTGTGTTGTATGAAGGGTAGGATAGGTTTACAGAAAAAATATAGGGCAACGTAGATTAATTATCTTATACATGTAACGAGAGCAGTGATTTCGACTGTTCTTGTTTGGATACGTTTATGGCAATGCAGCTGTTGTGGGCAGGCGTCTTGCTTACTATCAGGTATATGTCTCGCACGTCCTGTTGCTAAATATTATAAAAAACTCAACAAGTTATTACTTAGTTTTCATTGGAATCTGAGTCGTTCTCAAGGTCCGTGTGTACTGCATAGTATCAGTAACGGCAATTTTTTTTATAATTTATTTATTAATTTTTCCCAAGAACCAATTATTAGTGTCAGCTACGCGTAAACAGATACCTTGCGGCTTTATGAGTCTAGTTGAGAGAAGTTTAGGCTGCTCTTATTATAGGACCAGCCTACACTTCTGTCAGTGAACCAGCGCAGCAGGGATGGAAAGCGTTCTACAATACAGTCTTGCGACTTGTGGAGGTGAGACGGAAGGTGACTGACCACAAGAGAAGGCGAAGATGACGAGGATGTCCAGCACGAAGAACTTGAGGATGTCCAGCACCATGCGGCTCAGCGACACCTGGGCAACAGAACCGTTCACTCTCACGGACAAAACACAATAATAAGGAAAAGTAGATATAGCAGTACAGTAGCATCTCCTATTTAGGTAGCATAATCAGCTCGCTTTATGTTCTCGCTTCTGGGACTCGAAAACTTATCTCACATGAGAGGTCTAATGATATAATCCGCCACGCTAGCCAAGTATATGCTGGTGGATGACAAATATCTATGAACATTGTATTTCTTGGAACATTCCATTTTTTTCACGATTCAGGTGGAATTCGTTGACATCTCGGAGTATTGTTTGAACCAGAGATATGTATGAATGTTTCCTTTCACCGTTAGAGCTAGTTGAGATGACAAATTTGTACCTACATATCTCTGGTTCAAACAATACTCCGAGATGTCAACGAATTCCAACTGAATCGAATCTACGAGCTCACGCCATGCGTCCCTGCAGAAAGACAGGCGAGGTCGCAGCTTTAAATTTTGGGGGTCACCAATAAAAAAATAGAATATGTCGAGTAAAAATTACTTCACTAGTAGCACCCCGCGATTTTACCCGCATAGTTCAAGTTGTTTTCCTGGGATAAAATAAGCATATGTAAAAATCGACATTACCCACGTTTTATTTTTGGTAGTTATACGATTTTGGGGGGGTCATATCCCCTGTCACCCCACTTCAGACCGCGCCCGAGAAAGAGTACCTGTAGCGGGCCCAGGTGCGGGTTGACGCTGAAGATGTAGACGAGCTTGAGGCTGCTGAAGATGTTGGCGGCGGAGAACAGCCCCTCGGAGAGCAGCATGGGGTCCCAGGCGTCCCACTGCTCTCGCGGCTGGTTCCACTGCAGCCCGCGCGACATCTCGCGGTGCACCTGTCGGACCACATACACACTGGCGGCTTCGGCGGTTTTTTAGCCAGCTATAGCTGGCGAGAGCTGGCGGTGGGTGCCCTTGCTACCTAACGGATTTTTGGGTTAGCACAGAAACGCAGGACTCACCAAAACCTAACTTAAACCGGACATACATACGCTAATTAGCATACGGCTGATACTTGAAAAAGAATTCATGCTAAGCCCTTGTTAAGATGAATAAGACGAACTCTCTGCCTCATACATAATAACCGTGAAGTGAAGCAGTCTGTCAAGTGCTATCGGAACATACCTACTCGCATAGCGAGCAGTGACGCGTGACGACTCGCTACCTAACTAGGAGTATAAATTACGGAACAGAAAGCACCCCTTCCTTCCCATACGTTGACGGAAACTGAATAAGAATTAGAATTTATTTATTGCTTCACTGTGTAAAATATAGGTCTTAAAATACAAAAAATGTAACAACAGCGTACCCTCGTAACGGGCGTGCAATATTAAATGTTAAAAGTACAGTATACATATCACATCCTTACGTATATACGGTATACCGTACAATATACATACCACTGGTATTTGTACTTCGCTTACATCAACAATAAATAGTACCTACCTATATCCTACAAACAAGCTCATATTCAATGCGAGTTATTAATTCGAACCTGAGGATATTAAATCACTTGGTAACGTCACATGACACCATTACAACGCTTACGTAAATGGATTAAAAAACGGGAATGTAATTAAATCGGAATTCCGTTTACAACAGGTTCACAATGGAAGGCGCCCGTAAAATATCCTTGTTAGTATGTCTGTATAGAGGCTTTTTCAGTAAAATTACTTAATACTTTATGTCAACATATTTAATATTTGAAGTATGTATGTCCTTAAATACAAAACCTCTGTACGATTTATCTACGATTTGTATTTAATATAACTTCAACTCTTGATATAAGGATTTTATTGCGGTTTAGCCACCTATTATTCTTCGTTTCGCGTTTCTTCAGCGTTGTTTCTTTGCAAAAAATGGTTTCAGTAGTCATGGAAGAACGTGTCAGGTAACGTTATTTATACCAATTTTGTATTTATATTTAACTTCTACTGTAGGTGCCTATTCCTCTGTATAAAATTAGTTCAGAAATATAAAGTATCTACCTACGCAGTTCAATCCGAACGAAGTCGAGTCGAGCGGCTAGTAGGTATATTTTATCATTGTCGGGGTTGGAACCTGTCTCGAATACATCATCATCATCATAAGGCATAAAGAAATTGTTTCTGAGTTATAGGTAATACCTACTCGTAGGTTTACTCTTCACCGCCATCTTGTCTGATGTGAAACGACAATCGGTAGTCTACAACAGAGCGTGCTTGCCATTAGAAAACAGCTCACTGTAGACTGTAGAGGTACCGGAGAGTCTACCGCGTAACTAAAACTGTCTTAGTTTTGACATTGCTCTTTCTTTTCTTTTCGCTTAAAATTACAGCGATAGCAATAGTAAAGTCGAAGCAGATTTAGTTAGGCGGTAGACCCTCGGGTACGGTACGACATACGCCGTGCGGCGTACGGCGTGCGGCGTACCTGGAAGTGCGACACGATGCGCAGCGCGACGGTGGCGACGTACAGCGAGTTGGTGACGAAGTCGATGACGTTCCACATGTCGTGCACGTACTCCCGCAGCCCCATGTCCCACAGCTGCTTCACCTCGCTCCAGATCAGACCTGCGCACGCGCCGACACTCATACCAGACCTCCCCAACGGGGTAGAGGGGGAGGTCTACCGCTGAACTATCGGTGAGCTGGCTTTGGCTTTGTTATTGATCTCTCTATATTTCCAAACGAAATGAAAAGAGAGAGCAATATCAAAGCTGCGGCCGTTTTAGTTAGGCGGTAGACCTCCTGGACTCTCTTCACTCTACACTCCAGATTTCTCATTCTATTCTCCATAGGTAATTGACAAAAATTCTTTAAAGAAACGAATAGTTTTTCAAACAGAAACCAAAAAACTAACTACGGGAAATTGTCATATTTTTAGTAAGCTGTTTGAAAATTAACTAAAAAAATTAATTTTAATCTACTACATAACATTTTCAATTACATAACCCTCGTCATCATCAGCCCGTATCTGTCCTCAGATGGACGTAGGCCTCTCCCAAAACACATTAACCTATTATTGACTAATTACAAACATTGGAATAGGTAGTGAAATACATTGAATTCATTTCTTTTAGAACTGAATTCATTATTACAATATAAATAACTAGCGGCCCGCTCCGGCTTCGCTCGAATAATAGATATCAACTGCAGCGCCATCTGCCGGGCTGATTTGTGAATCTAAACCTTCCAGGGCCCTACCCAAAACGTATACAAAAAAAATCATTCAAATCGGTCCAACCGTTTAGGAGGAGTTCAATAACAACGAAAAGTGGCATTGATTTTTATATATATTGTTCCGTATAATCGGGCAACATTATATCGGCCGGGAAAATCATAGCGGATCTATGTTTGACAGCCGGCTGTCACTTGTACGTGGTCTCGTTTCGCCGGTACGTCGAGCCACGAGTTTTTCGGGATAAAAGCTTTAATATTGTGCGGGAATACATTATTAACGTTAAGTGTGTTACTACTGGATTAGTGCTGGACTATTTTGTGAAGTGCGCTACTGGATTGGCCCCTTCTACAACGCAGGATCGTTCTGGAACGGGAAGTCTACGGAACTACTGTCTGGTTTGTTGTTTCCTTATTCCCGTGTTCCGTTCCCTATTCCTAATAACCAAACAGGGCTTTGGACGACGCCGGGAACCCTACGTAAGTGATTTCTTTTCGGTACCTTGTTTGCAATTAGGGGGTAAATATTAAAATCGGTATAAAAGCAAAATAATAATGTTCTAGACTTGCTATGGGCCCCAAGTCGGTATTTCTGGCATAAATACTATACATTTTTTGGTAGACAGAGCGTGGTTAACCGTAAATACCCCCGTAATAATATATTTCTTGTTTTTAGTTTTCTGGGAAAATATATCGGGTAGGCCAGATATTTGGGGGTTCCCAGTTTATAATTTCTCCCCAAACTGTCGGGAAATTAGTATTAAGTGGTATCCGGTTTAATAGGTTGCGGATATATTTGTTGTGACATTGTCCGAACTTTAGGTTAATTTAAAATTTAAATTTAAATTTAAAAATGGCTTCGGATTTGGCCAACCAGCTCCGGTGGTTTGAATCCTTGCAAGGATTGGTCGGCAGGAGAGACCGGGAGGAGGCGCTATTAAACAGGCCAGAACACCTCGACAGGCGCCTGGAGATCGCTGAGAGGAGCACAGGATTGCTGCGGGATGCAAGGCCGCCTCCACCTGAGGAGCAGATGGAGAGGATCGACGCGGACATGCGGCGCATCCTGGATTTGTACGACGAGGTCTCCGAAGGGGTTCGCCAGCTGGAGAGGTCTCGTCAGGGAAGGGCGAACTCGGGACCCGTCATCAGGAATGCGGGTTCGGGTGTAGTGGGACGCCTTCCCACCCTGGACTTGCCCAGGTTCACAGGTAACCTGCGAGAGTGGAGCGGCTTCCGGAGTATGTTCGCCTCTCTCGTAGATTCACGCACCGACTTGACGAGGGCGGAGAAACTGGCGTATCTCCGCACGTCACTGGAGGGTGAGGCACTCTCCCTGATCCAGCACCTGGAGCTGGACGACGACAACTTCGGCACGGCGATGGAGTTGCTGGAGACGAGGTTCCAAAACCCTCGGCTCCTCGCCGACGCTCACGTGTCCCAAATACTGGGGCTGCCGAAGGTGACTGAGAGGTCTCAGTTGAGGCCGCTAATCCTCACGCCCGTGAAGGTGGCGTACAACGCCTTGCGCAGCTTGGGACTGCCAGTAGAACACTGGTCGTTTCTGCTGGTCCACATTCTGCTGGGTAAGGTGCCGCTGGAGTTGCGCGCCCGGTTCGAGCGGGAAAGGGGCCTTCACGGCGACCCGAAGGTCTTCCCCACGTTTGAGGAGCTGCTTCGGGTCCTGGAGTGGGAGGCGAGGATGGTCGAGTCGGCGCCGCAGGAGGCGCAGCCCGCCGCTTCAGCTCGTGGCCCTGCCGGAACAGGACCGCGACCTACCAATTCCCGCACTCAGGGTGGGGTAAAGCGGACGGCGACGGTGACGACTGCGTCGGAGCAGGAGTGCCCGAACTGTGGCCAGCTTCACGCGCTGGTGCAGTGTCCGGCCCTGCTTGCGAGGACGACTTCCGACCGACGAGGCATCGTTCGGCGGTTGCGTCGGTGCTACGGGTGCCTGGGGGGTCATTTGTACAATGACTGCCCCACGGCACGGCCGTGTCCTGGGTGTGGGGGACCACACCACCAGCTCTTGTGCACCAGGAGCGATGGTGCTGGTCGACAGCCCTCAGGGAGGGGGCCCTCCACGGGCGGGGGCGCTCCCACGCGGAGCCACGCATTGTACAACAATGAAGTGGCTACAGCGTGGAGCACACCCCCTCCACCCCAACTCCCGGCAGCACCGGGCAGCCCAAAAAGGGGCGTCCTACACGTGGCTCGGTCACCGACCTCACAGCCCGCGCGGACGCGGGCGAACTGGAGAGGTGGAGGGGTGATACCGGAGTCACCACGGGGGCCACCTCCCCAGCGTTATCCTTCTCCGCCGCTGGATCCGCGATTAATGCAATGGAGGGCGTACACGCCTCCCCTCCATGAATATCCGAGGCTGGACTACCACCCGCCCTACTTTCGATATGGCAGGGCGGCCGGATATGCCCCCCCTCCGATGGCCCTTTGCACTCGGCAGCCATATTGGGCTGGGCCCTGTAGTCCGACGGGTTCGGACGGGCCTCGGAGGGATTGACTAGCCTCCGTTCCCTTGGCACAGGATCAACCGGTGGTCCTGCTGCCCACCCTCTGGTTAAGGGTTTGGGGTCCAAGAGGCGACTACGTCCGGATACGAGCGCTCTTGGACACAGGGTCCCAGGGGTGTATTCTGACAACCCGGGTTGCTCATCGCCTGGGCCTGGCTAGGTTTCCGTCACCGACTCCGTTGCGAGGAGTCGGGAACACAGAGGTGAGGTTGGCTGGACAGACCCGCCTCTCCTTCTCGTCCGTACATTCCTATTCGGAAAGGATTGCGGTCAGGGCCACCGTCATGGATTCGGTTGTCGGTTGGCTTCCTCAGGCGGACATAGATCCGGATCTTTTGTCCTGTACTAAGGGTCTCAGGTTGGCGGATCCCCGCTTCGGGATGGCGGGTCCGGTAGACCTTTTGTTGGGTTCTGATGTACTGGGTTACATCATGAACGGCAAGCCTAGACTGCTGGATCAGTCTTCGCTGATGGCGCTGCCCACCATCTACGGGAACGCCATTTTGGGAATGGTGGATGAGTGGCAGCAGTCGAATCAGGCTTCTTTTACGGGAACGGCCCTCGCTCAGATCATGCAGAGGTTCTGGGAGATCGAAGAGCCGCCTACCGTGTCTCGGCTGGATCCCGAGCACGTGGAGTGTGAGAACTTTTATCAGGCTATTCCGTATAATCGGGCAACATTATATCGGCCGGGAAAATCATAGCGGATCTATGTTTGACAGCCGGCTGTCACTTGTACGTGGTCTCGTTTCGCCGGTACGTCGAGCCACGAGTTTTTCGGGATAAAAGCTTTAATATTGTGCGGGAATACATTATTAACGTTAAGTGTGTTACTACTGGATTAGTGCTGGACTATTTTGTGAAGTGCGCTACTGGATTGGCCCCTTCTACAACGCAGGATCGTTCTGGAACGGGAAGTCTACGGAACTACTGTCTGGTTTGGTGTTTCCTTATTCCCGTGTTCCGTTCCCTATTCCTAATAACCAAACAGGGCTTTGGACGACGCCGGGAACCCTACGTAAGTGATTTCTTTTCGGTACCTTGTTTGCAATTAGGGGGTAAATATTAAAATCGGTATAAAAGCAAAATAATAATGTTCTAGACTTGCTATGGGCCCCAAGTCGGTATTTCTGGCATAAATACTATACATATATAGATATGCGATAGTGTTGGTTCTATTATTTTCTGCTATTATTTTCAAGCTATACAGCACACTAAGTAAACGGAACTCACATGTATGCAACATGTACGGACAACGGAAGCGAATATCTATGGGAGAAAGGACACAAATAATATCTATCGGAATAAACCCGTTCTTAACATCAAAACCTGTTCGTTAGCACAGCAGCTTCAATATTTTAAAATGACAAACGAAACCCTTTATAGCGTAATACTGAAGACAATAAACATGTATGTGTGTCTATTTATTTGTTGTGTGTTACGCAACCTTAAAAGTATATACCCCAAAGCTACTTTTTTCAGAAAACTTGTGGAATTAATGTATTTTTCGAAGCACACTTCTAAGTGACATTTGAAACTGTTTTATTAATTCATCTCCTAAAGAGAGTTTGAAAGTCAGTCGAGAGCGGCTCGGGAATGCGACGCCGCCGTGAAGCCAATTTTTCAAATAATTAACCGGGACAGCTCCAAAAAATAGAGTGTTTTGAAAGTATCGAGTTACCGATCTTTGTCGAGGAAAATGAGATTAAGGAAGTCTCGAGTTGATAAAATACGAGTTTGTTGTGCGTCGGCCGTGGGAACGATCGAGAGGAGACTTGTTATCGGGCCGTCGAGACGCGAGGAGAGGAATGAACAACTGATAACTCCGTCAGGTGACCCTCGAGCCTCGAGGGGTCTCCTTTAATCATCCTCTTCAACTAATGTTACACAAACTTACGACTTTTCGTCGGAATTTCTTTTGAAACGAATAACTCACTATTTACTTTATTTAGTTTGTTCTTTTGCGATGTTTGGATTAAAGTTTGATTACAATTTACTTGTTGGTCGGATTGAACAACTGATGTAATTTTGAATACGCGGCTACGGTTACTCAGCAAACATGGAATTCACATCGAACATTATTTATGCATTGACTAAATGAGAAACAATACATTTGAAACATTTTTCTGATAAGTCAATATAGTGCAGTAAATTTTCGGTGTAGCAATTTCCGACGTTACTCGTAGCTATGTAAAACAAACTTATAGAGACAAATTAGAGCAAAAACTAAGCTAACGCAGGCAATGTAACGGTTAGTTTATACCTGAACATGGCGTTTCTGAACCCTACGTTTATTAGAATATTCAATCGAACAAACAGGGTAATAAATATCTGAGACGAGCATGTGTTACGGAAAACCCCCGCGGTCGATGCCGTGTCATCGGTAAAGCTCGGACGGCCGGGCTCCGTATCCGCGAGTTTAATTGGTCTGCTAACATCACCGGCCAATTATAGCTCGCCGATAAAATAAATTTCGATAGGTAGTCAAAGCTTTTGCCTTTTTTCGTTAAAGAAATTAACGATGTACTGTACGAAATGTACTGATCGCTGACCCAGGCCAGGATGAAGTGTCTGGGGACGGGAGGCTGTACTGACCGCTGACCCAGGCTAGGATGAGGTGTCTGGGGACGGGAGGCTGTACTGACCACTGACCCAGGCTAGGATGAGGTGTCTGGGGACGGGAGGCAGTACTGACCGCTGACCCAGGCTAGGATGAGGTGTCTGGGGACGGGAGGCTGTACTGACCGCTGACCCAGGCTAGGATGAGGTGTCTGGGGACGGGAGGCTGTACTGACCGCTGACCCAGGGTAGGATGAGGTGTCTGGGGACGGGGGGGACGGGAGGCTGTACTGACCGCTGACCCAGGCTAGGATGAGGTGTCTGGGGACGGGAGGCTGTACTGACCGCTGACCCAGGCTAGGATGAGGTGTCTGGGGACGGGAGGCTGTACTGACCGCTGACCCAGGCTAGGATGAGGTGTCTGGGGACGGGAGGCTGTACTGACCGCTGACCCAGGCTAGGATGAGGTGTCTGGGGACGGGAGGCTGTACTGACCGCTGACCCAGGCTAGGATGAGGTGTCTGGGGACGAGAGGCTGTACTGACCGCTGACCCAGGCTAGGATGAGGTGTCTGGGGACGGGAGGCTGTACTGACCGCTGACCCAGGCTAGGATGAGCCACTCCACGAGGCTGGGTGGCGCGCCGCGGCGGGAGAGCGGCTCCTCTCGCGGCGGCGAGTGCGCCTCCCCCCACAGCAGCCCACCCGCCGCCGTCTCGATGCGCTGCGACGCCAGGATCAGCAGGACTGCGCACGGGACGGAACACAGTTACTTCAGTATCCTACTCGTATCACAAGTGTAAACATTTGGCGTGCATTTTCCTTGATCACGTCGTTAGAACTAAATGGACTTTAGTCCGTTGGTGATTGAAATGTTGATAGGTTTGATTTGGGAAATAGCACTTCCTGATCCGTAAAAACACATGGAGTAATAGACATTTTCTAAATTCCACAAAAACGCGGACGAAATCATACCTATATCATAGTTCAATACTATTAAATCTATCTGGCTTCCAGAATATACATTGATTTTTACAATTTTTCAAATCAGTATTGAACTCCTTAATAACTATTGCGAATTTTGAAGTAGGTAAGTATGTTAATCACAAATAAATCGGTGGACATATTTCACAACAGCTGATGGCTATTCACACTAGCCAATTAAAACTGCACCTGAAAATAACCCAAAAGCTGGTCGGGCCTCGTGGCCCGAGTGTAGAGTGTAGTGTAGAGTGCAAAGTGAGACCGGCACAGACGTACTCACAGAGGAACATGAAGTAGCTGGCGGAGTGGCAGAGGAACTTGATGAAGGGCTTGCGCAGCGTGCGGCCGGGCGCGGAGTGCGGCGCGGCCAGGTAGCCAGCGCGGGTACTCACAGAGGAACATGAAGTAGCTGGCGGAGTGGCAGAGGAACTTGATGAAGGGCTTGCGCAGCGTGCGGCCGGGCGCGGAGTGCGGCGCGGCCAGGTAGCCAGCGCGGGTACTCACAGAGGAACATGAAGTAGCTGGCGGAGTGGCAGAGGAACTTGATGAAGGGCTTGCGCAGCGTGCGGCCGGGCGCGGAGTGCGGCGCGGCCAGGTAGCCAGCGCGGGTACTCACAGAGGAACATGAAGTAGCTGGCGGAGTGGCAGAGGAACTTGATGAAGGGCTTGCGCAGCGTGCGGCTGGGCGCGGAGTGCGGCGCGGCCAGGTAGCCAGCGCGGGTACTCACAGAGGAACATGAAGTAGCTGGCGGAGTGGCAGAGGAACTTGATGAAGGGCTTGCGCAGCGTGCGGCCGGGCGCGGAGTGCGGCGCGGCCAGGTAGCCAGCGCGGGTACTCACAGAGGAACATGAAGTAGCTGGCGGAGTGGCAGAGGAACTTGATGAAGGGCTTGCGCAGCGTGCGGCCGGGCGCGGAGTGCGGCGCGGCCAGGTAGCCAGCGCGGGTACTCACAGAGGAACATGAAGTAGCTGGCGGAGTGGCAGAGGAACTTGATGAAGGGCTTGCGCAGCGTGCGGCCGGGCGCGGAGTGCGGCGCGGCCAGGTAGCCAGCGCGGGTACTCACAGAGGAACATGAAGTAGCTGGCGGAGTGGCAGAGGAACTTGATGAAGGGCTTGCGCAGCGTGCGGCCGGGCGCGGAGTGCGGCGCGGCCAGGTAGCCAGCGCGGGTACTCACAGAGGAACATGAAGTAGCTGGCGGAGTGGCAGAGGAACTTGATGAAGGGCTTGCGCAGCGTGCGGCCGGGCGCGGAGTGCGGCGCGGCCAGGTAGCCAGCGCGGGTACTCACAGAGGAACATGAAGTAGCTGGCGGAGTGGCAGAGGAACTTGATGAAGGGCTTGCGCAGCGTGCGGCCGGGCGCGGAGTGCGGCGCGGCCAGGTAGCCAGCGCGGGTACTCACAGAGGAACATGAAGTAGCTGGCGGAGTGGCAGAGGAACTTGATGAAGGGCTTGCGCAGCGTGCGGCCGGGCGCGGAGTGCGGCGCGGCCAGGTAGCCAGCGCGGGTACTCACAGAGGAACATGAAGTAGCTGGCGGAGTGGCAGAGGAACTTGATGAAGGGCTTGCGCAGCGTGCGGCCGGGCGCGGAGTGCGGCGCGGCCAGGTAGCCAGCGCGGGTACTCACAGAGGAACATGAAGTAGCTGGCGGAGTGGCAGAGGAACTTGATGAAGGGCTTGCGCAGCGTGCGGCCGGGCGCGGAGTGCGGCGCGGCCAGGTAGCCAGCGCGGGTACTCACAGAGGAACATGAAGTAGCTGGCGGAGTGGCAGAGGAACTTGATGAAGGGCTTGCGCAGCGTGCGGCCGGGCGCGGAGTGCGGCGCGGCCAGGTACGCCAGCGCGTACAGCGGGAACAGCGCGCCGATGCGCACCATCTCCGCCGCCTGCAGCAGCATGTTCTTCCGCCGGAAGCCGGGCACGCTCTCGTACCAGATGGAGGCCAGCAGCTGCTGCACGTTCGGGTGCGCCACGAACTGCGGGCCACAGCACCGTCAGCGCGGGGGCGCGGGCGCTCGGAACCCACTATTGTCGCGATTTATGAACTTTCGCCAGCTAACTACACCAGATACTATATTTAAAGAAAGTTCTTAAATAGAGACAATTGGTTCTGAGATTACACCCCATCTTATTTAGTCCTACATTGCAAACGACGTATAGACTTCACAACAAATTGCATCCTCTGCCTAGGCTTTATAGCAGAGGGTGCCACTTGGGTGACCATTCTACCACAACCAATTAAGTGGTTGATCAACCTTGATAATTTTGCACGATGAGATAAAATATTTAATTTTGTTCCTTAACAAAATTCAGGTCTGCAAAAATGAGCTGCAACAATTACTAAAAACGTATTTAAAGGGGGTTGTGGTTTTCAGCAGTGGACATTTAGTGGGCTGCTTATGCTTGTGTAAAAATCTAGTTATAAAAATATTATTCACTTAAAAAAAACTCAGTTAGCCACACCAAAACAAACATATTAGTTTTAACAATATAATTTTCATTTTCCATTATACTTACGTACCTGCAGCCTAAAGAGATTTAAAAATTAATTATATTTGTCTATCAGCACAATTTTCATTACCATAACACTCAAAGAGAATGTAAATTATAACACTGAGCTGTCATGAGCGTGAGCTATAATTATTATTGACAGGCGTGTTGCTTACAGTCAAATTAAAAAAAAAAACAATTTAAGTTAAAACTAAAATAGTAAGATAATTAACGGCCACCTGACATTAAAATTTTACATGTTTTAATACTTTTTTATCCAAATCTTCAATTCACACATTCCAATTCAACACAAGCATACTTAAATTGAATAATTTTTTTATCGTTTGAAGACGACTCGTTGTTAGACTGAGGCGTGATTTCAGTGTTCGGGGAACACGTTTAAAACCGTGGTCGGGTACCTTCTTCTGCCTGAGCTTGATGGCGAGCTTGAGGCGCGACAGGCGCATGCGCTCGGGCGCGCCGGGCTCGGGCGGCGCCGGCGCGCCCGTCTCGTGGTTGAGCAGCACCTGCAGCTCGTGCGAGGTCCGCGTGTGGTCCAGCAGCGCGGTCGCGAACTCCTGGCACTGCGCGCGCAGCTCCTGGTACTCCGTCTTGAACTCGTGCTCCAGCGCCGACAGCCTCCGCAGCTCCCACGACAGCTCGAACGCCGTCAGGATCGGGTCTGCGGCCGGGGGCGCTTATCATTCAACTGAACACTTCTTTTGGCGTGACTAGACAGATTTTTCGTGGGGTGTGAATTGAACTCTAGCGTCACGCTCGGGTATGATAAGAAATCTTCGGGTAAACTCGGGACTATAGCCATTGGCCATCTAGAAATACGTCAGCCAATGGGAAATGCTGAAAGGGCGTGGCCTGGCCATCATAGCATGGCTATCTAGAAATGCTAACGCATATCTAGATGGCCATGCCATGATGGCTAGGCCACGCCCTCCAGTTACACCCGTGTAGTTTCCAAAGTAAGCTATCAAATTCTGAGTTATAAGTTTTCATTTCTATCGGCATTTCCTATGACTGCCAATTTTTAATTTTTATTAATAAGAGCCTGAAATATCCCAATGCTGGGAAAAGACCTTCCTACCCTCTTTTCACTGGTCTCTATCCGGAGCCAGTTAACACCAATCATTGAAATGTTTGTCGAGGTCATCCCGCCATCGCTTAGATGTTCTACCGCAACGTCTTTTGCGGTTTGGCTTCCACTGTGTAGTGATCTTGGCTCGAAGATCATCTGACATGCGGCAGACGTGTCCAGCCCAATTCCACTTCAAGCTATTATCCTTTTGCGTCACATCGAGTGCGCTTAGCGAGAGAATACCTGCGGGGCGGAACTCCCACGACAGCTCGAACGCCGTCAGGATCGGGTCTGCGGGCGGAGTGCTTAGCGAGGGAACACTGGCGGGGCGGGTGCAGCGACAGACACATACATGGTGCTCGGGATATATGAGTGTGCAGCGGGTTTACATGATCTTTTATTATTTTGACCATTTCCACAATACACGTGGTGATCCATATTATAATGTGAATATTCCCATAATTCATACTACCAACGGCTTAAATCTCTATGCTTACAAGTAGAGCTTTAGAATGTAATAGGTTGTCAACCTCATTGTTCCCTGAGATTATAGATACAATCTAGAAAATTTCAAGGTCTAAGTGAATAAATAGGTCAGCGTGCGTCATCTCGCACACCGTCGTTTACCATCAGGTGAGTTGGTGATCCTATGCGATGAAAAGAAACTTCAAATATTCTCGTCCTGGAATCTTACATCAATTATTTAAAGACTCGGATGAGCGCCGGTAGGAGACGCGGAAAACATTCTAAGCACCGAGTGAGAGTCATAGATTTTACGTCGAATGAAAAATTAAACGGCCCAAATGGGGCAGAAAAAATTGAATTATACTATCAGCACTCGACTTTGTCAAAGTAGTTAGATTGAGAAATGGTCCAGAGCCTCACGGTGTGTCAACGAGTTGAGTTGAGGCACTGAGAAGGGGGAACTTAATTAAACAGTCTAAGAAAGATGAGAGTGTGTACCTTTGGAGGAGAGCGCGATGAGCGAGGGCGAGGCGAGCGCGCGGTAGGCGTTGATGCGCGAGCGCGAGTGTCGCAGCGAGTCCTCGCGGCGCGAGCGCACGCACTCGTCGCAGCCGCAGCGCACGTCGTGCGGCACCGGCAGCGACGCGCCGCGGTCCAGCAGCAGCTTGATGATCTCGTACGAGTCGCGGTGCGCCGCCAGGATCAGCGGGGAGATGTCCGCCGTGAACGTGGCCGTCTCCGGCGGCAGCGCCTCCCAGCTCTGACACACGCACCACAGCTCAGAATACCGCCACCATAGTTTAGCAGGTTTAGTTGATAGTAAGTCGGATTGCGAAGCCGCGGCTTGAGGGTTCGATCCCCACTCTATCCAAATATTTGTCCTGTGTCTGGGTGTTTTCTATCGTACTAATATTATAAATGTCTATGTTTGCATGTTTGGATTTTTGTTGCACAATCACTTACGTCCGTTTTGAACATAGTTAGATTATAGTCTGAAAGAACACATAGGCTATTTTATCCCGGGAAAATAACGGGAACGGGAAGTACGCGAATGAAACCTCAGGCGCACTGCTAATAATTATGTATTTATAAAATACATGTATATTAAGTATTATGTCAGCTATCTGGCTTCCATGGTACAAGCTTTGCTTAGTTTGAGCACACCCCGGACACTCGGCCTAAACTCCAAACAAACGGTGAAGTCGACATACCTACACTCACACAACTACGCATATGTCGTTCGAACACATTTACGCATGTATGCGTGTCATCTAGGGTTACTAAATTATTTTATGGAATAGCTGTGACCCGTGAGTTCACCTGCCTGTGTTAAGAAGTGGCTTACAATCTTACCTAGTTAGTGTTCGATCTTTAATGTAGGTAAATATAACTTTCATCAACAATCAGAAGGGAGAAGATTTAAAACAAAATAGGACATAATAAAGGTACCATGTACGAATTGATTTTTAGTTAAGTACACTTACCCAAAGAGAAAACTTTATTCTGACAATATATTTATTAATCACTCCACATATCGCGTATTTCTTTATAGGTAGGCCTACCTACTTCTAACCAGAATAGCTTAACACAGTTTATAAAAATGATTCAATCTTTGTAGAAATTCTTATGAAATTAAAAATCTCATTTTCTTGTTTCGTATAATAGACGAAAAATTTGGTACCATTTTGTTAAATAATACAGCATCATGGTCGTATTCTCATAAAAAATTATCGTCCGATATAATAACCCTTCGTTGAGTCCGCCTCGCCTCCGCGAGGGGGAGGAAGCTTGAAATTGGCGGGGGGTGGGGAGTGTCCGTTCTATCTATATTATCTATTCTATGGTTTGAGGCAAGATGGTGTTGTGTGTGAAATATCCACCACGTTGTGCCTGATGCAAAGCAACACGCCTGCCCATAAAAGCACAGTGTCCCACAGCTATTAGAACATGAAGAGTCCAAATCATTATCTAGTAAAGCGTTCATCACCCAGAGAGTGTATACTCGTCTTACGCCAGTCGGGACTCGGAACGTCTGACATACCCTCTCTTATCGGAAAATGTTACGCTAAATAAAACCCATTGATTTCGGGATGTTTCCTTATTCGTATCATTATCATATTTACCCTGACATACTAGACTGGCCAGAGTGCGAAACAGATTGTGTATTTCTACAATAATAACACGTTCTCCGAGGATAAGCTCCGTTCCCAATACTCCTATCAGATTTTCTCATTATAGGCGACCATTCGCCGAGCGAGCGAAATAATACGACTCGAAGATGGGAAAAGTTTCGAGTGTAATAAGCACCTTTAACCTTGTCAAACTTTATTCAATAACGTCTAAATCGCTCTCAGTCGGCATTTTAATAACGAAACAAGTCCCCGAGCCAGAGACAGAGGGAGCGCCGAGCTAGCGACCGCCGGCGGGCGTCCTCGTCTCACCACTCGCTCGGTTCACGCGAAAATGGCACAAATAATGATGTTGTAACAAGATCTATACCGGGACGTTTATTGGCCCGTTACTGCCCTTGTAAGCATTAGTAAAATACGAACAGAACATAAAGAATATCCAACATTAATACGGAGAAAATGCTCGTCGGGATCACAGAATACACAGTTACGTGCTCGGTCGGGTTTATGTCCTCTCATCTGTTATGTTTTATTTTATTACGTCGGACCGTTTTCGGGCTTAACTGCTTTGCTACATGTTCCCGGTTTCTTATGTCTGTAGTTCGTCATTCCGGCTGGCTCCGCGATCGGAACTATTTAAATAGGACTATTCTGGCGTATTTGAAAGAGTAAACATATAAGTATGTAGTCGCTAGCGACAACAATCTGTCTTGTGTAACGAGCTGTCTCGTTTGTGAGACGTAGAGAGGTGCTCTACTACCGATGACGTCAAGAAGTTTTTCGCTTAGTGACGTAAGTACGGCCTAATACATCGGACGACAGGTCTGTTGTCAGCGCGTCATCGATCGCCGGCCCCGAGCCGCCGCCTCGCCGGGCGCTCCACCAGGCTTCCCACCAGGCTGCCCACCAGGCCGTCCCACCAGGCCGCCCCACCAGGCCGCCCCACCAAGCGCCCGGTAACAATGTTCGATGACTGTAGATATGTTGGCCATCGAACGTAGGTACTCGTGGTCCTAACTACCAGCTTTAGAAGCAATGTTTGGGTAACGTTTATAGAAAAACTGGCAGCGCCCAGCGGTTCTACCCATGCTGATCCCGTTATCATTACTTTCACGTGATAAAAATAGCTTATGACTATACTGTAAATGTGTCCAAAATTTCAACTCAACCCGTTCAGACGTCCCGACGTGATTGAGCAACAAACATTTAAACTTTCACAATTATAATAGGGCGATGACGAGACAAACACCCTACGAGTATATTAAGATCTCCGCGTGATGAGGGCAGTGCAGTGTGCGGCGTCAGACAGTAATTTTAAGCGACGTATTATGTATGACTTTCGACTCAAACTTGTCTCTGTGAGTTTGAGTTTGCACAAAAGTTTTCCTGGTTTTATTTCCGCGTAAACCTCTAATATATTATGTTTGTAACACGGCGGTATGCGGCTGCAATACTACAAGTGTAATGGTGACTCCGCGAGTTTCGAGTGGAATTGTTGCTTACCATCAGGAAACAGACCTATACGGATCGTTTAGCTTGTAAATAATGAAGCGAAAAATAATGATATTTTCTTTGAGAAATGGTTGGCATCCTCTTTCATCAGCGTATCTGTCTAATTATTTATAAATAAAGTACCGCGTACTTACGTTGGGCTCGGTCGGGGAGAGCCCGTACTCACGTTGCGCTAAGCGTACGCACGTTCGGCTCCCGGTACTCACGTTGGTCTCCCCCAGCTCCCTGGCGCGCCTCCGGTACTCACGTTGGGCTACCCCGGCTCCCTGGTGCGCTCCCGGTACTCACTTGGGCTCCCCCGGCTCCCTGGTGCGCTCCCGGTACTCACTTGGGCTCCCCCGGCTCCCTGGTGCGTTCCCGGTACTTACTTGGGCTCCCCCGGCTCCCTGGTGCGCTCCCGGTACTCACTTGGGCTCCCCCGGCTCCCTGGTGCGCTCCCGGTACTCTTTTGGGCTCCCCCGGCTCCCTGGTGCGCTCCCGGTACTCACTTGGTCTCCCCCGGCTCCCTGGCGCGCCCCCGGTACTCACGTTGGTCTCCCCCGGCTCCCTGGCGCGCCCCCGGTACTCACGTTGGTCTCCCCCGGCTCCCTGGCGCGCCCCCGGTACTCACGTTGGTCTCCCCCGGCTCCCTGGCGCGCCCCCGGTACTCACGTTGGGCTCCCCCGGTTTCCTGGTGCGCTCCTCGTGGTCGAGCAGCGCCTCCACCGCCTCCACGAACTCCTCGGAGATGGCGTGCAGCAGCGCGTCCCGCGTCTCCACGCCGAACTCCAGCAGCAGCTCCACCATCTCCAGGTTCTCGTTGTCGATGGCCATCAGCAGCGCCGAGCGGCCCAGCGGGTCCACGCAGTCCACGCTCACGTGCGCCTGCTCGCGCGCGCGCGCCAGCACGCGCCGCGTGCCCGCCACGTCCCCGCGCTCCACGCCCAGGAGGAACTTCTTCTCGTCCAGCGACAGCACGGCCATCTCCTGGTGCGGCCGCACCACGTTCTCCTCCTCCGTCATGCCGTGGATGCTGTGGCGCTGTGCGACCGCGCGCGTTACCATCCGCGCCCGCTCCCGCGCCGCCCGCGCCGCGCCGGCGGCGCCGGGGCGGGCTCGGACCCCCTAGCTCTGACCCAGACCGACACAAGGCTGCAAGCCACACACGTACAGATTACGGGGAACAAACGGCGCGTGCGGGACCGCGGCGGCAACAAACCGACGAACACATTATCGCGTTAAAGTTTTCGGCGACATAAAGCCCCCATTAATCAGAGTGGGGAGAAAGTGAGAGTGTCGGAGGAGAGGGTGAGCGGGATGCGAGCGGCGCGGAGTGAGGGAGGATGCAGTGCTCGCGAGGTTCCCGCGCCGAGTGCGGCCGGCCCGGTCGCCGCCGCCGGTCACCGGTCGCCGGTCGCCGGTCGCCGGTCGCCGGCTCGCACGCGAATAAATAATTCCATTGATCCCGCTCTGGGAATTCTCTACTCCGCGGCTAATGAAATGGGTCGGGTAGTTATCGTCCGTAATGGGTAATGGCGGCCGCGGCCGGCCCGATCAAACTACACTTACCGAAATATCGATCACCCCGCCTGCTTAGCAATTTCGTTTGAGTGGATATTAATGTGCTTTATGGCCGATGTATTTTTTTATGTTCGACTCGGAATACTGGGTGCGCCTCGCGGTTTCTCCCTCGTAAAATTGAGTAAAACTAAAACTGAGAACGTTCGTTCGCAGACCGTGTCCCGCGGGTATCTGGCGAGCCCGGCAGGAAAGGTCACGTTATCGCAATATCACCGTTTCCACATAAAGAAGGGAAAATAAACGCGCACTCCTTTTTATTCCGGAAGTTACAATTTCCGGTCGAATGGAAAAAAGGATCATTAAGTAAATATAGAGTAACTTATAACCGAGGAAATTCGTGTCTCGAGGATGTAGGAGTGGGCGGATTAGTAGGTAGGTACATTGAGGTAGTCAGTAGGTGTGTGGCAGCCTGCGAGCCGCGGGGCCCAGTGTTGTTTACCGAACGATTCGCTTTGTTGGGCCTGCCCTATACTACCATTTGCTTTAAAAATTAAAGTTCATTCTTTGAATTTCCGCTTAGTTTGAGAATTTCAGCGCGTTATGTTGAATAACAGTTTTATAAATAAGATATCAATGTATTTATCCTTTTATTTATAATAACAATAAGGAAAATAATATTCGACCTTTTGCCCGAGGAAGTGCAAACCTAGGTAACGTATGCACGGATACAGAACCCTTGAAACGAAAAACTAATCCTGAACTCGAACAACGTATGACAAAACGTACCGATTTATTTAGTTTCGTGTAAAGTCGGTAGTGCTGTAATACTCGTATAGATCGACGATTTTAAGTAGAATCTTAGAGTTAAACTTTGTTAATTAATGTGTCTGACGAAGAATATTCTTCAAACAGTTTTTAACCAACTTCAAAAACAGGAGGTTCCCAATTCGTCAAAATACTTATTTTTATGTAAATTTATCGATTACTCGACTTTTTTTTTTATAGGTAGATGAGTATTTTATGGTTCCCAGGTGGTCCCAATGAATTTGTATCGAAGTCAATCGAATGATTTTTAAAAAATCATCAAAATTCTAAAAGTTGTCTACATCGTTGATATCCTTTTATTTAACCAAAACCTGTCTCGTTCGTCCAACGGCGCGGCCGCGGCCGTTCACTCGGATCATATTATTTGGTTTCAGTGATTTTATTATATTAGTTTAGTACTTATGTGGCAGTTTTAAATTAAAGTCGGCTATTTGGTTTTTAACGAAAATAAAGTAGCCAAGTGCGAGTTGGACTCGCCCATGAAGGGTTCCGTTCCAGCATGTAACATAATATACATAGTACACATAGTTCTTGTAGTTCGTTGTAACTTTGATCGAAGTTTTAATAATAGTGTATATATGACGTACAAAAAAAAAACTACTCATCAGATCGAGTTCAAACTAATTTTCGTTGGTAGTTTTTATGGTAATGTACATCATATATTTTTTTTAGTTTTTTCATTCTCTTACTTTAGAAGTTAGAGGGGGGGGACACACATTTTACCACTTTGGAAGCGTCTCTCGCGCAAGTTATTCAGTGTAGACAAAAATTATATTAGAAACCTCAACATCATTTTTGAAGACCTATCGATAGACACCCCACACGTGTAGGTTTGATGAAAAAAAAAATTTTGAGCTTCAGTTCTCAGTATGGGGGGCACCCCTAATTTTTGTTTTTTTAAAAAACTTTTGTAAAAATCTTAATGCTGTTTACAGAATACATCTACTTACCAAGTTTCAACAGTGTAGTTATCATAGTTTCGGCAAAAAGTGGCTGTGACATACGGACGGACAGACAGACAGACAGACATACAGACAGACAGACAGACAGACAGACAGACATGACGAATCTATAAGGGTTCCGTTTTTACGTTTTACGGAACCCTAAAAAGGTTGTGTTAAGTAGATAGGGACAGGTTATAATAATAATGTTTCATCAATATAATTATCCTCAATCCTCTACAGAAGGTGCGTGTCGGGCAATGTAAAAAGTAAGTTGCTGAGTTCGGGTCGACGGCCCTCGGGAGCTCGGGACACAAAACACTGTTTCCTAAAAACTAAGTTAACTGAATGAAAAGGTCAGCCCTAAAAGTAATGTTTCAAAAACCTTTTCAATTTCCTATCCAAGTTCTAGCCTATACTCGTATAAAGGAGCTGTTGTGCTTAGTGTACGCCAACAATTTATTTTAAACGCGACGCTCCGGGGACACAAATCGTTTTTAGCTTCTCCTGATAATAAATCTCAGTACGCTCGTGGAGTATACAGAATGCCTCTGTCCTCTGTCACCAGTAAATACTAGCTTTGGGTAAAAGGTTTGGTGATTATGTAAGTGTCTTCATCTACAACGCAGTTACTTGGATCTGCGACATCCATGTTTAAGTACTATTAATTATTATAAATGTAAAGCTGAATAGTTTGATAGTTGTAGTTGTAGGAATAAACGATTACCTACACAGAAATAAACATAATTTTAAACATTACGTTAAAATGGTTGTTCGCACTCTGCAATATAATGTGGGATAAACTTGTTATAAGACTGAAAGATGAACTTATCGAACCTGTACAATCTTCACTTTTTCTGGGTATTTCAGTAGATTCAAAGCTTCGATGTGGTCCTCACATAGAGAGACTGGCTGAACGACTTACTTCAGCTGTCCACGCAGTTCGTCAAATTAAGAAAATATCTGACGTCGCAACAGCTACGCTTGTTTATTTTGGCTAATTTCACAGTATTATGTCCTACAGGATCTTATTACGGGGTTCAGCTGCGGACAGAAACTCTGTTTTCATATTGCAAAAGGGAGCAATCCGTGGTCTATATAATTTATCAGCTAGATAATCAGTACGAGAGATTTTCAAAACTATAAACATATTAACAGCCGTTTCATTGTATATATATATGAATGTAAAATATGTGTAAGTAAAAATCGAAGTCGACTGAAGAAATTGTCTGATTTGAATCCAAAAGCATAAACACCAAATTGTATTTCCTAAATGCAGATTTCAGAAAACAAATAACTCTTTCAAATGTAATGGTGTTCGCTTCTATAATTCAATCCATGCTCAAGTGGAAGTTATGGTGGAAGGTCTCAATGAAACCAATTTTAAAATTAAATAGAAAGCTACCTATTAAGTAAGGCATATTATAATATACGTAGATGACTTTGTTAAAGATGAATGGAAGAAAAATGTGTCGAAAGTAGAAATGTAAGTATAGTAAGGTAATATAATAATGATATATATCTATTGATGTTATATCTGTTGTACTCATGTAGTATATATTTACTGTTACTAATCATGTAAGTAGTATGTATTAATTAAGTATTTGTTATTTTTACTTTGACAAACCCTTTTTTCACAGTTGCATTTAATTGACGAGGCCCCTTTACAGCTGCATTATTAATATTTGACATTGTTATTTTATCATAATTATGTACACAGATTATTTGCCTATTTGTGAATGGCGTTACACAGTGTTCTTATGAATTTATGGTTCCAATAAATGAATTGGATTGAATTGAAGTTTGCCGTTTGACGCGTTAAGCTCAGGACCGATGAACCGAATTCAAAAATTCATTCACCGTACGTGATCCCTTCGTGCCATAGGTTATATCTATCACGGACTAAGACAGGGCGGTCCGCTAGTCAAAAATAATAGTACATTATCATATAAGTACGCTAAGTTGATAATTACAGCCGAGGCGTTATTGCAAAGGCGTAATTAGCAGAGGCTGTAATTATCAAAGCGCACGTATGTCATACGAAGTTTTATAACATAATTGCGAGGAAATTAATAAAACTCTGACGACATTTTCAAATAAAAACAATAAAGCGAAAAAAAGGGCGCGGAATAATTACTTTGTTTTTGTTTACAGATTAATGCGCGCGCATCGGCGCCTTTTTTTTTTAAGGAACACCACAGGACCAGCCAGTGCGCCATTAGTAATAAAGCAAATTAATATTTTTGTATTTTGTTACAGATATAGTTTTGTTACAGATAGATACAAAATTAATTAAATTAACGTACTAAATAACTATTTGTTATATTTTACCTCTCAAAGTTAATTTTAATTCATAAAATGTTGACCACTTTTCTGACATAAAAACTTTTTACTAAGATTTAAAAAGGTACCGTTCATTTTAGACGGAGCATTTTGAAACCGTGCGTTTTACATTACATTACCGCACAAGTACGTAATAACATATATTACGATACAGAAATTGGTGCAATAAGAGACTCTTTACGAGCAAATATCTTATAAAAAAGCTTACGAATCTGACCACATCATCTGGAACTGGCTCAAAACACTGAATTATAATGAAACAGAAGCTGTTCTGAAATATTTTTTTTAAATGTAGGTACCTATTTTTGAGGTATGTATTGTAATAATAATTCACATTTAGTTTTAACTGTCAACTGTTGACTGTCTTGAATACGCAGCTTTGTTTAAGGTATTTTTTTAAATAATAGAGTGATGAGACGAGCAGGCTATGTGCCTGGTGGTAAGCAACATGCCTGCCCATAACAACACAGTGACACGCAGCTATTGGAACACGACGAGTCCAAATCATTACCTAGCACCGCACTGCGCTCGTCACCCGGAGATATAAGGTGTTTTATCTCTTAGCCCAGTAATTTATCTGGATAGTTACATTATTTCCTCTGAGTTTTATTAGTATTCCCGATACAGACTTGTCTAGTAGGAAACCGACGGATACCACTGTATTTTAATATTTTTTTAATAAAAAATCTAATTTCGATATTATTTTTCCACTTTCGTCTCGTAATCTTGATAATTTTGTGTTTTTTTTTTTAATTTTCATTGTTTTTCAGTGATTGAACTAAGTAGTAGGCCTGAGGTTAGTAGTGGAGCACCGTATGTACTTATATGTACGCGGCGTAGTAGGTTCCCGCGGGGCGGTCAGTGCAGGCTGTGGGGGGGTGATACGGTGATGCTGCAGCGGTGGTGGTGGTGATGGTGTGGTGATGGTGCGGTGATGGTGCGGAGCTGTGGCGGAGCGCCCGCCTCGGCGCTGGACCTGATGTAGGTCAGGCGGCCCCGACCGAAGACGAGCCGCACACATTGCCGCGCCACGACACTATTCATTTATTATTTTACTAGCGGCCCATTCCGGCTGCGCTCGGATATATATTGTCATTTAAAGACTATTAATCGAAATAAAAACAATCCTATCTCTCAAGTTGGACCAGACTGCTCACGGTGTGCCAATTTAATTTAAAATCGGTTAAGTAGTTTAGGAATCCATCGCGGACAAACATCGTGACAGGAGATTTATATATATTAAGAAGATTGGAACGAAGTTCCTTGCCTTGGAGGTAATAGTGATTTTGCAGCGCGACCGAACAGAAAAAAATGTGACACTAAAACCGTTAGAAAACTATAAAACGGAAGTGAGGCATAAAACTGCCCGTGACCAGCAGGTCTACTACGAAAACAAACTCCTAATGATCGGATCCGAGCGACAGCTGAATCGGATCTGTAGCCTACCACGAAGAACACTCGGATCGATACATCTCGGTCGGAAGTTATAGACTTAGGTCGGATGAGGGTCGGATCGAACGAAACGGCCGATTCAATCAACCGACCGATTGTCTATCGAGGTAGGAAACGTCCATAAGTTCGGCCGATATATCGTTTATCGGACTTCGTAGTAGACCTGCAGTGTTGCTAGCTTTATTTTTCAGATGATAGTAGGACCTTACATAAAATAAGTTTTTTTTGCCAATTCTTTTGCTTCTATATTATTCGAAGCAATTTCGTTCGTATCTGGTGTCCCATGACATCACATCTTTATCTAACATTCGACCCTGACAAACGTTCATTGACAAAACCTAACCTACGTGATTGCATTGCACTCAACATTGCACTACACCACTACTACACACTTTTATAAACAACTTTTACCGAAGGTCAATCTTAAAATCGCAACATAAAATACCATTCCATATGTTAAGGTCCAGTTTCACGGCATTTTATGTATTGAAAATCTATTTCTTTTTCAAAGACCTCTGATATCGTCTTCAAAGGTTGTCTAGTAACGCAGGTGATCCAGAATAAGATCCGGAGGTCTAACGCCTAAAGCCCTCAGTACACTCGGCTAAATTTAGTCGACTACATTTATTTGCTACTGAAATCAATGAAATAGAATAGCATTCAGTAATCTAAGCATACTACATTCACAAGCAAAGATGCTTGCTTACAATTTGTGTCTGAAGGAATTCAGCGCTCACGGTAGAACGCGTTTTTTGTCGACAAAACCATCGATTTATGATTTATATCGATAAACAAAACTCGCACTCAGCATACAGGTGTTCGGAGAAATAATCCTGTAAATTAATGCTTCCCGTTATTTATTTGACACGATTACAATAGAGCGTGATCGTATCGACGTCTCGGTCGGTCGGTCGGTCGGTATCGTAGAAAACAGTGTGGTCATTGATTTTTCTTTTAGTTTTACTCATTTCGACGGTTAGCATAAACTAAATGTTCCCACTGCTGGGACTAGGGGCCTTCTCTCGCAAGGAGAGAGTCATGGCCATAATCAACC
Organism: Ectropis crepuscularia; assembly: GCA_963693475.1. Taxonomy (NCBI): domain Eukaryota; kingdom Metazoa; phylum Arthropoda; class Insecta; order Lepidoptera; family Geometridae; genus Ectropis; species Ectropis crepuscularia. Next base: position 31,618,188 of record OY856343.1, read on the forward strand.
ACTCTGACCCAGTGCAGCGCACTGCAGTGGCACACGCCCTCGAAAGATTCTAGATACATGTTGGTTTCCTTACGATGTTTTCCTTCACTGTTTCAAGTTAGCGGTATTATGCACATGACTTCGAAAAGACAGTGGTGCGCGTGGGATTTGAATCCGGATCTTCCGGATCGGCAGCTGCCGTTCTCCCGACGAGCCGTAACTTATTCTACGTTTTAATACTCATTTCGACGTATAAAAACGCATAATGTCTTAGCGCGCGGAGGGATTTACCGGCAGTGTGTACGGTGCGCGGCTGCTCATTATGCAAATAGGTCGCGGGGCGCCGCCACCGGCCCCGTACCGCACCGCGCCGCCCCCGCACCGCGGCGGAGCTCCCTCGCTACTCCCGACACTCTTGATACATCACTCTCGTCTTCACACGACTCCGACCGAAGCCTCCGTAAGCCGAATACCTCACGCCTCGAGCGACCCCAATTGTTGGGTTAATTCAAATCGGTACAATACGTTACCATTAAATTGTAAAGACGAATATCGACGAGAAATATGATTTAACGATGTCAGTTTATAAACTAAGCTAACCTAGTGTATTATCATGATTTTACGGTGATATATAGCTTTTTTTACGTTTATGACGGCACACGTACTCAAAGAGACAACAGGACGTAAACGGAATTTCGAAAAAGAAACACGCGACTTTCCTGCAGGTCTACTACGAAGTCCGATAAACGATATATCGGCCGAACTTATGGAAGTTTCCTACCTCGATAGACAATCGGTCGGTTGATCGAATCGGCCGTTTTGTTCGATCCGACCCTCATTCGACCCAAGTCTATAACTTCCGACCGAGATGTATCGATCCGAGTGTTCTTTGTGGAAGGCAACAGATCCGATTCATTCATCCGAATCCGATCATTCGGAGTTTGTTTTCGTAGTAGACCTGCAGCTCTTGTTCTACTTCGTTTCGTCCTACACAATATTGTTTGACGTTTAAATGTTCTAAGCGTACTCCAATTTGAGTAGGCTTAGTACATTTAAACGGACAAAACGACGGATCGAAGTAGAATCGGAGTTGGAAAGTCGCGAGTTTATTTCGAAATTACGTTTTCGTAGAAAAAGAGTAGATGTCCAGAGCGTAATTCGGCGGCTCAATTAACCTAACGAATAATGAATGTATTTAATAAAAAAATTGCTCCTTTATAGTTCTGCGGATTTGCCATTTCGCCCGTGGATCGACATCACAAGTAAACAACATATCAAGACTTAATGATAAGTATTCGGAAACAAAAATAGAAACACGATTACGAGACATGTAATGGGGCTCCATTTGTCACAATTGTTGACCAATTAGCTTCGCCTCGCTTACGTACAATCATTTTCACAGAGTTCTTTATAGATAACACTCCGTCTTTGAGTCTCGACTAAAAGTTTACAGCTTTTTACTAAGTTGCATTTCCAATTTCGTTTTATAGCCAACTGCCGTTCGGCGAGACTTTACTTCAGCACTTCAGCTCAATTCAATAAGCCGAGTATCTTCACCACTACATTGAAAAGGTACCTCGCGTGCAAGCGTGCTCTATCTGACGACCACAACATCATTTTCCATCAAGCCTATTTCATCAATTGTAGTCACACTCATCACACTGCCATGCAACGGCAACGTTGCGACATAAAACAAATTTGTCTCTTTAAGGTCAATTGACGTCAAAAGTTAAATTTGGCTGTTTTTTGTTCTAACTTGGCTGTAATTAATTTAAACAATTTGTAATTTACATATTTTATCAAATATTGTTTAATTTAATTTTAACTTAGCTTTGTAAGTTTTAATAAGTATAATTGGCATTTGTCTTTCTTATTAGCATGAAGATTATAGACTGGATTCGAAAATTTGTCAGGTTTTGGATCCTGACGTACACCGTAACTGCCCACCCACCTAATTAACCTAATTTTATTTTTATTGCACAACGTTTACCTAATTCATTGTACAAGAACTCTTGTCCACAACGCAAATTGTTGGCTTGTAGCGTGTGATTGGAATGTTTTAACGGAGCAGGTTTGATTTTGTGTGCACGTGCTGCCCCCCCCCCCTCCCCCTCCCGGCGTCCCCTCTCCCGGGCGACACGTGTGAAGCCGGGTCACAGCCGAGGAGCCGAGGCGCGTGACGTAGCGTCCGGCGGCCGAGACGCGTGACGTAGCGTCCGACAGCCGCGGTGAGCGAGGAAAACATCCACCAATAACATCTAACTTTGTTGTAAAATATTGCAAATTTCATGTTATACATTGTTAACACCACTAGCTTCAGAAACACAGTTCTTAACTAGCTCGGGCCAGTACATACCTCTTTCTAAATTCTAATTAATTATGTCTCAACTACATATTTTCAACATAATTAATGGATATGTATCTAATTTTACTCTGTAGCAGAATTAATGGATTGCGTTAAATATCAGTTGAATTTCATAACCACCCTTAGCGCTGCTCTAGTGAAGTGGGGGTGGGCTCAAGGGGTGCATGTCATATACAGATAGGTATATAAAAAGACAAGCGAAGAATTTGGGGGTTAGGAAAATGTGCTAAGGCTTGTCGTAAATGAGGAAGAGAGTCGCCTCTACACCGTCCTACAGCTTCGCTGCGCATTTCCGTACCGCTCAGCTTCCTCGCTCAGGTCTGGTGGACGCTTTGTCCTAATTTAATGTACCAGATCAACGTTTATTGCACGAGCTTTGGTCCGAGGGCGGCGGCGCTACCCCGGGTACGATGGAGGTGTTTGTGCTCCGCACACAACTGGGTCGACCGCGCACCGGGCACGCCGGAGTCTGGGTCCGTGTGTAAGCCGGTCTAACCTGGCTGCGAAGTTCTATCTCTTTATTTTAGTTTCAGTTATCTAAGTTCTCTAGCGCTGCGTTGACCAGGCTCATCGATCAATTCATTTTACTGCAAACGAACTGATTATTTGATGTGTAACGTGAAAATGATAATGTTATGTTCACGTCAGGAAGCATCTTTTACAGCTCGTAGGTTTGCGTTTGGCCACCAACTCACATGATAATAAGTGACAAAGAGCGTGACAATGTGACTCTACGTGCTCTTAAAAATAATGTTTTACGTACGAAATTTAAATGTATCTATCTGTGTAGTGTTATGAATCATTTATGAAAAATCGACGAGTTTTATTACTATTTCTTTTTCATAGAAACTTTCATATATCTACATGCATCTGAGACATATGACTTAGCCCACCATTTAGACACGCGGCAGCGTGTTAAGTTCAAGCTAACAGAACTAGCTTCAACTTTTCATCAAAGAGCTCGAAGAAAATCGGTAAGTACTCTACCATCCATTTACGGTAATTAATCCTTCACGTTTCTAATCCGCCCAGCTAAAGAATGGAACAAATTACCGGTTAGCTGGGTCCTCTTCAAGTTATATTCTAAGCATTTCCAAAGTACTTACACAGGTACCTTTCAAGTCTGCGTGCTGCTTCGACCACATCGCCGCTTACGAAAACGTGTATTAAGCGTCAAACGCAGTCCTATTCGCGTCAATAAGATAAAAATACATAATGTATCGCTAAATTCGCATTTTAGGTATAAGGTTACTGTTCCGTATAATCGGGCAACATTAAAAATCATAGCGGATCTATGGTTTGACAGCCGGCTGTGAAGTGACGTTGTCTGTTTTTCGCTGGAACGGAAAAGAAGCGTTTTACTTTGATCTATATAATCTGGTTTAAAGTGTTAATATTGTGCGGGAATACGTATTAACGGGAATATATCGCTACGGGATTAGTGCTGGATTATTAATTGTGAAGTGGCTATTGGATTGGCCCTTTTCTACAACGCCGGACCGTTGCTACTGCTGGAACGGGAATTCTGGAAGCTCCCTGGTTTGGTGTCTCATTTATTCCCTTCCTTCCTTCTTCCTGTCAGACCAAACTGGGCTTTGGACGACGCCGGGAACCCTAGGTAAGTGTCTAACCTGTTAAAGTGTGGGGGTAAACACATTAAAATCGGTATAACGGCATTTAATAATGTTTAGACTTGCTATGGGCCCCAAGTCGGTATTTCTGGCATAAATACTGAACATTTTTTGGTAGCAGAGCGTAGTTAGCCGTAAATACCCCTTTTTTGTTTTTAGTTTTCTGGGAAAATATATCGGGTAGGCCAGATATTTGGGGGTTCCCAGTTTATAATTTCTCCCCAAACTGTCGGGAAATTAGTATTAAGTGGTATCCGGTTTAATAGGTTGCGGATATATTTGTTGTGACATTGTCCGAACTTTAGGTTAATTTAAAATTTAAATTTAAATTTAAAATGGCTTCGGCTGATAAGTATGTTACTGGAAGCTTATTTCAATATATTCCAGCGAGCGAGCGCTATGGCTTGCTACCCGGATTTTATTTACACAACGGAAATGTTCAGGACTTACACGGATGTTACGGACTTCACGGAAGTATTCTTTGCAAACGCATATAAAACTTATATGAGTCACTTATCGCAATACCATTGTAACTGAGGCCTAATATGACAATACAAATATTGACACTACTAGCGACCCGCCCCGGCTTCACACGGGTGCAATGCTTACACCAAATACAAGTATACTACAGATTGCATTTATATGCACAGATTATTGACGTGACAACGTCTTATAATTCGATGAAGCCGGCTGCACGCCCGCAAAACATGACGTCATGTAACGTTACCACCGTTACCTCGCCGCCGGCGTTACCTCGCTCTAAGGCGTAGTTGAAGTTGTCACGTTCAACTAACGTCAGTAACCCGACTTTACAGACAACCATTTTTTATGTATTACGTTCACTGCTTTTTTGTTATTAAACAATTTATTAATTAAACATTAAACAAAGATGTTTTCTTTAGAAGTTACTCTTGAAAGAGCGACATATATTTGTAATTAATTGGTCCTGTGAAAACTACTTAACGCTCAAATCTAAGGCTAAATGTAAGACTGCAACGTTAGAAGTTTGACCCTGCGATTTATTAACCATCATTGCGTAATAGTACATTATGATATAAGTGCGGTAAGTTGATAATTACAGCCGAGGCATTATTGCTAGCTCGAGCCGAAGGCGAGAGCTATAATTTAGCAGAGGCTGTAATTATCAAAGCGCACGTATGTCATACGACGTTTTATAACATATTTGCGAGGAAATAAACAAAACTCTGACGACATTTTCAAATAAAAACAATATAGCGAAAAAAAAGGCGCGGAATAATATTTACTTGATCACAGATCACAGCACAGAGTAAGTAATCACTATGGATCACAGATTAGCAAGGCGCGCGCATAGGCGCCTTTTTTTTTTAAGCAACGGCACAGAACCAGCCTGTATGCCATTAGTAATAAAGTAAATTAATATTTTTTGTGTTTTGTTACAGAAAAATTAAAGTAATTTAGGGTCAAAATTAATTGAATTAACGAATTAAATAATTCTTTATTATATTTGACCTCTCAAAGTTAATTTTATTTATAAAATGTTGACGACACTTTTTTGACATAAACACTCTTTACTAAGATTACTTTACTAAGGTACTTTTTAAATCTCAGTAAAGAGTTTTTATGTCAGAAAAGTGTGGTCAACATTTTATGGATAAAATTAACTTTGAGAGGTAAAATATAATAAAGAATTATTAAATTTGTTAATTTAATTAACTTAGACCATAAATTACCTACTTTAATTTTTCTGTAACAAAACACAAAAATATTAATTTACTTTATTATTAATGGCATACAGGCTGGTTCTGAGCCGTTGCTTAAAAAAAAGGCGCCGATGCGCGCGCATTGCTAATCTGTGATCCATAGTGATTATTTACTCTGTGCTGTGATCTGTGATCAAGTAAATATTATTCCGCGCGTTTTTTTTCGCTGTATTGTTTTTATTTGAAAATGTCGTCAGAGTTTTGTTTATTTCCTCGCAAATATGTTATAAAACGTCGTATGACATACGTGCGCTTTGATAATTACAGCCTCTGCTAATTATAGCTCTCGCCTTCGGCTCGAGCTAGCAATAAAGCCTCGGCTGTAATTATCAACTTACCGCACTTATATCATAATGTACTATTACCGGAAATGGTTGGCGTTTAAATTGAAACGGTAAATCCGATGGTATCATAGGAATGCGGCGAATCAACACATTGAATAAGGATTAATGCTGTATAGCTTAAAATTGCTTCGTAAATAAGCCATTATTTCTCGTTAGAAGCAATGGATAGAAAACAATTATTGTGGGTTATCCCTAAGAGATAAATAGTATTGCAAACTTTTTGTAGAGTTTTTTAATGTAGTTAGTACATTATTTTGATCTATCTCGCAGGGTTTAGCCAGCGTTTGTAATGTAAGCGCAAAAATGTGTTTATTTACAACTTCACCTTAGAAACCTAACTAAAACTATCAGTTTTCTCTGCTATATTATGCACGTATTTAACGTATAAACTTTCCTTGAATTACTCTCCCTATTAAAATTAACCGCTTCAAAATCCGTTAAAGTAAGAAAAGTCTAAGTACATAGGGATAGAAAGACAGCGAGAAGCAACTTTTTTTTTTATAGGTTTACACTTGACCACCATCTCGCCCGATGTAAAGCGACGATGCGGTCTACGGTGGAGCGTGTTTACCTAGAAGAAACCGATTCACTCTCGATTTGAAGACACCAAGATTATAACTATCAGGAAAAACCCACTCAGGCAACTCATTCTACAGCCTAGACGTTCTAATCACAAAAGTAGAGTCAAATCTCAAATCTCTAACCTCTCAAATCAAATCTCAAATCTCAAACCCGGTTTTACCTATGTGGTGTTGATACCTGATGATGTAGGAGCTAATCGTGTACGGGGGTGGTACAGTGAAGGTATACAGATAAAACACTTTTTCTAGCTCACTATTGGTGTACATTGCCCCGCTAGCCCGCTACCCCGCTACTCACCAGCCAAGTGTCCTCCTCCGTGTCGGGGTACAACAGGAGAGCTACGTGACAAGTTTTCAGCTCAAATACCTGCCCAAAATTTGATGACAGCTCTCGGAAACCAGTTTGGTGATTGAGGTTTCATAATACCTTAATAGGGTACAATCCTCAAAAAAACGAAGTAGCCCGTTAGTTAGATTGAAAAAACATTGTACACGTATTTTTTCGTTGGTGGTTTGCATGATAATGTACATCATATATTTTTTTTAGTTTTTTAATACTATTATTTTAGAAGTTACGGGGGGGGGGGACACATTTTACCTGTGTCGGAAGTCGGAAGAACGGAAGTGTCTCTCGCGCAAATTATTCAGTGTAGACAAAAACTATATTAGTAACTTCAACATCATTTTTGAAGACCTATCGATAGACAAACTTACACGTGAGGGTTGCCTCACGTGTAAGTTTGATGAAAAAATTTTTTTTGAGTTTCAGTTCTAATTTTCTTCTTTTTTTTTTGTAAAAATCTTAATGCGGTTTACGGAATACATCTACTTACCAAGTTTCAATAGTGTAGTTCTCATAGTTTCGGCAAAAAGTGGCTGTGACATACGGACGGACAGACAGACAGACATGACGAATCTATAAGGGTTCCGTTTTTACGTTTTACGGAACCCTAAAAACGTTCCACTGAACTCATTGCGAAATCCTGTGGATGTTAATTTCTTAGTAACTTATCGGAGCCTAAGTAAGGAGCAAAAAATTTTTTTTTTTTCTGTACACAACTTAATTTTCTTCGGAAAAACTAAAACCTACTTCAATTTAAAATTAATCTTAGACACTCGACTACATTTCATAATTTGTGCGAAATCAACTAAACACAATGTTCCTCGTTCCAACAATGAAACAGTGACATAGTACGAATACATCGCGTCGGCGAGGTAAGCATTTTGTTGATTGTTGAAGATTTTTGTTGCTAGATATATTTCAAAAAATACTAAACCGATTTAGATAAAATTTATATGGAACCACCTCCGAAGTACGGTCTATCACAAACAAAAACATGAAAATCGTTTCACAAACATATCGACTAAAAAACATGCAACCGAATTGAGAACCTTACCATTTTTGAAATCGGTTAAAATTGCGTTTACGACGGACAACGGAAAACTGGCAATACCTACCTGATCGTTTTTTCTTGATACCGAAATACTTTACATGTTTTCATTACCTAGTCCTGAGAGATTTTTTGGTGAATTATTCAAAAGTTACATAAACAAGCACAATTTGTGGGAACCATGTGGGAACGTGAGTATATGTTCACAGGATTCTTTAGAATTTTAGGCGAGATTACTTTTCTATTGTAAAAAAAATAACTGGGATGAGCTTTAAGATCAGAAATTAATTTGGATAGAGTTCAATAACTCCCAGAACAGTTAGAAGCCGAGCTGAGACCACAGCACTGCTGTTTTAAGTAGGTTAACTCTTTGTTATAACAAAGTTAAATTTTAATGCTTTTGTGGTATTTTGGTTTATAACAGCAATTTTATAAATATGAATATTATTTTTTCGTAAGGAACCCTACCTAGGATTTATGTGCCCTATACCATGACCACGAGTGAAAGCGACACCAAGTTTGATGTTTTGTTTTTAAGTTAGACGTGTAGTATGAGTGTAGTGCAGATAGTTTTGTTAATAAAAGTTCCATCGGTTTTAAGTTAATTGATTCATTTCTTAATAATTTTAAAAGCTATTTCATACATCTCAAGTAATCGGAGTCCTAAAATCATACTGCAAAAAATTGAGATAATTGAACAGTGAGTGTCTCAGTATCCGGAGCTCCCCGGAGCCCGAGCGGCCGGTGACGACGCGTTAACGAGCTTTTTGTGGTGGGAGTTGTTTTCTTAAGTCGGCGTCGGCGTCGATAACATAACACATGGACGAGCCACCGGCACCGGCACCGGCACCGGCACCGGCACGCGCCGTGCGCCGTGCGCCGGCCAGACGGCGGCGCGGCCGCCGGTGTTGTGATCAGTTATAACTAGGGTTGCCATCTCTACAGTTTGGGAACCAGGACAAGACTCGTGGAAACCCCGGATTTTCCTGACTTTAGAGCCAAAAACCCGGACATGTCAACAGGATTTTTTACACATAACTTTCTTTCCTCGTTTTTACATTGAGACCTCCCTACCCTAACATAATTTTTTTCAACCAGATGTATTAAATTTGGACTACCGATGAAGTCCGGCCCGGACGCTCTCTAAACTAGGACAAATCCGGGGAAAACCGGACGGATGGCAACCTTAGTTATAACAAACCTCTATTTAGAGTAAAGTCTACGTTCCACGAGTTTCGACGGGAGGTGTATGAAAATTATCTAAAAATATGCGTGGGTGGAACGTAATGTTATCTATCGCTCCACCTGCAGGCGGGCTCACACTCGGCGCGGTGCATTTTGTAAACTATCTATTTATATATCGTCAAGAAATTATTCGGAATTGATTCATCTCAATGAGTGGTTCCGCCCGAGCGGACAGGAAGCGGGCCACGGGCCGCGGGCTGGCCGGTCGGGCCGGCGCCGGAGCCCCGACGTACCTTGACCTTGTTGTCGAGCGGGCGCGGCTCGGTGGCCAGCAGCGCGCCCATCTCCACGCGGCAGGTGGAGGGGCGCCGGCCCTCGGGCGCCGAGCCGCCGCCGGAGCCCCCGCCGGAGCCGCCGGACATCTCGGAGCCCCCGCTCTCTGCGCAGACGAAAAGCGGTGAGGGTGCGGCGCGCGCGCGGCCGGCCGGGGCCGGGCCCGCGCGCGCGCTGGCGGTGCGCCGGGCGCGCAGCTCGCGGGCTGGGCGGCGGCGGCGCGCGACAGGGCGGGCGGCGCGAGCGGCGGCCGCGCGAGTACTCACCCGCGCCCGAGCCGCGCGCGCCATCCCGCGCCCGCTCCGTGAACTGAAACAAGGCGGGCGGTGAGCGCGCTGCGCGGCGGCGCTCGGCGCGCGCTAGGGGGCGCCCGGCGGCGGCGCCGGGTTTCCTTCCCCGTATACAGTAGAAGGCAGTATTCCCTCGAAACACGCACGGGTTCGTTAAGCTAATTCTCTTTCCAAACCCGTATTCTATACGAGCCACGCGTCCTCCAACCGCGCACGGGTTTGCAGCGCAAACTGTTTTTTAAATACGTGTTTAATACGAGGCATGGAGCTCGAGTTCGCGAATAAATGCACCGCTCGCGTCTCGTTACTTCATACGTTTTGTTTTCTGTAATTTTTTTATTTCGTAAATTATTATTTTTATTCATTGAACATTTACCAAAATGAAATTTGGCAACAAATATTTTGAAAGTACTACGATTAATTGTCTATGTAAACTAACAATTCTGATTAGGTTCCGTGCCTGACTTTTGACAAATGGCCCGATTAAGGACTATCACTGAGATTTGACTCCGGGTTGGCTCCCGCCAGAAATTCAGCAGTCAACCCCGAGTGTCACTTCTCCACACTCGCCCTCCTTCACTACGGAGGTCGCCGACTCGCTTCGCTCGCCCCCTCCCCACTTCGCTACGCTTGGCCTCGGATGGCTCGCTCCACTTGAGCTTCTATTTCATTTTTAAATGAACTTATTTATTTCGATTAACTTATTTGTTAAATTTACAATAAGATCTATAATAGAGGTAGAAAAAAATTAATAAAAAAAAAAAATACACATCAAATTAGGTCGAAGAGACCACCGCGCACTGACCCCTGCCCAAACGTGCCCAGAACACTCGCTGCGTTCCCCCTCTGAATGGCCAGGGAGATCTGCTGCGTTAAAAACCAACCTACCCGATGGTCACTCGACTTCTCCCTCAAACGGTGTCCCAATTCCACCACAAACTTTTTTGCTTCAGCACTCCACGGCCCTGCAGTTTCCACGGCAAACGGGATGAAATCATACGCAGAATCTAAGCATGCGTATTTGAGATTTCATTTTTTATATACACTCTAGGGGTAGTAGCGACAAGACTAGATTCGTAGTCGTTCGTTGGTCGGAGTAGTGCTCCGAGTCGGATCTAGGTTCTGCCAGAAATGCTACTGAAAAAAGTAGCGCGACGCGAGCGGTGCATATAATCGCAAACTCAAGCGCCTTGCCTCTTCTTGAACACGCGTATTTAGTTTGCGTTACGAACCCGTGTACAATTGGAAGACTCTTGCCTCGTATTGAATACGGGTTTGGGTTGAGAATTAGCTTTACAAATGGAGGCCATACTGCTTCCTACTGTAAACGGGAAAGGAAACCCGCCGCCGGGTGGCACAGCTCGCACCTGCACGCGGCGGACGCGGCGCGCGGCGATCTGCCGCGAGTGGCGGCGCAGCGCCTCCAGCGTGCCGCCCGTGCCGCCCGTGCCGCCCCCGCGTCACGCGGCGCGCGGCGGCATGCCGCCCTCCGACGATCTGGAAACGAAACTGAGTTCAAAGCTCGTTAACCGTTCGGACGCCGTAAAAATGTTTTCGTGCCCGGTCCGGGCGCGACGAGCGCTCGCCTGTCTCGTAAAACTCTGGACGTGTTCATTTGGGATTCTTTAATCCTATTTATGACGGCCCAAACGGTGACGTCACGGGAGAGCGGCCCCGGCCCGCTCGCAGACCGGAACGCTCCTTCCGTCACGTTTTCGCTTCGTTTGGAACGGAGGGAAAGGGAACCGCGGCGAGAACCTATAAACCTGCGAGTAGGTACGTTGTATTTTTTATCGTAAGATTAAATCACTACCCCCGCCTTCTGTAGCCTACTGTGGACCCGGAAACATAAGATCATTTATTTATTTGCCCGCGCTGGTTATAACAGCTACACAGAGGTACTTGCGGTACGTATATTGCTTAGCAGGAGAGTAAGTACGAGACGTGGTCCATTAGTTACATCTGCATAGGGGTGGTCCGCAGCAGACTACATAAATATTATTATCCCTATTCCTGTTAGTGACCGGCCTCTCGCCGGGATTGAAACACGGCGGAGCAGAGTCTTGACAGATACAACGTAGCAACATGGCCGTGACTCCTGATGACCGACACGATCACCCGCCCGGCCCTTCTACCGTCTAACTAAATCGGCTATGGCTTTGCTATTGCTGTCTCTATCATTTCAAGCGAAATGAAAAGAGATAACAATATCAAAGATAATACAGTTTCAGTTAGGCGGTAGACCCTCCGGTAATACTTAACTTGCGGTTGTTACACTCACCAGAACCGTATCCGGCGCGTATAACTTTCAAACTTTCGCAATTTGAACTTAATTTACATTCCGTAGGACTGCAGTTGATGTCGCAGAGTAAACAAAAAAATTGTTGCCAGGCGGCAAGTAACATAACCACAAAAATCGAAATATTATTAAGTCCCTACCTTATTATTTAGATTTCTATGAACATAACACAAGTTCTCGTAGTTCGTTATAACTTCGATATCGTATTAACTTCGATATCTTAATAATAGCGTTTTGATGACGTAGACTGATGATAAAATAGCGATACATCGAACTATCGATATTTTTATTAAGAAATATCGATATTTACTAATGACATTATTTTGAACGATAGTTCGATAGTAAAATGTAGATATCGACATTCGATACTTTTTGAGGTGCAATCTTTTTTTGACACACCACACACAGATTTTTCGTGTGAACTGTAAAGAAGTGTGAAGAAATAAAAAGATACGGAAACAAAAAAATGTGTGTGCTTCAGACCGCACGGCAAAAGTGAAAATGAAATTAAGAATACATTTTAAACTATTTAATAATATCGCATGACATTTTGTTTTTTGTACATTTTTCATTAAATGAACTATTCTTTTTACAAATTTAACATATGTACCTATACCAAAATAAAATTTGCAACAAATATTTTGAAAGTACGCGATAAATTGTCTATGTAAACTACTCAGTACGTAAACTATAAATTCTGATTTGGTTCTGTCATTGACTTTTGACCGCCGCTCCGATTTTTATTAACTTTTATAGGTTTACACTTGACCGCCATCTCGCCTGATGTTAAGCGACGATGCGGTCTACAGTGGAGCGTGTTTACCTAGAAAAAAACCGATTCACTCTCGATTTGAAGACACAAAGATTGTAACCATCGGGAAAACTCACTCAGGCAACGTATTCCACAGCCTAGACGTTCTTATCACAAAAGTAGAGTCAAATCTCTTCGTTCGTGTCTTTGGAACATAAACCATGAAACGATGCTTTTCGAGCTCTTTTTTTAGGGTCTATCACTGAGATTTGACTCCGGGCTCTTGCTACAAGCTCTGAGTGAGACCTCTTTTGAACTTCTGACTCCCGCATTTTTCATATGTAGTAGCGTCAAGACTAGGTGGAGACGGGGTGCTCCGAGGCGGATTAGGGTCATAAGTAACCTAATCAGTCCGATGTGGTTACTTAAGTATTCAAAAACATTTAAGTAAATTAATAAATGTTTGTTTTATAAATAGAGTTGCTTGCCAAACAACACAAACATTATAAAATGGAAATTTGTTTATGTTTATTATGTTTTTAAACATTTGGTAGTTAACAAAAATATTAAAAGAATCATTTGTCAAATAAAAATGAACGTTTGTCAAATAATTACTTTGAGATATAACTAACCAATTTGTTTCATATTTTTTTGTGTAATAAATAATAATCAGTTCACTACCCGTGAGTTTGTCTAACGTTGTTCACATGTCGATTTGTGAAAAAAAGTCTGTGAAAAGAATGAAAACAGGATACTCTTAAAATGTATTGTTATTTTATATGTTTGTGTAAAAATCTTAATGCAATTCATAGAACACATCTACTTACCAAGTTTCAACAGTATAGTTCTTATAGTTTCGGTAAAAGTGGGTGTGACATACGGATGGACAGACAGACAGAGAGACAGACATGACGAATCCGTAAGGGAATTCCGTTTTTACGTTTTACGGAACCCTAAAAAGCGGCAGTTTTAGTATAGTAGTCAAAAACAACGATGAAGTTCTAGCGATCCTAGAAATCAAGTTATAACCAGTTAACACGAGTGTTTTACTTGTTAGCTGTGGAATAAGGGTCTATATGTGGTAGCATAACAATTTTTGTACTAATTTAAGTAGGCATAACGTTTTTAGAACTAATCATAATTTACCATAACAACTAAACGCATAACTGTTTTCGCATAAGCTTAACTAGCATAACCATATATAGCATAACGATAACTTAGCATAATGTTTTAAACGCATAACCATTTATAGCAAAAAGAAAACTTAGCATAATGTTTCGATGCATAGCCATAAATAGCATAATTTTTAAAGGCACACATTGTGAAAAGCATAACAATACTTAAACATAATGACCAACGGCATAAACTTTAAATGCCTAACTAAAAAGAAAGAGCAAAGAGCGGATTATTGCAGCACTATTTCAATAAAATACGTGGGAGTGTAAAATGCGAGTGGGTACTTTGACAACAGTATTTATTATTCGTAATGTAGTTAGTAATGTATGCATAACATTTTTAGGACTTAAACACCTACGTACACCTAAGACATATGGTGCACTTTTTGACTCCGGGTGGGCTCCCGCCAGAAGCTCCCGCATTTTTCAAATACACTCTAGGGGTAGTAGCGACAAGACTAGGTGGAGTTGGGGTGCTCCGAGTCGGATCTGGGTCCTATTTAACCTGGTTATATATTACGTAGCACAACAAATAATTTAAAATGCCTAAATACGTCTGAGCAACAGTTGAATCGAATGTAGTACAATAGATTTTTATGATTAAAATACATTACGCCAAAAAACGATTCCGCAAAAGTTACATTATGACACTATATATTATGCTAAATTCATTATGACAAAGTAAATTGGGGAAAAAATGCTATTTAAACGGCACCTTATAAAATTAGAATAAATAAAAATAAAATGCCTGAAAACTATTATGCGTCTCATCAATAGTCGAATTAAATGTAGTACAATAGATTGTTATGGTTAAAACACATTAAACAAACATCAAACACCAAAAAATTATTATGCGAAAGTTGCATTATGACACTATACATTATGCTACATTCATTATGACAAAATAATTAGGAACAAAAAATTATGCGTTTTAATTGGCACCCGTGGAATATAAGCCCAGTGTGAGATGAGTCAAGCGTCGAGCGTCGAGCGTCGAGCGCCCAGTGGGCGGGGGCGGCCGAGCCCAACTAGCCTCCACTCATCAAACTCCCATTACCTACATTTGATTCTATTGAACGCCTTATTCTAACAGCATGTTACTATTACTTGGCTGATTAAATAATAATACATATTGTATTCAATCTGAGAGGGTTGATAATGATGATGACCGAAAAAGGCAGTGAATTTCGTGAAAAAAATGGTTTTTGAAATAGTCGCTCGCGGAAAACGCACATCACGGAGGAGGCCCGCCGGAAAGGCCTTCTTAGACTGCATTGTACCCGCGGGGATCATTGTCGGTTTATGTCGCGACAGAGGTACAGCACAAGATGATCTCCAAAAAAAATACTTGAACAGGGGAGGATCCGAGCACAACATGTAATAAGCCAGCCTTTCCGTAACCAATATTATTGTTTTATTAACTTTAGCGATTTTTACACATAACGTTTATATTGTACGGGGCTGAATCACAATAATTACCTCGACGTTTCGGCAGTATTACAACCGCCGTGGTCACGAGAAGACTGAAGAAAATGAAATTGCAAAATGAGGGGATCTCGATCTGCCCTCATTTGGTCTTCAAAAAATCGCAAGGTTACCTACACGGCATGCACCTCTATTATTTCTAGCTACACGATGTAGTTTATGTTATACATTAACGTATTATGTTAATTATTACGTTGTACAAAAAGGTAATTAGAGGTTAGTACGTCAAAATACGTTTTGTAGAACATCTGGACACCCTCGGTCCCTCGCAACAGATCAGGCCTATAGTCCCACCGGATACCACATTTCGGTTGCAGAGGATAGAGAGCGTCCAATCACAATACCGGCACTTCTTTCCTCACGCTTTGTCTATACGGGGAATCCTTCCGTAATCCAACAAAATTGTGTGCCAGTACATAATACCCCACTTTGTCTCCTTAGAGATGTGAGGTGACTTTGTGTCTTCTACCTACTTTATCTTGGGGAACGTTCTGAAGAGCTTTTTGATCTAATACCGGCTTCGGAATTTTACTACCGATCATTTCTACCGCGGACCTGCAGGCTATGAAACTTCCTTATTCCGAAGGTATAATATTTCAGACAAACTTCGACAAGAAAAAATTAAAAAAGGAATATTTAAACAGCAAAACGTGTACAACGTCTATGATATTCGAGATGATCATACGCGGCAACTACCGCTTACCGACAGGCAGACTTTATTGTCACTAATTTTATCTAGAGTCTAAATTCCTAGGTTCGATATCAATATTGTAAATGAAAAAACTAATCTCCGAATAACCCACCTCTAACTGCTCCCGGTGCAAAAGTGCCCATGATGCTCGCCGCGTTCCCACGCTGAATGGCAATGGCCAACCTTTGCTCCAGGAACGCACCAGAGCGGGAGTCACCCGTATTCTCCCTGAGCCTGCGCCCCAATTCTGAGAGGAACCCTTTAGCCTCTGCGCCCCAACAACCCAAGGTCTCCACGGCCACAGGTACAAATTCGTACTGCGACACCAACATCCCATACTTTCGCTTCTTCTTATCAGCGGCATCCTCTGCCGCTTAATCGATTAATAAGATAATTATTTTATCTTAAAAAATACGGGTCCTGGTGTGCCTACCCACCCCGCCGCTCCCCTCACGCCTCCGGGTGTTATCAGGACGTGACTATGACAATAAACGAACGGAATAAAAACTGAGTTTACATGATTTGAGGATTTGTTTGATAAAGTAGCTGATATGATATAAAAACACACAATAACATTTTTTTTCTTTTCCTAATCCAAGATAAATTTAACAAAATGACCCAATTGACTAAAGTCACGCACCTCGGAGTCTGTGGAGTGACCAATTTACGGGAACACACACAAACAAAAATAATTGGCAGTCATAGGAACTGCCGATAGAAGTGAAATCTTATAACTCAGAATTTGATAGCTTACTTTGGAAACAACGCGGGTGAAACCGGAGGGCGTGGCCTGAGCATCATGGCATGGCCATCTCGAAATGCGTCAGCATTTCCTATTGACTGATGCATTTCTAGATGGCTATGGCATGATGCCGAGGCCACGCCCTTTCAGTGTTTCCCATCTCTCTACCTGGTCTGTGTTTCCCATTGGCTGACGCATTTCTAAATGGCCAATAGCCATGGTTCCGAGTTTAGCCGAAGATTTCTTATCATACGCTCGGAGCGTGACGCTAGAATCCAATTCACAGCCCACGAAATATCTGTCTAGGCGCGCCTAAACAAGTTTTCACTTCAAAAATAAAAAAACAATCCTTACAATCGATCCTCGGCATACGTACATGCATGAATTGTGGTAAACAACAGAGACGTATGATGGCTTTGTTCGAATCGAATTGAAAAACTAATTTTTTAAATTAGTTAAAATGTTTTGTGAACAAACACGAATATCCGATCACTTACGATTACCACATGTTTTGTGCAAGTTAAGCTTGGTTTTTCGTAATTTCAATGTATTTTAGGTCCCGTAACCTGTTGCCGTCGTAGCTCCAGGGTTTACAAATATGAACAATTAGCTGACCCTTGTCCCTTAATTTGCAATATCACATGATTTGCCATTTTTGAGAGACTCGTTTTTTGAAAATGTTAGTTAATACAGAGTGCACGAAAATATAACAATATCTTAACATTAATTTCACTATACTCCGCTCAGAAACTCTTCACTTTGCTAACAGGCAAAACCACACAAACACCCAAAGTTTTAACTTTTTACATTGCTACATTGTGCTAGCCACACATGTAAATGTCGTAGAGGCGGCCTCTACGCAAGGTCGCATGGATGCCAGGGCGTCTACTCTCTTTCTACGAAAAACGAAATTTCGAAAAATACTCGCGACGACTTTCCTACTGCGGTTCTACTTCGTTTCGTCCGATCGAACATTGTTTGACGTTTTAATGTTTAAGCCTACTCTAATTAGAGTAGACTAAATGGACTAAACGACGGATCGAAGTAGAATCGGAGTAGGAAAGTCGCGAGTTTATTTCGAAATTAAGTTTTCGTAGAAAGAGTGTGTCTCGTCTCTTTCTACGTCCAGATGAAGGAAGAGGTCTAGCTCGGGCCTACGCCGTAGCACTTCGCTACGGGGCTCTTGATAATCGTAGCCTATGACTACTACGTAGCTTGCTGATTATCGTAGCGTTACAATAACAACTTGTTTTGTAATTGTCTCATAAAAAAACACATTCACACAAGGATCTATTATTTCACCAATTTCTGTACCATAATGTATCTCATTACGTAATTGTGCGGTGCGGCTTGTAAAACGCACGGTTCATCAAAATGCTTAGTCTAAAACGAACGGTACTTAAAAACGGAACCCTTATAGATTCGTCATGTCTGTCTGTCTGTCTGTCGGTCTGTCCATACGTATGTCACAGCCACTTTTCGCCGAAACTATGAGAACTACACTATTGAAACTTGGTGAGTAGATGTATTCTGTAAACCGCATTAAGATTTTTACAAAAAAAAAAAATATTGGGTTGCCCCCATACTAAGAACTGAAACTCAAATATTTTTTTTCATCAAACCTACACGTGTGGGATGTCTATCGATAGGTCTTTTGTATACACTGAATAATTTGCGCGAGACACTTCCAAAGTGGTAAAATGTGTGCCCCCCCCCCCCCTCTAACTTCTAAAGTAAGAGAATGAAAAACTAAAAAAATATATGATGTACAATTACCATGCAAACTACCAACGAAAATTGGTTTGAACTCGATCTGATGAGTAGTTTTTTTTTTAGTACGTCAAAAATACATTATTATTAAAACTTCGATCAAAGTTACAACGAACTAAAAAACTATGTGTACTATGTATATTATGTTACTTGCTGCGACGGAACCCTTCATGGGCGAGTCCAACTCGCACTTGGCCACTTTATTTCATCTTAGCAAAGAGTTTTTAAATCAAATAAGTGGTCAACATTTTATGAATAAAATTAACTCTGACAGATAAAATAGAATAAACGATTATTTAATTCGTTAATTTAATTAATTTTGACCAAAAATGATAATAATTTATCTGTAATAAAACACAAAAATATTAATTTACTTTATTACTAATGTCACATTGACTGGTATTATGCCTTGCTTTAAAAAAAAAGCTATATTATTATATTATATTATAGAAAGAATCGTTCAATTCGGACCAGTAGTTCCAGAGATCCTTGCGTTCAAACAAACAAACATACAAACAAAACCTTCAGCTTTATAATATTAGTATAGATATGCACGTATATTAGATGAAGGCATTACTTACTTTTTTTTTTTAATTATACCGTCATAGTTATATATTACCTAGAATAAATGTTTCTGTTATTTTTTAATTCGTTTTTCAAAAAAAAATGTTTTATGTAATCGTTATGCCTGGTGCCCACGACACAGGTTGCCCTAGTGTGGGTACCAGTGTACATGTGTCCCAACATATTTTGTTTTTATGATTTAAGTATATACTAACTTTTTAAGAAACTGTGTTCTTGAACCAAATAAATTTCATTTCAATTTCATTTCATTAAAAAGCTATATAAAAGTTATATTAATTTCCTCGCAAATATGTTATAAAACGTCGTATGACATACGTGCGCTTTGATAATTGCAGCCTCTGTACTAATTTTATCAATATCTATTATATTTAGCAATATCGCCTCAGCTGTAATTATCAACTTATCGCACTTATATTACAATGTACTATTAAAGTATACCTTATTGGTATACCGTTAAAAACATAAGTTGTTGTGGCACTTGAGGTTTATTTTAACCAATTTCCAACGTTTCTTCAAAGTTTATTATAAATACGAAAGTTTGAATGTTTGTTGCTCAATCACGTCATTACTTCAGAACACAAGTTAGACAATAGTGAGATAATATCTAGAATAGCACATAGGCTTTTTACGATAGAAAAACGGGAACAAGAACCGAGGGGAAACCACGGGGCACTACTAGTTTCTTATATCTTTCCCATAACATTGTTACTGAATATAACATTACATGTCATTTGCAAACCTCGGAAGCGATAACATATTGAAGCCGTGTGGTGTTGAGACATCGGGCCCGTGGGGAGCGGAGGCTCTACCGTGCTACTAAAGCTGTCTTAGCTTTGATATTGCTCTCTCTTTTCTTTTGGCTTGAAATTATAGAGACAGCAATAGTAAAGCCGATTTAGTTAGGCGGTGGAAAGGCGGAGGGAGATCATCTCATTCTCAAACGCCCTTCCAAAGCGCTCGGTTGACGCGATGCGGGATGGAAATTCTGGCGTTTACTTGGCTTAAGCATTGACATTCAGCGTGGTAATGCTGCCAGCATGTTAGGCACGCTTTCGACTGATAGTGGGCTTTATTATCTGTAGATAAGATATGTAGTTTATGAATAATCCAGATGTGCTTAACGTAAGCAGTTGGTAAGGTATGTAGGTAGGTATAGCGTAATTGTCATTGTTATTCAGTTTCCATAATATAAACGTGGCGCATTCATAAAAAAACATTACGCTAATGTTTGATATAGTATTATTTGTACAGAGCTACATAAGAAAGCCCACAAGCTAAAACCAAGGCTAAGCCGCATGGGGCAACTACACTCAATAGAAGAAATGCATTTACTCTTCCGCCTTTTTTTAGAACTATTATGGGATCACACCAGATGTTAAGTGACGACGATGCAGTCTAAGATGAGCCGTCCTTACCTTAGAAGAAACCGATTCACTCTCGATATGAAGACATCAAGATTGTAACCATCGGGAAAAATCACGCAGGCCACGCATTCCACAGCTTAGACATTCTTGTCACAAACTTGGAGTCAAACTCTTCTTCAAAGTTCGAACGCCAAACTTTTTTTTGATCTGAGTCTTTGGAAAGTCAACCGTGAAACGATCTCATTATTCGAGCTACGAGCGGTACGATAAAAGAAAGGGCAAGGTGGTATTAGATAAAGTAGACTCTCCAAAGTGTATCCAACAAAAGATCGATAACCTAGCAATAAAATTGTGCGGCAATTTTTCTGACTTCGAAGTATTATTTGTACAAGGGTGTACAATCTAACCTACGAGCCTTTTGGCATGTCTCTCGATCGATTTCACAGACTCTAGCTTGTAATTAGCAGATCCATCCCTAAATTCCCAAAGGTGCGAACAGTAATCTAAACAACATATAATCTGTGCTTGATATTATACTACTTTTGA
This sequence comes from Ectropis crepuscularia, assembly GCA_963693475.1. NCBI lineage: Eukaryota > Metazoa > Arthropoda > Insecta > Lepidoptera > Geometridae > Ectropis > Ectropis crepuscularia. The sequence goes on from OY856343.1 coordinate 31,639,437, forward strand.
GGGACTTCGGCATTGATAGTCATTTGATCCGACGAGCAGCTATCAATGATGACTTTGCAATGACGAAAAAGAATTCTCCGGAGGGAAGACTAGAATAAAACTCATGTTTCCAACGTTGAAACCACCAAAAAAGATGTTATAAACAAATTTTCAGATACAAACGTCGGTCGGATAAATTTTAGTCACCTTATCGCAACTGGAGGTTCAAACCGATAAAAAAATTGGTTATTATAAGGCCTATTGCTCAGTATCCGGGTATCTCTCTATATCAGGGCTGTCCATGTAACGGCCCGCACCTTGTTCCATGCGGCCCACGACGCATGTTTCAAACAGATACGAATGCCCGAAAAATCACTTCTACGCGCAATGCGTCTCGTAACAACGAATCTAGAAGTTGACATTGATAATATGATTGTTAAAGACAAATTAACGATGAACCAATAAACATGTAAAATAAAATGGCCAAGTGCGAGTTGGACTCGCCCATGAAGGGTTCCGTTGCAGCAAGTAACATTACATACATAGTATACATAGTTCTTGTAGTTCGTTGTAACTTTGATCGAAGTTTCAATAATAGTGTATTTATGACGTACTAAAAAAAAACTACTCATCAGATCGAGTTCAAAAAAATGATTATTGCCCTGTATTTTGTTTACTACAAAACTGACCATTTTTTTCTGCGGCCTTCCAGCTGAGTATTAAATTTAATTAGCTCGCGAAGGTATGCAGTTTGGACAGCCCTGCTCTAAATGAAGGGATGCTACAAGGCCGGCGCTCCGGTCGCGCCGGCGCGGCGGGCCGGCGATGTCCCGTGCAAATCCATGCAGGCATCGATATAAATAAAATAATGTGCCTTGAGCACCTTGAAATTATTAACAAATTGCGTGTAGCGTGAGTGGCTTACAACTACCAATCTACTTGACCCCTAGAATCGCTAGCGGCGAGGTATGTTGCAGTCCTACTTATTTTGGTTTACGAATAGCGATAGGTATAAACGTCCGGCGTTCACCGCTTCCTACAATAGACCAAAACGGAAAGAGTGAGCTCACTCTTCCCAACGATTATTGTCCCGGGGTAGACGCGCGGCGGCTGCGGGCCGCGCGGGCCCGCTGCGACCCGTGCGACACAGGAGCAGGCACCGCCCGCGCCCGCTCCCGCCCACGGACGACTCTTTTTTTGAGAGTAACGAGACGAGCAGGGCAAGCGCTTGATAGTAAGCATCACGCTTGCCCATAACTGTATCACGCAGCTATTGGAACATGAAGATGCCAAATCATAACTTAGCATATGCAGTATATGGCTCGTCACCCATAGATAAAAGATCTATGGATATCTCTATGCCCTGCAATTTCTCTAGAAATGGGCAATATTTCTAGAGAAATTGCCCTTCAAACCGTAACACAATGATGTTCAGACATGATTTTTGACGGTAGAATAACTGACAAAGGTGTGATATTTCCAGGAGGGCTCTGCAAAGAGTCCTACCGCTACAAAACACGAGCCACTAAGTGCGGTCGAGCTGAACCCCTCTCCTGGGGGTCGGCTCGACACGGCACGAGACGTGTGGACACTTCCAACTCACATCACACGGTTGTTATCTCTTCTTTAATTACATCAACAATTAACTCGCTTCACTTGTAACTTTTAAAGCGTCAAGCAAGACGTGCGCCCAATGACAAGCAGCTCGCCTGCCCGTAACAGCGAAGCGACACGCAGCTGTTTGAACATGACGAGTTCAACCCGCTGGCTAGCACTGCACTGCGCTCGTTACCCGGAAATATGTGATGATTTATTCATTTGACTAATAATTTCAAGGAAAACAATGCTCTTCAAATCGGAACACAGCAATGTTTGCATATTAGCATATTACTGCTGGTAGTGGAAAGATATGATACTACTCTAGACGAATTCTGCAAAGAACCTTATTACTACAAGGGTTAAACTACTACTAAAACTTAAAAACCTAGTGATTACATTATTTTGTCCCCGAGTTCTACCTGTACGGCGAAACGTTTGAATCGGGTTTTTGGAATATGTTCCCTGACATGATCCATGTGTTAAGAATGATCACAAGAACCACAAAAATATATCGCTAGGAACTTGCGCAAAGTATTTACATAAATAAGTACTTATACGGAACGAATTAAAAGATCTAATACTATTTTTTAAATTTTGTGTTAAAACTGAGCAGCATTAGTTTAGTGGCTTTTTAAAGTTGTATAATAGAAGGATTCTTTGCAGAGTCCGCTTGGAGAAACCTAAACCAGTTATTCTACCACATACCAGTACTGTATACCAGTTTAAAGAGCAATGTTTCCAGAAAAAAATACAGGGCAAAGAAATCATCTTTTGTCAGCTTACATCATCCGGAGTTGAGGTGAACAAAACATGAGCCTGATAGCAAATCAAACGATTGCCCATAACAGCACAGTGCCGACAGCTCTGAACATGAAGAGTTCAAATAACTGCCTCCACTGCTTTATCTATAAATAAAGTTGCCTAGTGGACGGCCTGTACTCTTTTGGGGCCGTTGTAGGTGCTGGGAGGGGGAGGGGGGTGACTCGGAATAGACAATAACGTACAGGGAACGACTCCGATCAAACTAACAGCATGGCACTGACAGACGCTTCATATTTTCTTTTATATTCCTTTACCGGGGAAATGAAAGTCGGAAGGAAACAGTGGTGATGTGGCTAAGTTTTCCTAATAATATCGTATTATTAGTCTTTTGGCAACTGTAAGCATAAAATTCCTGTGTCGTGATATGTGTTCCCAGTGAAATATTCTCAAACTGAAGGAACAGATATTCACGAAAGTTAGCATACTGTGCCTATGTCTATTTTGGTCCATTGAGGTATAACATAGTTTTGATTTCGATCAATGGTCTTTATTAGGTATGATAACATCAGAGCGCAGCCGGAACACACCGCTGCCGCAGATAAAATATAAGAGAAAACGACTTCAAAGTCCAGAGCATTGCCGCAAAATTGCTAGCTTATCGGTTTTTTTATCGGATACACTTCGGATAGTGTACAGCTGGCAGTCAAGTGGAAACCTATATAAGTAAAAAAACAAAGCATATTAATATACGCAGCGATTAGACACAAACCCTGTAACAACATGTTTTTTTCTATAAATCGCATTGAAACCTAAGCCTAGTTGTAAAAATACGAATCACGAAACTACACACGGCCTCGTACACACTACACACTCGTAACATAGAATTATGTCTGACAAGCTGATTTGGCGATGTTCGTACCACGATATTTTTTACAGGGAAAAAATCCGTTCAAAATTGTGTCAATATTATATTCGAGGAACTCTATTTTTTACTTAATTAAAAGTGTTACTCTTTTAAACATAAGCCAGAGACAAAGAAACAAAAATTTTAAGAAATATGTTTTTATATAAGTACCGTTTATACTTTCGTATGCTTTTAGTGAAAAGCTGTCATTAAAGTGCAAATCTGTTCAAAATCAGTGACAAGAAAGTGACAAATAGTCACTTCACTTGTACACAAATAGTCTACATTGTATAGATATCCCGACTGTGAAAGCGCGCCGAGACATCGAACCGATCCCCGGTTCGTCAGTTTCCTTTGTGAGCAATATTCCAACGTTCTAGAATGTTTACCAGCTGTGCAGAGTATCGTAGAGCTAAGATCTGATATGATCGCTGAATGATTGTTTTCTTGTTTTAGGTTTATGTGCATAAATAAGGCTATATCCGGTCCCCACTCTACTTTTCGTTTTACTCACTTTTCTTGTTTTATCTACAGGGGAAGAAAGCGCTATAAACGATCATTTATCTTACTAATTAAGTCATCGTCTCTCTCGATATATAATATAAGGTTAAACCTTAAGAAAGTCTTAATAATTTATTTAAAAAAGCTAAAAATTTATTTGCTATAGGTAGGTGATTCGCCTGACCAGATTTTACTTCCGTTTTTCACTGCATACTCCCTCAGTCATTGTATGCGTACCATCACACATGTAATATATATATATACTAGCGGCCCATTCCGGCTGCGCTCGGATATAGTCATTTAAAGACTATTAATCGAAATAAAAACTATCCTATTTCTCAAGTTGGACCAGACTGCTCAAGGTGTGCCAATTTAATTTAAAATCGGTTAAGTAGTTTAGGAATCCATCGCGGACAAACATCGTGACAGGAGATTCATATATATTAAGATATGTATATATATATACCTACACACACCCATTCATACAAACAGACAATTAAAGAAGTAAGTAGGTAATTACGACTTAATTTTTGAATTGAATAAAAATGTATTAAATTAATGGTTTACATCAGTAGGATGCTTAGTGGTAAGCCTGCGTTTTTATTATTAAATTAATTGTATGTAACTTAAGTTTTTAGTTTCTTCGTTATTTCAAAAAACTGTTCACAAGTAGCGTTTTTAAAAGTGTTATGCCGCAATATGAACAAATAAATGCGCTCGTGCGCTGCCAAAAAAAAATAGGGCTATGTTTTGTCTAATTTAATCTTTCCGTAAAGAATTTAATTTTAGAGTATGGCAAAATCCTCAAAGAATTTAGTAGATGTTTTTGATGATACCGGCATGAAGCTACCACCAGGTACCAGGAAGGTACCAGTAGGTTCGCACTACGGGCGTAGCGGTAACTTATCTACCAGGGACAAACCGAAAAAATATTGGCACCGTGCTATATACGGCACTGCTGGATACATCACCCTTCGAACGGGAATACAATATTGTTTACACGTTATTGCTTGACGGCAAAAAACTCACAAAAGTGTAATATGTCCCCAGGCGGGCTCTGGAAGGACTCACGACTACAAAATCGGAGGTTTAAGGTCTGCACCGACTTATACGACTCGGCTACTACCTGACAAATAAAATACATTCAAACATGGGCTTTATGCCATGCAGATTAAGATACAGATTACGTTAGCAACACATATTAGCAGACCGCTTGCTGACAGCCGTTTGCTAATTTATGTTGCCAATGTAATCTATATCATATCAGATATGACGTAAAGCCCATATTTCAGTGTATTTTATTAGTCGGGTGATAGCCAAGTCGTATAAGTGGGGTAATAACCTTTAACCTCTTACATGGGCCCACCGGTGGAACACCGCGATCCTGTTAATTGAAATCTAAATTCCAGTTGATAGAGTCTAAATTTGCTCAACTGGGCCTTCTTTCCGAATTCATAAACAAGTTAAAATTCTCGCTGTGGCGCCCGCCGCAGTTCGAGTCTTTTGTTTACTTGTTACGGACCCGACCCGACCCACCGCGCCGATGGCCGACACAGCGAATTCGACTTTAGTTCCCAGAATGAGTTTCCTAAATTAAGCCTTCTCTCAAATACACAAAAACAACAACAGGGAGGGCTGAGGGACCAGCTAAACAGATTTCTGGTGCCAGATACTCATTACTGTTGACAGTTTTAGCAACAATTAAATGTCTTCTTTAATATTGCATAGTAGGTAGTATTGTTTAGCTTACACTGCGTGAACTAATGTTTTTGTAGTAACAAAAGCTTTGATAAGTCATCATCCATAAATATTGTTTTCTACTCTAATATAATCAGTTATAGAATTTTGGCCGTGGTTAAACGGTGGAGCGAATCCCCTATATTGTTTCGTGCCCCATGGAGGAAGTTTCAGACCATGACCTGACTGTGTTCTACAGCCCGGTCGCAACACCTGTACGGACAGATGTTGCGACGTGATTGAGCAACAAACATCCAAACTTTGACATTAGTAATATTAGTAGGGTAGAATTATTTTAGTCGTTGTCGGTTCGAGCTCAACGTAACGCCCCAAGACATACATATGTGAGTTATGTATAAACCTCTGTGAATAATAATTATATGCGTTTCCGTTAGTGTCGCGGCAATGTCAGCTAAACTATGAAAAACTAGCAAACCCCCGCGGTATAAACCATGTAGTTGCCATTCCCGTAAGTTTTTCGCGAAGAAAATTAGATACGTAGTAGTACTACACCTATGCCAGTTATTTTACCGTCAAGCAGTAATGTTAAAACATCACTATGTTCGGGTTTGAAGATATTGATATTTCCAAATTTATTTAAATTTGGAAATATATTTAAATCAAATTACAGGGCATAGAAATTAAACATCTTATATCTCAGGACGACGATCGTAGGACAGTTCCAATAGCTGTGTGTCACTTGTGCTGTTATTAGGCATGTTGCCTACCACCAGGCACATGTTCTATTCACCGCGTCACACTATGCTATTAAAAAAAAATATCATACTCATGGAACAATCTGTTTTTCTCGTGAAGCTAATGCATTTTACATAAAATGAAAGGAGCAAAAACTATCGTAAATGCTCCACTGTGGCAAAAACGTTACTGTATTGTGTGTAAGAGTCTCGAAATAACAAACACGCAACTACCCGGAGTATCACAGTTTCCACGATCCTTACGTCAATTCTTATCTTCGGCGATGTTTATGATTTCCTAATATATTTTTATTTTTAATGACAGAACGTGGGTCTTTGTTGAAAGACTGCATGCTCTACACGGCGTGAGTTTGCGATATATTGTGTAGAACATGGTACATGGTACGTGAGTCCAGGTTACACAATGTTTTCAATATTTAAAAGAAGTATTTTGAGAGAGGTAAGTCCAGTTCGAGTCCTCAGTCGTAAAGTCATAGCTTCCAATCCCGCCTGCTCCTCCTGACTTTAACGATGAAAGAAAACATCGTGAAGAAGCCGACATGTTACATTAATCCTTTCAAAGTCATTCGAAATCCGCCACGGGATGGTAGAACAGCGTTATGGATTATAGCCGTGGCTCTCTCGTTGTGAGAAAAGGCCTTGAGTTCAGTTTTACGTTTAGTGGGCTGCGTATTTTTATGTATTTCAAGAGGAGACCCGAAGGATGGCTGGCTAATTGTAAAGTGCTTTGTTGCGGTAAGCGACTTGTCATTTTCTCTACGATGCGGCGCAGTCCTGGCTCGTCGCCTGACCACGGTCACATCAATTGGGAAATTTTTCACTTATTTCAGTCATTGATGAAAAGCCAAATGCCAAAGACGGAATTAAGCTCATATTTTTACGATTTGGCGGTGCTAGTTCTATCGTTTCGAGATAATGTTTCAGTATATCCAAAGTGTGGATATTTTTTTCAACATAGTACTCTACAGTACTACTACAGACTCAACATCACGGCCGTGCGCCTGGAGAAGGCCGGGGTCGCTCGACCGGCGCTGCCGAGTGGCCGTGGCGGTACAAATGGTTCGCTACTCAAACTACAAATCTTATCACGTCCGTTAATGTCGCGTAAACGCTAGGAAATGTATAAACAATTAGAACAGCACACTCGTGGACATCAAAGAAACCGGATTTTATCTTTGTCTAGAGTTTATACGGCGTTCGCCGAGACGTTATAATTCGTACATCGCACGCTATCCGTCGTAGAATGAAACGTCGGTTATGCTACGGTCAAACGTGAGAAAAAAGTTCGTCGTCAGCCGTGGTAGCGAACATCAACCACACCTTAAAATTCACGTATCTAGTTCATAACGTATACATATATCAGGTTAACATCGTTGTTCAGGCTGCGTAGGACGGCAGGAACACGGCCCGCGCCCGCCCGGGCTCCGCGGTACACGACACGAGGCACGGGGCGCTCCGCCCGCCGCGTGTATACTTCATGTGGGGATAAAGAGCGCCGGCGGGGCCCTGCATTATCAATAACAACAAGGCGGCCCGTAACTAAATGCCAACTAATTCTACGTGGAATACTATATGAGCTGCTTTCAGGCCGGAGTGGGGTTGTTGGTGCACTCTACTTCCAGTAAACTAAATCTACATATTTTCAGCGAGGCTTAACAACTTTTTTCACGGTTTAAAATACAAAAATCCTTTGTTTGGTTTTAAAAGCGACTGTGTGTTATTGTCGATCATATTTTCTAGATTGGGGGATCGGTCGCCTCGCCAGTCGCCACAACATCAATAATTACACCCAGACAGTAACTGCGCATAAGTATAGGTACTTAGCACAACATCGGGCTTGTATAAAATAATTTTCTCTTTATAGTGCTCTCAAAAATATTAGCTTAGTGTTCTGAGCTCAACTCAAAAGTGCCTCATAGATAGCAAGGCACTGACTAGGCCGTAGGAGCTCGCCAAAGACAAAAAGCCGCCACTTGTCGGCCTGTTGTTAAATAGGTTCAAAGGAGGCTTTCTACGCGATTTCTGTGCGAACTGTTCATTAAATTTAATGATATATTTCCAACACAGAAAAGTGGCGCAATGGGCCTGTAAACATTAGATCGGCGTGAGCTTAGAAGTTTTAAAACCATCAGTAAAATATTAAAAATAGACGACTTAATAGCTGGTGTTTACGTTTCTGCATTAAATTTATGACTGAAAACCACGCAGCGCCACTGTTGCATAAGCCAAAAACGATGCTATAAAGTAGAGTAGTTCCCATTTTCCACCACTAAGCGAGAGTGACGATGGGTTCTATTGATCGCCGATTCTCAGCCATTAGGATGTCGCGGTGAAGCCAATGATCGATGTATTAGAACACTGTTTTTTCGATATTGGCATTGGATGGAATTCGGTTTCCATTTTTGAAGTGAAAACTTATTTTGGCGCGCCTAGATTTTTCGTGGGGTGTGAATTAAGTTCTAGCGTCACGCTCGGGTATAATAAGATATCTTCGGGTAAACTCGGGACCTTGGCCATCTAGAAATGCGTCAGCCAATGGGAAATGCTGAAAGGGCGTGGCCTGACCATCATCTTGGCATGGCCATTCATCGTGGCATGGCCATCTAGAAATGCGTGAGCCAATAGGAAATGCTGACGCATTTCTAGATGGCCATGCCAAGATGACCAGGCCACGCCCTGCGGTTACACCCGTGTTGTTTCCAAAGTAAGCTATCAAATTCTGAGTTATAAGTTTTCACTTCTATCGGCATTTTAATCTATGATTTATTATATATTATTATATTTCTAATCCTGACTGCATCTTTGGAGGAGGCCTTTACCCAAACTGGGTTTCCTGTTAATATTTAAACATATCAAACAAATACATTACTAATATAAATCTAAGCTAACTTATTAACACTAATTAATTATTTGTTTACTTACTGAAAAACTATAACTAACCAAATTTTGTAAAACAAGAAATAAAAAGGTTTCAATAAATAAAATAAATCCTGACTGCGAATTTTTTTGTAAAACAAAAGGTGTCGTCAGATTCATAGCTGTTAAGCTGTTGTCTTGGTAGAACAGTATATTTGTTCGTGACTATACTGCATTATGTATTCATGCTCCTTTCGTCCTTTCCACTTAATGTTTGGATTCTGGCGTAAAGATCAACCCAATAACAAATTCCGTTTTTTTTTTCACTTACCGAGCGCAACAAGTGTCTAGCTATAAGCATATTTAGAAGGAGCTATCGTAAAGATAAGTTGGTATAGTAAGCATGCGCGGTCCGAAGGGGGATGTCACAGGGGACATGCCTCCCCCCTTCCAAATCGTATAAGTTAAATTAAAAACCTACAAAAATTCTAAATATCTAATAGTATGTAGACTATTTTTTAACGCGGGAAAACAACTGGAACGGGGACTACGCGGGTAAAATTTAAAATTGTGAGCCGCTAATAGCAAAGTCTTTTTTACTAGATTTATTGTATTTCTCCTCGTGACCCCCCCCCCCCCCCCCCCCTAAAATCGGAGGTTGTGTATTGGTGCCTCCCTCCAAAATTCGAGGCTAGGACCGGGCCTGATAGTAGGTGCTTAATTTATACCATTCTATAAAGTATACCATTTCCTTGCCTTTTCGATAGCGCTATGATCGAAAAAGCGCTGTTAACGCTGTATGTTTAAACCTGCCTCTCTCATTACACGAACAACAAAGATTTAAGTATCTATTTGTCGAATCTTCAATCTTGTTTCTTGGCGGAGTATTTGTTACCGAAACTCAATTACAATGAAACCTAGTCCTCACTACATAAGTATTTACGCTAAGGACATCTGAGTTATCCATATACTGAGGTCTAATATAATCAAGCCCACTATCGAGCACTACTCAGCATGGTACCGGCTTGACCACCACATATCAGAAACGTAAAGAGATGTGCATATTTTTAGCATTTGTGATACTCAGCAGCATTAGCCCTTGTACCAGTTCTACTATGTGTCTCTGGAAGATGTGATGGTGCCAATGTATCAATTCAAGTTGCGTCCCAACTAGGGGCTGACCCAACCTGGTCATGATCAAGAACACTCGATATGGTAACACCGTAGAAAAAAGTTGTCATTAATTAGGCCGTCACAGCCAACACCACCCGCGCTTTATAAACAAGAGACACCGGAGTGGCTGACTTGATCGACAGCAGGACGACACTGGCCGCGTCGGGCTTCATAGCAAAGTCAAAGACAAAGTTTAGTCAGTTCCAATATTCAACCGGTTTTTAAATATGGCAAAGCAGATAGTAACCAGAGGCCCAATGCTCATATAGACACAGTAAGGATACCACACACACGATCAACGACGACCCGCGTATCGACAAGAGAGTTTCGTGCTAAATCGAAGATTTTTCGCTCCCCCTGTCTGTAAGAGAAAGATGTAGAGTAATCAGTGTTTGGACAAGACTGCCTCCAAACATTCTAATAAGTCTCGCACAAATTATCAAAATCGACAAAGGAAGGAGCGAGAATTTTTACTACTAGATCATGAGTACCTACTGCGGACTAAGGATGATACTAGTAAAGTTACACATGAAACTTGGTGACCCTCAAGTCCCGGTCTTAGGAGTTGTGAGGCTTGTGAATGTGCTCTTCCACTCATATCCACATTTTTAAATCTTGAATAATACTACAGACCTTAATACCTTAGAGTTGCCCTATACATACACTAATGCGCATGTACACTGCTTTACCTCTTAACGTACACTAGTGTGGTGTTCTACTCCATCATACCTCTTTAGAGGGCTTTTAAGTACAAATGTCATTCCGGCTGATGGTTGAACGTGGTGGCCGGAGCACGCGAGTACGGCCTGATGATTCTCTCAGACCTATTTTTAGGGAGCACCCGTATTTACTGATACACCAAAATACAGGACCAGCCGAAACTACCTTGGAAACTAAATTTGGTCAAGATCTTCGCGATGTATGTAGGGACCGCGTCGGCTCTCGTGCAGCCCACATATCTATATGCACAAGAAGATGGAAGCGGCCAACGCCATAAACGAGACACCTCATAACCTGCTACCGCGGTGCACATCGACTCTATTAGAAATTTGCAACTGTGGAAGGTGTGCAAAGCAGCGCACCTGAAGCCGGCACTCGGCACGGCCTCTAGCTCTCAACTGTGCCGCCTCTGGCATTGTCGATTGCTATATGCTCGCCCGATTGTCGGACCCGAGGAGGTGCCGTCCAAGCGAGCCCACCCAGGGTTCCTGCCGGCTTCATCGTGAGCGATCAGACCTCCGGCCCTCGACAATGCGGAATCCAAAGTTAATGCCCATTAAAATAAACCCAGCCGTTAAAATTTCTTTCTCTCTGATATATTCCATTTTATATCGTCGTAAAACTCGATGAAAGGATCCTTTGCATAGTAATTAAATCTGTCCGAATCGTCAGTCAAGTGAAAGAATAAACTAAACATGAATAAAATTAAATTGTACAAAACCGAGTCAATTTACATATACATTAGTTTACGGATAAATTATTCTACTGCAAGTTCGGTGAAAGCTCCCACAGAAGCCGGCCAAAAACTGCCTTTTAATTCTGTTGGGTGTAATTGCGAAAGTTTGATGGAGACTTCCCTGCCCCCCGGCGCGGTCAGTCGGCCGGCCGGGGGCAGGACGTGGCCTGGACGCTCAGGCGCCAGCGCCCGGAAGTGGAGGAGCGAGCTCACATGGTCCGCGGCGGCAGGCGCGGCGCCGGCGGCCGCGGCAGCGGGCGACCGGCAGCGTCCGACTCCACCGGCGATCACAGATCGAACACTTTACTATCACCGATCACGCGAAACTTTCCAATATCTTTACAACGGTTAACTAAATGCTTATCGAGACGTCGGCGACGACCGGAGTGGAGGGTGGGAAGAGGCACAGGTGGGTAGGGAGGTCGGAGGCCGGCGCTGGCTGAGGGCGCGCGGAGTCGCGGGTCGCGGCGTGTGTCGGGCGGCGCGCTGCATGCGGCCGGCTGGTCGGCACCCGCGCGCGCCGCGCACTGCCGCCGCCGCGCCGCGCCCGCCCCGCGCTCGCCCCGCGCCCGCCTCGCGCCCGCTCCGCGCCTAAAAACTGCAACTCATTCATTTCACCCACTGTCACAATCGAACGCCTGTTTCACAATGGGTGTGGATCGCTTTCCGAGTTTATGCGTCAGTTTCACTTTTCAGTAGAAACACATACGGGTATGTATTATGTATTTCTATGTACGCATCCTACGGGTATGTGTTCCTACATACATAAATATGTTCACGATAATGTAGAGCTCGCAAGTTTCGCCGCATTCCCCGTAAGACACTGTAGGTACCTACATCGCCGTCGGAATGGAAGTAGGTAAAGTCATAAAACTCTTTACTACTTGACTGGTTTAATTGTAGACGAAAGAAACTCAAGGAGCCGCTCGGCTCGAGTACTCGCCGGGTGTATGGCCGGCACGGCTACCAGCTGGAGTAGGTACTAAAGTAAGGCATATTTAATTACTTTTTTCATGAAAACATAATGCACATCCAGAGTCGATATCTCACCCTACTTGTTTCTTTTGTTGCAAATGTGAAAGTTTGGGTAATGTATAGATATATTTGTTGCTGAATAACGTCTAAATAGATTGGATTAAAAGATGACACACCGTTAGATTATTATCTGGAAGCACACAGGCTGCGGGAAAACTATAGGAATTGGAGCTACGCTGATAAAACCGCAGGTTGCCGATACAATTTTACCTAAGCGTGAAATTGCAACAACGTTGGACTACGATAAAGTTTATGGGTATTTCTTCATTTAAGTCTTTATTTGTATTTCTTATTAATTTAAACACGTTTTTAACACATCGCCAATATTTTGTCCCGAAATTGTAACTTTTCGCAAGATTTATCGTATACATAGGTAATACAGGCTGAGTCCCTGATAGACGACGTCCAGCCTACAGAGATGCTCGCGGAGATTTCAAGTTTAGGTCAAACCTACTGTGCAGGAGTGTTCCTGCATTACGCGGAAAGTATTTATTAAAAGCTCTGTTTTTTTTACTACTCTATTTCATCGACTTAACGTTTGCTTTTGCCTGAGTTTTTGACTTTTATGAAAACCTAGCAATCCTAGCGACTAGCTGGAGAAGTAAAAAAGCTGAGCCATGTTCGTTTAGTCGATAACATCGTTCCGCTCGCGGCCGCTGAACTCCGGCTCCAAACATTCACTCGCGGCTTACGCGAACTAAAAGCCGTAAAACTTTCGAATAAAGTCAAGTCAGTATACTCAGTACTTTTCCACGTGTAACGTGAGTGACGTCAAAAGGACTCAAACAGACTATGTTCTGAATAGAGTTTCGGACGACGGAGGTCAACTGCGACACACTCTGAACCAGCTCAGACACCGCGTAGACACCGCAAGATATGCTGACATGTAGAGTAGATAATAACAAAACATGACTAGAAAAAAAACAAACAACTTAATTGAGAACCTTCAACTTTTTAAAAGTCGGTTAAAAATACTCGACGCACAGGAAGCGCCAGAAGGTGTTATTGGGACATGAATGTCATAAATCATTAATTTTTATTGACCATAAATAATACAATATTAACAAGCAAGGCGCTACAAAAACGGAACTTCTAAATTCTAATGAAAACTTCATAAAACTAGTGTTTAATCCAAACCCATCTCCTAAGCAGGGAAACAATAAGAATGTAAATACAGGTCGGAAGCGAAATTGTATGTTATATTCACTACAATATCTTGCAGATTGCCACCAGGGACAGTGCGTCATACTCGTGAACGGGTGCTGCGAGCGGGAGTTGACCTGCTCGTAGCGTTTATGTTGTATATTATATAATTATTATATTTTTATGTATATCTATGTTACTTAAATGTCGCTTTAGAAATGTAAATTCTGATAAAAGGCCCAGATCGTTCTGTTTGTGGTGGGCGATGTTCATCACACTTAATGTTTCATTTGAAAACTGAACGCATTAAATACTTCTTTAGTTTCATTACGATTTAATTGCAGAAAAGTTCCTGAAATGAGATCTTTTCAAAACACATGAAAAGTTTTTTTTCACACACATACCTACTAAACGATTGAACATTACCAAACGAACTTCCACCTTGTTTTCAATATGTATGTTCTTTGTAAGTTTGAAAAACGAAAACACAGAACATCAAAGCTCGTTTAGTTTTGTAGTGGTAGGACTCTTAGCAGAGTCCGCCTAGGGAAGTACCACACCTTTGCCAGTTATTCTACCGCCAAGCAGTAATGTGCAAACATTACTGTGTTCCGGTTTGAAGGGTAATGTTTCCAGAGAAATTACAGGGCTTAGAGATATAACATCTTAGATATCTGGGTGACGAGAGCAGTGCTAGGTGATGATTTGGACTCTTCATGTTCCTATAGCTGCGTGTCACTGTGCTGTCATGTGGCAGGTATGTTGCTTACCATCAGGCACATGTCCTGCTCGTCTTGTCACTCTTTATTTAAAAAAAAAAGTTAAGATAAAACAAACTTTTGAACTTTAACTGTCATAAAGTTCCGCGTACCACCGCGTAGGTGGAACGGCGCGCTACTCGCCGTCGCCGTCGTAAAGCCCGGGTGGCAGCCCTGGCTACAAGCGTCCTTAAAATAAGATGATGAATCATCATTGCATGTTATCATTGGGAACAGTTTATCGATGGACGGCCGCTCCTCGGCGCTCGGTCGTTGTCGGCGCGGCGCTGCGTCCGATGACTCCGCCCTAAATCCGTCCCGGTACATCATATTCCGAGAGCTGGCGCCAATTTTTAGATACGAATTTGAGGCAAGTTAGCAACTTGTCGCGTACCTCTCTATTATACCCCCAACAGCGGGTATGGTGAGTAGTGGCGCAAAATTAATACCTCAATTTAAATTACCTAGTAGGTGAAAAGTCCAACCAAAATTGATCTGTCTTTTTGAGAATCCTTATGTTTTGTCATAAGACGCAATCAAAATTTCAAATCGCCTCAAATGCATTTTATAATATTTTTGCAAATCATTTTTGCACGCGTCTGGCAATGTTAAAACCCCGACTAAATCGTATGACTTACTTTCTTTTATTCTTTACACATTAAACTATATCATAAAAGTTTTTTTTTAAACTGGCAGAGCCTTTATTAACAAAACCAAAATACAATGAGAACTACACTACGTTACCTACATACCTAACTAACTACTTACACTAAGCACACCTGAATTATCCATAGACCAATGAAGGTCTACAGATAATCAAGATGTTCAAGCCCACTACCAATTGGAAGCGTACCCAGCATGCTGGCGGCATTACCATGCTGAATGGCAATGCCTATGCGTTGGGCCAAATAAACGCCAGCATTTTGGTCACGCGTCGCGTCGACCAAGCGCTCGGAAAGGCTTTTGAATTGCATATTGTCACAAACATATACTATGTACATTGTACATACATTAAAGTAAAGAAAAAAATAGCAGGCATAGGAACTGCCGATAGAAGTGAAAACTTGCTGTTGCCCTGGTACTGGTACCTAGGGGCAAACGCAACTCTTTTATATTTCTGTTGTCCTGGTATCTGGAGATAAACGCTGGGCTGTTGGAGGTAGGTAATCGAAACTATTTACTGTTTCTGTTGCCCTGGTAGGTACCTGGCCGTTTTTACCGAGTTTACCCGAAGATTTCATATCCGATCCGATCCATTATCATATCCAAGCGTGACGATTGATGAATCCATTTCACAGCCCACGAAAATTCTGTCTATAGCGCGCCTAAAGAAGTTTTCACTTCAAAAAATAGCAGGCATAGGAACAGCCGATATAAGTGCAAACTTAGAACTCAGAATTTGATAGCTTACTTTGAAAACTACGCGGGTGAAACTGGAGCGAGCAGGTTTACCCTAGTCTGGAATAAATCTTCAAAGCATTTTCGTCTAAATAAGTCTTCTAAGCATGGTACTCTCGAAATGTGGTATTAGTATCTCTCTCTAGATGGCCCTGATCCCGAGTTTTCCCTCAGATTTCTACTCGCGGCAGCATGCGCCGGCGCCGGCTTGAAGGAGCGCGGTGCTAGCCCGCCGCCGCGCCGCCGCCGCGCCGCCGCCGCGCCGCCGCCGAGCCGCTGAGCTACTCTGCAACTTCACTGTCCATCAGCTGTTCATTGTCATTAATCACGGGATACTTACAGAGCTCACATCACAGACTCGCTCCACCATTTAAATAACTCTTTTTGTTCATAACTAGCATTTGCCCGCGGCTTCGCACGCGTTCTGTAAGTTTTTTATGGTAGATTCCTACTTTGGTAAGTAACATGACAGTCGAATAATAACTTAAATAACTATCGTCTTTAATAGCACTTAGGGTTTGGCCTACGCGTGTATATGAAACTATCATCCCCTATTTTACTCTCTTAAAGGTTGAATTTCAAAAAACACTGTAAAACTCATTATTTTTGCTTTATCTAGGTTATCTACTCAATAGACAAATACGATATTTTATGCAAATATTTAATGAAAAAGAAAGTATGTGATCTTCAATGATCCGATCCATTCAGTACTATTAAGTACGTTTAGTTGATTGTAATTTTTTAAATAAAACAATACTTACCTTCATACTCACTAGGCTATAAAGAGCATACAGTTTTAGGCCATGTCGATGTGCGGGCTACGTTACTGCAAGATCTTTTGTTTAGATTTAGAAGCACATACTCGCCTACTTTTACTAAATCAACATAAACGTTTTCAAGTCAATGTCGTACATTTTAGCTCATAAATTAAGAAAACAGTAATAATAGTAGGTACAGCAGTTCACCAACTTCATCCTCTACCAAAGCCATACAAGCGGTGGCCCTGGTTCTGTGGCTCAGGAATCTCGGGATTGAACGAGTCCAACTTCGTCCCGTATTCTCGGCACAGGTCTCGTTTAAATATTGAGTGAAATGCACTAATTTGGATGTTATGATCTATCTGGGATTACGAGGTCGACACTGAGAAACCGGAGTTTCTTTTAAATATTATCTCAGCTCGAACGGTGGTGGTTCGCGGGATCTGCCGCGGCGGCTGTTTGATGCAGCAGTGTCGCCGGCGACGTCGGTGCTCGCTGCGGGTCCGTCGGGGCCGGTGGTGAGCCTGTGGAAGCCGTCGTTCACGCAGCCATAACCATGCAAATAGCTCTACAAAGCGGTATCCTGGTTGTAATGGCGTGTGTGTGTGTATATGCATAAAGGTATATAATGCATAAATGTATATAATGCATAAATGTATATAATGCATAAATGTATATAATGCATAAATGTATATAATGCATAAATGTATATAATGCATAAATGTATATAATGCATAAATATTTTTTTAAATATGTACAACATCCAGTCAACGGAGTAGTTCCGGGGCGGCGCAGGACTGCGCCGGCGGGCCCCCGGGCTGCGCCCCGCCGCCGCTCCTGCGTCAGCGCCAGGTGGCTCGGCTCCGCACACCCCGGCCGCTAAGAGCCGCCACATCATCCCGTCCACGCTCCACGCTCCACGCCGCCGCCGCCCGCCGCACTGCTGACTCACACACGGAAATAGCTCGCCGGTCTAGCGCCGCCGCGTCGTGAGGACACGGATCCGTTTCGGATCGAACGGTTTTATTTGTCTAGCGTCGGAGAGGCCTCGAGCGTTTGGTATTCTGCGAACGAAAGTATTTTGCATAACAAACGGCAGTCGTATTGGAATATACATAATCAGAATTGTTTTGCCGCGGCGCATTTACATATTCGGCGAGATAACGTTCGACGTCGGTCGGCGGGCTCGGGCGGGGGGTGCCGGCCCGGCGCTCGACGCGACGCCAACAGGTTTATTGAGGCACTTGGTGCCCTTTGTTCCCGCGCGGATATTTGAGGAAATAATGCTTTATCATGCGAGGGAAGGAGTCGCCGCGGCGGGTCTATCAGCGCGGCCGCGGGACGAGCACCTGATTTATCGCCATTGTTGTGATGTAGGGCCGTGCTCCCGACGTCACCCGCTTCTACAAGATTAATGTGTTTTCTTGTCCTTGCCACTTTCACTTCCATAAATTTACTAGGTAATTACGAAAGTACCTGGAGTATGTTGACCAGTTGGAGTCAGCTTTTGGATATCTTTCAAACGACATAGAGCTCGTCACCGCGTCAAAATTCTTCTTCAATATTTAGAAGAATACCCAGGAAAATTACATTATACTTAAAACTACCTGTGTGAAAGTGTTTTCTCCTTCTTTCTGATTTCAATTTTAGATTTCTCTTGACTTGAGTGTTGAGTGTAAGCTTATTTTCTATTATTAGAAGGACAACAAGGACTCCGTGCCAGTTAGCAGTATTAGTTAACGACGTTATAATTTATTAATCTTTCTTGACTCTCACACAACACTATCAAACCCCAAGTTACGCAAAGCTTGTACTGTAGACTGTAGTAATTATATCGTACAAAACACTCACAAACTCATCAAAACTTCTGATATATTATATAGAAACACTCACCCGAGTGAGAATGGAATCTACAGCCTTTAACTCTTCTCAGCAGACTTATCTGAGTCAACTGAGTCCACGAGGCTAGAAAATTTTAAACTTTTCGAATTTTGACACTCAGACATGAAATCGATTTCTTAAACAGCTCAATAGAGCGGGAGAGTGCGGCGAAGAGGAGTTAGGAAAGGCAGAGATATGAGTGACACGAGGAAAATAAAATATCAAATTATTACAAAATGAAATATAAGCGCCACATCTGACTATTTTTGACAGGTTTATTTTCATTCAGAAAACGCGTCACCTGGCGCCTTCGTCCCTACCTTTGATTAGGTCCCTACGGACATGGGTCCATGTCACCTTTGACTTTGCCGCAGATACCTACTTAAAAGCCGGGTCACACAGAGCGAAGCGATAGCGGAGCGATAGCGATAGCGATGCGAAGCGATAGCGGTCCGTACCACGTCACACAGGGCGACCGCCCGCAGCCCGCGGCGGGAAGGTGGCGAGAACACACGATTTACACAAGATTTACGATTGTTATGTTACGGCATCACCTTTGTTTCGGTTTTCTACACATCTCCGTGAAAACCACTATATCGCACGATTACGTTGTAACAAAATACAACTCGTGAGATCGGATAGCGATCGCTACGTTATCGCTACGCTATCGCTTTGCCCTGTGTCATATTATCTATTCTATGCCTGTGTGACAGCTTGTACCGACTACCGTAGAATACAGCATACCACCCGCCGCCCGTCCCGTGCTGCGGCGCGTTCATCCCGCGAAGCGATCTCCTGTTTATCGTCCGGATCTTCTCGCGCGGGAGATCGCATCGTATCGGATCGCGCCCGCTTGCTGTGTGTCAGGTTGCATACAAATACGAACATTACAAAAAATCCCGTCCCGGATCGCTATCACTTTCTCGCGGCGGGAGCCTCAAAAGCCGGGTCACACAGAGGCGATCCGATAGCGATCCAGATCGTATCCGAGTATGGGATCGCGCCCGCTTGCTGTGTGTCAGGTTGCATACAAATTCGAACATTATAAAAAATCCCGTCTTGGATCGCTATCGCTATCGGATCGCCTCTGTGTGGCCCGACTTTTAGATAATAAAAAAAATTGGCAGTCATAGGAACTGCTGATAGAAGTGAAAACTTATAACTCAGAATTTGATGGCTTACCTTGGAAACTACACGGGTGTAACCGGAGGGCGTGGCCTCGCCATCATGGCATGGTCATCTAGAAATGCGTCAGCATTTCCCATTAGCTCCCGCATTTCTAGATGGTCATGCTATGATGGCGACGCCACGCCCTTTTAGCATTTCCCATTGGCTGACGCATTTCTAGATGCCCAATCGTCAAAGTCCCGAGTTTACCCGAAGATTTCTTATCATACCCGAGCGTGAGGGTAGAATTCAATTTACACCCCACGAAAAATTTGTCTAGGCGCGCCTAAAGAAGTTTTCACTTCAAAAAATAAAATGTAGGAACACAGTCTATTAAATCATTTTTTTATACTGTAGTATGAATATGGAAATTTTGGTCCATTGAGCACTCGCTCTTTTTACCCGACTGAAAGAAGGGTTTTGCGCGTATCTCGTACGTTTGTAAATTTCTTTTCATATCTCCTGCTCGACAATGTCCAATTATATGTCATCAAACGTCAAAACAAAG
Source organism: Ectropis crepuscularia (assembly GCA_963693475.1). Lineage (NCBI taxonomy): Eukaryota > Metazoa > Arthropoda > Insecta > Lepidoptera > Geometridae > Ectropis > Ectropis crepuscularia. The sequence continues at coordinate 31,659,768 of OY856343.1, forward strand.
CAAGTGATTGTGACCTTTCAAAATAATATTGAGAAGATTCCCTAGTAGACTACAGGCCCGTGAACAAAATTTACGGGTTAAATGAACCACTAGCTACATATCAGTTTCCTCGCGATGTTTTCCTTCAACGTTTTTAAGTTAGCGGCGTTACGCACAGGACTTCGAAAAGACAGTGGTGCGCTTGGGATCTGAACCTGGGGCTCCGACGGCAGTCGCCATTCGCCTGGTTAGACCAGCCGTATCTATCTATATCAGCCGTAAACTCAAAAGTGCAAGATCATATTACTTACTACAGTGCTCCGTGTTTTTACCTGCGTAGTTCCTGTTCCAGTTATTTTGCAGGAATAAAAAGAGCCTCTGCGCCATTCTAAACCTAAGCCAAATAGTTAAGGCTGGTCTAGTCGGGTGAAAGGTGACTGTTGATCCGGAGTCCTTGGTTCGAATCCCACACGTGCACCACTGTTTCTTTGGAGTCGCGGCGTAATGCCGCTAACTTAAAATAAGGTGAAGTAAAATATAGTGAGAAAAATGGGCATGTACCCATAATCTTTCAAGGTCTTGTGTCATCTACCAACCCACTTGTACCTAATAAGAAAACAACAAATGTTAAGTTCTTACAAAATCTTCTTATATATAAAATTCTCGTGTCACAGTGTTTGTTTCCTTACTCCTCCGAAACGGCTTTACTGATTTTAACCACATTTTATATGCATATTCTGTAGGTATGAGAATCGGCTACTAGCTATTTTTCATACCCCTAAGTGACAAGGGTTGTTCACTAAGGCAAAACAACGTTTGCGGGGTCAGCTAGTATTATATATGGCTTTAATCAATTGCATGACTGATCATTGAACTTGGCACCCATTTAATTTTACATCTCACTTCTTTTGTTGTTGAAGTCAACAATCAAGCCATATATTATAGTATTGAACTTGGCTCTCTCATTTTACATCTTTGTTTTTAATGGGATTGCAAATTACTTTTAGTAAGTGACCAAATCGCAGAAACCATGAAACCAAGCAACCTCTCAGAATCAGTGTCGTAATGAAAGTAGGCACGTTAGGCTTTCATTTCGGTTAGGCGGAACGCTGGCGACTCTTTCGGTTCAGCGAAGGGTTTCTGTGTAACCCAGTGTGATTGATCTGGTCGAATCGAATATTTCCCGCACTGACTTGTTTACATTATTCCAGTCCAGTGACCGAATCCAGCGCTGGATTGCTTACTGGAATAATGTAAACCGGCACTGGACAGCATTGGCACTGGATTGATGCTTTCCATTGCCGGTTTACATTATTCCAGTAAGCAATCCAGCGCTGTATTCGGTCGCTGGACTGGAATAATGTAAACCGAGTATAATTCGAAAATTGAAGTTTTATGTCGGAAAATACTTTGCACGGTCCGCTCGGGGCTGTAGCACGTGACACATCTTTACTAGTTATTTTAGCGGCGAATAATACAAATATCCTAATATCACTGTATTCCGGTTTGAATTGCAATGTTTGTACATTACAGGGCAAAAATATTTACTACATTATAATATCTGAGTATTAACGAGGGCAATGCAGGGCTAAGTGCTAATTTTAAATCTCTATATTCTGCGTAGCATGCTGTTATGGATGTATCTTATCATCAGCTGCGCTACGTGTCCGTGTCGAAGCTTCGTCGTCTACTTTAGAAAAAATCATCCGTCGCGTGCCTCCATCGACCCTCGGACCCTCGCTATCTCCATGGAGGATCTCTGGTCTCCGGGCGGGGTTTTATCAGACTTTTCTAAATTATTCAAAAAAGGTAGGTGCAGTACCAGAGTAGGTAGCAGCGTGCAGCAGGTCTACTACGAAAACAAACTCCGAATGATCGGATCCGACCGACAGCTGAATCGGATCTGTAGCCTACCACGAAAAACATTCGGATCGATACATCTCGGTCGGAAGTTATAGACTTAGGTCGGATGAGGGTCGAATCGAACGAAACGGCCGATTCAGACAACCGACTGACAATCTATCGAGGTAGGAAACGTCCATAAGTTCGGCCGATATATTTTTTTTATATATGTTTGTCGGACTTCGTAGTAGACCTGCTGGTGTCTAACGAGCCGCCGAGCCTGCGGCCGCCCGCAGGGTGCAATCGATATTTTTCCAATTTGACCGAATTGTGGCCGCCTTGGGCGACGGGCGGGGGGGGGGGGGCGCTGCAGCGGGGGGGGCGGTGCAGCGGCCCGGTGACCCAGTTCACGCTAATCGTATCACGTGAAGCTCGCGTGCCGCGGCCGTTCACCCCGCCCGCGCCCCGCGCCCCGCGCCCCGCGCACCTGCCCCGTCGCTATCACAACTACAAAAAAATTGTCACAAATTTGTGTCTCTTCAAATACAGGAGACAGCCTTCCAACCCCTTTAGGTCCGCGTGAACGATGAGCTGTAATAGCTGTAAGAGCTGTACTCGCTACCTAGGTAGGTACCAACGCTAAGATTAGGTTATAGGCCCCTGCACCATGCTGCGTTAGCCCACAGTTCAGTAGGCAATAGAGGTCATTTAAAGATAAATGCTAAGGCTTCCTTAAAAAATTTGCAGTCATAGGGACTACTGGTAGAAGTTAAGACTTATAACACAGAATTTTGTAGCTCACTTTAGAAACTACGCGGGCGAAACCGCAGAGCGCTCCTAGTCTGGAATAAATCTTCAAAGCATGATCGTCTAGATTACTCTTCTAAGCATGGTCATCTAGGTTAGTATTATAAGCATGGTCATCTAGGTTAGTATTATAAGCATGGTCATCTAGGTTAGTACTATAAGCATGGCTATCTAGAAATGCGTTAGGTCCCGAGTACACCCAAACATTTATTTCATTTACGAGTTTACGAGCGTGCGATGAGCTTCATTCACTGCCCACGAAAAATCTGTATCGTGGTGCGCCAAGGAAGTTTTCACTTCAAACATCGCTTGATTCCACTGATCCCTCTTAACGTCCAACGTTCAATGTCATAGAATAATGTATCCTAGGATACCATGGAGAAAGAACAAACAAACTTATTTAGTGATTTAATGGAGGAAGACTCGTGGCCAGCATCGGTGACGTGGGTCAAAGCTCCGCCCTTCTCCCGCTGGAAGCGGAGAAGCACCAGCTATAGTGACACCAGGGTCGGCCAGGGTTCCAACTCCGTCGCCGATCGTGTTTTCCTGCGTGTGGAGACCTGGAGACTGTGAGGATGTCGAGAGCCGAGACCCTGATCTGATCATAAAGCTGTTCTGCTCCTGAATACGGACACTGGAGACTCGTTTCATCCACCACTTTCAGCCGCTCCTATTGTCGTGAGAATACCTTATTTCGACTGGATAAGAGAAAAAGCAGAAGCAAATCTATTTTAAATTTTAATTAATTCTAAAATAATAAAGTTACGGCTGGTCTAGTCGGGAGAACGGCACCTGCCGATCCGGAGACCTCGGGTTCAAACCCCACACGCGCCACTGTCTTTTCGAAGTCATGTGCATAATGCCGCTAACTTAAAACGGTGAAGGAAAAACATCGTGAGGAAACCGACATGTACCTAGAATTTTTCGAAGTCATGTGTCATCCACCAACCCGCACTAGGCCAGCGTGGTGGATGATGGCCTAAACTCTCTCCTTGCGAGAGAAGGCCCCGAGCCCCAGCAGTGAGAACGTTTAGTGGACTGTTGATGATGATGATGATGAAATCTATTTTACTGTCTACGCGAAGACAGACTACCATTTATTGGCAACGTAGAAGCAACATCGTTTCATGGTTGATTTCCGTGAGTGCATCGGTTTCTTCTAGGTAAGCAGAATCCATCATAGACCGCCTCGTCGGTTAACATCAAGCGAAATGGTGGTCAAGTAAACCTGTAAAATAAGTCAAGACTACGAGCGGTTAGTCGTAGAGCATCAGCAGGCCTAGTCAGACTACGAGCGGTTAGTCGTAGAGCATCAGCAGGCCTAGTCAGACTACGAGCGGTTAGTCGTAGAGCATCAGCAGGCCTAGTCAGACTACGAGCGGTTAGTCGTAGAGCATCAGCAGGCCTAGTCAGACTACGAGCGGTTAGTCGTGGAGCATCAGCAGGCCTAGTCAGACTACGAGCGGTTAGTCGTAGAGCATCAACAGGCCTAGTCAGACTACGAGCGGTTAGTCGTAGAGCATCAGCAGGCCTAGTCAGACTACGAGCGGTTAGTCGTAGAGCATCAGCAGGCCTAGTCAGACTACGAGCGGTTAGTCGTAGAGCATCAGCAGGCCTAGTCAGACTACGAGCGGTTAGTCGTAGAGCATCAGCAGGCCTAGTCAGACTACGAGCGGTTAGTCGTAGAGCATCAGCAGGCCTAGTCAGACTACGAGCGGTTAGTCGTAGAGCATCAGCAGGCCTAGTCAGACTACGAGCGGTTAGTCGTAGAGCATCAGCAGGCCTAGTCAGACTACGAGCGGTTAGTCGTAGAGCATCAGCAGGCCTAGTCAGAGCCACGGATGAAATACTAATCTTTGCATAAGTTTCCTTTTGTAAATCTTGTATAATTAGACTGTATATTCATATTACTATGATTGTTTATTATTGTTTCCAACTAAAAATTTGACGAGTACTTTGTCTAAGATTATTACTTGGCTGACTTCTATCTCACGTTTCAAAAGACACTTCGATTCTTTACCCATGTTACATATGTACTCGTAATTTAATTCATCTGAAAAATATCCGAGGTGTACAGGCACTGCCTGAACCGTTGTTCTGTCAGAAACATTAATAGCTGAGCCTAAAGCAACGTACAGTGAAGTAATGAGCTGTGGATATCGTTTAAAAACAGAAGAGGAGCGAGAGTGGCTCACCAATGGGACGGAGGCGGCGCCCGAAGGCCAGCAGCGACCAGCAACCCCAAGCCTGGTCATAAGCAGATTTTCAAACTCCTACCTATTTTCTTTTTCTTCTCCTAATCCCAGACACGTACAAAAGAACCCAATTGACAAAGGTCACGGACGGGACTCTGAACGACACGAAACGCATTTCCCAAACAAATAGAGCAAGAGCCTGTGAACCCCAGACCTTCGTGGGCGACGTTTTCGCAGGGCGTCGGTGTTGACTACTGTGTACTGGCGGCAGTGGTAGCCAGGATTAGGAGCTGCGGCCTAGAGGTGGTTATCCACTAGGCCAACTGTTTCCGTGGACTCTGCCGGACACCACGTGCAGGCTCTAGCATTGTGATGTATGGCGTTTCCATCGCTGCCAAGCTGACACCCGGTATCGTATTTGACAGCAGATCAGCAGATGGATGTTTGGGGCGCATTTGCGTCAACTTGAAGAGCGAACTGTTTTTGGCACCACGCAAACAAGTGGTTTGAACGCATTGAAGATGTAGGTAGAAGTGGTCGACCTCTTACTGCCTACTATCTTAGCTAAGATGTTCGACAGTGAGAGTAGGTTATAGGAGGCGGTGGTCTCCTTTTGAAATACGATTATCTCTCATACGGAGACAGCCAAGGTGCAAGAAGAAGGTGGACTCTCGCTCATCCGCGAAGGAGAAAGCAGCCACGGGGCGAGCCATTCTAGCTCATACACGGTCTCCATTTAGCGAGCCTGAGGTATCGGATGTTCAAAGTCATCCGGTACTCCATTCCAGAGAGAGTGTGTAATAACCACGTTAGTTTTCATACTAAAGTAGGAATAACGTTGGGGTACCCTGAAGCGTCTATAAAGGAATCGCACATTTCTTTAGAAGGTAACGGACGTTAAAATCTCGTATTAGTATTATCCCACTGAAAACTTCCAGGAAGCGAGATTATGTAGCCACCCAGCAATACAGTTTTAAAATTTTCGCGATTTGAAATTATTGTTAACATTATCTGATTCTGAAGTGTTAGGACTCATTGCAGAGTCCGCCTGGAGAAGTACCGCGCCTTTGCCAATCATTCTACCGCCAAGCAATAATGTAGAAGCTTCACAGTAATCCTGGATGAAGAGCGATGTTCCCAGAGAACTTACAGGGCATAGAGGTAAAACATCTAATATCGCTGATTGTTGTACGCAGTGCGCTGTTAGGCAATGATTTGAACTATTGACTCTTGATGTTCCTATAGCTGCGTGTCACTGTGCTGTTATGGGCAAGCATGTTGCTTACCATCAGGCACATGTCCTGCTCGTCTCGACATTCCATGTATATTATAAAAAAAAGCCTAAGTATGTGCTATTACAGACCATAAACCATCTGTATCCCGAATTTAAACCCGGACCCGGACAGTTTAATCGTTCCGATGTGATTGAGTTACGGGCTCTAGTCGGGAAAACGGCGACTGCCGATCTGGAGCCCCCGGGGTCAAATCCCACCACGCGCACCACTGTCTTTTCGAAGTCAAGTGCGTAATGCCGCTAACTTTAAAACGGTGAAGGAAAACATCGTGAGGAAACCGACATGTACCTAGAATCTTTCGAGGTCAGGTGTCATCCATCAACCCGCACTTGGTCAGCGTGGTGGATAATGGCCTTGACTCTCTCCTTGCGATAGAAGGCGTCGAGTACCAGCAGTGGGAACATTTAGTGCGCTGCTTTTGCATCTGATGTGATTGAGTGATATGAGGTACCTATATACAACGTGTTGCAAAAAGGTGCAACAATATTTATGGTAGTTCATCTACATTCAGTTTTGAATCATGTATGTGAAAATTAGGCATGAAAGCTCAAATTTTTTTTCCAAAAAAATAATTAATTTTTTTAGTTGTTATTTCATTTGACATACCCCTAATGGCCAGATCTCCGCACGGATTTTTGTACGACGTCGCGGCGTCGGTGGCAAGGTCGTTTGTCTGCTGTACAAGCTTTAGGGTTGCAGCTGGTGATTTGGTGGGAATTTTACGTCAAACTTTGACTCGAATTATCTCGTGATCTACCGTGCTGAGGGGAAAGAGACCTTGGGTGATGAAGTCTACATCAGTGTTAGAATGGACTGTTAAAATATTGTTGGGGCTTAGTTTAGATTTTTATACAACGTGGTGGACGTTGTATAAAAATCTAAACTAAGTATAGCGTTTATTATATTAGTAAGATCCACGGAGTCAACCGACGCGACACGCCGCGCCCGGTGCTGGCCAGTGCAGAGCCTACAGCGTAACTACAACTATCTTAGCTTTGAGATTGCTCTCTCTCTCTTTTCTTTTAAAATGACAAAGACAGCAATAGCAAAGCAGATTTAGTTAGGCTGCAGACCCGCGGGGCGGAGCGCACTGCCCGATGCGCGGTCCTCTCTGGAGACTGTTCCAGTGACCGCAGAAGCGTTCGAATGTAAATATCTTTATAAGAGGCGGCCGGCGAGGTTCTCGGTAACGGTGCAGCGCTCTAGGTGGCGGTGACCTTCTTTCCGGTGTTCGGGTATCGTGCTATAAAGTACAACAAAAGAGACGTAGTCGCGTGGTATCGAGCGGCGCGGCGGCGGCGCTTCCAGGAAGCACGAGCGTAGTGTGGCGTTGCCCGGCGACGGCGGGCGGCCCCGGCGGCGGCGCCCGGCGCGGTATCCAAACATTTGTTACACGTTCAACTGCTATAGTACTATTTAGTAACCTTTACTTACAATAAAGAGTTTTGAAGTGAAAACTTCTTTTGGCCACGAAAAATCTGTTTGTGGTGCACAAACAGATTTTTCGTGGGCTGTGAATTTAATTGTAACGTCACGCTCGGAAATGTTTTTGCGTGTGAACCCGGGACCATTGCCTTTGGCCATCTAGAAATGGGTCAGCATTTCTCATTGGCATTGGCATTTCAAGATGGCAATGGCCACGCTCTCCGGTTTCACCCGTGTAGTTTCCAAAGTAAACTATTAAATTCAGAGTTACAAGTTTTCACTTCTATTGGCAGTTCCTATGACTGCCAATTTTTTTAACCATAGTAACCACAGAAATCTAAATAATAATTCATTATTTAGATTTCTGTGATAGTAACCGATTGGCATCAACCAGGTGGGTACCGATGAATCCATTTTCTTGGCAATAATAATTGCACTAAGTACTTACTAATAGACTAATAGACTTTGACTGGCCTCGTGGCTTAGTGGGTAGTAGCTCTACCTGCAAAGCCGAGGGTCGTGGGTTCGATTCCCACCCAGTGCAAATATTTGTGTGATGAATTCAAATGTTTTCACTGTGTTTGGGTGTTTCTATGTATAATAAGTATGTATTTAAAACTATATAAGTATTATATCAGCTATCTGGCCTCCATAATACAAGCTTTGATTAGTTTGGGGTCAGATGATGTTGTGTATGAATTGCCCACCAATATTTATTTATATTTATAGACACAGACGGTCGAATGTGGCGCGTATCGCAGCACCGCAGCGCACGGTGTGATGCTCAACACCACCACCCCCCCACCGGCCGGCTGCGCCTCGCTCTCACCGTGTCGACTCGTCTTGAATCGTGGCGCCTATTTTACTAAGCCTACGAATTCGCATTAATTTAGGCAACCACAGTTTCTATGTTAGCTACACCTGCAATGTTAAATAACTTCTTCTTCTGCTCTTTTCCCCAGTTCTTCTGGGATCGGGCCTCCTCGTTGCCTGGCGCCCAGAAGCTCTGTCATCAGATCTAGTCTGACAACTGGCTTATACACTTTATCTTGATAGTGACGGGTATTCGGGGGTCACATAGCACCCCAGACAGGGACCTCCATATCATCCAGGCGGCGTTTACACTATAATTTACGTCGTCACCGAGGGAATCCGTGGTAAGCAGACGCCTCCAAAATGATAAATATCCGATAAAAAACCGATAATGTAATAGATAATAACTATTTCGCAGCGATATTCAAGACTGAAGTCGAAAACACAGAATCTGATGACACGTCAGGCACGTGGTTCTTTAGCAGGCAATTCAATACAGGTACGATATAGGAACGATACAGGCACGGCTGCCATCTATATCGTGAGTCTGTCTTTTAACGGCGGTAGGGGTGCTCCTGAGACGACGTGATGGTTGCCACAGCCTTGAGCGTCATATATAAATAATATACCGTTTTGAGATTTTACAGTCATAGGCTCTACCCACCCGCGGGTCTACCGCCTAACTAAATCTGCATTGGCTTTCCAATTGCTGTATCTGTAATTTTACGCTAAAAGGAAAGATAGCAATATCAAATTTATGTCAGTTTCAGTTAGGCGGTTGTAAACTCTCCGGTTCCCCGTGGGATAAAACCACAGATAAAACCAAAACTTACGAAGCGATATAATAATACCTCGATCTTTTTGTACAAAGGTACATGACAGAAGAACAACATAACGTCATTAGAGTATCTCTCTACCCCAGGGGAGCACAATAAGTGACGTCACAACTTGCGGGAACGAGACACTCTAATTACCTATTACTTGTGAAAGAGAGAGAAAGAGATACTGATTTTACGTCCTTGTCACCGTGGCCGGGTTTTTCTCTGGCTAAGCTTTCAAATCTGACACCGGGTTCCCCAACAAAAGTCTGTTCAAAGCTTGGATTCTGTTTTTTATTGATTAAATTCATATATGTTTATTATAATAATATTTATAACGTGTTTGAGAAAGACTTGTAAGTAATTTATGTTTTAGTATATGAACAATGTGTGTTTGCTGTGTTTTAAGCTAAAATATCCGCAGTGAAATGTGAAAGTGAAGAAAAATCAATGGAATCTCATTTTACTCGTAAGTAGACAATATTTTCAAATGCCCACTTGATAAAAATTGATAATGATGCATTCTAGATATCAACATGAGTTAAATTTATACCATAACGGCTACATATAGTCTAAAATTTGCAAAATATGTATAATGTAAACATAACCTATATAACAAAACAAACAAAAAAGTGTGACCAGTTATTTCTTACAAATTTACCCATGAAATATACAAGTCGGTACATAATTGACAGTTTATTTACTAGCCGTTTACTAATAATAGGTACTAGATTTTGCCTGCGGATTCGCATTCGTTAGTTTTTGAAGTGAAAACTTCCTTTGGCGCACTACATACAGATTTTTCGTGAGCCGTGAATTGAGCTCAAACATCATGATTCGGAATGAAATACATTTTCGGGGGAACTCGGAGCTATGGCCACAAATGGGTAAACATTTTAGATAGTCATGGCGTGTTACCATGGTTACCATTACACATCTTTAGTCTAGATAGCCAATGGCCATGACGTGTGAGAAGGCTTAATTAGATGACAATGCTTTAAAGATTTATTCCAAACCAGAAACGCCCTCCGGTTTCACCTGCGTAGTTTCCAAAGTGTGCTGTCAAGTACTGAGTTATAAATTTTCAGTTCTATCCAAAGACGTCAAATGTAAAAGACACACAAAGGCTACTCGGAGACCTGATAAAAAATCATATTTACATGTGTTGGTGACGAGTTTAATGATTCGGATTATAATATCGTCTTGTATCACATTCACGCACAGAACATGCCATAATATAAATAATTTAATAAAATCGTCTGCAATCCAAGGATTAATTAAAAAATACACGATTTTCACCGCGACGAAATCAGACTGTTACGTTCGGGTATACTAAAATATTGTAATGACGTTACTTCATTCACTTTCTCTTCTTCTCTCGAGCGATTTCCACTTGAAAATGATTTCTCGCTCACTCGCTTTGTTGATCTTTTTGCGTAGCAAAAAAAATTCTTGATCTATGGTTCTATCGTCAGTCTCTATGACTGCCAGTTTTTTTCCGTTACCAATCCCTACGCTTCAATTTCTGTTTCTTCTCCATGTTTGTCAAAATCTCAATGTCAGTGGACATTGCAACTCTTGTTTTCTGGAGTGGGAATTGCATCAAACTCCAATTAACTTACACTATCCTATACAGATCCCGTCCCATTCTAATGAGAATGAATGATGCTTTTAGTGAAAAGTAGGTACATTGTGTGAGTAGATTATGAAGTACTAAGCTCTGAAAGTTACGGCTGGTCTAGTCGGGAGAACAGCGCCTGCCGATTCGGAGACCCCGGGTTCAAACCCCACATTCACCACTGTATTTTCAAAGTCATGTGCGTAATGCCGCTAACCTAAAACGGTGAAGGAAAACATCGTGAGGAAACCGACATGTACCTAGAATCTTTCGAAGTCGTGTGTCATCCACCAACCCGCACTGGACCATTGTGGTGGATTATGGCCTTAACTCTATCCTTGCGAGAGAAGGCCCCGAGTCCCAGCAGTGGGAACATTTAGTGGGCTGTTGATGATGACGCTCTAAAAAAAGATTAATACAAATTTTCACCTCTGATTTAACCCTTTTGCAATTCCAATTATGCAACTTGAATGTATCACTACATTTCTAGTAATAATTTTGATTGTTTCATCCAAATTAATTATCATTTTGCAGATGTGACACTCTGAAGAATAGGATAAAACATTGTGTGAATAATGCAATATTTTTCATGAAGTAATAAATAAATAAATAATAAATCAATTATCCTGAATTACCACAACATCTAATAGTAGTATGTAGTATCTCTACTAAAACAAGGGCTTCGAACATTGAAAAAGTTAAACGTTTGTTTTATACGTAAGTTCCGAGTTACCTGTGTGAAGTCTGGGCTAGCTGCTACTAAATGGTATATCTAAATTTGTTAATCAAACTATATTATTATAATATTGAATGTAAAGTACAATTTGAAATAAATGTTTTATTGTTCTGTTTTTTATTATTCTCCCTCCTATTTTATTTATATCCTCCTATTCAAAAAGAGGTTTCATGTAATATATTACATGACACCTCTTTTTGAAATGTAATTTTAGATTGAATATAACACGAGCTGAATTCATTCAACTATCGTAGCACTACCCTTATCCAGTGGAATATTTTCTTTATGGCAATACTTTTTGAGTATTGAATTGAAAATTGAATTGAAATTGAAAGAACGAGAAGCACTATAGTAATCAGGAACTTTGTAATTCTATAGGTACTTCTTCTGAGCTCTACCCTTTGCCCCCCTGTCTCTACCTCTTCTCTACCTAGTCTGTGACGTCATTCGCCCTACTTAGTCTGCGAACGTCATTGAAATTGTGTCACTTTTTGACATAGCTTACACTTCAATCACAGACTAGGTAGAGAGACTTCAATCGCTCACGTTAATTAGATCACAACTGATCACAACGAGCCACAATTACGGCAGCCGGTCTCGGGCGGTCGCCGGGCCGGCGCGTGTCAGCCGGCCGCCGTCGCTCGGCCGGCGCCGGGCCGCACGGGGGGCATGGCGGCCGCCGCGCCCGACCCGGGCACGCTGGTACTGGCGGCGGTGCTGCGCCTGCTCATCGTGTACTCCTGCATCCTGCTGGTCCACGGCCTCATGTACTGGGGGCGCCGGGTGCTGCGCCGCGCCCGCCGCGCCTGCTAGCGCCCGCCGCGCCTGCTAGCGCCCGCCGCGCCTGCTAGCGCCCGCCGCGCCTGCTAGCGCCCGCCGCGCCTGCTAGCGCCCGCCGCGCCTGCTAGCGCCCGCCGCGCCTGCTAGCGCCCGCCGCGCCTGCTAGCGCCCGCCGCGCCTGCTAGCGCCCGCCGCGCCTGCTAGCGCCCGCCGCGCCCACTAGCGCCACCGCCCGCCACCCGCCCCCACATGGCGCGCGCGCACGAATGGCCGAGCCGCGCCTGCACCTCGCAGCTGCTGCTCTACACGTGGTGGCTCGGTTTCACCTACATGTTCCTGCTCGCCATGTTCGAGGTGATCGAGGCTATCCGGCCCAAGCCGGGCCCGGCTCCGGCGCCGGCGGCCCGGCCCGGCGCGAGCCCGTCTCTGTGCCCCTGCTGCGCCGGCGAGCGCAGCGTCACCCCGTCCGCTCGCCGCTAGCCGCTGCCCCTGTTACCCACCGACACATATCCGGCTATACAAATATTTCAATTTCAATAACTAAGTTTAAAGAAAGTTGCAATTGATAATTTTATAAAATGTATCTGTTTATTTGGTTCATGTATCTACCCAGAGGCGGCGTAAAGCGTCGTCTTGAACGTGGTTTCCACTCCAGAACCCGTCTTCCTCAATGTCCATCAGTTCTGCGACAGATGTGGCCCACGCACTGTCACTTCAGCTTGCTTATTCTCAAGGCTATGTCGGTTTCCATAGGTCTCCGTCGGATATCCTCGTTGCGGAGTCTGTCCTTCAGAGATACTCCCTTTCCATAGCTCGCTGTGCAACTAGGAATTTGCGAACGAGGTTATTTCTTCACTTTAGTCACACCATAGACCACAAGTTAGAACCGGGAGGATGCACTGGTTATACACGCACTTCAGGCATTGAGGCAGTGCCAACTCAAATATTTAACGTTACTTCCCAAACGCTGCCCAGCCCAGACGTATTCTTCTGTCCTCTTTGTCGAAGTTGTTTCTACTCAGTTTAACAACTTAGCCTAGAGTGATGTATTCTTATACAACTTTTTTGTCGACTAAAAATGTATCGAATATGATTGCGGTTGGGTCTAATAATAAATTGAATACGATTTTCGGCTTGTCCAAGTTCATTCCCAAACCGGTCTGGAAGAAACACTTACGATCCGCAGCATCTCCGACACGCATCTCGCGGTGACTCTGCCATCATAACTATGTCGTCTGCGAATCGAAATGTATTCGCCATTGATATATTTATACCCAGACCGTTCCAATCTAGTGTTTTGAAGACGTCCTCCAGTGCGTTGGTGAAGAGCTTCGGAGATATAACGTATTCTTGTCTCACTCCACGCTGCAGAAGTATTGGTCTTGTCTGAATATCCTGGATTTGCACGGTCATGGTTGCGGCTTTGTATAGATATTTCAACACCTCGATGTCGCGCCAATCGGTTTGGCATCTCTGCAGGGACTCCAGAACTGCCCAGAGTCAAATATTTTCTCGTAATTCGTAGTCCACGAACGCTAAACAAAGAAAGCGATTGTACTCTTCGGTCTTCTGTGCTATCTGCCGCAGCATATGTGTCTATGGTGCTGTAGCCTTTTCGAAACTCAGCCTACTCCGGCGGTTGATATTAGTCAAATCTTAGGCCAAGCGCGATTCGAGATGACTCTTGAAAACAGCTTATAGACGTGGCTCGCAAAGTATTGATCAAAGTCCTCAGTAGCTTCCAGCAGACTGAATCTGTTTCGCAATTCCAGCTGGAATTCTTTGGGTACTGCAGAGTTATGACACGGTGATGGACGCAGCGTAGACTTTATCAGGCGATTTCTCTCGATTCGGAAGTCTAATATACTGTCCAGTAAATCAAAATATAGAAAACTTATATTTCTATAATTTTTCTTTATTTTTTAATGTTTCTGATAAAATATGTGTACAAAATGTAAATTTGTTTCGTAATTAATAAAAGGCTATTTAATTTCAAGTGTTTTTTTTATATTATAAGCCCTTCTTCTTGTACCATCAGAGGGTCTCGCAAAATGTACCTTGCCCACACTTAGTTCAGGTCTGGCGCCACTGTACCTTCCTCTCTAAACTGGCGCGTAGGGAATGTGTCGACTTAAGAAAGGAATGCAATTCGATCGCGAGCCAAACATTAAAATTTTCGCGTCTGTTCCGAGAGTCCATGTGCCTCCGTATTGCGAGCGCACCGAGTCACAGCCCGCGGTTTCTCCCTCTGCGGCCTTGCGTAGTCGCCAGGTCGCCACCATAGTATTTCACCATGCGCAGTATTTTACATTATCTTTGGTCGCCACCGGAAATTGTGAGGCTGGAGTGAAGCCCGTATGTGCAGTATGCACCTCTCTCCCTCATTTTTGTGGATGGAGGGTATATGTTCTCCATCATCTCCAGATGATGTAGAACATCTGGCTCTCGTTTTATATTTGGTTCCCGAGGTGACTCTTCCCGCGTAGTTTCCAAGGTCAGCTATCAAATTCTGAGTTATAAGTTTTCACTTCTATCGGCAGTTCCTATGACTGTCCTGTTCCTAGGAATCTGCAAAGAGTCCTACCACTACATATTTCAGTAGATACACAAATGTTATTATTTCTACTTAAATTACAATGTGGTGCGATTAAATGGTAATGGTTTTGTAGTGGTAGGACTCTTAGCAGAGTCCGCCTGGGGAAGTACCACACCTTTGCCAATTATTCTACCGCCAAGCAGTAATGTGCAAACATTACTGTGTTCCGGTTTGAAGGGCAATGTTTCCAGAGAAATTACAGGGCTTAGAGATATAACAACTTAGATCTCTGGGTGACGAGCGCAGAGCAGTGCTAGGTAATGATTTGGACTCTTCATGTTCCAATAGCTGCGTGTCACTGTGCTGTTATGTGGCAGGCATGTTGCTTACCATCAGGCACATGTCCTGCTCGTCTCTTCACTCTTTATTTAAAAAAAAAAAAAAAAAAAAATGGCCGTATAACCAAAGACGTCATCTTCTATATCTATATATATATACTAGCTGACCCCGCAAACGTTGTTTTGCCTTATAAATTATTACATGATGTTATAATTTAAATGGCATATTTTATGGCAAACTATTACATGATGACAATAAGACGATAATTGATCAGTTATCGAGCGGGATGAAAAATGATTAAATTACTAAAATGGCGTTCCGGACCTAAGGCACAACTACTAGGCTCAACTGGTTGTGCCGTGGGTACTTTTGATTCCCTTCTACACAACTAGTTGGTCCGTTCCGGAAAAAAAATGTACCCACGACACAACTGACGAAAACTCGAATCCATGGTTGTGCCGTGGGTACTTTTGATTCCCTTCTACACAACTGAGTTCCCTACGGCTCAACCCAGACCTTTTGCACAACTACTATGCCCATTTGGTTGAGTTGTGGAGAACTCAGAAACCACTTTGATTCCCCATAGTAGTACAATGTACTTCAATTCTCTCAAACACTGAAAACTGAAAGTAAAACTTTTATTCAAGTATTCCACTTTAGATGTGTCATCTTTTTAAAACGTATAAATAATATATGTCGGAGATTCAAGCCGGCAACCTACCCGACAGTAGCGACAACCGAACGCAAGCATGACGTCACAGCTAGTCATACTTGGATGCGGCCGTTGGAGCGGGCGAGTATTCCTAAATCGGAGCTCGTACCGAGCGGACGTATCTGTTCGTTTACTGTACATAATTAATTTGATTACGTCACATAAATCCCTACTAGAAATCATTATCATCGTCTAATTGCTCGAGGTTACCCACTACGATGGAACCCCATGAAGATGTGCGGCCACCGAATCCTGAAGCCCACCCTGCCCCGACATCAGAACTGGGATCACCTCGAGCACAAAGAAGAACTGGAATGCAGTCGTCACAGTTTCGAGAACTATTTACTGCCAGGTACGATTCGGTAGAAACACTTGTAACTACCCTCATTAACCTGCAAAACGGAAAACCGAAGAAAAACTAGTGCTTGGCGGTATATATTGCGAGGTTGATACCGTCCTTGACTTAAAAATGGCAAAATATGAGTGTAGAAGAGATTGGAGCTGACAAATATCACGCAACTTAACAGACATCTGCAACGACTAGCCTTCACAATTGAAATTAGGTACGACTAGAAACGAGTTATAACACAACAACGAGAAAGAAAGGAGACTACTTTTGTGAAGCGGATAGTATCGGAAGTTGAAACACTGCCACATGGAATCAAAACCCACCAAGACGGACATGTCATTAACCTATTTTCACTGCGGCATGTTGAAACTGTGTGCGCATGAGTGTCGGTCAAAACACAGAAAATTGACGGCGAACGTGTCATTCAAGGCTACAAGATCCACGAGCAACCCACGAGCAATTCACGAGTGATCTACTTCCGCTGCAGTAGGATTGGCCAACTTTTCTACAAGGTGCAATCATAGACTGGGCGGCTACGTCAGTGGCGGTGGAGGCCCGATGCCAGGAAGGAATGCAACACGTGAGCATCAACTCGACGTGTGCAGCTTGAGATATCCTCGTGGTAACTTCCAAACAACGGTCAGTCGTTTTTGTTTTGTTTTGATTCTGGTGCTGATTGTTCTTTTAATATTATAAAAAGTATCGCTGACAATTTTTTTTTTGGCAAGCGATTAAATAACATTGTTAAACGAACGGGAATGGGTCGGTATAGCGTTTTATAGTGCCCTACAGTACTCGTGTCAAATCGTGATTGGCGATTTTAATTTTTGAAGCGTTATATTACGTGTTTACGTGATATTTAATGATCATCTTAGTGAGGATATTTATTTTGGTGGGTAGCGAAAAGTTAAAACAGAGTTTCAATATTGATTTTTTTCAACCGACTTTATGACCTTAACGTTTCAAAGGCGTGTGTTAACATGCAGGTCAGAATACGAGCATCATACAAAGTGTTGCGTATGATAAGGGGAAATTCGATGAAAATAAGTACGCACATGACAGAGTAAAGAAAATATCAAATCTTGAAGTTCCTGTTGAGTTGGTTGACGTGAATGTTGGTAAAAATTAGAATGATCTTGGGTGTGAAAGTAGAGCGGTACGATGAGTTATCCTTGTTTACTTGATTAAACAAGATGAGCCGTTGGTGCGGCGACATGTTTCTGAGTTGTTACCCTCGTTTACGTTGGTGCGTTAACGAGATGAGCCGTTGGTGCGGCGACATGTTTGTATGTTGTTACCCTCGTTTACGTTGGTGCGTTAACGAGATGAGCCGTTGGTGCGGCGACATATTTGTATGTTGTTACCCTCGTTTACGTTGGTGCGTTAACGAGATGAGCCGTTGGTGCGGCGACATGTTTGTTTGTTGTTACCCTCGTTTACGTAGGTGCGTTAACGAGATGAGCTGCTGGTGCAACGATATGCATGTTCCAGTGTTGTTACACTCGATTACGTTGGTGCGCTTACAAGTTGAGCCGTTGGTGCGGCGAGATAATTATGTTTCTGAGTTGTTATCCTCGTTTACGTTGGTGCGTTAACGAGATGAGCCGCTGGTTCGGTGACACACATGTTTCAGTGTTGTTATCCGCGTTTATCTTGGTACGTTAACGCGACGAGTCGTAGTAACGGCGGTATGCATTCGTGAATACCCTTGTTTTTATTGGTGTGAAAATGAGATGAGCTGTAGAAGCAGGCCAATGTATAATGGATGCTATGTATACTGGTCTAAGTGCCAATAATATTGTAACAAAATTGGAAGATTACTGTTGATCAATGTGTAAAGCAAGGTTCGCTGGTTTTATTGAGTTGGTTGGCATTAAAGTAAATCTTCTTTAAAATTGATAGTTTGACTACATTACTACACCTAATCTTGGGATTAAATTGTCAGAATAGCCGAAGTCGAAACAAACGAATTCTGGGTTAATGTTGTCCTTACAAGACCTGCACACGAGGACGTGTGAGTCATCAGAGATGGCCGTGTCGGAGATTCAAGCCGGCAACCTACCCGACAGTAGCGACAACCGAACGCAAGCATGACGTCACAGCTAGTCATACTTGGATGCGGCCGTTGGAGCGGGCGAGTATTCCTAAATCGGAGCTCGTACCGAGCGGACGTATCTGTTCGTTTACTGTACATAATTAATTTGATTACGTCACATAAATCCCTACTAGAAATCATTATCATCGTCTAATTGCTCGAGGTTACCCACTACGATGGAACCCCATGAAGATGTGCGGCCACCGAATCCTGAAGCCCACCCTGCCCCGACATATATTAAAGTCACTTTGCTGTTTGTTTTGACATCGCGTCGTAGTAATTACAATTACTATTGACTAAATTATGTTTTGCCGTTATTGCCAAAAGAAAGGATATTAGAAGGCTGGCAATATATCAAGGAGGAAGTCAACATTCACAAATTAATAATGCCTAAATTTATAAAATATATTGATCATCTTTTTCATAAAAAATGTAATGTGCTGTCTGTTCTGTCCGTATTTGGTGAGCGCCACAGAACAAATCATTGCTTAGAAGGATGGCACAGCAAATTAAATAAAGCTGTGAACAAAAATACAGTCAATGTTTGGCGCCTACTGAAGGCTCTTAAAGTCATTGTATCCACTTCTAAAATGGAAATAGCAAAAGGCGTTTCCGCAAAACGTAAAAAAGAGCAGATCATCAATGATAATGTTATTAGATCTGTCCAGATGCAACTTATCAACGGTGAAATTAGCCTCGGCCATACCTTAGAAAAATTAAGATAAATTAAGAGAGCTTGGCATACTTACGTTACCTGCTATATTGATCCACCAGGTGGCTGTGTATGTTAGAAATAATCTAGAATCATACAATGCGCGAGGAGAGAGACATTCTCGCAACATACGTAACGCGGATAAGCTGAATGTTATACCACACTCTCACGAGGTCACGGAAGTTAACTCACATTATGGGACCTGAAGTTTATAACACTCTTCCCAAAATAATTATATCTGCCCCAAATTTTGCCAACTTCAAAAACAGATTAAAGTGCTGGCTTATCGATCAAACTTGTTCAAACTTGATCAAACTGAGTTCTCCACAACTCAACCAGATGGGCATAGTAGTTGTGCAAAAGTTTTGGTTTGAGCCGTAGGGAACTCAGTTGTGTAGAAGGGAATCAAAAGTACCCACGGCACAACCAGTTGAGCCTAGTAGTTGTGCCTTGGGTCCGGAAGGATCTGAGTTGAGCCGTAGGGAACTCAGTTGTGTAGAAGGGAATCAAAAGTACCCACGGCACAACCAGTTGAGCCTAGTAGTTGTGCCTTGGGTCCGGAAGGCTAAAATGGCTATTCAAAAATAGGAGTTGATGATAAAAGGGTAAAAATTTAGGGTTGTATGTATTTTTAACGCCACATTATAAAAATATAAAAACAAAAAAATTTGTCCGAAAATAAAAAAAAAATTTTTTGGGGTGAACAACACTTGTCACTTAAGGGTATGAAAAATAGCTAGTAGCCGATTCTCATACCTACAGAATCTTCTATATATATAAAAGCGAAAGGTCACTCATCAAGGAATCTCAGAAACTACAAATGCTAATAATCTGAAATTTTGCATGGAGGTCCCTTTTAGCACGTAGGCGCTCGCTAAGACGGGGTTTTGCCAAATTCAACCCCTAAGTGGGTGAAACAAGGGATGAACGGTTCTATGAAAATTTTGTATGAAACGTGATTTTCAAAGTTATCAAATTTTGTATCTAGACACTTGACACGAAGCAATTAAATGCATGTTCTATAAAAAAAAAATTTCGAACTGTACGGGGGTGAAATTGGGGTTGAAATGAGGGATGAATGTCAATATGGAAGTTCCCAACCGTTGAAGATAAAACCATGAAACTCTGTAAATAGACACTTGACACGACGCAAACGAATGTTTGTTCCATCAATTTCGTTAATTTCAAACTGTACGGGAGTGAAATTAGGGTTTAAATGAGGGATGAATGTCAATATGGAAGTTCCCAACCGTTGAAGATAAAACCATGAAACTCTGTATATAGACACTTGACACGAAGCAAACGAATGTTTGTTCCATCAATTTCGTAATTTCGAACTGTACGGGGGTGAATTTGGGGTTGAAATGGGGGATGAATGTCAATATGGAAGTTCCCAACCGTTGAAGATAAAATCATGAACTCTGTATATAGACACTTGACGCGAAGCTAACAAATGTTTGTTCCATCAATTTCGAACTGTACGGGGGTGAAATTGGGGTTGAAATGAGGGATGAATGTCAATATGGAAGTTCCCAACCGTTGAAGATAAAACCATGAAACTCTGTAAATAGACACTTGACACGACGCAAACGAATGTTTGTTCCATCAATTTCGTTAATTTCAAACTGCACGGGAGTGAAATTAGGGTTTAAATGAGGGATGAATGTCAATATGGAAGTTCCCAACCGTTGAAGATAAAACCATGAAACTCTGTATATAGACACTTGACACGAAGCAAACGAATGTTTGTTCCATCAATTTCGTAATTTCGAACTGTACGGGGGTGAATTTGGTGTTGAAATGGGGGATGAATGTCAATATGGAAGTTCCCAACCGTTGAAGATAAAATCATGAACTCTGTATATAGACACTTGACGCGAAGCTAACAAATGTTTGTTCCATCAATTTTGAACTGTACGGGGGTGAAATTGGGGTTGAAATGTGGGATGAATGTCAATATGGAAGTTCCTAACCGTTGAAGATAAAACCATGAAACTCTGTAAATGGACACTTCACACGAAGCAACCGAATGTTTGTTCCATCAATTTCGTAATTTCGAACTGTACGTGGGAGAAATTGGGGTTGAAATGTGGGATGAATGTCAATATCAACATCAACATCATCAACATCAACAGCCCACTAAACGTTCCCACTGCTGGGACTCGGGGCCTTCTCTCGCAAGGAGAGAGTTAAGGCCATAATCCATTGAAATGAGGGATGAATGCCAATATGGAAGTTCCCAACCGTTGAAGATAAAACCATGAAACTCTGTAAATGGACACTAGACACGAAGCAACCGAATGTTTGTTCTATCAATTTTGTAATTTTGAACTGTACGGGGCTGAATTTGGGGTTGAAATGGGGGATGAATGTCAACATGGAAGATCCCAACCGTTGAAGATAAAACCATGAAGCTCTGAATATAGACACTTGACACGAAGCAATCAATATTTGTTCTAGCAATTTTGTAATTTCGAACTGTATAGGGATGAAATTGGAATTGAAATGGGGGATGAAAGTATACATGGAAGCTTCCATTTGTTGAAGATAAAACTATGAAACTCTTTATATAGGTACTTGGCACGAAACCAATACATGTTTGTTCTAGCAATTTTGTAATTTCGAACTGTATGGGGATAAAATTGAAGTTGAAATGGGGGACGAATATCTCTTACGCTTTCACACCTAAACAACTGAACCGATTTTGATGAAATCGTTTTATTATAAGCTGTTTTTAGTAACAGTAAAAATGTGTCTGGGTGTAAAATTAGTTATTGCCTGAGTTACCTCACTATTTATTTCGCGCGGACGAAGTCGCGGGTAACAGCTAGTATTCATATAAAATTTGGTTTTGTAAAATTTGGAAAGCCGTTTCGGAGGAGTAAGGAAACAAACACAAGTGACACGAGAATTTTATATATAAGAAGATAAAAGCGAAAGGTCACTCATCACGAAATCTCAGAAACTACAAATGCTAGGAGTCTTTGCATGGAGATGTCTTTTAGCACGTGGGCGCTCGCTAAGACGGGGTTTTGCGAAATTCAACCCCTAAGAGGGTAAAACAAGGGATAAGCGGTTGTATGTAGTTTCTGTAATTTTCAAAATTAATAGCATAAAATTCACTGAACCGATTTTAATTAAATTTGATACACAGAAAGACTAGATCCCAGAAAAGGACGTAGGTTACTTTTTATTACCGAAAAAGGGTTGAAAGCGTGAAAAAATAGGGGATGAAAGTCTATATGCAAGTACGTAATTGTTGAAGATAAAACCATGAAACTTCGTATCTAGACACTTGACGTGAAGCCCATAGATATTTGTTCTAGCAATTTTGTAATTTCGAACTGTACGGGGTTGAAACGGGGGATGACAGTTTTTATGGAAGTTAGTAATTGTTGAAGATAAAACCATGAAACTTCGTATCTATACACTTGATGTGAAGCCCATAGATGTTTCTTTTAGCATATTTCTAATTTCGAACTGTACGGGGATGAAATAGGGGTTGAAATGGAGGATGACAGTTCTTATGGAAGTTCGTACCTAATTGTTGAAGATAAAACCATGAAACTTGGTATCTAGACACTGGAAACGAAGCAAATAAATGTTTATTCTAGCAATTTTGCAATTTCAAACTGTACGGGAATAAAATAGGGGTTGAAATAAGGGATGAAAATGTATATGGAAGTTCGTAATTGTTGAAGATAAAACAATGAAACTTCGTATCTAGGCACTTGACACGAACCAAATAAATGATTCTAGCAATTTTGTAATTTCGAAATGTACGGGGACGAAATGGGAGATGAAAGTTTATATGGAAGTAGGTATGCACGTCATTGTTGAAGATAAAAACCCTACCGAACCAACAAAATTTTGCAACTAGACACTTGATATCCATATACTAATTACTAATATTATAAATATGAAACTAACTCCATAGGTCGTACGCTTTCACGCCTAAACCACTGAACAAGTTTCATGAAATTTGGTACACAGATAGACTAGGCTCAAGATAAGAGAAGAGCTACTATTAATCACAAAAAGAAAGTTGAAGGGATTCAGAAATCAGGGATTATTGTTTAAATGGAAGTTCGTCAATGTTGAAGACAAAACCATTTAATTTTGCAACTAGACACTTGAAATCCATTCTAATATAAATTATTATAAAAATGAGAAAGCAACTCTGTCTGTCTGTTACGCTTTATCACGTAAACCACTGAACCGATTTTGATGACATTGTATAACTTTAGTTCTTAAAAATGTTTTAATGTACCTAAGCTGTTTTCTGTAAACGTAATTTGGTATTGTTTAATTCCTAGGCAGTGCTTCAGTCTCTCCAGCGATGCCGCATCGACTATCGCTATATCGAAGTGTTGAAGTGTATCTACAGCAAAGCCACAATGTCTGTCCGATTACAGGACCAGTGCACAAAACATATCCGGCTACAGAAAGGCGTGAGACAGGGAGATGTTATATCTCCGAAACTATTCACTGCCGCGATGTTTTCAAGCTACTGGACTGGAACGGATACGGCATCAATATCAACGGTGAATACATCAGTCACCTTCGGTTTGCCGACGACATAGTCATTGTGGCGGAGTCACTGGAGGACCTCGGTACTATGCCCGGGACCTCAGTAGAGTATCCCAACAGGTAGGTTTGAGGATAAATATGGACAAGACGAAGGTCATGTCAAATGTTCATGTCTCACCTGTACCAGTTAGTGTTGGGAATACCACACTCGAAGTTGTTGACGACTACGTCTACCTGGGTCAAAAGATCCAATTAGGTAGATCCAACTTCGACAAAGAGGCCCAGCGAAGGATCCAACTCGGATGGGCAGCGTTCGGGAAACTTCGGCACATCTTTGAGTCCGAAATACCCCAATGCCTAAAGACAAAAGTTTTTAACCAGTGCGTGTTGCCAGTGATGGCTTATGGAACTGACACGTGGTCCTTAACTGTGAGCCTCATAACAAAGCTCAAAGTCACATAGCGAGCTATGGAGAGAGGTATGCTCGGAGACTCTTTGCGCGACAGAATCCGTAATGAGGATATTCGCAAAATAACGAAAATGGCCGACATAGCTCAAAGAGTAAGCAAGCTGAAGTGGCAATGGGCAGGCCACATCGCTCGCAGAACTGACAACCGATGGGTAAGAAAGGTTCTCGAGTGGCGACCACGAACCGGAAGACACAGTGTTGGACGGCCTCCCACTAGATGGACAGATGACCTCACAAAGGTCGCTGGAAACCGCCGGTTGCAGGTTGCGCAGGACCGTTCGTTGTGGAAATCTAGAGGGGAGGCCCATGTTCAGCAGTGGACGTCTTGCGGCTGATGATGATGAATTTGGTATTGCGTACAAATACTGCCCGAGTTAGCTTAATATTTATTTTGCGCGGACGAAGTCGCGGGTAAAAGCTAGTACCTATATAAAATACTCACAAAGGCAGCTCGGAGACCTGATAAAAATACATAAATAGATACATGTGTTGGTGACTAGTGTTGTCCACAATGCGGTTTTACATTGTCGATTATTTCAGTTAGGCGGCCTTTTTGTACAGGGAGCAATCACATCTTGTGAGCAAACGGTGGTAGGTAGGTACGTCACGTGCACTAGTGCCGCAAACAGAAATAAATCACGTACATAAACATATCCTCAAGGACTTAGATTAAAATAAATCGCGCAAATTTTTTATTTTTTTTAAATAAAGAGTGACGAGACGAGCAGGACATGTGCCTGATGGTAAGCAACATGCCTGCCACATAACAGCACAGTGACACGCAGCTATTGGAACATGAAGAGTCCAAATGCACTACGCTCGTTACCCAGAGATCTAAGTTGTTATATCTCTAAGCCCTGTAATTTCTCTGGAAACATTGCCCTTCAAACCGGAACACAGTAATGTTTGCACATTATTGCTTGGCGGTAGAATAATTTGAAAAGGTGTGGGTGTGGTACTTCCCCAGGCGGACTCTGCTAAGAGTCAAATGTATTTCTGCTAAGAGCTAATATAAGAGTCAAATGTATTTTGTAATTATTCATTATTTGATATCCATAAGTTTACGTAATAAAGTCGCATGATAGAAGTGAAAACTTATTTTTCGGAATTTTTTATTATCTTATCTTATACCTTTAAACGAGCAATTCTTGTACCTATATAAATATGTATATATATATACAATCTGAATCTCGGAAACGGCTCGACGGATTTTCATGAAATTATGTATGCAGGGGATTTCGGGGACGATAAATCGATCTAACTAGGTCTTATTTAAAAAAAAGGTGTGTGCATAAGACCACACGGCAGAAGTGAAAACTTCATTAGCAGATTTTTGTATTAGGTAGGTATGTCGTATTATAATAAAATATTATGGATCGTATTAGTTGAATAAACGAGTAAAACAAGCCAGAAATTAGAGTAAATATTTATTGAAATTTTATTTATATACAAAGTAGCTGTTACCCGCGACTTAGTCCGCGCGAAATAAATACTAAGGTTACTCAGGCAGTACTTATTTGTATACCCAGATTGTATACACATTTATGGTTAGTAAAAAATTGTCCATGTTCAAAAAGTTGTTGGCCGGGGCCGGCTTTTTAAAAGTTACTCCAACTTTGTATGCATTCACACGGTGCACCCCTATGATGCCCCTAACATTATCCGCAAAAAGGTTGGTGAGTGTAATAGGATTTTTGTTACCGACTTTCTCCTGTTCCGTCGATTCCACATACACTACACATTCTCCACTACGATTTTCTGGGAATGGTCTCTTTCTCTTATAAAGGGGTTTTCTAAATAGTTTGTAAGAAACATTTTCACTTGGATTTGGCTTCAATAGTTTTCTTTTTCTGGTCTGTTCGACGGGGTGACCCCCGTCGCTAGCGACGCTCATATTTATTTATACTATTGACTATATACAAAACTAAATATTTACACGAAAGAAACGAAATATTTACACAGCAAAACTAATTAATTTGATTGTGAAAATTATAAAGCACCCATCGTGTTTTCCCGCCCAAAGAAAAGTATTTTGGAGTTGGTAGCCGTCAGTGTTGCCACTATGATTTTGAGCTTGTCGCCAAATAGTTATGTAACAAAGTCGCCGGTTTTGATTGAACTATTAAGGGAATAACAGTCTGGAAGAATACATAAGCTTTTTCCTTCTCCAACCTTCTACACTACACTAGTATATTCCCCTTTGTCGGTAACACGTCGTCTAAATCCGCTAAAAGGTTTTAAAAATTCGCCAGTTTCAGCGACAAAGTCGCTAAAGTGTCAACACTGGTAACCGGTAGCGAGCAGCGACAGAGAGAGAGAGTATCTATTGTCCCATGTCCTCCTCTAACAATTATCTTTCTCGGTCTGGCACGTTTGTTGACCACGTTATCATTCTCGCTCTAGCATCCCGAGCTTACCCGAAATTTCTTATCATATCCGAGCGTGATGATCACGTGATCATGAATCCATTTCACAGCCCACGAAAATTCTGTCCATAGCGCGCCTAAAGAAGTTTTCACTTCAAAAAACGCATATTATGCGCGTTTTTAGACAATGAAAAACTGTCACATTAGACATTACAATGTGAAGGTAAATTTTGCCGCCTGACGCGACAGTATAATTAGCTCAGACGGAAGTCGGGCGCTCATAGCGGTCACGAATTAGTAGCTCTGGTGGCTCCGGGTTCGAATCCAGATGGGTACTCTTTTTTTTTTCAATTCGTTTTTTTAAAGAAAATATATTTCTTGGAGTCTTTTATCTGTAGGTATCTAAGTACATTTAAGTATCTATAAAGAACAGTGGAAAAAAAATAGCTTGTAAATGTAACGTGTTAGTGTGAAACAGAAGCATAAATGCAAGAGAAGTGTAAGTATGAAAAAGTAAGCAGAATTGAATGATGTATGAAAGGTATAGATAAGAAATTGTAAAGAGGTGTGAGAGAATAAATAAAATACATTATAATGGGGCGTCTTAAATTGAATACAGATCGCTTCACGATCCACCGTAACGCTTAAAATAATCGAACAGAAAGCTTAGAATATAATTCACCGACCTACACTGGCAATGAATCCAGAATCTGTTTTTCGAACACGCTCTTTTATTATTTATATTGGCCGATTCCTTCAGTTGTCAAATGTTATTGTAGTATAGGTAATATAATATAGGATTACTAGCGGCCCGTTCCGGCTTCGCTCGGATAATAATAATAACCTAGATGCCAACTACAGCGCCATCTGCCGGGCTGGTTTGTGAATCTAAACCCTTTAATAGTAAAAATAAATGTTTATTTTCATAACACAATTTTAGATTTGCCATAAGCTCCGGGAAATTTGAATCGAAATAGGGTGAAAAACATTTACAAAAAAGACGATAATTGATCAGTTATCGAACGGGGTGAAAAATGATTTAAACTACTCAAATGGCTATTAAAAAATAGGGGTTGGTGATAAAAGGGTAAAACTTTAGGGTTATACGTATTTTTTTATCCCACATTATAAAAAAATAAAAACAATCATTTTTGTTCAAAAATTAAAAAAAATGTTAGGGGTGAAAAATCCTTATCACTTGGGGGTTAGTTGGGGGAGGGTTGAAAAATAGATAGTAGCCGATTCTCAGACCTACTGAATATGTAAATAAAATTTGGTAAAAATCAGTAAAGCCGTTTTGGAGAAGTAAGGTAACTAACACTGTGACAAGAATTTTATATATAAGATTTAATAGTACATTATGATATAAGTGCGCTAAGTTGATAATAAAATTACAGCCGAGGCGATATTGCTATAATTAGCTCTGCTAACTATAGGTGCTCTGCTATAATTAGCAGAGGCTGTAATTATCAAAGCGCACGTATGTCATACGACGTTTTATAACATATTTGCGAGGAAATAAATCAAAATTCTGATGACATTTTTAAATAAAAAAATTGGCAGTCATAGGAACTGCCGATAGAAGGGAAAACTTATTACTCGGAATTTGATCCATCGTGGCATGGCCATCTAGAAATGCGTCAGCATTTCCCATTGGCTCACGCATTTCAAGATGGCCATGCCATGATGGTTAGGCTACGCCCTTTCAGCATTTCCCATTGGCTGACGTATTTCTTCTTCACAGATTTTAACAATGCGCGCGCATCAGCGCTTCTTTTTTAAAGCAAAGGCGCAGAACCAGCCGACATTAGTAATAAAGTAAATTAATATTTTTGTGTTTTGTTATAGATAAATTGTTGTAAGTTAAGGTCAAAATTAATTAAATTAACAAATTAAATAATTCTCATTATATTTTATCTCTCATAGTTAATTTTATTCATAAAATGTTTACAACTTTTCTGACATAAAAACTCTTTAGGTACTAAGATTTAAAAAGGTACCTTTCATTTTAGTCGGAGCATTTTGAAACCATGCGTTTTACATTACATTACCACACAAGTACGTAATAAGATACATTACGATACAGAAATTGGTGCAATAAGAGACCCTTTACGAGCAAATATGTTATAAATATTATTTAAACCTCGTATATACTTTTGAGTAAGTAACTAATTGTTGCCCTCGGAAAATTACAGTTTCGTTTAAGTGTGTCGGTAACGTTTCTTTATCAAATTTTAACAACTTGCTTTCATGCTTTAATCTGATATCAATCAACACTCGTAACTTTATCTATTTTGCAAAAAAAAACTGTTATATTCGGAAAAAGAGGCTAAAATTCTTATTTCTAATAACTTTAATACAAATTACTCTAATGCATCATATTTTATCCAAAATATATTTTACATTGTAACGAAACCGCACCGTTTGCCTCGGAATTCTGAATTAGTACACGGCCATACACGGCGGGCGGCAGTGTTTCCTTTGTCGTCAAAATTTTTGGTGTAGATAGTAGAGTTCATCCAGAGATGAATCCAATTTGGTATATTTGGTATATTAATAATAATTATAGTCGGCATCAATTTTTAATACAATGTTGCATTGCTCGGAAATTAAAAAAAAAATGGTTGTCTGTAAAGGTTACGAAGTATACAGATTCATGCTGTAAAGTCGGTTTACTGACAATAGTTTTAAACGTGACAACGTCTAGTATTTGTGTTAAGCGCCATCTAGGTAAAACATACTGAAGCTTTTTGAAAAGCTGTTCAAAGCGCCATCTCTGGGTACATCATTGTACTAGCACAAGTTCCTTAATATCGTCGCTTTTCTAAAACATGGACAGACTCCTTGAACGTAATACACATTTCACTCACTAGATGGTGCGAAAAGTAATAAGGCGAGTTACCTGACCTTACCTCGCCTCGGCGGTAAATATTATCTAATCTATGGCGGTAACGTTACATGACGTCATGTTTTGCGGGCGTGTAGCCGGCTTCATCGAATTATAAGACGTTATCACGTCAAAAATATCAGTTTCTTCATTACCGATTTCGGAATTCTTAGAGGTAAATAATTTATCACTTAGTAAATGTGGATGGCAATGAGGCGTTTTCCGACGAGACAAAAAGATATGGTTTAATAAAACGATAATAGAAGGCGCTTGTAGGTCTTTCGGTTTGTTGTCAAAAGCGGTAGGCATAATGGACTCAATTCATTCAATTTACGAAAGCACGACTTCTAGTAATACATATTAAACTACTTTATCCATGTACGCATTTTATTCGAATGAAAACTATATCACAGTCTAAGTAGAGAGATAACTATAAGAACAATGGCAGACTTTCATACTTCAAAATAGTTGAGACGAAATGTTAGCGTCTATAAAATCTTTCCATATCTTACATATGGAAAGATTTTTGTCTTCAAAAGGCCTAGAAATAAAGATATTTACGTTCGAAAGTTTATTAAATTCGATAAGTCACAGACTAAATAGAGAGATTTGACAGAGATACGAGATACTCTGTTTTAGTGGCTGACATTGACATGCTAGAGACACAATATATTTTTTTAATTTGAGTTTTGCTATGGATACTAGTTCTTCAGCCGCAGTGACATAAGGGAATTTCTGATGTTGCCATAACATTAAAATAGAATTATACCAATATTTTAACATTGATATTATTAATATTACGGAAAGAAGTTTTAATGAAACTTATATCCACTACTATCTTTTATTTTTATAACTACTAATATTCTATATACTAATGATAACCAACTCGAAATAAAATATATTTTTTCCGTCATTATTGTTTTACAATTACTTCCAAAATAGTAAGATATATATGGTATAAGAAGTATATGGTCACATTGAAATGGTGTACAGGTTATTTTAATCAAATGAAAACCCAATAATTTGTAATATTTTTTGTGGCTTCTATTACTACAAATATTTATTTGAAAAATCTGAGAAAAAACAAATAAATTCATTTCGTATAAACGTTATTTCTAGACGCTACCATAAAGCTAACTATTATTTTGCCATTGTTCTTTCAAAACAAATTCGTAAACCTGATGAAAGACAATATAATATGTAATATTTTAATTTATTCTTAGCTATGGATACTAATCCTTCAGCCCCGAGAGTATCTCTCTACTTAGTATGTGGATAAAATATTGTCGTATCAGTGTTGCTATTTATATGTATGAATTTTCCTTCTACTTTGGCTTAGTTGGTGTCTATTGGATCGGGAGTTCTAAAGATTTTTACTGAAAATGGATTGTGATCAGTAACGGTTTTTTATTACATTATCAACTTAATTGGCTATTTTTATACCCAATATTTTAAGAGTTTAACACAAAAGGTCTGCAGAAAAATTGTTTTAGTATGAAATTCCTTCATGTATTTAGGTTTTTTTTATAGAAGGTAGACATACCAAACTAATCAGCAGAGCTAAGAAGAGAAGTATCTAAATTTAAGTATATAAATAATTCATGTGTTAACGAAAACTCTAAAATTTTAAATTATTACAAATAATTTAGATTAGACTTTTTCCTTGAAAATGGGGAGGGGTTTCATTGTGATTACACTTTTGAGAATCTATGGTAGAGACAGATCTTGCCAAATCTACACTACGCCATCTAGTGCGTACGGTGGAACTATTTGAAGTGAAAACTTCTTTAGGCGCGCTATAGACAGAATTTTCGTGGGCTGTGAAATGGATTCATCAATCGTCACGCTCGGATATGATAAGAAATCTGCGGGTAAACTCGGTAAAAACAGCCAGGTAGGTACCAGAGCAACAGAAACAGTAAAGAGTTGCAATATTTTGTACAACTTCGTTCCATCAGAATGTCCCTTGACACCTCCCAAGTATTTTAAAGTGAAAACTTCTTTTGGCGCGCAGGCGCGCTTTTAGACAGTTTTTTCGTGGGGTGTGAATTGAATTCTAGCGTCACGCTCGGGTATGATAAGAAATCTTCGGGTAAACTCGGGGCCACGGCCATTGGCCATCTAGAAATGCGTCAGCCAATGGGAAATGCTGAAAGGGCGTGGCCTTACCATCACGGCATGACCATCTAGAAATGCGTGAGCCAATGGGAAATGCTAACGCATTTCTAGATGGCCATGCCATGATGGTCAGGCCACGCCTTCCGGTACACCCGTGTAGTTTCCAAAGTAAGCTATCAAATTCTGAGTTATAAGTTTTCACTTCTATCGGCAGTTCCTATGACTGCCAATTTTTTTTGTCTCGTCGGAAACTCTCTCATTCGATTTCAACTTAACTTGGCTAAATACCCGGGGGTCTACCGCCTAACGAAAAACGCTTTGATGCTTTGACGCTTTGGCATTGCCGTCACTTTCATTTCAAGCGTGAAGAAAAGAGACAGCAATGTCAAAGCGTCAAAGCGTTTTTCGTTAGGCGGTAGAAGCGCTGTTATTCATGTCATGATGTCACTATAAACGATTATTTTATCGATACTCATGATGTCACCGCTTTAATTATCAAGCGCTAACGTAAACAAACAATTTAACATTGTACATATTTTTATCACAAATTCTCTATTTAATCAAGAATTATACGTAAATATAACAATAGAAATCAATTTACAATTTTAAAAAATGGAAGGATTAGTATAAAAATACACAATTTCCCCCACGACGAAAACAGATTTGAACGCTATAGGCTCACTCAAGAAATCATTGTAATGAGGTTACTTCATTCACTTTCTCTCTCGGTCGGTCTAACAGTCTTTGTCTTATTACACTACTCGTTATTCAGACTGTAAGCTGTAAGCCAGTAAGACTAGCCGAACCCGATCTTCCTGTATGAATTCAGAGTCTAACAGTCTGACGCTTATTACACCACGCTACTTAGACTACTCCCACACACGCACAGGTACATCGTACGGTGTTACTCGAAAGAATAGATTTTCGATCTTGCTCCGGTCGCCTGCGCAGGCTCAAAAAACTGCACAGGTCAATTCCCACACACATTCCTGTCTACCTGCGCAGGGATACCTGCACAGGTGGACTTCTCCGGTAGACCGTAGCGTGTCGTAACGAGTAGTGTAACTTCAACTTCAACTTTTTCGTATGGCTTCCATTCGGTAATTTCACCGGAATTTCGCCAGTGTCTAGCGTTTCTTCGTTAATATAGTCTTCTGAACTTTTATTCACTGAAGAGGTAGGAGTCTTGCTTCAGATGGTCGGTCCACTTCAGGTAGTCTTCAGTTTGGTGACAGACTTCTGGCATATGTTCAGTGAAGATGCAGGATTATTGATTCAGATGATCGGTGGAATGTAGATACTTTTGTTAGTAGATAAGTATGTTTTATATAACTGTAATGGACAAACATATACATGACGTCACAAAATAGACATAAAAAGATATTATTTCATATAAAATAGTAAAAAGACATATTATAGGTTTATAAATACATAATTTTCACATAATATGTCATAATCTAATGTTGTTTTTATGAATATATTTACTAAGGACATACACAATACACAAAAGGGGGAAAAACAAGGGGGAGGAGATTGGAGAAGTTAGTGAGACGAGGAAGGTCAGGAGGGATCAAATTGTAGAGGGAGGACTGAGATCTACCACACTCGAAGAAAATATGATCGGTAGTGCCGTGCGCTAACCCACATTCACAAAGAGAGGTATCGCGTATTCTTATTTTAGAGAGGAACACCACAGGAACACCGAACACCGGTAACGAGTAGTGTAATAAGACAAAGACCAAAGACTGTTAGACCGACAAATACATGACACTGACATTGACATATCATCTTAAAATATAATTTCATTGGTTCGTGATTGGTTTATTAGTCAGGGTAGCGATTCTGAAACCATTCGGTTGCATCCGACACGGAATCTCATCTCTCGGTCTTTGTCATGCTAAACAGATAAGACAAAGACCGAGAGATGAGATTCCGTGTCGGATGCAACCGAATGGTTTCAGAATCGCTACCCAGGATAGCAATTCTAAATCCATTCGGTTGCATCCGACACGGAATCTCGGTAGCGATTCTGAAACCATTCGGTTGCATCCGACACGGAATCTCATCTCTCGGTCTTTGTCATGCTAAACAGATAAGACAAAGACCGAGAGATGAGATTCCGTGTCGGATGCAACCGAATGGTTTCAGAATCGCTACCCTCATCTCTCGAGCTTTGTCTGATCTGTTTAGCATGACAGAGACAGGGATTGTCATTCCGATTCTGAACCATTCGGAATCGCATTTATAATCGCTACCCAGAATTCGCGGTAATTTCTATTTTTGCGTTTTGGGTATTCGGAGTTTGAATGCCATAATTTTAATTTTGATCTCGCTGTTATTATACCTATCGTAAATGCCTAAAATTTTTTTTTTATTTAAATTAATAAATACCAAAATAGCGTGCAGTAAAGAAAAATAAGTCATATGAAAAGTCCTAGAGCGCGCGTTTTTCAGACTGGTGTAATAGCGAGCTGACAAGTTAGACTCTAAGACTGCGTAACGAGTGCTGAATAACGCGTATTCTAATAGGCGCTTTAGGGGTTTTCCCATACAACAAAAAAAATGTTTGTCTGTAAAGTCAACTCAACTTCTTGATGAATGGCGCGTGTTGTGACTTTTAGCTGTCACATTTCTGCCAATGTCCGTTTCGTGGCAGCTTCGTAGACGGCAACGGCCATCTGTAAAGTCGGTTTACTGACGATAGAGCGTGACAACGTCTTAAGAAAATACTGATGGAACGGTAGCATTTTTCAAAAGAAAATTTTAATTTCATTTGTTTAATAGATTTGTTTGTAAAAAGTAATCAGTAGAATTTAGTCATTTTCAATCAAAACAATGCAGAAAACAATGCAAAAAAGCTTTTAGATGCCGAGGATCGAACCTGGGGCATTTCACATGCAAAGCGAACGCTCTACCACTGAGCTACATCCCCGCTTGAACTACTGGTCGGAATAATTAATACAACTGTAACAAACATGCGGCGAGGTAACGACCGACGGTAACGACCGATGGTAACGGTACATGACGTCATGTTTTGTGGGCGTGCAGCCGGCTTCATCGAATTAAAAGACGTTATCACGTCAAAAAATTTGCAGTCATAGGAACTGTCGATAGAAGTGAAAACTTATAACTCAGAATTTGATTTGATTTCTGTTGTCCTGGTATCTGGAGATAAACGCTGGGCTGTTGGAGGTAGGTAATCAAAACTCTTTACTGTTTCTGTTGCCCTGGTACCACAGACTAAGTAGAGAGATACCCTGGTACCTACCTGGCCGTTTTTACCGAGTTTACCCGAAGATTTCTTATCATATCCGAGCATGACGATTGATGAATCCATTTCACAGCCCATGAAAATTCTGTCTATAGCGCGCCTAAAGAAGTTTTCACTTCAAAATATTACAAATACAAAACCCATTACTAACTTGTCAAAGTAGACAAAATCAAATTACTTTGACAACTGACTCGTTATATTAGTGATTGCAATCCAGCGTAATTGTCAGTCCGGCTGGATCAGGGTAGCGATTCTGAAACCATTCGGTTGCATCCGACACGGAATCTCATCTCTCGGTCTTTGTCTTATCTGTTTAGCATGACAAAGACCGAGAGATGAGATTCCGTGTCGGATGCAACCGAATGGTTTCAGAATCGCTACCCTGGATAGCGATTCTGAAACCATTCGGTTGCATCCGACACGGAATCTCATGTCTCGGTCTTTGTCATGCTAATCAGATAAGACAAAGAGCGAGAGATGAGATTCCGTGTCGGATGCAACCGAATGGTTTCAGAATCGCTACCCTGAATTCCCATCGATCTGGGTAGCGATTCTGAAACCATTCGGTTGCATCCGACACGGAATCTCATCTCTCCGTCTTTGTCATGCTAAACAGATAAGACAAAGACCGAGAGATGAGATTCCGTGTCGGATGCAACCGAATGGTTTCAGAATCGCTACCCTGGCCTAGTGGAGGTGATTTAAACTTAGGCTTCCGAATAAACATTTTCAGGAGTTGGTAACACTGGCCGCAGAACGCAGAACCAATAGGAATAGAGTATCTCTCTACCTAGTCTGTGGAACCAATCAAAGAGAATGTAAATTACTACGTAGAACCACCGTAGAACCAATCAAATGATGAAAACAAATGTGTGGGATTTATCCATTTATTTTATCGCGATTCGCAAATAATACAGCATAAACCCTATGAATACAAATTAATTTTAGATAGAAAAACTCAAAAACGACCATTACCCAACACCAAAGACATTAAAGGTTCGTAAGACTTGTGCACCTTGTGGTGTATTGAATTTCGTGACGAGAAACAACAATATCTCAAACTTTGGGTGGTTTGTACTTTATTTCTTTATACGTACGGTTTCAACCTTTCGACAAAATACTTACCTGCTTTTAAAGTCTGCCACCGGCGAAATATGACTTGTACATGGGAACTCCCTGCATTGAAACATATCTGAACGCCCATTCGTTTATAATGATGATTTAGCGAATACATGGTTGTAGTTGTTTACTTCACGCCTATGCGCTATGCGCCTAGCAATGGATGTAAACAAGCCATGTAATCGGCGTTTGCATGAAAGAGGCATTATTTTCAAGTTTACATGAAATGTTTCAGATAAGTGGTAAAGAAAAAGTACAACCATGAAAACTCCTATTACTATACTCCAAGAAATGATGATGAAGGTTGGAATAACTCCCGAGTACGAGTGTGTTGCACAGGTAATGCCATGTTGTCATCTATAGTCCTAGATACAGTTATATCTATCCCATATCATAATCGTGAAGTAATTTGTAACGGACCAAGTGCACCTACATCTACAAAGCTGTAGTCAGAAACCATCCACCAACCAGTATCAGCTCACCATCATGCTGGGTTGTGGCTCACTAAAACTGGTGGTCCGTGTTTCGCCATATCTATATATAAAAATGAATTGCTGTTCATGGGTCTCTTAAAACTCGACAACGGCTGGGCTGATTTGGCTGATTTTAGTTTTGAAATGTTTGTCGTAGCTAACGAAAGGTTTAAAAGGTGAGAAAATATTGTAAACTCGCAATGAAGATAGTAAAAACAAATATTTCATTTTCTCATACAAACTGCTCTACATAATCCAGTCAAACATTTGATGTTACCAATCAAACATTTTTTTTTCAAGAGTTTTAATCAAAGAGTATTATTACCTTATAGTTTTAATCAAAGAGTATATACAAACACAAAGAAACAAAACAAAACACTTTGTAATACAAAGAGTACATACATTTTTGAAGTGAAAACTTCTTTTGGCACACCGCGACAGATTTTCGTGGGCTGTGAATTGAATTCTAGCGTCACACTCGGGTATGATTTGGTAGTTAGTAGTTAGTTTATTTTATTTTAGTAGTTTTTTTAGTATCAGTATAGCACTCGTGCGAAGCCGGGGCGGGTCGCTAGCAATAAATAGAAATTAAATGGATAGGTCTAATTATTGGGATTAAGTTCAGTGCAGAGATGTCTTGCTATTGAAGTTCATCTATAAGTTTCTTGAAGCCTTAAATGTGAATGATGTCTCCACCTATGACTGTAGTGCCACTACACCCTATAACTATTTAATGTTATACTTCTTCAGTGTGTTGGTGTACACAATGTTGTTGAACTAAATAAATAAATAAAAATACTTTCTGCCAGTTCCAAGAAAATTCCAAGTTCGGGTCGGTCCACTCTGCTACTGGGAGTAAAGTATGGAGCTGCTGTGATAGTTTTATAAAATAACATTTCGTTGATAAAATAACATGCTACACCTGCCAAGTTCCATATGTGCTTTTTTTGATTTTCACTAGCAAATTCTTAAACACTTAAACAAAGACTAAAAATCCTGCGTGCAAAAAAATCCCAAATTCATTCCATTTCCAAAACCTTGAAAATATCACAAATGGATCTTGTCAGGCGCAGTGACGATTTGTATAATATGTGACTATACATCGTTGCATACCAATGACAGACCCATTGTGGATATAATGTAATTACTAGGAAAAAATATTAAGGACTACATCCTAATTTAAACATTTATATTATATTTATTTTCTCTTTACATTTTAAATAGTTGAGACTTTCTAGGTTGGAGAGCTTCATCCTGTACCACTTTGTTGATCCCAACCGGTGGGTGTTCGGAGGTAGCCATAAGATTATGTAAAAAAAATAACAAGGAAATAAAAATATTTTACAAAGTAATAGTTAGATTTGAACAGGACAATGTTGATGTAAGTTTTTACTGTAAATGTAAAAAAGTTGGACTGTGGGGGATCCTTGACTTTTTTTTATTGTTGAGGCCTTACAGTTAGTAGCCATCTCTCCTGATGGTAAGCTGTTGTGTGGTTTATGATAGGGTTAGTTTCTGGGCATCTGAAAGTCTGTGTTGTTGCAAGAAATCAAGGTCATCGATTGTGAGCCGTAGTCGAACATTGTTTCAGAAGATTTCTGCCTAGGATGAGGGAACGCGACTGTTTAAA
The DNA here is from genome assembly GCA_963693475.1 of Ectropis crepuscularia. Taxonomy (NCBI): domain Eukaryota; kingdom Metazoa; phylum Arthropoda; class Insecta; order Lepidoptera; family Geometridae; genus Ectropis; species Ectropis crepuscularia. The sequence continues at coordinate 31,697,682 of OY856343.1, forward strand.
GTAAAAAATTACCCACGTATATAGTATGTTTTGGCGACGTGAAGTAAAAGGAAGGGGGAGTCGAGAATAGTGATGGTATTTCTAGCAGAGGGTTTTTTTTTTTTACTTTTATAGGTTTACACTTGACTGCCATCTCGCCTGATGTTAAGCGAAGATGCGGTCTACGAAGGAGCGTGTTTACCTAGTAAAAACTCACACTCTCGATTTGAAGACACAAAGATTGTAACCATCGGGGAAAACCCACTCGGGCAACGTATTCCACAGCCTAGACGTTCTTATCACAAAAGTAGAGTGAAGTCTCTTCGTTCGTATTCGCAGTCCGGGCCGCACCACCAGGCCACGTTCGAGTACGTGTGCCGCGCGCGCGGGGAGCTGGCGCGCGGGGCGGCGCGCTCCAAGAAGGAGGCCAAGCAGGAGGCGGCGCGGGCGCTGCTGGCGCGGCTGGCCGGCGCCGCGCCCGCGCCCGCCGCCGGCCTGGCCGAGCCCGCCGCCGCCGCGCCCACAGACACCACGCCCAGCTACGTCGCGCTCCTGAAGGAGCTCTGCGAGGATTACAAGGTATCTGTATCCGCTCGCTCCACACACCACACCGGTGAGCTCTCAATACATATATACACGACCAAGCGCTCATAATGTTTCAAAACTGAAGAGAAAGTTAAATGATATATTGAAGTATCAATGTCCTACCCCAACATCCGTGTGAACTTTTACTAAAATAAAACATTTTGTGATGAAGAAACCAAATCGTCTGTGTAATGAAATGTCTCAGAGTTGCGACAAGGTTGCTGATTACTTTTCCACTTTTAAAATCTTTCTTGAAGAACTTCTCCAACCTAGATTCGATTACCTGCGCCAAGGACACTCTTGTCCTACCTCTGAATGCGACTCATCGCTTCCTCAGAAAACAGGACACCATTATCATTAAATTAAAAATACCAAGCTCTCATTCAAATATTGATATGTGCCTAAGTATTGATATATAATATATAGAGTCCAAGTTGCATGATACTGCATGTGTAACATCCACTATGAGATTGTATTCCTCCCTGAAAAGAAGTGCAGGCAAGGGATAGCAATAAATCAATAAACTAATAATGCGCCTCGGGAAGAAGACACCAATTTAAACTTTTAAACCTTACTAATGCCATCTCGTGTCACTCGAAATTAACTAGATAATTATTATCACTATTGAATTACAAAAATGATCAATAAGATTGTTGTTTTCTGTCATTGGCAATGTTCGTCCTACTAAAGAATTTAGTCGAGTCATTGAGTTCAGGCCATACCAAAGAGGAAAGGCTTTATTTTTGCATGCCCGCAAAGTACGAATTTTTGCATGCCCGCAAAGTACGAATTTTTGCATGCCCGCAAAGTACGAAGGTACGACTGTTGTTTCCAAGTATATTTCTTCAGTATAACATCTTTGTACACAGTTTACGCAATAAAAAAAATCTGATTGTGATGCGGGCGCGGGCGGCGCAAGACCGGTCTTTGTGGAGAAGTTTCCCTTTGTCCAGTCGCGGACGTGAAGACGTGATTCGGGCGACACGATGATGAGTGAGTTGTGCGGTGTGTGCGCAGCTGTCGAGCGCGGAGTACGCGCTGGTGGGCGACACGGGCCCCCCGCACATGCGGCACTTCACGGTGCGCGCGGCGCTGGGCCAGCACACGCGGGTCGCCACCGCCACCACCAAGAAGATGGCGCGCCAGCTCGCGGCCGAGCAGCTCTACCGGTACCTGCGCGAGAACCTCAAGGTCACCAAGGACTTCGTCGAGGTGATCCCTTCGCTCCGTAGCTTTTCAACATACGATTTACCTCCGAACTTAAGTAACTGAGGGGAAAGGTATAAAAAACGTTCGGGCGTTACAGATGTTTCAAAATTGGGTTAAGTAATACTTGAATGCCTTCTTACCCGATAGTTAAGGTTATATAGGTACAGACAGGGCTTCTCTCACTCTCATTGAGAATTAGATATGATGACTGTATGAGTGGTTTTTGAACCTTTGATAATTTTAATTCTAAATTATTGATGAGATTTAATTCTAAACTTTGAATAACAGAAAACGTCATCAACTAACATGCTTTAAAGAAGTGGATAAACCCAAAAGTATGAATGAAAAGGCCTAATGTGAATGAGAATATTACCCAATACTGTGTATGCATGAATGAAGTGTTTCTCTACTCGAGCTAGCTCAGTTTACTGAGCTCTCCCGCTCCTAGACCCTCAGGGAACGGTTGGCTCAGTTCCCCTTGTACATAAACTATGTCCCCAGAACTTTGACGATGATTGTTGTAGTACGGATGGCTGCCTGTTTTTGGAAGCCTTTGGATCCTGGTGATTTTATACTTTAAAGTTCGATTGTAGGACTACATAGTCATAAAACTGCCGATAAAATAAAAACGCAGAATTTGATAGCTCACTTTGGAAACTACGCGAGTGAAACTGGAGTGCGTGGCCGTATGGCCATTTCGATCACCCGAGTTTACCCGAAGATTTCTTATCATTCCCGAGCGTGACGCTAGAATTCAATTCACAGTCCACGAAAAATCTATCTGTGGCACGCCAAAAGAAGTTTTTACTTCAAAAACAAGAGCTTCATTTTTGGGTATAGTTGAAATCGTTTATTATCTGTAAAATTGTGTATGTATTTGTCCTCTCGTTCTGAGCTGCCCCCCCCCCCCCCTGCCCCCCGCAGGAGGAGGCTCTGGCGCGGCACCGCGACAAGCTGCTGGCGCGGTACCGCGAGTCGCGCGCCGAGCAGCTGGCGCGCCCGCGCCTGGCGCAGCGCGTGCACGACTACCACCTGGGTCTGCTCGACACGTTCGGTACCTGCCCGCGCCACACACCTCCACCCTCCCCCCACACCGAGCACTCTCGACAGCAGCACGACAGTAACGATCCCCGGGGCCCGGGGCGGACTGACGTCATTGTTCATTTCGTCACAGCTCATTTCGTTAAAATCAGCCAACAACAAGCCCTTTATAAAACACTAATTCAGTCAGCCGACACTAAGTCAGGCATAAAACACTAATTCAGTCAGCCGACACCAAGTTAGGCATAAAACACTTAATTCAGTCAACCGACACTAAGTCTGGTATGAATCAGTAACTCAGTCAGCCGACACCAAGTCCGGTATAAAAGACTAATTCAGTCAGCTGACACTGAGTCTAGTATGTAAAAAAGTAAGTAATTCAGTCAGTCGACAATGCAATCTCTTTGCTTTTGTAAAACATTTCCCAATAATAAGTCAGCCGACACATGGCCGACATAGGTGTCACATAGAAGACAACTCGCGTGTTAGTACCGAGTCCGGCCCCCGCCTCGTCCCGGCGGGTGCCGCGCCCGCGCCCGCCGGGTGATGTCTCCCGACGCAGTCCGCCTCCGCTCCGCTCCGCCGCCACACTAACACACTAACTGGCTTGCGGGAAGCTTCACTAACTCGACCGAGCTCACCTCACATCATATCACTGAAGGAGAGCTCGTTAGGTTCGCGTCTCCACGCCGCGCGGCCGCTCGACCAAGCGGCAAGAATTCCGAAATTCCTTTTGACAGATTTATCCTAAAAATAGGGTAAATCTGATTTAAAATATCATATTTGTATAGCGTTCGAGCGCAGCCACAAAGCGCCGCCACCGACTTATTTCCTGTAGTTTTCGTACATGTTATTTGATTATTTGACTCGCTCACGCGGTGATACCAGAGCTCGCCGCTTGCTGCGACACTCGCGCGGTATTCCACCTTTCTCTCCGTTGGCTTTAGTTAAAGCTATGGCTTCATCTTCCACGATGGCGTTTTTTGTATCGGAAGCAGTCCAATTAAACCTTCTTTGTCAGAGTCCATTTTGATACTCTTGTAGAGTTAAAAAAAAGTAGCAGACCCCGACGCAAGTGTCGAGCACCGGCGACGAGCGGGTGTCGCGCTTCAGCTACGTTTGTAACCGCTTCTAGTTTGTTGCGGCCGCGTCTGTGGCTGTCGCTTGTGGCCCGCGTGCGGCGACACTAAAATATATTTTCAATTGTTATTTTTGCTATCATGTCTTCTTGTTAACATAATTTAAAATTTAAAGACAAATGTTAAAAAACTTCTGATAGAAAACACGGGAAATGGTCAAAATGTTACATGCTTTACTAGTTTCCGATTTCGACGAAAGAAATCTTGCTTAATTTCACTTAAAAATTGTCAGTGTCGACTTGCCAAAAAACAATCTGGCAATATTATAGCGAACTAGTAAATTCGTTTTTTTATAATATAGAGTGACGAGACGAGTAGGATACGTGCTTGATGGTAAGCAACACGCATGTTCATGCAACTATTGTAACTTGTAAAATGACGAGTTGAAATCATTACCTAGCACTGCACTGCGTTCGTTACTCAGATATATAAAATGATTTGATTCTGAGCTATGATGACCTTGTAATATAGTTAAACGGAGCCGGTTGCCTTTTGCGCCGACCTGGAGTGAGCTTATAATACTTATTTGTTATATACGAGTATAAAGTTGCTTTTTAATCGCATGGTCAATTTTGATGATCGAGCAAGCGAAAGAATTTAATATTGAATCACCAGCGCAGCGAGGGATTCAAAAATTAGAATTCTGAGCGTCAGCGAGGGACTCAAAAGAGTACGAGGTGAAAAATCTTTGCACTCGAGTGCATAGATATAACTAACTTTTTATCCCATTCCATTCCTCAGCGAAGAAATGACGCACGAGTAATGCTAATTGGACTATTAACAGCATCAGGGAATTCCGTCCGCGTCAAATGACTTTTCGTCGCTAGAATCACTCGACTTAGGTTTTTCACTTTTCTAAATATTGGGGGTGATAGAAATGTATAATGTGAGCGATATGAGCTGGGTGTGGGTGCGCAGAGGAGCCGGCGCGCGCGCTGGCGCTCGACGCGCTGGCGGCCACGAGCGGGCGCGGCGCGGAGGTGGAGCTGGGCTGCGCGGCGGGCGCGCTGGGGATGGCGGCGGACTGGGCGCGGCTGGCGGCCGAGCCGGCGCCGCTGCACGTGGTGACGCTGACGCCCAGCGCGCCGCCGCTCGCCTTCGCGGGCGCCGACCGGGCCGCCGCGGCCGGCGCCGCCGCCGCCTACCTGCGCCGCGCGCTGCGCGCCCCCGCGCCCGCCGACCTGCCCGCCTGACTCCGCGGCGCGCGTCCGCCGACCGACACATCCACCACTCTGGAACTACTCTTTCCCGTCTTTGAGAAAAGGCATGTTGACAAAAAAAACTAGTCCATCAGTTAAGGCCTGTTTTCATTTTGATTAGTGCGAGTGCGAGTGAGTGGTGCAGGTGTTTAGTGATTAGTAACAAACACGTGTGGACACCGATTGATTATTGCGAGTGCATAATTAGTAATAAGTCGCGATTGCTCACTCTCACTCGCACTAAACAAAATGCAAACCGGCCTTTAGATTATTAAAAAAACATGTTCACGTATTTTTTCTTTTGTTTCACAAACAAATAATATCAAAGATATTGTGTTTAGAAATTTCTAGTGCCGTCACGTCTATACACCGTTATTTGTTTTGAATTAGCACAATTTTAACAGCACTATCTACTGCCGTTCCTTAACACAACAAAATAAACTAACAATCTGATGAAAACAAAATTCGCGGAAATTATCCAATTTATGGTCACTGACACGCTTGAGTTTTGTAGTATTCGTATCAGTGCTATTTATTTACATATTATTCATGGTCACAAGTCACGACCACCCAACCGTGACACCCACCTACCCTCAAGTTACTTAAAAAGCAAATGTAATAATCACTTGCATTTTTTTAGTTGCGTGTCAATCGCAGCCAAGGTCAGTTCATAAAATAGTTTGAGTGCATAAAAATATTAGTGAAACGTTACAGGTGTAGTGATCTTTTATTGGGAGTTAAATAAAACGTTGTGTTTATTTTGGTGAATTGAACACTGCACAATTCTTAAAACGAAATGAGGTGTCAGACCAGTATGTCTGGTTGAAAGTATGTGTGTATATCGATTAGGGTGGTGAAAATTATTTGGAACAAATACTAAATAACTGTAAGTACAAATAGTTTAGTAAATTAGTGATGGTTGTAAGTAGCTGTTTAGAACTTTTTGCATATTTGTGCCAAAAACACGTTATTTTTTAACCCTATCATGTAAAGATTAAACTAATTAAATTTAATGTAATTATGCCGGTCCAGGCCCATGAAATTATGAAGGAAAAGTGTAATACTTTTCCTACTACCTACTTTTTATAATAATATGACATTTTATTATAAAAAAATTGGCACTCATAGGAACTGCCGATAGAAGTGAAAACTTGCTGTTGCCCTGGTACTGGTACCTAGGAGCAAACGCAACTCTTTTATATTTCTGTTCTCCTGGTATCTGGAGATCAACGCTGGGCTGTTGGAGGTAGGTAATCGAAACTCTTTACTGTTTCTGTTGCCCTGGTACCTACCTGGCCGTTTTTACCGAGTTTACCCGAAGATTTCATATCCGATCCGATCCATTATCATATCCAAGCGTGACGATTGATGAATCCATTTCACAGCCCACGAAAATTCTGTCTATAGCGCGCCTAAAGAAGTTTTCACTTCTAAACTAAGTAGTTTTGCAAGGCAGGCGCGCGGTTGTCATAAGTACCGGGTGAAAAGCGGATTCAGGTAAACCAGAACAGAGTGTGAGAGATGCAAATAGCTGCAAAAGAGAATACGACGTCATGTTTATTGATAGTGACGTGTAGTGTTTTGTTTACAAACATAACCAATGGACCATACTTTTAGGCAGGATTTTTGTAAAATTCAGCTGGTCACAGATTCTTTACTATTTAGTTTAAGAGTAAACTTATTGCACAGTTACAATGTGCTATGTTGTCTACATAACCTGTTAAAATTTTGCTAATTAAAAAAAAAGTGTATAAACGATTTTTATATAGACGTGGCGTCAAAACCTCCCACTCTGGAAGTTTGATGACATATCTTTATTGATATTAAATAATTTGTTAAACTAATTTTCAGTAATCTACCGGATGGACTAATACAGGGTTATTGGTAATCAGCCTGCATCCTTTTAAGGGGATGTTAGGTACATTCAATACGTCAACTTTTGTTCTACAGTTTTAAAAAAAAAGTGATTTTCTTTTTTTTTCAAAAAAAAAAAAATATATATTTGCACGGTCTAAAAGCATTGAACTCTTCGTAACAATTCGTAACTAAAGCGCGTATGCTCTTTAACGCGCAAAAAATGATGTGCCGAAGTGAATAAACACTAAAAAGTCGCTAAACAGTACAAAAAAGGGCAACAAATACTAATTTTTTTTGGGTTATCTATTGAGTTTTAACGAAAGTTGTAGAACAAAAGTTGTTTGTTTAAATATACAGAACATGCCCTTAAACGGATGCAGGCTGATTACCAATAACCCTGTATAGTTAATTAAGGTATATTTTTTGCCCAGTCATCATCCCAATTACTTTAAAAATGAATGTATAATAAGGTTGGAGCCTTTATCCTGTGAACGACATTAAATGTTAGTCTACTTTATTCAATGAGGCATAGTCAAAATTGATGCAGATCGCTAAAAAAAAATGTAAAATTATTAACACAAACATGCATATTTTCATTTTATAGTTATTCAATTTCCCTAACAAAATGTGTAGTTCTAGTCTAACACTCGGTAGTGTCGAGCCGAGGCGGAGTAGCAGAGCGAGCGAGCCGCTCCGTGTGTGAGCGCGTGCGTCGCTCGGCCGCGGTGAGTGGTCGTGTCGGCGCGGCGGGGCTAGCGTCACCAGACATTCCGACAACTGCCACCAAGTTTTGGAGAGGTATGTGAGGCAAAACTCAAAACTTGTCACATAGGTACCTCTTCTATTTATGCACCAACATGAAGGTGCAGACCCGACTGGTGAGTAGCGGGGCAAAATTTATCCCTCAATTTAGATCACCTAGCAGGTAGAAAGCCCCACCAAAATTATCTGTATTTTTGAGAATCTCTATGTTTTAATGATAAATATAATACCTATTAGAATTTCTAATTGTCCCAAAAAACGGGGCAAAATAAATCTTTACAGTTTTGAAATTTTTATTGAACTTTTTTTTCAATAAATATTTTTGAGGCTATACCTACGCAATGTTATGTGTTTCATGATTAAAGAATTAAAAAAAAGCCGGACGATTTAGTCGTGGTTTTCATTTTTAATATTGACAGAATGAAATTAAAAGTTTGAGGCAATTAGAAATTTCAATTGGGTATTACTTATTTCGTTTTCCTTTCGCCCCGCAACTTACCAGCGAGAGTGTCTACTCTCTTGCTACGAAAACGTAATTTCGAAATAAACTCGCGACTTTCCACCGTCGTTTTGTCCGTTTAAATGTTCTAAGCATACTCTAATTAGTCAAATAATGTTGTATCGGACGAAACGAAGTAGGTAGAACGAAAGTAGGAAAATCGCTAGTTTTTTTTCGAAATTACGTTTTCGTAGAAATAGAGTAGACGTCCAGGTCTGCACCTTCATGTGGGGTATAATAAGAGAGTTATGTGACAAAGTTTTAAGTTTCCCTCAAATACCCGACAATTGGTGGCAGCTCTCGAAATACGACGTTCGTAGTCCTGCGGGCGCCGGCGCCGGCGCGGGCGGTGTGTCGATGCGTGTCCCTCTGCTCACAGAATTCAATTCTTCGGAGGGACCGAAGTCTGAAAATGTGATTTATGGCTATTTTTTTTATTATTACGGAACAAAACACTCCACGGATTCCTGGAGCCGTAGGTACTTTTCATTACCAAATCCAAAAAAAATCTTCACCATCTTTTTTTTGTTATTATCTTATTTTATAAGGTTTTGTTTATAGTTGTAGAAATGCAGGATAACGCAGACCGGTGTGAGGACGGGCGCGTGCCGCGGGCCGCGAGGAACGCTAGTTCCGTACTGACAGGTCGGAGGCTCTTCCATCTAACAAAAACGGTTTTAGCTTTGATAATGACTTGTTTCTCTTTTGTTTTCGCTTGAAATTATAGAGACGGCGATAACAAAGACAAAGCCGGTTTAGTTAGGCGGTAGAAGGGCGAAGGTTCCACTGCCTGACTAAAACTGTCTTAAAGGCTTATTTATATACTTTGCTAAATTTAATCTCTACTGAATTCAGTGAAGTTTAATAGCATTCAGTGAGCCAGCACACTAGATTCAGAAGCGAGGATTGGTTGCTTCTAAACTTGCTTCTCAATTCAGTTGATTAATCTTGCTTCTGCATTCATTCGACTAAATTAAGCCAAGTGTAATAACAAGCTAACAAGCATTTTAGCTAAGTTAGCTGTGATATTGCTCTCTCTTTTCTTTTCACTTCACATTACAGAGACAGCTTTAGCAAAGCTCAAGCCGATATAGTGAGATGGTAGAAAGGCCGATAACAGAACAACGCTATGAGCTGGAATTAGTTTCCTACGCAGCTCACTACCACCCCTCCTGCATTATATTATATATTATTTTTTTATCACTTTTAACACTTTATAAGTATAGTATAATTAAGCCAGTAAAAATAGAATTCAACTATAAGTCTCTATAATTGTTACCCTAAAGCGCATAGTTTCCGAGATATCGGTTAAATCCGTTTTTTCAAGATGGCGCTTGAAGCTCCGCCTAGATCTGTCAGCATTATATGATTTTATGTTCAGTCAGATCAAGGGCAAAAATAAATAGATATATGATTTCGGTGGGCAATCGTCCCACGGCACCGGCTAATGTCCCGTGTAAAGTAAAGTGTGTGAATGAACGCTCTCACTATAATCGAACGCTCTCAAGCTAAATGGATTTGCCAAGCTGTAGTGTATGTAGCGAGACAGCGAGAGGCGCCCACAGCCTACAGCTCACGGCCCACGGCGCAGTTCTATAACGTGGAACCGAATCTGGAACCCAGCTCTCGTTTCTTCAAAACATGATTCCGTATACTTGCTATGTTCAATTTAAACAGGTTTATTTAGTAGTAGTAGATAGATATGTACTACATAGTTCACGGTAATTTAGTTTCTGTAACCGTTTACTTATAATAATTGTAAGTTGATTTATTTCATTACGATTAATAAACATCAAGTTGAATACTGTAAGCTGGAGTTTCACTGCATTACCTAATTCTAATTCAGGGTGGGGGTGACTGACCTGCACTGACGTCCCGCTAGGGCTGTATTGTGCACTTCCCCCCGCCAGCCTACACAAACCAGCCAAGCGCTTAAAGCGCCTGCGGTACCTGTCTCGTAGTGTTTGTTCCCAGCAGCCGCGACCTGGAGGAGTCTCCTTGAAGAGTTCAATGCCAGCTTTTCTTGCGATCTTTTCTTTCACCGTTAAAGCGAGCAAAAATAACTTATTGACAGATCTTGGACATCGACTCAAATTGAGCTCATCTTTTTATCAGATATATCATATTTTTAGTAGTGGTAGGACTCGTGGCAGAGGCCGCCTGGGGAAGTACCACACCTTTGCCAGTTATTCTACCGCAAAGCAGTAATGCGCAAACATTACTGTGTTCCGGTTTGAAGGGCAATGTTTCCAGGGAAATTACAGGGCTTAGAGATATAACAACTTAGATGTCTGGGTGACGAGCGCAGTGCAGTGCTAGGTAATGATTTGGACTGTGCTGTTATGTGGCAGGCATGTAGCTTACCATCAGGCACATGTACTGCTCGTCTCGCCACTCTATTTAAAAAAATATCTCGATTAGATGATCTAATATTAGCATAGGTAAGCAGCCCACTTTAATGTTCCCACTACTGGGACTCGGGGCTTCCACTGGGCAAGGAGAGACAGAGTCAAGTTTTAATCCACCACGCTGGCCCAGTGCGAATTGGTGAATAACACATGGCCTCGAAAGATTCTAGGTTCATGTTGGTTTCCTCACGACGTTTTCCTTCACCGTTTTTAAGTGAGCGGCATTGCGCAAATGATTTCGAAAACACGGTGGCGAGGGATTTGTAGGTATGTATTTAACTTGTAACTTTTTGAGCCTAATTTTACCTTCCCCTATTTTACCGAATACGACTCATGGAGCGATTTTCAGCCGCGGTTGCGGGCCCGTAGCTTCTGTAGAATGCAGATATATTTATGTAAAAAAATTGGCAGTCACTATGGAGTGCCGATAAAAGTGAAATCTCAATAACTCAGAATTTGAATAGCTCACTTGAGGACGTGGCCATGACCATAGCCATTTACCCGAAGATTTCTTTCAATTACGAAGGAACGTGACGCTCGAGTTCAATTTACAGCTCACAGTAAATCTGAATGTGGTGCGCCAAAACAAGTTTTCACTTCAAAAACCAACCACAACTCACGACGCGTTTCACGCCTGCAGACGCGGCGGCTGAGGAACCGGAAAATAAGCGGTCTCATAGTTGATGGAACCGTGACGACGGTCGCGGGTGAAAATCGCTCCATGAGTTCTTAGCCTAAGAAGTTCGACTACACATAAGTAGAGCACACTTCATAAAGAGAGAACGTCTGTATGGATGCGGTGCCGCAGCCCGGAGTTAACCTCAGGAAAACCTAGGTTTTCCTGATGGATATCTAGAATCTTTGCGTCTTCAAGTCGATATAGAAACGGTGTCTCCTAGGTACCTAAACATTCTCCGTCCTAGACCGCACGGTCGCTAAACCCAGTCGAAATGACGATGAAGTGCAAACCAATAGGTACCTATATAATGTGTATTTTAACATTATGAAAAACTATTCTTATATGTACCTGCTTGGAGCGCGCGAGTCTGTGGGCGAGGGCGAGGGCCAGATACACAGAGCCCTGCTCCGAGCTCCGACGGCTCTCCCGTGAGAACTCGCCACTGCTGCGTTATGGTTCTAGTAGGAATTCAAAGTTTGAAAGACAATTCTAACTTTACATTTATACAATTAAATAAGTCTATAAATAGGTATAAGTAACACTACCGGAAAGACCTGATAAGACGTTTGTCGATATTTGTTGGGTAAGCTGCCATCCCATAGAATTACTTTGTTTTTTATATTTATGGAATTCATTGCCTGAGCTGGATTTCTCTATGGTTACAATCTTGGTGTCTTTATATCGACACTGAATCGGTTTTTCCTAGGTAGGCACGCTCCATCGTAGTCCACATCGTCGCTTAACATCAGGCGAGATGGTGGTCTAGTAGAGTAAGCCTAAAAAAGTTAAACATATGAGTGCTTGCATAACCCAAGCCTACAGGTGATGTACTTTAAAAGTATGAATATGAAATGGTTGTGAGCTTCTCTACCGGGATTCATAATTAGCTTTATAATATCAGTTATATCTACTAGACTATCATTATCAATAAGCCTGATTGATATTGCACTGCTCTATGCTCAATAAGTTCAGAAAGACGGACAATCTTCATACATCTGTAAAAAGATAACAGCAGAAGTTTTTGCATCTGGGGTTATATATATTAGTATATATGCTCATTTACTAAAAACTTTCATCAGGTTTGGATCAGCTCATGGTGGTGAGAATAAAGCCCCTTTCAGTGGAGTCGTTCGGCATACCCTGTTCTTAAAAGGTGCATGAAATAAAACACTAATATGTTCATACATTCCAATCTATATTATTCACTTACACTGGCTTACTTATAAATCAATTTTACTTATCCTAAACGACGTTACATTCCTAACGAGAGATTAGCGTAGACATTACGCGACGGGCGCGGCGACGCGGCGCCGGCGCGAGGGCGCCATCAGTCGGAGTCCTCTATGTCGGAGTTGTTCGAACGGCGCGAGTTCACGATGTTCTGCAGCCAGGAGGAGGACTTCTGCGCGGCGGCGCGGCGCGGCGTGCGGCGGGTCTCGGGCGGCGGCGCCGGCGGGGACGGCTCGCGCGCGCCGGAGCGCCGGCCGCGGCCGCGCGCGCGGGGCGTGGCGGCGCCGCGCGCGCCCCGCCCGCGCCCGCGCGCGCCCCGCAGCGGCTCGCGGTCTTCCTCGTCGCTGGACAGCACCACGATGGGCTTGCGCGCGGCGGGGGACGCCACGCGCTTCACCGTCACCTGCGGCGGCAGCTTCACGATGGGCACGACGAGCTTGGGCGGCGCCGCGCGCACCGACGTGTCCACGAGCGCCGCCAGCCGCTCGTCCTCGGCCGCGTCCAGCTCGGCCTTGCAGGCGGCCACGCGCGCCGCCACCTCCTCGTCCGCCTCGGGCGCCGCGGCCAGCAGCGCGCCCACGAAGCGCCGCCGGTGCGCGTCGAACGTGCGCCGGAACACGTCGTCGCTGTGCTTGATGGTGAAGTCGCGCACGGCCTCGGTGACGAGGCGCACGGACAGCACGCCCAGGCGCCGCTCCGGCGGCTGCGCCAGGAAGTAGGCCCGCAGCAGAGCCTCCACGTCGGCCGCCTGCGCCGCCACGCCGCGCAGGTCGGCCTCCTCCCCCGGCGCGGCGCGCTCGGCCCGCGCGCGCAGCTTCTTCTCCCGCTTCATGTTGAGCACGTCCCCGGGGTTGGCCACGAGCCCGCCGAAGTGCTGGCCGAAGCGCGCGCGGTTGAAGTTCTGAGCCTCCCGGTCGTAGAACACGTTGAGCCGCACGAGCGGCAGGTCCGGTTGGCGCGCGTCCCCGCTGCGCCGGCCGCGAGCCTCCTCGATCGCTTCGGTCACTCGCGCTTTAAGAAATTCCTGAACTTTCTCGGCTTCGTTGACCGCCTCCTCCCCTAAGTTTTCCTCGGAGAGCACTATCGTCTTGAATATGAAAGGTCGAACGGTCTTCAGCGGGAGCGGAGTCACCTTGAAATCCCCTCTGTGTATCTGTAGGAGTGCGCAGTGCTTGGGCAGCGCCTCTCCGGCCGCCAGGGAAGTGGCGACCGTGCTTCCCGGCTGGAGAACTGTGAAACTGTCCTTCTCCGCTTTCTTTCCTTGCATGGGAAACATTTGACTGTCGTGTTCGTGACCCCAGACGACTAAGTCTAAAAATTTGGGTAGAACGTCCTCCCGGATGTAATTTCCTGGCCCGCGGTCTGCTCGGTTCTGGTGCAGCACGAGCAGGTTGAACCAGTCTAGAGTTTCGTCGGGTCTTTCCATTTCAACCTTCTGTTCGGCGAACAGGCGCGTGAGCCGCTGGTCCTTGAGGTGGCTGAGCCCGTACAGGGCCAGCCTCGTCGCTCCCTTCTGCATGAGCACCGGGGAGATGCGCACGTGCGTGTAATCGCTCCATTTCCCGAAATAATTGACGAGACCGGATATAGACAGGATGTCCAGAGAGCTAATGCTGCCTTGGCCCACCGGGTCATCGTGGTTGCCGTGAATAGACAAAATCGGGTATGATACGTTTAAATTAGGATCTTCGTAGTTTACGTTCCTAGAGAAGTTTTCCAACTGGTCGGACAGCAGCTCCACATGAACCGGCTTATCCCCGAGACAGTACTTACGCATTATTTCTGTACATTTGTACATACAGCTGGGCGAGGGTTTAGCGTGGTCGAAGAGATCTCCTCCCAAGAGGATCATATCGGCGTCGTACTGCACTGCCATTGATAGCACTTCTTCGAATGCTATGAAACTGTCTTCGCCGCGGACGGCATCGTTCTCGAGATGCCCTAAATGTATATCCGATGCTATCAGAACCCTCAGGGTGTCCTCTGGAGACCACGTGTTAGTGTCTCCGTCCACCATTTTTCACTGTTTTAGTTATTATATCCTAACTTCAATAACAAACACAATAATGTGAAACCTTGCAGTACTAAGTAAATTTACAAAGCAAATGAAACGACGCCGCAACGCGCCGTCAATAATGACTGACAGTGACCAACGACCGCCTTTTTTTGATGTTGACATCTACATAAATATGTCGTTATGTCGTTGGAAATGTTTTTTTTTTTGCTGGAATGCAGAAAATTCGAGTAATGGATGCATTCATGCAAAGAGTTTTCAAAGAAAAAATGCTTCCTAACTATGTACTAGTTGCAAACAATGATATTAGAAACTATGGATATTAGGTCAGCGGTTAAAAACGGCCCCACTCAACAACAGACAAAACGCCACAAGTCAGCTAACTTTCCGTCAGTCGTTGTCTGACTTAGCACCTTACTGGCCGCATGGCATACTCCCCTATGATGGTGTTTTGCGTCGTAATATCCTGCAAAAATTACAACAAAAAAATGAAAAATCATAATCATATTTTCAGAAATTACATCATACTCTGTCAATTTAGGGGCGTTAATACTCTAAAAAGCATTTTATAAACAATCATTTATTCTACTTCAATTCCATGTAGGTACATATATGTACGTAACGTATCCGATAGGGATTGCCATCCGGAAAAACGAATCTGATATTCCGGTGGATCCGGCATAATTAACCCGGTACCAAAATACCTAATCTAGTGATGAAGAAGAGGGGTATATGATTGTTGATGTAGTAAATGATTGTCAATGTATATCTCTGTATGTGTCTGTAGCATCGTAGCTTCCGATCGGATGAACTGGTTTGATTTTTTTAGTTGGAAGTTCTGGAGTTATCCGGAACGGTTGAATCGATTTTATTTTTGAAGTGAACACATCTTTTGGCTCACACCACACATAGATCTTTCGTGGGCTGTGAATAAAGGTCATCGTCACGCCCGTAAATGAAAGAACGGTTCGAGTGAACACGGCACCGCCAAGTGTGCTAGAGCAAGAAAGAAACAATCAGCTGTTACTGCTGCTGTCTGGCTGCTATAACCTTCTTTTTATTAATTTATTCTTTGCCGTAGATACTAGTCCTTCAACCGCAACAGTCAATGTCGTGTCGATGTGGTTACTATGTTCAGATTGTATCTTATTATTTTTATTATAGGGAACGTTCAAGTATTACGTAACGCAATTTATAAAGATTTTAACACCCTTACTCTCTTCCACAGACTAAGTAGAGAGATCTCTCTTCTCACTCTCCGTAAGCATTAGGTGACATCTAAGTGATCGTATTTAGGTTAAAAGTCACCAAACAAGTTGCTAACTAGGGAGGTTTTAATATTCTGATCATTCGTGTCGATTGGTGTCGATCAGTCATGATCAATCCGGCTGGGTTCAGAATCGATACGTTGGTGTTCATTTTAAACTTTAAAAAAAAATGGCAGTCATAGGGACTGCCGATAGAATTGAAAACTTAAAACTCAGAATTTGATAGCTTACCTTGGAAACTATACGGGTGTAACCGGAGGGCGTAGCTTCGCCATCTTGGCATGGCCATCTAGATATGCGTCAGCATTTCCAATTGGCCGATAGGTTTCTAGATGGCCATGCCATGATGGCCTGTCCACGCTCTTTCAGCATTTCCCATTGGATGACGTATTTCTAGATGGCCAATAGCTATGGTCCCGAGTTTACCCGAATCTTTCTTATCATACCCGAGCGTGACGAATGAATTCAATTTGTTGAAATTCAATGAAGTTTTCACTTCAACAATAAATATTATTTCTACCATCAAATTCAAAATTTGTATACACGTGAATTTTAATTATTGTAACCCACCTTTATTATATATATTCACACTTGACCAACTTACTAGAGTCTGGCTAATGAAAGTTGATACTGAAAAATCGCGGCAAATTTAAAAAATATCAGCATGGCAGCCCTAAAGTAAAAAGGAAAGTTGGAACAACTCACTTTGATACTTTGACATTTATTTTTATTTAACTAGTGGATGCTTGCAATTTTGTCCGCATTATGACGAGATTAAAGTAGCTTATATCACTTGTTAACTCTTTATTATCACACGGATACGTCACTCCATTGTGGCGTATTAAAGGAACAAACAGGCTATCAAACACTATCATGGTATTTATTTATTTATTTATTTAGTCCACCAACATTGTGTACACCAACATATTAAAAGAGTAACGACATTAAATAAGTACAAGGCTAAGTGCCACAATAATTATAGGTGAAAACATCATGCAATTTGTTCTGAGAAACTGAATTATATAAAATAATTGGGTCAATTTTAAAATTAATATTAGCTGAATGTCATTTAAAATGTAAAAAAAAAGCAATACATAAAATATAGTGATTTGAAATATTATTTGCAAGTATTATTAGAAAGTCAGAGATCTAAGGGATCCCTTAAATCAATATTATCGTGAGTTTAAATATTTGTAAATCTATGTGAGTATCTATGTATCAAAGAAAACAACACCATATATTTTTATACTGTTTTTTAATCACTATAATCAAAATCTGAATCTAAAAACCTCTCTCTACCAACAAAGATCTTAATGTTGGTACTTGTTTCCTCACAATGTAAAATTCGTTTATTTTATTACGAATAACATCCATATCGAAACTATCTAAGTTCGACACTTTTGAAGGGTGAGGTCGTTTTTTACCCGGAGTCCTCCAGACCCCTTCGTTCACCGCACCTTCTTTTTTAATTCTCTTCAATGTAATAACACTTACATCTGTAAAAAGAATAAAATAAAATGTCAATAACCGTGAGTCTCATAAGAAATAATACAAAATACACATGTATTACAAAACTAGTCTAAGATTAACGTTGAGTGAAAACTTACCGGTGAGTGAAGATAGTTCTTCTAAGTACTGGTTCTGCGATTTCATCATATCTTTTTGATCTAAATCTGTGATCTTTTCAATTGCTTGTTTCACTTCAGCAGTTCGTGAATTATCCTCAAGACTATCTGTAAAAGAACAATAACATTATATAAAGTAACTAAAACTAATATGTACTTATTTAAAATAAAAAAATATCAAGACATTTTGACCGTACTAACCTAAAAAATCAGTCACAGTACGTAAACAATCCTGTCTTTCTCGCAATACGGCTTGTTTCACAAGCTTTTTCTCTTCATATTTCGAAATCATACAAAACAATAGTTTTCGCACTTCACTCTTTATAGTTTTATTCATTTTTATAGCATTAACACGGATATATCACAACAAAACTATACGCAAGTCAACCACAACGAAACATCAACAACACGCCATCTTGTTGCGCCAGAGATAGGGATACCATACACTGATTCTGATTTTACCAAATCTTTCGGAAAACAGCCGAAAATTAATTTCTTTAAAATAATCTTGCCAGGTTTTTCTCTAGTAAATAGTGTAGCTAATTAATTAAACTATTTATTAGACCAACTTAAGGCTTAGTGTTGCTCTTGAAAATAAATGATCCCCAACACGTACATACGATACTTATTTTCGATGAATACAATTTTAGCACACGTACGAATTTTAAAACTCATTTTATAAAATGCTTAAAGTAAGTTTGTTTTGAAAATGCCTTTTTGGAGTTAATTGTTCCTAAGTACTTTCTGCTTAAAATACCCCAATTTGTAGGGTAAATATCCGTTGGTAGGAACACTTTAGTGTTGTCATATAAAAAGTTTGCAAAAAAATCTAGTATCTACTTTCATTAGCCAGACTCTAACAGTTAATTTTGAACCGAAAAACGGAAATCATCCCGATTTGATAAACCAGTCTGGAATTCAGTCGGATTCGGCCGGACTAAAAATTACGCCAGGGTAGCGATTCAGAAACCATTCGGTTGCATCCGACACGGAATCTCATCTCTCGGTCTTTGTCATGCTAAACAGATAAGACAAAGACCGAGAGATGACATTCCGTGTCAGGATGTAACCGAATGGTTTCAGAATCGCTACACAGATTGCAATCACTAACGCGATATTATGATTCAGTTGTCAAAGTCATTTGACTTTGACAGCTTTGGCAAGTTGAACTGGGGGCTTTGTATTTATAATGTTTTGTTGGAGACCTCCCGTCCCTTATATTATGTCGATGGTTGCAAAGGCTAGTTGTAGTACTTAAGCGCCTATTAGACTACGCGTTATTCAGCACTCGTTATGCAGACTGTCTTAGAGTCTTAACTTTTCAGCTCGCTATTACACCGTTCTGAAAAACGCCCACTCTAGGACTTTTAACATTACTTATTTTTCTTTAGTGCACGCTATTATGGTATTTATTCAATTAAATTAAAAAAAAAAGAATTTTAAGCATTTAAGATAGGTATAATAACAGCGAGATCAAAATTAAAATTATGGCATTTGAACTCCGAATACCCAAAACGCAAAAATAGAAATTACCGCAAATACCAATTAACCAATCACGAACCAATGAAATTATATTTTAAGATTGTCAATGTCAGTGTCATGTATTTGTCGGTCTGTCTTTGTCTTATTACACTAGAGTGCTCGCAATATAACTTCAACTTCAACTTTTCTTTTGGCTTCCATTCGGCAAGGCTACCGTAATTTCGCCAGTATCTAGTGTTCCATCATTGGCTAGTCTTCTGAGGGTTATTCATTGAAGAAGTATGAGTCTTGCTTCAGATGACCAGTGTACTTCAGGCAGTCTTGAGCTTGATGAACGGAGTCTGGTATATAGTCGATGAAGAGGTAGTACTTTTCTTGATTCTGATGATCGGTTGTGACTGGATATTGATGTTAGTAGTTAGTTCTAAATATATAAATAGCTGTAATGGACAAACACAAACATGACGTCACAAAATAGATAAAAATAGATTATTGCTTATAATAGAGTTCAAACACATAAATATGTATATGTCGGCGCGAGCAACATTATGTCATCGCTGCCTACGCTCGGAGCGGGAGCGGAGCGGACAGTCGCTTGCCTGCGCTCGGAGAGTGAACACCTAAGCTATTGGAATCTATGCTAATTACAGCATGCATATGGCTGGGCAGGGAGAGAGATGCGAGTGGATGAGGTGAGCGTCAACGCGCGTTGGAAAGGGGCCCCTTAAACCTACGCCCGAGTCGCAAGTCTTGGGGTCTACTTGGGGTTTCTCTCTCTGCCACACGATGGACCCGGCACCCGCACGGTGAGTCCAGGTGAAGCCAAGAAGTTCGTCTCTAAACTTTGACTTAAGTGAAGTTGAGTGGTGTTAATTATCCTTGAAATGGAATAACGTCGGTGCAGCTGACGTCACGCTGCCAAGAAGCAATAATAGGCCAACCTACTTTGTTACCTGAACTTAATAAATCCTATTGTGTTTGTGAGTTCGCGAGTTTTCATCCAACACTACCCACCGGCTACGCCCACAGCAGAAGAATGCGATTACTGATGATGATGGCGAGACTCGGCCCGCCTACATCAGAAGCGGGATTCGTGATGGATGAGAACAAAGAAGAAAATCGACCCAGTGGCAATCGACCACAAGCAAGGCGTTTCGAGGTGAAGCATCATCGTGGTTAACTGAGAGTGCCCTACAAAGGAATTACGTGGAAACAAGGTGCTTTTACATTTCGACCGAAGCGAAAGTGGGTGCTGTTATTCAAATGAATCGCGAAAACCCAAGTGATATCGAAAACTACCCGCATTTGCCGATTAATCACTTTGTTACCTAATTCTTGGAAAAACGTAAATGAAGATGAAATTACCGCATCGAAGGTTCACAACCCACAAGTCGATGTATCAATGAAGCTACTATGAGAGGAGAGCAGACGGAATACGGAAGAATTCATCTCAACCGAAGATCAAGCCAAAAGTAGACGTTCCTGCCTGCCGGCTGGTCTGTCTTCGTGATCCGCCTGGCTGCTGGGCTGGCGCGCCCGGGTGCTTGCCTGTTGGCTGGCAAATCCATCGTGCTTGCTGCTGGACAGCGGGTCTGTCGAGGTGCTGCCTGCTGGCCGGCACCGAGATCAAGATGACGAGTCGGAAGTCTACGCTCAGCGAGGAGCCTCAGATGTCAATCAGGTGTGTTCGTTTCTAGTTGTCATTAGTGCCTATTCATTCAGTTTTAATTTAAAGATTGCAATCGCTGTAATCGAGTCCCAGCAGTGGAAACGTTTAGTGGGCTGTTGATGATGATGATGATGATGAATCGCTGTAATATCACACCCTATGCCAAGTTGAGTTCATGAAGCAGTTTCATCAAGTTTATCATCACAGTTACCTACTTACTTTAGAAATCTGATTGGTTTAATTTTGAGAAAATTTCACTATTGAAGAAAATGTGTTCACTCATTGGCATAGTGCGTTAACATTACTGGCTAGTTGGAGCAATCGTAATCTATTTTGACAGCGGGTACCTATACGCACAAAATGACCCGTTTGATAAATGTGAGTCGGTAAATATTTCGAGATTTTTGTAGGTTACTTAAAATGGTATCTGAAGGTAGTTTGAAAAATACGTCAGTTCATACGATCAAATTGTAGATGGCTATGTATTGCAGTGTATGCTCTTTGACCACCTTCACAGTTACCATATGAGATGGTTATCTGGTCGAGCGACGAGGCCGTCCGGTCCAAGTCATCATATGAGATGATGATGCGGTCGAAGGGACACCTCGGTCGAGTATTCCATATGAGATGGTTATCTAGTCGAGCGACGAGGCCGTCCGGTCCAAGTCATCATATGAGATGATGATGCGGTCGAAGGGACACCTCGGTCGAGTATTCCATATGAGATGGTTATCTAGTCGAGCGACGAGGCCGTCCGGTCCAAGTCATCATATGAGATAATGATGCGGTCGAAGGGACACCTCGGTCGAGTATTATTTGCACGAGGTCAAATAGCACACACAGTGTACGTATGTATCAGGGAAAGCTGCGGGCTCGTCCGGTCCATGTCGTCATAAGAGATGACGAGTCTTGGTCGAAGGGATACCTCTAGCTGGTTTCATTTGCATGAGGTCTAATGAGGGATGTTGTATTCACCTACGCGTACATGCGTGAAATTAGGTCTTTTATGTCAGGATTCCTATCCTGACATAAAAGACCTATTGAATCCTTATCTAAATTACGAGCATAGTAAATATGGTGATCCTAGTGGTTTTATTTCTTCCTTGACAGATTAACTGAACATGAGCCAAAGGAGAGGCGAGAGGCGCACGAGGACTTGCGCATGTCAGGATAGCCGTGTCGGCGCGAGCAACATTATGTCATCGCTGCCTACGCTCGGAGCGGGAGCGGAGCGGACAGTCGCTTGCCTGCGCTCGGAGAGTGAACACCTAAGCTATTGGAATCTATGCTAATTACAGCATGCATATGGCTGGGCAGGGAGAGAGATGCGAGTGGATGAGGTGAGCGTCAACGCGCGTTGGAAAGGGGCCCCTTAAACCTACGCCCGAGTCGCAAGTCTTGGGGTCTACTTGGGGTTTCTCTCTCTGCCACACGATGGACCCGGCACCCGCACGGTGAGTCCAGGTGAAGCCAAGAAGTTCGTCTCTAAACTTTGACTTAAGTGAAGTTGAGTGGTGTTAATTATCCTTGAAATGGAATAACGTCGGTGCAGCTGACGTCACGCTGCCAAGAAGCAATAATAGGCCAACCTACTTTGTTACCTGAACTTAATAAATCCTATTGTGTTTGTGAGTTCGCGAGTTTTCATCCAACACTACCCACCGGCTACGCCCACAGCAGAAGAATGCGATTACTGATGATGATGGCGAGACTACGCCCGCCTACATATATGTAAATATATTTAGTTTAAAGAGAGGCTATCATAGTTTAATATTTTTTTTTTGAATATATTTGCTAAGAACATACACAAATGGGGAAAATACTAGAGGGAGTAGGCTGGAGAAGTTAGAGGGACGAGGAAGGTCAGGAGGGATCAGATTATAGAGGGAGTATTGAGAACTGACACACTCAAAGAAAATATGGTTAGTGGTACCGTCTGCTAGACCGCACTCACAAATCGAGTTATCGCGGATTCTTAATTTCGAGAGGAACACCGGTGTGCAGACAAAACCCAACCGCAAGCGGCAGATAGTAGAAGTAGTTTGTTTGGGGATATTTTTAAATTTAAAGAACCATGGTTTAGGTGGTATAGATGGCTGTATTTGGCCGTAAAACTTGCCCGTTATGGTTTTTGATTGATTCCAAACAGAGTTCCAACTTTCAAACAATTTTGATTGGCATGTGGCAGATAGATCATGGGAGTATATATGGTAGTGGTCTTTGTTACCGGAGATAGTGGCTTGTTTGGCATGGAAATCAACAGTTTCGTTTCCTGATATTCCTGTGTGTCCTGGGATCCATGCTAGCACTATTTGTAGACCCAATTCATGGGCCTTCAAGAGATCCTCTTTAATCTTAAGTATGATAGGATATTTATTTTTACATTTAAACTGATTGGCCAAGAGTGCCTGCAGGCAGCTTTTAGAGTCCGTCAGTATTAAAGTCTTGCTGATGGAGTGTGAGGTGACATATCGAGTAGCTTCGAGAATAGCTGTGGCCTCGCCAGTGAAGACTGAAGTCAGTGGAGGGCACTTGTAACTGAGGATGATTTTGTATTTGGGGATCCAAACAGCACTCCCAACATCACCGTCTCGAGTCAGCTTAGAAGCATCTGTAAACACTGTCAGCCAATCAGTCCAATTATTGCCCATAATTTCGGAGAAAGTCCTGTTGGGATCTATTGAATCCTTATCTAAACCCAGATTTAGAACGACATGAGGCTGGTAGGTTAAAGCATGGTAAGTGGTGGAGAATAAAGGGTTAATGGAAAAATTGGCTATAGGATAAGGGAGATTTGAAAATTTTGAATGGCTACGGAGGAGGCATGGTATTTTAATTTGGGATGTAACATTGTGGGGTGGGGTAAGTCTCAGAAGTTCTTGCAGTTTAGGCCACAGAGGATGATTTGAATTTTGTAGCAATTTACTGTAAAACCTATCCGCCAGGAATTGCCTACGCAGTGGGAGTGGAGGGTCTCCACATTCCACTTGGATGGCATTAGTGGGTGAACATTTCATTGCGCCTAGGATAGTGCGGAGGCATTTGGCTTGGATTCTGGATAGTTTATCTAGGGCAGATTTATTGCCAGGCTCTAATAGAAAGGATGCATAATCAAAGTGGCTTCGGATTATAGAATTGTATAACAACTTTTGGGAAAATGGATGGGAGCCCCACCATACTCCAGAAAGGGAACGGAGGATGTTTATATTTTTCTCACATTTAGTGGCTACATGATCGGAATGGGGAACACCAGTTAACCTTGTATCTAAATAAAGCCCTAAGAATTTTACTGAAGTCTTCTGAGGGATGGGTTCGTTGTTACATCTCAGATGTATGTTGGGGATAGTTCTTTTTTGAGTAAAAACAACTGTGTTGCTTTTGGCTGCAGAAATTGATGCACCATTGTCAGTTAAATAGTCCTCAAGATACATTAGTGCAGAGTTCAGTAGCATTTCTGCTTCCTCAATGGTCTTGCAAGAAGCATATAGGGCCAAATCGTCAGCATATTGCAAAACCTGACAAAATGGTGAAACTACATTTTCCAGGTCGTGTGTGTAAAGAGCATAGAGGGGGGGGCTGAGAACTGAGCCTTGTGGCAGCCCTTTCCATAAGATTCTAGATGTTGTATCTGCATTTTGATTTTTGACTTGTATCGTTCTCTCCATTAAAAAGCTGTTGATGAATAGTACCATCTTCGGCGAAATACTCAGCTGTAACAGCTTGGTTCTGAGCATCGGAAGTTGGACGTTGTCGTATGCCGATGCAACATCTAGAAATACAGCTACCACATAGTTCTTGTTTTTTAGGCCAATACGTATATCAGTGGTGAGGATACTGAGACTGTCTGCAGTGCTCATCCCTTTACGAAAGCCATACTGGGAGCCCGGAAGTAGTCTACTGTTTTCAACAAACCATTCCAATCTATTCTTGATGAGGATTTCAGTAATTTTTGCAGGTACACAGGATAAGGCAATAGGACGGTAGGAATTAGGATCGGAGGGGATTTTACCAGGTTTGAGGATAGGAACAATGATTTGTGTTTTCCAAGAATCAGGGATAGTACCTAATTCATAGAAATGGTTAATTAGGGAAAGGAAGTATCGCTTAAAGTTTTCACTGGATCTGGTTATAAAAGAGTAAGGGATGCCATCAACTCCAGGGGAGGAGTCATGCAGTCCGTCCAGGGCTAGCTGTATTTCTTCCCATGAAAAAGGTGGATTGAAATGGGAGGAATTATTGGTTAGGTTGTAGGGAGTTGGGGAAGTAGTTGGATTAGGATTCTCAGGGACAAAAGGGGGAGCCAATTTGTCGGCAAAGTCTTCTAACCAGGAGGTGGGATCATTGGATGTTGGGTTGGGAGCATTTTGTGAACCCCTAAAACGGCGAATCTGGTTCCAAACAATAGAAGAGGGTGTTGATGGGGATAAGCTTTCACAGAATTTTAACCATCCTGACTTATTTTTATTACATAGAGTTTTTCTGCATTTTGCCGCTGTTCTTTTGTATATTAAGAAGTTTTCAGGGGTCATGGAATTGTTGTAATTTTTTTCTGCAGCTTTCCGCTCACGTACAGCTGTAGTACATTCAGGGTCCCACCAGGGAGGGGACAGGAGATTATTTCTAGGTTTTTTGATGGGAATGGATTCCTGGGCTGAGGCTAGAACAGTTTCTATCAATTTAGAGTAGCACACCATTGGGTTTTCTTCAGAAGGATTGGGTAAGGAGGGTATTATATGATCAAGATAAGCAGAATAGGATTCCCAATTGGCACCGGACAATCTGTACTTTAAATGAGGGGTAGGGGGAGGGGATCGAGAAACACGCAGTCCCAAACTAAGAAGGATGGGAAAGTGGTCACTTCCTCTAGTGAGAGGAAGTACCTGCCAGGATAGGGAGGGAAGTAAGACAGGGGAACAGAGTGTTAGGTCTACTGCAGATTTCGGGTTTTGGGAAGGGAGGACCCTTCGTGTAGGGGTGCCATCATTACCTATACACAAATTAGCCTCTTCAATTGCTTCAAACAGTAATCTGCCGAAGGTGTCACAATGATAGGAACCCCAGGCAGTGTGATGGGCATTGAAGTCTCCCATTATCACAATAGGCTGGGGGACGGAAGAGATGATCAGGAAGATGTCTGGGATAAGGTGAGGAGCAGGATGTGGAATATAAAAGGATATAAAAGAGATATTGAAGACACGGACAGCCACAGAGTTTATTTCTGGACTATGAAAAGGTAGGGAGATTTGAGAGAAGGGCAAGGATAGTTTGATAAATAAAGCACAGCCAGCTGAGCCATCCTGGCGGTCCTCACGGAGACACGAGAAGCCCGGGACCCGATATCGGCGCCCCGGGACAAACCATGTCTCCGAAACAGCAACCAGGACAGGACTGTATTTTCTGATGAGGTAGGATAATTCAGGAACCTTCCTACGAAGGCTCCTGCTGTTCCACTGGATCATGGGGCATGAGTCCATGGTGGGATACAAGTGTTGAGAGGTGGGAGATCGATTGGGCAACGTTGGACGGTAGGGAATTGGGGGCTTGGGAGATCAGGTTAATGATGATGGAGAGGAGTTGGAGGAGAAGTTGATGAGTATCTGATGGTGGGGTAGAGTTCTGGGAAGTTTGGAGAGCATACCCTTTAGGGAGGGATGATGGAACCTGAGCAATAATTGATTGGTGAGCAGCTCTGTCAAATGTTTTTCCAAGAGGGGGGTTGGGTCGGGGCTTCTGTATTACAGTTCTCTTGTGGGATGAGGTAGGTTTAGGATAAGAGGAGGTAGAAGGAATAGATTGAGGATCTAGTTCATTGGGAACAGCAGACTCTCTTGTAATTTGGCTATATGTTTTCACTATTTTAGGCGTTTGACCGCTTGCATCTTGGTAAGATATTCCTTTTTGAGCCATTAGTGATTTGATGTTACGTTGACGGTCTTGTTCTGGGCATATCCTACTAGTGGAGAAGTGATGCGCAAGACAGTACAGGCATGTAGCCTGCGACTCCTGCACTTCACAGATCTCACCACTGTGGGGTTGAGTGCAACGGAAGCAACGAGGTTGGGAACGGCACTGTGATTTTATATGTCCAAACCTCAAACAGTTCATACACTGGATTGTAGGAAACTGGTAGGCTTCCACATCCAGTGATGAGTAAAACGAGAAAACTTTGTCGGGCAGTTGTTGGCCTCTAAAGGTGAGGACCACAGTTTGTGTTGGTACCCAGCTAATTATATTATCAGCTTTATTCTTTCTATTCAGTCTCCTTGCTTTTACAACATAAGAGGTCCCAGGTATTTGGAGAGAGGCTACAAACTCGTCCATAGACCAGTCTACAGGAACTCCCCTAACAATCCCCATGCGTGTTACGTTGAAGGTTGGAATGACTGCATCGTAATTGTTTGATTGTAAGATAGGATTTTCAACAAATATATTAGCAGCAGAGGCGTTTTTAAACTGTATCGAAACTTTGTTTCGCCCTACTTTTTTAATTCCGTCGCGACATACATTCTGGATGTTATTAGTGCACACAAACTGTCCAAATTTGATAGGGCGCATGACTGTACCTGCGCCTGCGGTTGCGTCTGTATCAATTCGTGAAACATGAACTAGGTATGGACCGGTGTCCGTCTCTTCGTACTGTTTAATGCCCATTACAGTGAGCGAAGGGTGTTGGTATACTGACTGAATTGAAGCCGATGCCGACTCCTGACTGGTAATCAATTTTTTGGTAGTATTTCCATTAGGAATTTCTCTGTGCCTTTTTGTGGTGAAGCGGGTGGAATAAGGCATGGTGTCCATGTCATTAGGCGGATCGGGAGGCTCTGGGGGAACCCCTGCAGGGGAAATGGACTCCATTTCCCCTGTCTACTACTCACTACGATAAAATATAGCACTCACCAGGTTAAATATACACAAAAACCACAAAAATATAACAAATAATAACAAACACGTGTAGGGGTAATGGCCTCCACCGGGTTAGTCCCGCAATATAACTCTGCGCGTAGCAAAATATGGAACTAATTGACAGGCCGTCAACTTCTTATTTACGTCAGTCAACGTCAGTTGACAAAAGTTTGTTTACGTTTGGTGTATTTATTAATTTCCAAAATAATTAATAGCTTTTATTATGCCGAAAGTGATTAAAAGTGCTGGCCGTGGCTGGTTCTTGAAAATCAATCGTGGTTGTGAAGAAGAACGATACAATAACGGGCCAAAAGTGCAGTTTTCCAAACGCAGAGCTATTTGACATTTGACAACTAACATGTAGGGATACCATAGCAATCAAATCTCCACCTATTATCGGCATATTTTAAAGCTCAGGCTTTAGGTTG
This sequence comes from Ectropis crepuscularia, assembly GCA_963693475.1. NCBI lineage: Eukaryota > Metazoa > Arthropoda > Insecta > Lepidoptera > Geometridae > Ectropis > Ectropis crepuscularia. The sequence goes on from OY856343.1 coordinate 31,725,658, forward strand.
AGGTGCGGCTTTGAGTTTGATTGTTGTATCGCCAATTTACCCGTGGGAAAAAATGTGTGTTCCGAATGTGAGAAACTAGTTATAAATGTTTTTTTTTTCATAATATACAAATCAAAATAGAAAACACAGTGACACAGCAGTGAAGATCAGCTGATTGTATCTTTCTTGCTCGGGTACACTCGGCGGTTCCATGTTCACCCGATCGACCCTTTCACCTAACAGCGGTGCGCCAAAAGAAATTTTACTTAATTTTTTTTTCAACGTTAGCTTGGATGCTCTTTGATCCTTAACTCTGTATTAATTACTGTATTTTTATTGTAGGCGTTTCAGAACGTACTGTCACGTGGTAATGGACAACGCATTATACCACTGCACTCAGATAAATAAAGCGGCTACAATGGGCAATGTAAAAGAAGAAAACCAAAAGTGGCTTAAGAAAAATGAAATAGATTTCGACGATTTTAGGACAAATCCGCAGTTACTCGAATAAAGAGGCACAAAGAAGACCCACAATACCAAGTAGAATAACTATTAAAGGAACATGGACAGGAACTTTTGCGGTTACCGCCGTGATTCATCGTGATTTTAACCCTATTGAAAAAAGAAGATGATTATATGGAAGCCAATGACTCATTAAAATAACGTTTATGCGCCAAATTTTCAAATAGTGTTATTTATGGTCTCAATAAAAGATTTACAAGTTTAAATTAAATTCTTGTTATTTCGATGTTGGTGTAGGTTGAAAATGACAGATTTTTTATAATGTAATAAACTATAATAAAGTTTTCCTGGTGGTAAGAGACTCAGACAGCCTGTACCAATTACCAATGATACTTGGTCATACTGAACCAAACCAGCACTTTGCAGTGCTGGTTTGGCGTTTATTACTTCGAGACATTCGTTCTTGAGTCTCAGTTGTCGTGTAGTTACTTAAATTGCTTCCTTGAAAAATCCCTTCCCGTACCTGTTTTATGATGTTGTACGTTCCCAATGAACGGGAAGGGAACCTATTAGCTTGACCTGGCAACATTAAGTACGCCACCAGTCGCGCGCAGACTTATACTGCGAGCACTATACTCGTTATTCAAGACTCGCCGAACCCGATCTTGCTGTATGAATGCAGAGTCTAAAGGTACAAGTTCGCGCGGAGACCGCCGACCGAGCGCCCCGGGACCGCCGGCCGAGCGCCCCGACTTTCGAGGTTCGGGCTCCGAGTAACAATAATATTTTCTTATCGGGCTTCTCTGATATGGGTAAAAAGAAAAACAAACAATGTAGTATAGTAAAATTTTTATTATTTAAATAATGGAAATGCAATTTGGTTTCATCTTTTCATACAACAATAGTAGTTAACATACTCGTACATACTAATAAGTATTAATCGTCATCAGTACAGCCTCACTCGTCCGCGGACCCGACTGTCAGTGCGACACGAGACAAGACTCGCAGGTGCGGGCGGGGTCGCGGGGTCGCGGGGTCCGGGTCGCGGGGTCCGGGTCGCGGGGTCCGGGCCGCGGGCGGTGAGCGGGGTACTGTACTACTATAAGGAATGTCTGGGCTGAGGCAGCACAGACGTGTTCGACTAAAGCACGCACTCAGGTACAACATAATTAAGTATATAGACACCGTAATTATGAATGATTATTATAGCATTAGTAATACAATATGGCCTCTCTCTCGTCCGATCGAGTTTGCGCGCCGCGAGCCGCTCGGGTCGGCGGCTTTATTACGTTAAATACGCGGGAAATATTTACATCGAGGCGGTCGGCGGTCGTCGGTCGTGACACGGCCCGACCGGGGCCGGGCTCGGCGTCGGGCGCGGGCGCGCGCGGAGCCGGCAGGAGCCCGCCCGGGGCCGCGCTCGCTCACACGCAGTGGTCGCGCAGCATGGGCTCGGCGTCGGGCGCGGGCGCGCGCGGAGCCGGCAGGAGCCCGCCCGGGGCCGCGCTCGCTCACACGCAGTGGTCGCGCAGCATGGGCTCGGCGTCGGGCGCGGGCGCGCGCGGAGCCGGCAGGAGCCCGCCCGGGGCCGCGCTCGCTCACACGCAGTGGTCGCGCAGCATGGGCTCGGCGTCGGGCGCGGGCGCGCGCGGTGCCGGCAGGAGCCCGCCCGGGGCCGCGCTCGCTCACACGCAGTGGTCGCGCAGCATGGGCTCGGCGTCGGGCGCGGGCGCGCGCGGTGCCGGCAGGAGCCCGCCCGGGGCCGCGCTCGCTCACACGCAGTGGTCGCGCAGCATGGGCTCGGCGTCGGGCGCGGGCGCGCGCGGTGCCGGCAGGAGCCCGCCCGGGGCCGCGCTCGCTCACACGCAGTGGTCGCGCAGCATGGGCTCGGCGTCGGGCGCGGGCGCGCGCGGTGCCGGCAGGAGCCCGCCCGGGGCCGCGCTCGCTCACACGCAGTGGTCGCGCAGCATGGGCTCGGCGTCGGGCGCGGGCGCGCGCGGTGCCGGCAGGAGCCCGCCCGGGGCCGCGCTCGCTCACACGCAGTGGTCGCGCAGCATGGGCTCGGCGTCGGGCGCGGGCGCACGCGGTGCCGGCAGGAGCCCGCCCGGGGCCGCGCTCGCTCACACGCAGTGGTCGCGCAGCATGGGCTCGGCGTCGGGCGCGGGCGCGCGCGGAGCCGGCAGGAGCCCGCCCGGGGCCGCGCTCGCTCACACGCAGTGGTCGCGCAGCATGGGCTCGGCGTCGGGCGCGGGCGCGCGCGGTGCCGGCAGGAGCCCGCCCGGGGCCGCGCTCGCTCACACGCAGTGGTCGCGCAGCATGGGCTCGGCGTCGGGCGCGGGCGCACGCGGTGCCGGCAGGAGCCCGCACAGGCGGCAGCGGAAGAAGTCGGCCGCGTTCCGCAGCGGGCCGCGCGAGAAGGGCGAGCGGCCGCCGCGCGCCTGGAAGTGCCGGTAGCGGCCGCGGTTCAGCTGCTCGTTGGTGGTCATGCCGAGGCACACCACCAGGTACAGCTGGCAGCAGGTCAGGACCATCACCCAGAACATGTGGAACAGCGCGTTGAACGCCACCCAGGAGACCCAGGCGCTGCACTGCGGCCAGCCCAGCGCGGCGGCCGGCGCGGCGCCGCAGCGCACGGCCAGGTACTGCGCGCAGCCCCACGCCGTGAAGGCGCACATGCCCAGCAGGCTCGCCAGGAAGCCCACGAAGTGGCGGTGGTTCTTCTCGCCGATGCAGTTCCCGACCCAGGGGCAGTGGTGGTCGAAGCGCGCCACGCAGCGGTTGCACACGGAGCAGTGCTTGGAGCGCAGCGGGCGCCGCACCAGGCAGGCGGAGCAGAAGCGCGCCGGCTCGAACCCGCCGGCGGCGCCGCCCTCCGACAGCTCCACGATGGTGCGCAGCTTGTCCTGGCGCGAGGCGGCGATGACGCCGGGGTCGGCGCGCCACGACCGCAGGAACGCGAGCCACAGCGCGCCCGAGCCCAGCAGGAACCCGGCCGTGGCCGCGCCCGGCACCGCGCCCGCCACGAACACCAGCCACGTGATGTAGAACCACGCCTGCGCCGGGGACCAGACACACGTCTTAATATTTGCTTAGGATGCATAAATAAAAGTAAATGTTTCTAACACAAAAAACTTTGGTCAGACAGAGGCTAATTTATAGCATTAGTGATATAATATTATCCCACTTCGGTGCCAAGGCGCCTCGACTCACTTTGGTGCCGAGGTAGCCGCCGGTCGAGCGCCCCGACTCTCCTTGGTGCCGAAGTAGCCGGTCGAGCGCCCCGACTCACCTTGGTGCCGAGGTAGCCGCCGGTCGGGCGCCCCGACTCACCTTGGTGCCGAGGTAGCCGCCGGTCGGGCGCCCCGACTCACCTTGGTGCCGAGCTAGCCGCCGGTCGGGCGCCCCGACTCACCTTGGTGCCGAGCTAGCCGCCGGTCGCGCGCTCCGACTCACCTTGGTGCCGAGGTAGCCGCCGGTCGGGCGCCCCGACTCACCTTGGTGCCGAGGTAGCCGCCGGTCGGGCGCCCCGACTCACCTTGGTGCCGAGCTAGCCGCCGGTCGGGCGCTCCGACTCACCTTGGTCCCGAGGTAGCCGCCGGTCGGGCGCCCCGACTCACCTTGGTGCCGAGCTAGCCGCCGGTCGGGCGCTCCGACTCACCTTGGTCCCGAGGTAGCCGCCGGTCGGGCGCCCCGACTCACCTTGGTGCCGAGCTAGCCGCCGGTCGGGCGCTCCGACTCACCTTGGTCCCGAGGTAGCCGCCGGTCGGGCGCCCCGACTCACCTTGGTGCCGAGGTAGCCGCCGGTCGGGCTCCCCGACTCACCTTGGTCCCGAGGTAGCCGCCGGTTGGGCGCCCCGACTAACCTTGTGCCGAGGTAGCCGCCGGTCGGGCGCCCCGACTCACCTTGGTGCCGAGGTAGCCGCCGGTCGGGCGCCCCCACTCACCTTGGTGCCGAGCTAGCCGCCGGTCGGGCGCTCCGACTCACCTTGGTCCCGAGGTAGCCGCCGGTCGGGCGCCCCGACTCACCTTGGTGCCGAGGTAGCCGCCGGTCGGGCTCCCCGACTCACCTTGGTCCCGAGGTAGCCGCCGGTTGGGCGCCCCGACTAACCTTGTGCCGAGGTAGCCGCCGGTCGGGCGCCCCGACTCACCTTGGTGCCGAGGTAGCCGCCGGTCGGGCGCCCCCACTCACCTTGGTGCCGAGCTAGCCGCCGGTCGGGCGCTCCGACTCACCTTGGTCCCGAGGTAGCCGCCGGTCGGGCGCCCCGACTCACCTTGGTGCCGAGGTAGCCGCCGGTCGGGCTCCCCGACTCACCTTGGTCCCGAGGTAGCCGCCGGTCGGGCGCCCCGACTCACCTTGGTGCCGAGGTAGCCGCCGGTCGGGCTCCCCGACTCACCTTGGTCCCGAGGTAGCCGCCGGTTGGGCGCCCCGACTAACCTTGTGCCGAGGTAGCCGCCGGTCGGGCGCCCCGACTCACCTTGGTGCCGAGGTAGCCGCCGGTCGGGCGCCCCCACTCACCTTGGTGCCGAGGTAGACGCTGAGCGGCAGGATGTTGCGCAGCTCCTCGTCGAAGAGCACGCCGGCGAGGAAGTGCAGCAGCGAGTAGAACAGCACCAGCAGGATTCCCTTCACGACGTAGGGCAGGTCGGCCTCCAGCAGCAGCCCCGTGAGGTAGAACGCCAGGAACGGCATCGTCACCACGGCCCACCACCGCAGCTTCTGCAACACGTGGGTCAGCAGGGTCAGCGAGCGCCTCGGTCACAAAAAACACTCGGACAAAGCGTCAGGCATAATGGACTCAATTCATTCCATTTGCGAAAGCACGACTTCTTATAATAAATAATAAACTACTTTATCCATGTAAGCATTTTATTCGAATGAAAACTATATCAAAACATGCAAATCTATACTTATAATAAAACTGTAGCGGGTGGAATTCTGTACAATGAAGATATTTTGAAAAAAAAAAATTGGGGGCACTCCATAGTCGATACTGATGGCGAAACTGTATTTTTTTTCTTTCATGTCTGTCTGTCTTTCTGTATTCATCACGCCGGAACTACTGATTCAATTCAAATGAAACTTGACATGATTTAAGATCATACTAAGTAGATGGTAGCTGTCTAATTTTAATCCCCAAATTCTGCACGGTATTCTTGCAGGAAGAGGTGAAAGTCAGAATGTGTATTTGGTTGTAACTCATGTTTGCGTTTTTCAATTTCGTTAATTCTTATTTTGTTAGAAAGAACACATTTTTATTATATTTCCATCAACATTTTAACATTGTTGGTCGTGTGGTTTGGAAATTACATAGAAATTAAATAATAACGGTAATAATAAGTTCGTTACATACTAACTCCTAAGTATACTGTGACAATGTAAACACTAGAGATGTATAATGGAGGTCATTTTATCCCAACCGATTTCGGAGTCGGAGTTTTAAAATTTTATTAATCGGAGGCGGAACCGAAATCGGATGCATAGGCAGGATGAGAAGTTTTGGCAGGAGAGATATTTTAATTGGGTATTTTTTTTTTGCCAAACATATGGGGACACGATAAAAATTGAGGAGCAATTGATTTAGGAAGTTGGGATTTTGTATTTCCATATACTATCCACCACAATAAAAAGGCGCGGCCCCACCGCGGTGCATGCTGTGCACGGGCACGCGGCGCATTTTAGCTGCGTGTATTCATTTGTTTGACAACGTGGGTCTACGTTTCCACTGGAGTACCTACACGAAGACCCACGACTATGTTTAGCGTGGCACGGCGCACGGAGAGGCTACACACATGCCACTGCAATCTACGGACACGGGCTTCACTGCTTCTTTTCTTTTGCAATTCACCCAAGATTAGATCATCAATCTCACTTTCGGATTCATCGTCAGAAGAACTGTCTAGCAAAGTCAGTACCAATGCCATTCTATGAGTACCTCGATACGATATATACGATAAACGGAGAAACACGAAACGCGTCCGTTCCACAACGTGTATGACTGAAAACTGCTCTGCGATAACCGAGCTGTACATAGTCGTGGGTCTTATTCGTGTACTCCAGTGGAAACGTAGACCCACGTTGACAGCGTTGAGCTATGTAACCGCCTATTCGAGCAAGCCACGCGTGTATCAATGACGTCAATTCATGCGTAGCCTCTCCGTGTGTTGCAGTGGACACAACCACATACATTTTCTTACAAAGCGAAGCTTAATACACGTGCGTAGCCTCTCCGTGCACCGCGGTGGGCCCGCGCCTTAAGGGATTATCTGCAATATTTATGCACCTTACCTCCGATTATAACCTCCGTTTTAAAATTTTCGGAACCGAAGTCTCTCGGAATCGAAGGATTAATGGTAATCGGAAGTTCTGACTTATCGGAGTCGGAGTCGAAGCTCATCCCTGGCACACCGCGCTCAAATCCGTCATCCGTCATTAATATGACAATACCTTTCTAATTTCTTTCTTTTTCTTTTTCCACATTAAGTATAGATGGCAGCTCAGATACGAAACACGATCTGATATTCATTAGAAAATGTGTAATGTAGTATTTGTTGTTGTAGCGGCAATATAAATACATCATCTTTGAAAATAACAACTGTCTAGCTATCACCGTTCTTGAGATACAGTCTGGTGATGGTGACAGACGGACGCACGAACGGACGAACAGCGAAGTCTCAGAAATAGGGTCCCGTTTTTACCATGTACATTTATTATATGGAAAACAGGGAGGCGGTTTTTTGAATTTTAACAAAAACTGGATGACAAGATGTTCAAGCCTACTACCAGTCGGAAGCGCGCCCAGCATGCTGGTGGCAGTACCACGCTGAAGAGCAATGTTTATGCGTTGGGCCAAATAAACGCCAGCATTTTGGTCACGCGTTGCGTCGGCCAAGCGCTTGGAAAGGCTTTTGAAGATGAGGTGAGCTCCCGGTCTTCACAGGCACTCAACCCCAAAAGGCTTAAATATAAATCCACTACCGAGGGTTGCATATTTCCACTGTTTGAGACGCTCAGCTAAATTAGCCGCTGCACTAGCCCTACTATGTGTCTCTGGAAAATGTGATGGTGCCAGAGTATCGACGTAAGGTGCGTCCCACACTAAGTCCGACTCACCTTCCAAGGCGAAAAACTCATGCCGTCAGGTCTTTTGCCATCGTCACGCGTAAGACCACTCCGGTTTGAGTATGGCTGGGACATTGGCGGTGGAAAAAGCCAAAGTTTTGTTTGTGAATTGTCCACCAGTATCTATTTATCTGGACGACGTTGTCATAGCTTCTTAACTTAGTCGAGTGAATTTTTTACTTGACTAGAAGTTAGTTAGTTGACGTGAAATGATAATAATTGAAGTCAGTTTTTGTTCTTTCGGATATTATTTCAATCCAAATACAGTACTAAATTTAGTGTTCAACAAGCTTCGGTGACCAAAGCAGACCGTTGTTTTTCTAAAATTGAATAAAATGTTATCTTACTACTAAGTATTATATGTATATTATGTAAAGGTTTAATTTGGTTAAAATTTGTAACACATATAGTTTATAGTCTCATATACTACCTGTTCCGTATAATCGGGCAACATTATATCGGCCATCGAAATATAGCGGATCTATGTTTTGACAGCCGGCTTTCAAGTGACGTTGTCTCGTTTTCGCCGGTACGTTCGAGAGACTCCTGGTTTGCTTTTCTGGATAAAAGTGTTATAGTTCGCGGGAACGACGAGTTTTTCGGGATAAAAGCTTTAGTATTGTGCGGGAACACATTATTAACGTTAAGTGTGACTACTGGATTAGTGCTGGACTATTAATTGTGAAGTGGCTACTGGATTGGCCGCTTCTAGAACGCAGGATCGTTCTGGGGCGGAAGGAAGTCTACGGAATTTGTCTGGTTTGGTATTCCAAATTCCCCTTTGCTCCCGTTCCTTATTCCTCTTGACCAAACTGGGCTTTGGACGACGCCGGGAACCCTACGTAAGTGATTTCCTTTCGATACTTTGTTTGCAATTAGGGGGTAAATATTAAAATCGGTATAGCTACGTAAATAATTTGTTTTTGAGACTTGCTATGGGCCCCAGGTCGGTATTTCTGGCATAAATACTATACATTTTTTGGTAGACAGAGCGCGGTTAGCCGTAAATACCCCCGTAATAATATATTTGTTGTTTTTATTTTTCTGGGAAAATATCAGGTAGGCCAGATATTTGGGGGTTCCCAGTTTATAATTTCTCCCCAAACTGTCGGGAAATTGGTATTAAGTGGTATCCGGTTTAATAGGTTGCGGATATATTTATTGTGACATTGTCCGAACTTTAGGTTAATTTAAAATTTAAATTTAAATTTAAAAATGGCTTCGGATTTGGCCAACCAGCTCCGTGGTTTGAATCCTTACAAGGATTGGTCGGCAGGAGAGACCGGGAGGAGGCGCTATTAAACAGGGCAGAACACCTCGACAGGCGCCTGGAGATCGCTGAGAGGAGCACAGGATTGCTGCGGGATGCAAGGCCGCCTCCACCTGAGGACCAGATGGAGAGGATTGACGCGGACATGCGGCGCATCCTGGATGTGTACGACGAGGTCTCCGAAAGGGTTCGCCAGCTGGAGAGGTCTCGTCAGGGAAGGGCGAGCTCGGGACCCGTCATCAGGGATGCGGGCTCGGGTGTAGTGGGACGCCTTCCCACTCTGGACTTGCCCAGGTTTACAGGGAACCTGCGGGAGTGGAGCGGCTTCCGGAGCATGTTCGCCTCTCTCGTAGATTCACGCACGGACTTGACGAGGGCGGAGAAGCTGGCCTATCTCCGCACGTCACTGGAGGGTGAGGCACTCTCCCTGGTCCAGCACCTGGAGCTGGACGACGACAACTTCGGCACGGCGATGGAGTAGCTGGAGACGAGGTTCCAAAACCCTCGGCTCCTCGCCGACGCTCACGTGTTCCAAATACTGGGGCTGCCGAAGGTGACTGAGAGGTCTCAGTTGAGGCCGCTAATCCTCACGCCCGTGAAGCCACCTTCACGGTACAACGCCTTGCGCAGCTTGGGACTGCCAGTAGAACACTGGTCGTTTCTACTGGTCCACATTCTGCTGGGCAAGGTGCCGCTGGAGTTGCGCGCCCGGTTCGAGCGGGAAAGGGGCCTTCACGGCGACCCGAAGGTCTTCCCCACGTTTGAGGAGCTACTTCGGGTCCTGGAGTGGGAGGCGAGGATGGCAGAGTCGGCGCCTCAGGAGGCGCAGCCCGCCGCGTCAGCTCGTGGCCCTGCCGGAACAGGACCGCGACCTACCAATTCCCGCACTCAGGGTGGGGTGAAGCGGACGGCGACGGTGACGAGTGCGTCGGAGCAGGAGTGCCCGAACTGTGGCCAGCCTCACGCGCTGGTGCAGTGTCCGGCGCTGCTTGCGCGGACGACTTCTGAACGACGAGGGATCGTTCGGAGGTTGCGTCGGTGCTACGGGTGCCTGGGGGGTCATTTGTTCAATGACTGCCCCACGGCACGGCCGTGTCCTGGGTGTGGGGGACCACACCATCAGCTCTTGTGCGTCAGGAGCGATGGTGCTGGTCGACAGCCCTCAGGGAGGGGGCCCTCCACGGGCGGGGGCGCTCCCACGCAGAGCCACGCATTGTACAACAATGAAGTGGCTACAGCGTGGAGCACACCCCCTCCACCCCAACCCACGGCGGCACCGGGCAGCCCAACAAGGGGCGTCCTACACGCGGCTCGGTCACCGACTTCACAGCCCGCGCGGACGCGGGCGAACTGGAGAGGTGGAGGAGTGATACCGGAGTCACCACGGGGGCCACCTCCCCAGCGTTATCCTTCTCCGCCGCTGGATCCGCGATTAATGCAATGGAGGGCGTACACGCCTCCCCTCCATGAGCATCCGAGGCTGGACTACCACCCGCCCTACTTTCAGTATGGCAGGGCAGCTGGATATGCCCCCCCTCCGATGGCCCTTTGCACTCGGCAGCCATACTGGGCTGGGCCCTGTAGTCCGACGGGTTCGGACGGGCCTCGGAGGGATTGACTAGCCTCCGTTCCCTTGGCACAGGATCAACCGGTGGTCCTGCTGCCCACCCTCTGGTTAAGGGTTTGGGGTCCAAGAGGCGACTACGTCCGGATACGAGCGCTCTTGGACACAGGGTCCCAGGGGTGCATTTTGACAACCCGGGTTGCTCATCGCCTGGGCCTGGCTAGGTTTCCGTCACCGACTCCGTTGCGAGGAGTCGGCAACACAGAGGTGCGGTTGGCTGGACAGACCCGCCTCTCCTTCTCGTCCGTACATTCCTATTCGGAAAGGATTGCGGTCAGGGCCACCGTCATGGATTCGGTTGTCGGTTGGCTTCCTCAGGCGGACATAGATCCGGATCTTTTGTCCTGTACTAAGGGTCTCAGGTTGGCGGATCCCCGCTTCGGGATGGCGAGTCCGGTAGTCCTTTTGTTGGGTTCTGATGTACTGGGTTACATCATGAACGGGAAGCCTAGACTGTTGGACCAGTCTTCGCTGATGGCGCTGCCCACCATCTATGGGAACGCCATTTTGGGAATGGTGGATGAGTGGCAGCAGTCGAATCAGGCTTCTTTTACGGGAACGGCCCTCGCTCAGATCATGCAGAGGTTCTGGGAGATCGAAGAGCCGCCTACCGTGTCTCGGCTGGATCCCGAGCACGTGGAGTGTGAGAATTTTTATCAGGCTCACACTCGGAGAATGGTCTCTGGGCGATTGGAGACTAGGCTGCCTTTCCGGGATAACCCCCCGCGTCTGGGCCAGTCTCGATCATTGGCCGAGAAAAGGCTCAGGTCCATGGAGCGACGCATGGCTCGAGATCCTGTACTTCGGGAAAAGTACATCGAGTTCATGAGGGAGTATGAGGCACTGGGCCACATGTCTCCGGCTCGCGACGACTGGTCGACCATGGACCACTACTTTTTGCCTCATCACGCTGTTTTGAAAGCGTCGACAGGCAAACTCAGGACGGTGTTCGATGGATCCGCTCCGACTTCGACAGGAGTGTCACTGAACCAGTGCCTCCACGCTGGACCGAAGTTACATCGGGATATTGTAGACATCATCCTGAATTTCCGTAGGCATCAGGTGGTGTTGGGAGCGGACATCCGTATGATGTTCCGACAAACGGTCATACACCCCGAGGACAGGAGGTTCCAGTTGATCCTCTGGCGGGAAAGTCCTCAGGACCCTATGATGGTGTATGAGTTGAACACCAACACCTATGGGTTGAGATCAAGCCCCTTCATTGCGATCCGCTCACTGCTGGAGTTGGCGGAGCAAGAACGGGCTCGGTACCCACGTGCAGCCGCAGTTCTGGAACGCGACCTGTACGTGGACGACGTTTGCACTGGTGCGCAGACGGTGGAGGAAGCTCTGTTGCTCCGGGATGAGCTTACAGAGCTTCTCGCATCTGGAGGCTATGAGCTTCGGAAATGGCTCTCTAACGACCCCAACGTCCTGGCTGGTATCCCGGACGATCACCAGCAAGATCCGGGGCTCTTCGAGGAAGGTGACGATCCGCACGGGATTGCGGTTCTGGGCATGCAGTATCAACCGGTTGCTGACATCTTCACCTTTCGGGTGGCACTGGAAGCCACACGCGCGTGGACAAAACGGACGGTTTTGTCCACCATCGCCAGGATGTTTGATCCAAACGGTTGGATCAGTCCGGTTCTGTTCGCAGCCAAGTGTCTGTTACAGCGACTTTGGACTCTGAAGGTCTCATGGGACGACCCCCTGGTTGGAGACTCGCTTAACATTTGGCTTCGTTTAATATCTGACCTCGAAACGGTCAATCGAGTGGCGTTGCCCCGTCGTATTCTGCCACCAGGCTGTAGCCGGATCAGCCTGCACGGGTTCTGTGATGCGTCCGAGCTGGGCTATGCCGCATCTGTGTACTTGCGTACAGTTGACGCTGGAGGCCACGTCAATGTCACGCTCTTATTGGGGAAGAGCAAGGTAGCTCCTATCAGGACACGACTCACTATTCCGAAACTGGAATTGAGCGGAGCCACATTACTTGCTCGGCTGCTTAAGCACGTATATCAGGAACTGTCCACCTCGATAGACATCCGGAAGGTCTATGCGTGGTCAGACAGTCAGGTCGTACTTGCCTGGTTACGTGCAGCCCCTCACACCTTGGAGACTTTTGTGGGAAATCGGGTTTCCCAAATCCAAAACATTGGACTGGACATGGTTTGGAGACATGTCCCGGGTGAGTTGAACCCCGCTGACTGTGCTTCGCGCGGCTGTTCCGCGCCGGAGCTAGTTGATCACCCCTTATGGTGGGGTCCGGACTGGCTGCGGGAGCCAGAAGCTTCCTGGCCAGCTCTCGGCGCGGACTCGGAGCGAGCGGAGCTGCCCGGAGTCCGCGTGCATGCGATTGTGGCGGAAGTGCCCCCAGACCCTGACTGGTTGACGGGTCGTTACAGCAAGCTGGATAAGTTGTTGGGGGTAACTAGCTGGATTAAACGCTTCATCCACAACTGTCGTCACCCTCGTCAGAGGAGGAGTGACCAGATCGCCACTGTGGAGGAGCGTCGGAGTTCCTTGCTGCACCTCATTCGGCTGGTGCAGGGTGAGAGGTTTCCGACGGAACTTGAGGCGCTGCGCTGCGGACGCGCTCGCTTGAAGGGTGCGGTCGCCAAGTTGAACCCTTTCACAGATCAGGATGGTCTTCTGCGCGTAGGAGGTCGGCTCCGGAAAGCCAACCTGCCGTACGGCAGCAGGCACCCCCTGTTGCTACCGAAAGGAGGTCCTCTGGTGGACCTGCTGATCACCGATCGGCATATCGGTAACGCGCACGCTGGATGTGGCGCGCTTCTCGCTGTGTTGCAGCGTGAATTCTGGATCTTGTCGGCTCGCAGGGCGGTCCGAAAGGTGCTGTTTAGATGTGTCCCTTGTTATAGGCTCAAGGCGTCTACCATGCAGCCCATGATGGGAGATCTTCCTCCGGATAGGATTTCTCCCTCGAGGCCGTTCGACGGGGTCGGAACGGACTTCGCTGGGCCCTTCTCGGTCAAGTCATCGACGTTGCGTAACGCCAAGGTCGTTAAAGCCTACCTGTGCGTCTTTGTGTGTTTGGCCACCAAAGCAGTCCACCTGGAGCTGGTCTCTGCGCTGTCTACGGAGGCCTTTGTCGCGGCGCTGGATCGCTTTGTAGCGCGAAGAGGAGTACCCTCTTTAATACGTTCGGACAATGGCACAAATTATCGAGGGGCGGCGAATTATTTACGCGAAGTTAATAATTTTTTAAATTCTGGTAATAATAGTTTAAGTCTGGCTCTCGCCCAGCGGGGAATCAGCTGGCAATTTAGTGTGCCAGCCTGTCCTCACTGGGGAGGAATTTTTGAGGCTGCGGTGAAGTCTGCTAAAACCCATCTCCGCCGTGTCATCGGGGAGACCGTGTTAACTTGGGAAGAGTTAGTCACGGTACTATGCCGCGTGGAGGCAGTGCTTAATTCCCGTCCTCTCTGTCCAATCTCGCCTGACCCTAACGATCTAGAAGTCTTGACGCCGGGTCACTTCTTGATCGGTCAGCCTTTAACCGCGTTGCCGGAGTATCCCTGGAAGGATGAGCGCCCCGGACGCCTGTCCCGTTTTCAGTTATTGCAGCAAATAAGTCAAGACTTCTGGAGGCGCTGGTCGGCCGAGTACTTGCATCTGTTGCAACAACGGGTAAAATGGACAGATAGGACGGAGGCCCCTCGGGAAGGGGACTTAGTATTATTAAAAGAGGCAAATTTGGCCCCCCTACTCTGGCGTAGGGGACGTATTTTAAAATTGATATCTGGTACTGATGGCACACCCCGCGTGGCGGAGATTCTGGTTTCTGGTTCCAGACAGCGCGCGGTGTCCTCTCTGGCCCGCTTGCCTCTTTATTAGATATACGTATTTGTCAAGGTTAAAATTTAATTTTATTTTATTACTAAGTTTTTTTTTTGGTTTGATTTCCACTTTCGGGTCAAAGCTGGGAATTTAGTTTTATTTGGGGTCCGGATACTGCTAAATACTGATTGCTAGAATTGAGCTGGAGTTCAATTGGTCGGGGGTTTTGTTCCGTATAATCGGGCAACATTATATCGGCCATCGAAATATAGCGGATCTATGTTTTGACAGCCGGCTTTCAAGTGACGTTGTCTCGTTTTCGCCGGTACGTTCGAGAGACTCCTGGTTTGCTTTTCTGGATAAAAGTGTTATAGTTCGCGGGAACGACGAGTTTTTCGGGATAAAAGCTTTAGTATTGTGCGGGAACACATTATTAACGTTAAGTGTGACTACTGGATTAGTGCTGGACTATTAATTGTGAAGTGGCTACTGGATTGGCCGCTTCTAGAACGCAGGATCGTTCTGGGGCGGAAGGAAGTCTACGGAATTTGTCTGGTTTGGTATTCCAAATTCCCCTTTGCTCCCGTTCCTTATTCCTCTTGACCAAACTGGGCTTTGGACGACGCCGGGAACCCTACGTAAGTGATTTCCTTTCGATACTTTGTTTGCAATTAGGGGGTAAATATTAAAATCGGTATAGCTACGTAAATAATTTGTTTTTGAGACTTGCTATGGGCCCCGGGTCGGTATTTCTGGCATAAATACTATACACTACCTATCATCTCGGAAAAAGCATGGGCCCTAACAAAAGAAATATTAACGACAGAACGACATTACCAATTAGATTGTCATTTGAAACACACATGGTCTTAGAGTCTGGCTTAGAGCCTAAAATATCACATCGGCTAATAAGTCTATCATCTACTTAGGCTATTATCTTGTATAAATGTATAAGTGAATAAGTATCAGATTACGCACATCAGCTACAGAGTCTTCGTAATGAATCCTATAAAAATCCTACAAACTTAATACTACGGCTTTGTTCGATACTCCACAACCTTACTACGAGTATGTTTGATGTTGCTAAAATATAAAATATGAAGTTGCTAAACTCGAATAAATATATTTTTGTGTGGAAAAACAAATTCACACGGTTTGTGTAATGGCCACCCATCCAAATATTTTTACGTAAGTACTACTAATGTACTAATAAGGTCGCAAGATCAACGTACGCGAACGAAGTAGCGGGTTCAGCTAGTTTCAAAATAAATTCGTAAGCCTGATCAAAGACAAAATATACATTTTTTTTATTTATTCTTGGCTATGGATACTAGTCCGTCAGCCGAGAGAATATATTGTCGTATCAATGTTGCTATTAATATCTTTGAATTTCCTTCTACTTTGGGTTAGTTGGTGTCTACCGCATCGGGAGTTCTAATTATTTTACTGAAAATGGATTGTGATCAGTAACGGTTTTTTTATTACATTATCAACTTAATTGGCTATTTTTAGGGTTCCGTAAAACGTAAAAACGGAACCCTTATAGATTCGTCATGTTTGTCTGTCTGTCCGTCCGTATGTCACAGCCACTTTTTGCCGAAACTATAAGAACTACACTGTTGAAACTTGGTAAGTAGATGTATTCTGTGAACCGCATTAAGATTTGAACAAAAAAAATATAAAAAAATAAAAATTAGGGTTGCCCCCCTTACTAAGAACTGAAACTCAAAATTTTTTTTGTTCATCAATCCTACACGTGTGGGGTCTCTATCGATAGGTCTTCAAAAATGATGTTGAGGTTTCTAAAATCATTTTCGTCTACACTGAATAATTTGCGCGAGAGACACTTCCAAAGTGGTAAAATGTGTGGGGACACATTTTACCACTTTGGAAGTGTCTCTCCCCCCCCCCTCTAACTTCTAAAGTAAGAGAATGAAAAATCTAAAAAAAAAATGTTTGTCTGTAAAGTCGGTTTACTGACGATAGAACGTGACAACGTCTTAAGAAAATACTGATGGAATGGTAGCATTTTTCAAAAGAAAATTTTAATTTCATTTGTTAAATAGATAAATTTTAATTTCATTTGTTTAATAGATTTGATCAAAACAACGCAAAAAAGCTTTTAGATGCCGGGGATCGAACCCGGGGCATTTCACATGCAAAGCGAACGCTCTACCACTGAGCTACATCCCCGCTTGAACTACTGGTCGAAATAATTAATACAACTGTAACAAACATGCGGCGAGGTAACGACCGACGGTAACGCGGTAACGGTACATGACGTCATGTTTTGTGGGCGTGCAGCCGGCTTCATCGAATTATAAGACGTTATCACGTCAAAATATATGATGTACATTACTATGTAAACTACTAACGAACATTGGTTTGAACTCGATCTGATGAGTAGTTTTTTTTAGTATGTCATATATACACTATTATTGAAACTTCGATCAAAGTTACAACGAACTACAAGAACTATGTGTACCAGGGATGTTACGGAGCTTCGACTCCGACTCCGTTATGTCGGAAGTTCCGATTAGTTTTACACCTCCGGTTCCGACTCCGGTTCCGAAACTTTTGAATCGGAGGTTAATCGGATGTCGAAGCATAACTTAGCGGCGGCGCCCTGCGCCGACAGTAACGAACAGTTTCGCAGGAGCATGTCGCGCAGGGAATCTCCCGCGCACGAGTGTAATGATAAGTATACTAAATGAGCACAACATAGAAAAACGCAAAATTCCAGCACCTTATATTAAATTTCCGCCAATATTATCGTGTCCAGCAGGCTCGGTAGCGAGCGAATACCTTTTTGGTGGCGTCGATTTAATCTACAAGGGGGGCGCCTAGTGCCAGAAAACGAAAAAAGGACATTTTCGACGCCGCTCACTGATGTTAAGAAACTAAAAACTATAACAAAAAAATATTGACGTGTGGGTACAATAAAGAAAAAGCACAATAACCGAATAGAATTTTAAAAATAGATCAGATTTTTTTACAGAAAAAAATTAAAATGAAAAAAAAAAAAATTAAAAAAAAAAAGTACCTGAAAAAACTATTTTAATTCATGTACTCGTAAGTACTCGAAATTATCAGCGATGACCCCACATTATTTTTTGATAATAAAATTTCTAATTTCACGTTCTATTAAAGTAACCGAACCACAGAATAAATATTAGACCGAACACTTTTTAAATTTATGTTTAATTATTGAGTAATTAAATAAAACTTGGTCAAAAATTGACTCCTGATTTAATATTGATTTCTCCTCCAAACTGTGTCATGCTATTCTCGACTTTATGCATATCATATTAAGAAGGGCGGGTGAAATCAGATTTTTTCCTGGCATTAGGCGCACTCTTAAGAAATATCTTAGACTGAGACAGCTTCAAAGCTTATGTTCATGAAGTACATATACACACTTTTGGTGTCAATGTATTTAATTTAATTTGTTTGAAAGCTTTTGTTCATTTAACATACTTTATATGGCACTTTGGGATTCAATTAATTGAATATTTTGTTTATTTTTGAATATTCCATTTTTTTTTGAGATATTTCATGAAACAAAACAATGAAAAGTTTGAATGAATGTTTTATTTGTCCTAAAATAAAAATCTCTCTCCTACCACTACTTCTGACCCTACCTCCGACTCCGGTTCCGACTCAGACTTCGGTTCCGATAAGATCACCTCCGTTACATCCCTGATGTGTAATATGTATATTATGTTACTTGCTGCAACGGAACCCTTCATGGGCGAGTCCAACTCGCACTTGGCCACTTTATTATTCCCAATATTTAAGGAATTTAACACAAAAGATAAAAAAAATTGTTTTAGTACGAAATTCCTTTATGAATTTTGGGTTTATAGAAGGTAGACAAACCAACTCATCAGCTGAGCTAAGAAGAAAATTATAATTTAAGTAGGTATCTAAAATTAATAATTGATGTGTTTATGAAACCTCTAAAATTTTAAATTATCACAAATCATTTAGATTAGATGTTTTCATTGAAAATGGGGACGAGTTTCATTGCAATTACACTTTTGAGAGTCTATGATAGAGACAGATCTCGCTGAATCTACACTATCGCCATCTAGTTGCGTACGGTGGAACTATTTTTTGTCTCATCGGAAAACCCCTCATTGAAGGTGAGAATACCACACAAAGAAATACACCAAATGATGATAATGAAGATGAGAAAGAGAACCATGTGCGTACGGCTCGTCTAGTCGTACACGCCACACGTACCACTAAGAAAAAAGGTAAAGGAAAACATCGTGAGGTAACCGACATATGCCTAGAATCTTTCGAGGTCATCCACCAACCCGCACTGGGCCTGCGTGCTGGATTAGGACCTGGAGTCTCTATGTGAGAGAAGGCCCCGAGTCCCAACTATGGGAAAATTTAGTGGGTGGCCTGAGAGTGTTACGGCTAGTCGGGATAACGGCAACTACTGATTCGGAGCCCCTCGTTCGAATCCAACGCGCACCACTGTATTTACGGAGTCGTGTCCGTATTGCCGTTAATTCAAAAATGCTGAAGGAAAACATTGTGAGGAAACCGTCAAGTTCCAAGATTTTTTAGATCATTCGTCATCCACCAGCTCGCACTGGGCCAGCGTGGTGTATATGATGGCCTAGAATTTCTGCTTGGGAGAGAAGGCCTTGAGTTCCAGCTGTGGGAACATTTAGTAGTATCTACGAGCATAGTATATATCTACGAGCATAGTATAAAGCTAAAAAACGTAAATTGATATTTTATTAATAATATCGATATCGATTTTTAATTAATTAAATAAGTACAATAATTTTTAATGGGGTAAAATAACATGGGTCACCGACTTACCACTTCCCAACAGTCGGGTGAGCCCATGTGAGTTTCTGCGCCTATTTGGTGTTTTGATTCTTTGTTGAATGGAACAAGGCGGGTTATTATAGATACCAGTATAATATAAAATATGATGATAGTCGCAATGCTACATACATCACCACATTCGAGATAGTATCAGCACGAAATTCTAGTTACTCTGCCGCGAAATCAGATTCTATTGCATCCTTTTTAACCTACAGCGCGACCGCGTCGTAACTTGTGACGTCACACAGCGAACGCGCCGCGCGGCTTTTTGATTTTTAGATGGTAATTTTAAAATGTTCTTGAGTTTTTCAAGTAATTTTTTTCAGTAAGTATGTATAATTTGAGACGTACTTCTTAGCATTCCATGGATTCACCGTGCGGGTGCCGGGTCCATCGTGTGGCAGAGAGAGAAATATCGAATAGACCCCAAGACTTGTGACTCGGGTAGTAGGTTTAAAAGGGGCCCCTTATATTGACGTACGTCAACACTCACCTTCACTACTCGTATTTCTCTCCCTGCCCAGCCAAATCCGATATGATCCTACTAGTGCAGCTTTAGATACTCGTTCTAGTATAGAACTTACTGCACTTCTGGACAATCCAAGGTCTTTAAGCAGGTTATAGAGAGATTTTGCTGGTATACCTCTCGCTCCTACTTCTACAGCGTATAAATGAACTACATAGCCATTTTTTGTTAATTCATTTTGTAGGTCGTAATACTTATTTTGTTTCATCGCGTGGTCTTTAGGTATATTAGTTTCCCACGGTACGGTAAGTTCTACCAGGACTATGCGTTTCGTAGCCCTAGAAAAAAGGAAAATGTCCGGTCTGGATGACGAAACACCCACATCCTCTGGGATTTTGTAGTGCTTTTCATACGTGTCCATTAAAATAGTCCAATCAGGAGCTGAACCCAGGATTGAGTAAGGCTTGTTCTTGGAGTTTGAAGTTGAGCCCTCTTTTACAAAGTTAATTTGTCTTTTGTTTATCGTCAATCCCTTTTGGGCTCTAGCTACCGAAAGGCTTACGGCTTCACGTATGATTTCAAGTACTCTGTCATGGCGCTGTGAGTAATGACCCCTATTAAGGAGCACCTTGCATCCCACCAATATGTGCCTTGCTGTACATATCGCCTCACCACAAGTATAGCAACATTTTTCAGAGGCTTTTCCCCACCTTACCAAGTTACTCTGGTCAGGGAGGGTCATTTGGAAAGCGTTCAGATAAAATTTTAATAAGGCAGGAGACCAGTCATATAGCAAGGTGCGCCACTTCAGAGCTAATGGGATACAAAACTCACCTATGGTTAACCACTCACTTTGCATTTCTAAATTCATAGCGTGCACTTTGTAACTAGCATTTTCGTCTTGTTGTAGAAAGGTTTTTACCATGTCTCGGTCTTCCCTTTTCTTACTCGCACCCAACCCAGCTGTATTTACTTGCGCACCTGCCATAAATTGTTTGTGGAATTGAAGTCTAGATTCAAGGTCCGAAGCACTTTTGTCTTTTGGGAGAGATGCAATTAATTCGTCTTTCGACTTTCCCAAAACATGCGTTTTTGTAACTCTTAGGTGTTTGTAGAGTTCGGATGGTTTTTTTAGTTTCAGCCCAAAACTATTGTGATCCCTAAAGAGAGTAGAGGGATCAGCCGGATGTGCCAATCCAAACCATGACTTCAATATCTTTATGACATTAGCATCTAGTTTTGCCAGGAGGGTTTTACCGATGTCATATACTAGGAAAGGCCAAGTGAGACGTGATGTGAGATAGTTGTCATATATCCATGCTTTTTTGATATTGCTGATAGGCTGTTGGTCTACCTTATTGAGGTCGTTCATGAAGTTTCCAACAACTACCTCTAATGATGGTGTACGTCCTTTGTAGTCTATCTTTCTACCAAGAAATTTGAAAGGCACTGCCTCTGCTATTGTGGCAACTCTTTGGCCACTTATGGAGAGCCCCGGATCGTACGAAGTATATTTGGTATCTCGTCTACCCAGACATAAACAATGACATTTACTTGGTTTTGTCCTCATTCCCTCCGTCCATGTACAGAACTCATCAACATCATTCAACAATTCTTGACACTGTTTGGGATTTCGTGTAAGTATTGCAAGGTCGTCCGCAAAGGCTAAAATTGACTCAGTGTACTTATTGTTGATTTTAAACCGGTAGCCCCATTTCTTCTCACGGGATATTAATTTATCTACTAGAATATTTATAACTATATTAAATACTATTGGTGATAAGCAGCACCCTTGGAATAGTCCCACATTATATTTAAGTGGTTTTGAGTATTCCTTGTTTACTGCTATAACGAATTTTAAGTGATTATAATATGAATTAATTATGTCAATAATTACAGCAGGAAAGTTATACCATTTTAGGGCAAATAACATAAGTTCATGCTGCACGGAACCAAATGCGTTCTCTAGGTCTATCCAGCAGACTGTTATTTGTCTCTCATGTGTTCTGGCATCTTTCAAACTTTCCGCTAGTAATGTATTGTGTTCCAGGCATCCAGAAATACCAGGCAAGAAGCCTTTCTGGTGGTTGGGCCTGAAATACCTATTGCTAGCCATAAATGTGGTCATTTTTGTTTGTATTATCTTTAAATCTATGTATAATTATTTTTTGATTTTATGCAATTGGAAATTTCCTTATTGAGCAAGTAAAGATTTTTTTTTTCCAATAAATAATTAGTCACATGGCGCGGAGTATGTTGTTTTCGAGGGTAATCACGAATCGTCTCACACGCAGGTTTGACGACTTCCAGCCACCCGAACAAGCCGGTTTCCGTAAAGGCTACAGTACCATAGACCACATCCATACGCTTCTGCAGATTATACAGAAAACTGAGGAGTATAATCGGCCACTATGTATAGTGTATGTGGACTATGAGAAAGCCTTCGATTCCATCGAGACCTGGGCAGTGCTTCAGTCTCTTCAGCGATGCCGCATCGACTATCGCTATATCGAAGTGTTTCTACAGCAAAGCCACAATGTCTGTCCGATTACAGGACCGAAGCAGAACAGGACAGCGAAGGATCCAACTCGGATGGGCAGCGTTCGGGAAACTTCGGCACATCTTTGAGTCCAAAATACCCCAATGCCTAAAGACAAAAGTCTTTAACCAGTGCGTGTTGCCAGTGATGGCTTATGGAACTGAGACGTGCATAACAAAGCTCAAAGTCACACAGCGAGCTATGGAGAGAGCTATGCTCGGAGTCTCTTTGTGCGATAGAATCCGTAATGAGGATATTCGCAAAAGAACGAAAGTGGCCGACATAGCTCAAAGAGTAAGCAGGCTGGAGTGGCAATGGACAGGCCACATCGCTCGCAGAACTGACAACCGATGAGGAAGAAAGGTTCTCGAGTGGCGACCACGAACCGGAAGACGCAATGTTGGACGTCCTCCCACTAGATGGACAGATGACCTCACAAAGGTTACTGGAAACCGCTGGTTGCAGGTTGCGCAGGACCGTTCGTTGTGGAAATCTAGGAGGCCTACGTTCAGCAGAACGTCTTGCGGCTGATGATGATGATGATGATGATGGCGCGGAGTATACAGCTGAAGGCTGTATCTTCCCAGGATAACTGAGCAGAGTTATGAGACTATCTGACACACGAGAGTCTATCCAACTACACAGGAGACACTGAGATCAGCTGCATCCCTTCTAATCTGATCTGGCAAAATGTGATGTTGGAACCAGACCTCATCATACTCAAACTCACGAGCTTAAAATTTGCAATTTACAAATTGTAGAAACTATTTTTAAGTGAGGTCTTTCCACCATGAGAAATGTATTTGTCATAGCAAGGATTCCAAACCTGAGATGTTTTCTTAAGTTGACTGCACACTAGGGAACAATAAAATAGTGAGATTCAGCACTATGGCATTACTTGTAAGCTGTCCAACTGAGTCCAGGTGGAGATAGGG
The DNA here is from genome assembly GCA_963693475.1 of Ectropis crepuscularia. Lineage (NCBI taxonomy): Eukaryota > Metazoa > Arthropoda > Insecta > Lepidoptera > Geometridae > Ectropis > Ectropis crepuscularia. The sequence continues at coordinate 31,748,708 of OY856343.1, forward strand.
GGTTCCAACCCTCAATAATTTCTCCTTGTCGCATGATTTCTTGTAAGGGTTTGTGTAATAATGGATGACAAGAGGTATTGAAACTAGTGATATACTAATGTTGTAAAAAAATTATGGAACAAGGAGAAAAGATGGAGGATTGCAACTGCCCCTCTTCACCTGCACTCAGTTGGACAGCTGACAAGTGACCGCGTAGTGCTGAATCTTATTACTTTATACCCTACTATCATTCTACATATAGCTCCTGTGGTTCATATGACCCACAAATTTTGTTCATGGACCTGTAGTCTCAAACTCTCAATATGGGTTCGGGCCACGTCTAAACTGAAATTCTAATAGGATAGTCTATATTTCTTTGAAGCTAGTTTAACTTAATTAACAGGATAAACATGTTTTTGGATCCCATTTGGATTCAAGGGGTTTTTCATGTTTGGTTAGGACCAAAGCACATGGCAGATAACAGCATAATTTTATTTTATACAAACCTTCCCATATGTCTTATTTTGGCATAGCTCTGATGAAGACTAATTCTATTTAACACTTAGTTTTATATTTTTGTAGGGGCTCCTGCCATTTTGCCGAGTCCACCTGGGGAAGTATCACACCAGTGTCAGCTATTCCACAGCCAATCAGTATGCACAAACAGTCCTGTGACCCGATGAGGAGAGTGATGGGACTGATGGTGACGGAGTTCAGCAGCAGGAGCATTGTTCTACTTTGCATAGATAAGCATATGCCAGCGGGGCGCGGCGGAGCGAGGAGTACCTTGTCGTAGGAGAGGCGGCGCAGCAGAGCGGCCGGGCCGCGCGGCAGGCTGCGCTCGCGGACGCGCTCCGCCACCTTCCCGCCGAGCCAGCCCGCGCCCGCGCCCGCACCGGCCGCGCCCGCGCCCGCCGCCTGCAGCATGCTGAGCGGGGTGGCGCCGCGCAGGTTCGGCACGTCCAGGCTCGCCTCGCCCTGACCACACAACACCGGGTTAGGGAGATCTTAAAGGGCTCAAATTATATCAAACTTATTCATTTCCTGGTGTCATAAAACAGAAGAGAATAGGAGAACAGAGTAGGTTAAGTTCGGAACTCGGATCCTCGTTCGGTGGGCGTCGGCGAACAGTGAGAGATGGGTACTGACGTAGAGCACGAGCGTGGAGACGGCGGTGGAGTTGCGCGCTAGGATGGCCCAATGCAGCGCCGTGTTCCCGTGCGCCGTGTCGGCGGGATGCACGCTGGCGCCCAGCGTCAGCAGCAGGCGCGCCGGGTCCACGGCCGCCACCTTCCAGCACGCCCACATGAGCGGCGTCATGCCGGCCGCGTCCGGCGCGTCGGGCGCCACGCCGCGCGCCAGCAGGTACGCCACCACGGCCGTGTGCCCGAACTGCGCCGCCAGGTGCAGCGAGGCGCAGCCCTCGGCGTCGCGGCGCGCGGGGTCGGCGCCGGCGCGCAGCAGCGCCACGGCGGCCTCGAGGTGGCCCTGGCGCGCCGCCCACTGCAGCGGCGTGGACTGCAGCTCGCCGCCCACGGCGTCCACGCGCGCGCCGCGCTCCAGCAGGTACTCCACGATGTCGCGCCGGTTGTTGATGGCGGCCCAGTGCAGCAGCGTGACGGTCTCGTGGTCCGGCTGGTTCACGTCCCAGCCGGCCTCGACCAGCTCCTTGACGCGGCCGAGCGCGCCGTACTGCGTCGCCTTCACGATGTCGAACCCGCTGTAGTCGCGCTCCGGCGGCGGCGGCGGCGGCTCGCGCGGCGCGGGGCCGTCGCCCTCGCGCTGCGCGGGCCCGCACTGCCCGCTGGCCGCCGCGCCGCACGTGCTGTCGTACATGGTCTCAAGCCCCGCCCGGGGATGCGGGCATTATCTTCAACCTGCCCGTCGAGCGTCGACGGACGCGAAGCCCAGTCTCCGCCGCAATTGCGCACACTTCGCAGATCGTAGTTTGATCCTCCCGTTTGAACTATCGATTTGTACACGACTTATCTCTTAAAAGTTCGATATCGTAACCTCGTTTCTACCGTCACACAAACAGTATCACAATCAGACAGAAAATCAGTAATCATATCATATCGCACTACATTTTTGTCATTTTTGTTGATTTGATCCTGATAAAATTGCCAGTTCGATACGACCGAAGGTCGCCGCAGACTATTTTCTGTCTATAGAATAATCTATGAAAATTATAATACAAGATGGAATAAAGCTATTAAAAAAATTATTGAACTAAAAGTTAAATCTGTATAATATCAAATCAAAGCAAAATAAAACAATAAAATGTTCAGTTTGTAATTCATTAATGGTCTGTCATCTTGTATCTGTAAAACTAACGTAAAACTTTATACATTTCGAAACTATTTGAAAAGCTATAATAATATGATTTTCAAGAAAAAAATCTCGCTTTACGGAATATTCCATTACCTTTTTTTATATTCTATTCATTGAATTAATTAATTAACATTTGTCAGCTAGTAGTTTAACATGGGTAGCGGTTATAAATGCAATCCGAATGGTTCAAAATCGGAATGACAATCCCTGTCTCTTTCATGCTAAACAGAAAGACAAAGACCGAGAGATGAGATTTCGTGTCGGATGCAACCGAATGGATTCAGAATCGCTACTAAGGCAAGGCAAAATTACTAGAGTTCTTTAAAAGAGTTTTCTTTGATAAAATTCAGTAATAATTACGTGCATACAGAAGATCATTTCTATTTTGTCGCATGTTTGCCGCTTGTTTACGCGAAGCACGAAAGATGTATGAAAATACATTTCTAGAAAAGCAAATTACAAAACATAGGTAAATCAGAAAGCATCGTCATTTCTTGGATACTAAGAACTAGCAGAAGACTTGGGAAATATTATTTTCCTAGTTTTTAATCGATTCTGAAATCAGAATGTACCTGTATTATTCCAAGCTATTCTTTAGTTCTATGTAGCCTATGTGGATACCTTCTGAAACCAATAGTTTGCTAAGCTTGCTAACCTTCACTGCGCATTTGGCAACACAGAAAGTGATTAACTACTAAGTGTTGCCAATTTTGAATCGCAAAAAAGTAGAATAAATAATCCTCTCATGAGGGCTCCCGACACACTTCGAAATTCCATTAAAACTCCTACTGAATAATAAGTTATTGTTACATAAATTATATAATACCCCGTTTACATGATTCCAGTCTAGCGACCGAATCCAGCGCTGGATTGCTTACTTGCTTACTTACTGCTTGGAATAATGGAGACCGGCACTGGAATGCATCAATCCAGTGCCAGTGCATTCCAGTGCCGGTCTCCATTATTCCAGTAAGCAATCCAGCGCTGGATTCGGTCGCTGGACTGGAATCATGTAAACGGGGTATGAGCCTTTATTTCCCGTACATTTATACAGTATTACGGAAGTAGAAGAGGAAGGAAGCAAGGACCGTCAGAAGTTTGAGCACTTTTTAAATTTCCAAGATAGCGCGCTGGGTGCGTGACGTCAGCGGTCTTTATGCTCTGTTTCGCTTGTACCCGGCGCAAAATAAACCTCGTTGTAGTGGTGTCTTGTGTTAGACCGTTTATGCATATTCCCGACCAATGGGGTGTTTTCAAGATACAAAAAGATCTGTCAAACTCGGTTCCCAATTTCACCATAGGTGGAGCCAATGTTTGATTTTGTTAGAGAAATTTCACAAAAACATACAGTGCAACAGTTTACATATAAGTATCATAAGTTTGTTTAATATAATTAATTACTAACTACATTTGTGTCATTGGGTAATGGATTTACCAAAGCCCGAGAACAGTGACACGATTAGGTTTAATCGGGCTAGACAGCTAGACACCGCTTAGAGTGATACCTCAACTGACTAAAACCCCCGTTGTTGTCTCCAGTAATTCAAAAATTTGAAACATGCAACAATCGGTATCGGTAGACAGTAAAATAAATTGGTACTGTACAAAAAACATGAGTCGCAACGGCATCACCACGAAGATCAAACATTGACAGATATTTTATTTGTGCATAAATATGACAGTGACAACAATTTGAGTTTTTTTTTTTCGTGACGCTTCTTTCATTAATTTGGCCGACCAAAGCTTCACACATTTATTGGTAGGAGCACAGATTACAGAAAAAACAAACCCCACCCTGGGTAGGAGGTGGACACTTGTCTTTTTCTGTATATTTCAGAAAATGTAATGACCGTGATAAGTTCCGTGCTATATAAAGCTTTCAATTTATTAGTTAAACAATTATCACTTTTATTTACAACCAAAGCAATCACAATTTCCGTGGGTCATAAAATGTTAAATGTTTTGCAACCTTATCCCATTCATTTGGCCGACTCCAAATAATACGAGAAATCGTAAATGTACGCGCTTTTTCATTCTAGAGAGGTACTTACTTTACTACTCGAAACCGAGTTCAACGAGGATGAGGTTATCAATTCGGCCGGTATTTTTGAAGCGAAAACTTCTTTAGGCGCGTCTAGACAGATTTTTCGTGGGCTGTGAATTGAATTCATTCGTCACGCTCGGGTATGATAAGAAAGCTTCGGGTAAACTCGGGAGTCGGGAGTCGGGACCATGCCTATTGGGCATCTAGAAATACGTCAGCCAATGGGAAAGAAAGGGCGTGGACAGGCCATCATGACATGGCCATCTAGAAACGCGTTAGCCAATGGGAAATTCTGACGCATTTCTAGATGGCCATGCCAAGATGGCAAGGTTACACCCGTGCATTTTCCATAGTAAGCTATCAAATTCTGAGTTATAAGTTTTCATTTCTATCGGCGAACTGCCGATTACTACTCCGCAGCCGAGCTACGGCCGACCGTCACGCGACATGCAATAGATGAACGAAGAAGTTTGAGAAAGTAGGTACAAGTTTCAAATAAAAAAACAAAATTGGCAGTCATAGGAACTGCCGATAGAAGTGAAAACTTATAACTCAGAATTAGCTTACTTTCGAAACTACACGGGTGTAAGCCACGGCCACGGGCCACGGGCGTGGCCTGACCATCTAGAAATGCGTCAGCATTTCCCATTGGCTGCCGCACTTCTAGATGGCAAATGGCTATGGTCCCGAGTTTACCCGAAGATTTCTTATCATACCCGAGCGTGACGCTAGAATTCAGTTCACAGCCCACGAAAAATCTGTCTAGGCGCGCCAAAAGAAGTATTCACTTTAAAAAATGTAAAAGTTTACTATGATTTATTTTATTAGACTTCGGTATTAATATTTATGGATTTATGGATTATTATTTATTTATGGATTAATATTTATTTATTTATGGATTTATGGATCATATTACCTAGTAGGATAAATGAGAAAGAAATCAGATTTTAAATGTATACCCTGTACTAGCTACCAGCTCCCGGAACAAGAAGCATACCTAATGTATGCGAGACATGTGGAAGGATACAAGAGTAAGCTGAATTAAAACATCACCGTTCCGGTTTGGAGGGTTAGGTTTCCAGTGAAATCACAGGACATAGAGATAAAAAGATAAAACATCTTGTCTCTGGCCATCTATACCGGGTTATATCATCTTATGTGGGTGACGAGCGCAGTGCAGTGCTAGTTACTGATTTGGATCTTTCATGTTCCAATAACTGCGTGTCAGCGTGTCACTGTGGTGTTATGGGCATGTTGTTTACCATCAGACAGGTCCTGTTCGTCTCATTACTCTATATAAAAAGACTAAATCTGAATCACGGAAAGAAAACAGCTTACAAAACAAAAACAATATTACACTTTATTCAATAATAATGTTTAGAGTCGCTAATGTCGTCTCATATTTCAGGGTTGGCACTAGGGTTGTAACGGAACTTCGCTTCCACCTCCATTACTGCGGAAGTTCCGCAAGAAATCGTTCCTCCGCCACCGCATCCGTGTAATTTTAGCGGAGTCATAGGTAACGGGGGTTTATTTCCTAATCTTACGCCCGCAGCGACGCGACGCTCCGACGCTCGCGACGACTCAGCCGTCTGTCCTCTGTCCGTGCTCCGTGCGTCGCGGGAACGCGGCTGGGGTGGGGCGGGGGCAGGGGTCGGGCAAACGTCATTTGTCAAATAAATAATACGCGACAAGACCTATCGAATTGCTTGGACGCGTTAGACGTAGTAGAAATCTACGGCTGGTCTAGTCGGGAGAACGGAGACTGCCGATCCGGAGACCTCGGGTTCCAAACCTCGCGCACCACTGTCTTTTCGAAGTCATGTGCGTAATGGCGTTAACTTAAAACGGTGAAGGAAAACATCGTGAGGAGACCGACATGTACCTAGATCCTTTCGAACTCATGTGTCATCCACCACCACCCGCACTGGCCCAGCGTGGTGGAATATGGCTTTGACTCTCTCCTTGCGAGAGAAAGCTCGGAGTCCCAGCAGTGGGAACATTTAGTGGGCTGGTTATGTTAGACGTAGGTACGTACGAAGTTTTACCGACGCGAAGTACCTAGTGTAATTCTAATTGCACCATGATTGTTTTAAGTAATTTAGTGCAAAATATTTTTTTGACAATTATTTAATTTAAAGTGAATATTTTTCGTACTATTGATACTTTTTATAAACCATAAACTACTATATTTTCTACATTATCTTTCACTTCCGCCTCCGCCTCCGTTAACCTCCGCATCCGCGGAGGTGAAACCCTTCCCCCCGCATCCGCCTCCGCTAAGAAGGCCTCCGTTACAACCCTGGTTGCTAATTGGCACCTTACTACTGAAAACAATACACTCGTATACCGTGTTAAAGTGGAAGTTGTTTTCACAGGCGGTATTAAAGTTTGTTTCATTGGCGTCATCACGCCAGTAGGGACAGAGCCCAGCGGTTAGGTAACTCAAGAAAACCAGGATTCTCATAAAGCTTTCAATTTATTAGTTAAACAAATATCACTTTTATTTACAACCAAAGCAATCACAAATTATACTTAAAACTAATCGTAATCACCTAAAACTATTTAACAGATCGAAATATTTACAATACAATTAACAACTCATCGACTCGCGAAACGTTTCACATTACACGCGTCGCGTCGTCTGCGGGTCGGGTCGCGGCGCGGCGGCGGCGCGGTGGCGGCGCGGCGCCGGGGCGGGCGCGGCGCGGCGGTGGCGCGTTAAGTACGGGGCGGGCGGCGGGGCGCGGGGCGCGGGCGCGGCGCCTCACGCCGTGGCCAGCGGCTGCGTGACCACGGGCGAGCGGCGGCGCGGCGACGGCTCCTCGGCCGCCTCCCCCGCGCCCGCGCCCGCGCCCGCGCCCGGCGCCGCCTCCGTCAGGCGCAGCGCCACCTCCAGATCCCGCAGCACCTGCAACGGACGCGACACACGTCAGCACCTTCACACTTCGGCCGTTCCGCTGGGAGGACACGATATTATAGCCCCCCCGGAATTCGTCAGAACCACGAGGAGTCTGAACCTCAAGAAAGCGCCGGGTCAAGACGAAATCCCGGACGCACTGAGGTGAATGCTGAAGAAAGGACTGGTGTGTCTGACCCGGCTGATCAACGGTATCCAGTCTCGCAACAGCAAACGCTCAAATAGCTTCTCGAGGTGTGGTATGGTGGTGACAGTAGTGTGATGGAGCGGTAGCTTGATGGTTGTCGCCTATAATTTCCGGGCTTCAGGATGACCGGTTACCGGTTTTTTAGGTCGAGGGAAAATGTCTTATTCTTATTCGTTACCATATCTCATCCAGGGAAGAGCAGTATGGGTTCCGCACGCGCCACGCCCCAGTTAACGCGGGTGATGCATCATCTGACAACGGAAGCCAAAAGGGGTAGGCGGTCCATATTCCTGGACATCGAGGCGGTATTCGATAGGGTGTGGCATGAGGACCTCATCGAAAAGTTAAGGAAGGCTTCAACCCTCTCAGCCTTGACCAAGGCCATTACGTCCTTCCACGCCGACCGCCAGGAGAGCCCAAAGGGTCCTGGATGTCCTTCCGCTCTGGCTGGACTAGTGAAGTGAATCAACGTGGGCAGGACAGCCGCACTGCTGACAGGAAGCTAGAGAAGAAGACCACAGCCACTGCAGCTCAGAGGATAGGGCTTCGCATGGGAAAGCACCGTAAAGTACCTCGGCGTCTTCATCGAGAGCGGCCTCAGAGTGTGCCCGCGGGTCTCACACGCCGGCAACCAGGTGAAGGCCGCGAAAGCGCTGTTAAGGCCGGTCTTCAGATCTGGGCTGTCAATCAGGACCAAAGTCGAGATTTGCAAGACCTACGTAGCCCCGGCTGACTGGCTGACTGGCCGAGCATAGTGCATATCATATGCACTATGCTCGGCGAGTCAGAAGAAACGTCTCCAGGTGGTGCAGAGCATCACCCTGAGAACAGTCACGGGAGCCGGCCAGTAATTACGGAATGACGTCATCACCTCATTCATAAGTTACTGCTGGTCTAGTCGGGAGAACGGCGCCTGGCGATCCGGAGACCCCGGGTTCAAACCCCACACGCACCACTGTCTTTTCGAAGTCATGTGCGTAATGCCGCTAACTTAAAACGGTGAAGGAAATGGAACGTTCCGTTGCCACTTTTGCCATGCCCTTACAGGGCCATATGTAATAACCACATTTTTTTTACCCCCACATGCATGTACTGTACATATGACGCAATAAACATTTGAGTATTGAGTATTAAGGAAAACATCGTGAAGAAACCGACATGTGCCTAGAATCTTTCGAAGTCATGTGTCATCCACCAACCCGCACTGGGCCAGCGTGGTGGATTATGGCCTTAACTCTCTCCTTGCGAGAGAAGGCTCCGAGTCCCAGCAGTGGGAAGGTGGGAACATTTAGTGGGCTGTTGATGACGACATCACCCGGGCCGTGACGTTCGAGTCAGTAGGGGAGTTCTTGGTGTCTTTAAATCGAGAGTGAACCAGTTTCTTCTAGGTCTATCATAGATCGCATCGTCGCTTAACATCAGATGAGATGATGGTCAAGTGCGAACTTGTTATTGTTAAAAAAATTGGCAGTCATAGGGATTGCCGATAGAAGTAAACATTAGTAACTCAGAGTTTCATAGGTCACTTTGGAAATTCCGTGGGTGAAATCGGGAGGGCGTGGCCATGTTCATGAAATCATCCGAGTGTACCCGAAGATTTCTTTCGTTTCCGAACGTGACGCTAGAGGCCCGACCCCGGTAGAGAGGCGGCTCGCTCACCTCGGTCTCGCGGTGGTCCAGCAGGCGGAAGCGCGCGTCGAGCGCGGTGAGGTGCGCGAAGGTGAGGTGCAGGTGCGCGTGCAGGCGCAGCAGCGCCAGCTCGCGGAAGTGCGCGGCGTAGAGGTGCGCCACCACGTGGAACAGCAGGCGCGCCACGCGCCGCACCGTGGCCTCGAACGCGGCCGGGAACTCGTTCGCGTACTTGGTGGGGAACAGCGCCTCGTCGTGCACCGTGCGCTGCGTGTACGTCATCACGCAGTCCACGTACTGCGGCGCCGCCAGCCGCGACTTCTTGCCGCGCTCGTCCAGCCAGGCGTAGGCGCGGCCGCCGGGGCCCGCCATCTCCGGGCAGCTGGCCGCCGTGCAGAACTCGGACACGGCCCCGTACAGCAGGTTGACGTGCTCGAACAGCGCCAGCGTGTGCGACGCCAGCCACTCGTTGTAGTCCAGCCCGCGCGGGAGCTCCACCAGCGCGCGCACGTCCAGCTCCGGCAGCTGGCGCTCCAGCAGCGCCTCCTGGAGGTACAGCTTGGGGTCCGCGCCCGCCGCGCCCTCGCCCTCGCGCTCGCGCCGCCGCGCCTTCCTGAGGACCACTCCACGCTTTACATACATCCTACATACAGTCGGCTTTACACCGAAACCACGGATCTGATCGCTCTTTCCTTGTCGCTCTTGTGGAAGTGTCATACTTTTGACGCGACACATTCGCTTTGTTTCCGTAGCTAACATAGGCCACGTCTGCTTACGATTGACACAAAGGAAGCGTGCAGAAAAACCTGGGTAGCGATTCTAAATGCAATCCGAATGGTTCGGAATCGGAATGACAATCCGGTCTCTGTCATGCATACATACATATAAGACAAAGATCGAGAGATGAGGTTGCGTGTCGGATGCGACCGAATGGATTTAAAATCGCTACCCGGATCTACTTAGTCATTCTTATATCTAAGGGCACGCGCCACCCGGTTACCGCTGGGAGCTGGGAGACAGCGAGCCGCGAGGCAAGCCCGCTACACGAACGTCCAAGAAACTTTCATTTCGATCTAAACACGTTAACAATTTGTGTGTAAAAAATGTTGCAAAATAATCTTGTTTACATGACTGATTATTTGGATCAAAATGAAATTTTCGGGCCGCTTTTATGTGTAGTACTTTTTATGATAGATGACGTAACGTTTGCATACACTTGGCGAGTCTTTGCGAATTGCGATTCTATATTTTACGTACTGGATTCAGAGTTAGGTGGAGTTGACGGTTGTCATCTTTCCCCCCTCGTGCTAAAGGTAGATAGATACCGACGACGAACTTTAAAGCTCAATATCCCCGGTAGGATTTAACGACGGAACAGAGGCTATGACGTGGTTAAAAAATATAGTGCCAAACGCAGTATAGATAGCGGTAGTTTTTGAAGAAAAAGATTTTATCTAAATTATTGTAAGTGACAAGTTTAATTTGAATACTTCCCGATATAGTTATTTAGATAATGTTGTCAGTTGGATCAAGGGAGTCATTCGGATTTTCCACTATGGATAAACATTTATTTATTTCAGGTACATATCGCGTTATCACGCCAAATAAATAGAATTAACATGTCGAGTGATGGATGCGGATGTTGGTGTCTCGGTGTTTTGATTTATCACACTTACGTATGTACATATTATGTATTAATTCTAAAAGGTAAAGTCGGTTGGGTTCTCCAAATAAATATTTTTTAAAGTAGATACATAATATTACCGGAATTATTTATTTCTGCCCAGTTAATCTCATTGTTTACTTTTTTGGACTAAGTAAAAGCTTAGAGAATAGAGCATTTCAACGACTGCTTTCAGGGTATGAAGTTGGCAGTGTTGTAGACTGCGCAGAACACATCGAGACCACAAACGGTAGGATTTTAGCGGACCGACTTCCAAGGAGCACTCTTCTGCCAATTCGTCTGCCGCCAAGCAGTTACACATGTTAACACGCTCATTACTCCGGCTGACAAGCGCAGGCAGCGATTAGGAATTTTACGGTGAATATGTTTCCTGTCTCTCAAAGCAACTGCATGATTAATGTTGTTGTCGGACCGAGTGTCTCACCAAATGAGCGTTTGCTTGGTGGAACTTACGCAGACTTGATTTGTTTGGTGGGCCATAGTAGTATTATCCATGCTATTGTAAAGTGTGTAATTGTACTCTGTACAGTGTACAGGCACAGTTACGTAAAAAATTGCATGATGCAAATATAATCAAAAATTTACAATATTCAAACCCTACATGATATAGGTACGTCGGTGACCTCTATCTATCCTCTCTGTGGGCCGACTCTGCACCAGTGCAGACGTTGCCGCGGGTCGCCATGCCAACGTCTGCAACGAGCAAACACCGACCCCGCCCCGCGCCCGCTCAATATTTCATTATCGTACCTTTGAGAAATCGGTTCCGGTTCTTCAGTTTTGCAGCGCGTATGATAAACGTAGATTCATAGAGCTCGGAACGAATTTTGGGTATATGTAGCACGTACCGATGAGGACCGTGCCCGCCAGGCCGGCCGGTGCGGGCCGGGGCTGGTGTCGCGCGTTACTAGTGCGCGACGAGCTACTAGTAACGGGGAGCATTCGTGGTAACTCGTGTATAAGCTTTGCTTCTATTATTGATGCAGTATTCACATTCATCTAGGTACTCCGAATTTAAGTTCAAGACTTTAAATAAATGATTAGGCAGCATGATTAGGCAGATAAAATTTAGATTCTACGTTTTAATCTTTTACAAGCTCTTGAAGCCCGTACAATTAAATTTGAAAAAACATTTCCGGTGATACTTTTTACTTTACACAACAAAATCGGTTTGTGCACACAGTATCCTGACTTCCTAACAATATACTTGGTGGTGAAACTTATAACAGACCAACTGTTTTCAAACAAAATTAGTACAAATTAATGTTGAAATTCCACATTTTCATTGGTTGCACGAGCGCAGAGCGTAGAGCGCAGCGTCACCAGATCCCAGCAATGTACCGGAGGACATTGAGGAGGGGGCGGCTGCGCCTGCGCAGACCACAGTACAAACGCGGCACAACAATAAACCACTTAACAAATAGGTAGCTGGTAGAAGCCATCTGAGGCTAGAGATAGCCACTACTGACTTACTGACTCTTGCAAAAAGCAAAAAATAGTATTAGTATAATGGAAAGTTCAACTGTGGTTGACAAATTTGGATTTTTGTTTTCACTTTGCTGACCGATGAATAGAAAACTTTAAGATCCGGACAGATGCCAATCATAAAACATAGATACCTAGTTATAATAGTTGGAGTGGCGGGTCGCGGGTCGTGGAGTTCCGGTTTCTCAGAATACTGAGTATGGCAATAAAGCAAATCGAGTTTTAGGTCACGGCGCTGCGCCGTCGACGGGAGCCGGCACCCGGGGACGTCGCACAAACCTATTTTAACTGTTATTTTAACTTCAGGAGGCGGAGCTTCCAAACTATAATCGTTATCAAAATAAATAGAACGCCTTTCTACATTTGTATCACCCTGATCTGTGCAACCAACATTATTTTCAGCCTGATGAGCTCAGGCGGGGCACGAATTGAAATAGGGATTCTCGCTAATCTGGGTTCGACCCGTATGGTTCCTCGGTGTTCCTCAGGGATCGCAATCCCTGAAACTTCAAATTATAATAAGACCAATTCGGTGTGGACCCCCAAGACCAAAATTATAGAGATAATAATTAAAATGTGCTCATAATTTTGGAAATACCGACGAACAATGAGGCCGTTTTCCATCCTCCTCCTTTTTTGAAGGCCCACAGACGAGCCGCAGTCGGGGTCTGTGTCGGGGGCAAAGGACCGTAGACAGCTGATAATGATGAATTCATTACATTTCAAGTTAAAAAGCTGTTTCCCGACAGTAAATCTCTCCGTTCCGGGCTCATAGAGTTACGAACTGGCCATTTGCTGATAAAAGTACATAATTATGTGATCAATTATCAGTTTTCACGTGAGAATATACTTATTAGAGTAATAATTCTACGTGTATTGGGGCGGACCTCTCTGCTCTAATAGAATGTTTTAATGAATGTCAGTCGGTGCTCGCTGAACGAACATTCAAGGTTGAGAATGTATTGTCAGAGTGCGCGCGTGCGCCGGTCCCACTGCGCGCGCTGGGAGGAGCGTGCGCCCGCGCGGCCCGCGGCGGAGCCCGCTGGAGGCTCCGGGCCGCTGCCGCTGCTCCGGTGGACTACGAATCCAATGTTTGTTAAGCATTTAATGTTTGTCAAATTATGTCGTCTTCATCGTGCGAGTAGCGTGCAATCATCCGTGACGTAGGGAACCTGTCGAGTGTGGCGGTCGGAGCGCAGCGGTTCAATGTCACGCGCGGGGGACACGGCGCGTGATCGATTTGTATGCGTCGCAGCGCCCGCGCCCGCGCGTGTGAATCACGCCGTGACTATTACAGCGAAAGCGGCAGGAAAATGTAGTGTTACACGGCTCGGCCAGGAACCGTTCCGCCAGCGGCAGCCGCGGAGCGTTACTTTCAATAATAATGATTGTCTCAGTCGGCGGCGGCGGCTCGGGAGCGCGCGGGCTGCGCCGCGGGACGCGGAGCCCCGGGGGAAGCCTCGCAGCAGCAGCGCCCGCTGCCCACCGACGATCTCTGCTCGAGTGAAACGACTTCCTTATTTCCATAATAGAAATCGATCGATGGCTGCGCAAATGTGTTTTTCGTCCAATATCCGTTATCGAAGCCGCGAAAGCGGCGAATAGGTACTCGGAAACGTGATATTTTTCAATCGTACGATCGACGCGCGGCGATATCGTATCTCTACAAGATAACAGGAATCACGAGAAGGCGGAATACAAATATCGACGGAATAGTGTTCGCAGCTAAAGAGAACAACATCGCGATCATTAGAGCTGCCTACGCGATTTAGCGCTTTTGAAGTAAATATGTATGTATAGTAGCGGGCACGACACGACACATGTATGAATTCGCACGATAAACATGTCATCCGGGTGCACAGGGTGGCGGCGGTCGCGCTCACCTGAAGGGCACGGCGGAGTAGAGGTAGGAGGGCAGCGAGAACAGCACTCCGAGCACCACGGCGTGGCACATGGCGGCGGCCGGCTCGCGCGGCGCTCCGGGCGCGACTGCCGCCCGCGCCCCGCGCCGCGCCGCCCGCGCCCGCGCCGCGAGGCTCTCGCTCGCACCGCGGCTCTCGCTCGCACCGCGCACTACTTACAACTATTGCGTATTTACCAGCCGAACCAGTTCGTCAGGTGACCGAATAATAAAACATGTGGGACGCTTTCGATGACGTCAAGAACAATATTTTACCCGCGAGTCTCATTATACGGAAATGTAAGCAAACATCGTTCCTGACCCGCGCACCGGGTCCGGGGCCGGGGCCGGGGCCGGCGGCCGGGCCGCTCCAGGGACCGGCGGCCGGTGCAGGCGGACAGCTGTGGAACCCGGACGACGCCGACCCCGCGCGACGTGCGACGGCCGCTCGGCGCCCAGCCAGCTCCGGGCGGGCTCTCGCCGGCTCGCCCCTCGACGGGATACTTTGTTTCTCGTGATTAGTGCGCACGCGTCGATACGATTTCCAATATCATAGATATTAAAATTTAGTTGTTCTCAAAACTGTGACGAACTGAAGAGACGAAAAGAGAGAGAGTTCTTTCGTTTGGAAGCGGTGGAGCGGTATCCCGGCGGCGGCGGCACGCTGCACCGGCCGTGGAATGGATTCATCCATCAGCCATCAGCCCCGCCTTGCTGCTCTCCTCCGGGCGCCCGCGCAGCCGCTGGCCCGCTCGCCCGGGGACGCACGGCGCGGGCGCACCACATTCACTTCAGTGTGCGAGGCTACATACATTGTAAGTTCGATGCCACTCGGGATGTGTGTCGGGAGTCGTAGAGTTGAGCCATGTTATCTGCGCGTGCGCGCGGCCGCGTTGGGCAACGCGCCTCGTTGCAGGTCTGTAATTCGTCTCGGTTAACGAAACCGCTTTCGTAATGAACATAAACTTATTCGTAGCATAGCTGTGCCACTCGTATGTGAAATCTACTTTATTAGGTAATTTATTTTTAAAAAACAAGTATCGAGCAATATCTGTTAAACGACATTAAAATAATACCGCTGGTGATTTAGGTATCTTGTGATATTAAGGCACAGCGAAAAGAAACTAGATTGTCGGAGAGATGGTGAATATACGGTTAAAGTTTTTGATCGAGCGAAAAAAAATCTGAATATTTTGAACATTGCAAATCATTACATAGAAACGGTTATTTTAAAAGGCAAGGTGGAGTACGTAGCGAACGGCAACAATGGTGCATTGTGTGAATTAGTCGGTGACGTGAGGTCGGCGCGGCGGCGCGTATCGGGGCCGCGCGGGTCCCGTTACCCGCAACTGTACGCGCGGCGGCCGCGGGCCTACTCCGGATCCGGACTAGGAGCTGAAGCCCTGATATCATACATCACTACCGGCACTCGCTCTCGCTCTACCGGTGCCGGTCTGCTATAAAACACCCCACACGTGCCGTCCCCGGTACAGCTTCACCGCGGAGACAGCGTCCATCCCGCGACTTCTGGCAGAGCTGGTCGCGCGCCCGGCTACACCGCCGGCTCCGGAGCGGTGGATGTGGACGGTGAACGGATCTCCCCACCTACCTCGCGATTTTCCTCATCGAAGCATTTATTTTTAACTATACCATACAGCTCTACGCGATTTTACCGGCGCAGTACTTACTGTTGATATTTTTGATATCTATGTATATTGTATACAGGTACATGAACCGAAAACTTCACCTTTTTACAAAAATGCTCGGATGGAGAAGTATGGAATTTCCCACACTTCAGTTGTTTACATAGAGAAGGAATGCAGAATGCTAACAGCTTAGAATATTTTTTAAAAATTATTATTAAAAAAAACATTAAATCAATAAAAATTTGATCAAATTAAGACTATTTGACAACCGCTAGTAATCATTATAACACTACTAAGTCTCTGACGATCGAAAACAGTGAGATCATTACTTAATTTTGGCAAAGTAACTAAAAACTAATATTTTGTATCATTGTACAATGTACAATCAATCAATTTAAAAAAAAACCTTTAAATAAGGGCGGGAAGATGTCGTCCATCAACCAATCACGATTTGTTTTGAAGTTGCCAAAAACGAATAGAGTTTTGATTGGTCGCCGGCGCGCGGGCGCGGGCGCGGGCGGGGGGAGGGGAGCGGAGCGGAGCGGGTGACGGGTAGTTATTATGACAGATTTCTAAAATAAACATGATCTTCTGAACATAATAAAATATGAGTGAGGTGATCTCTGTGGTCACTCTGTATTATCCTGCCTACAACAGATGGGAGTGGGACCGCGGCACGCGAGTCTAGCGACTGCTATTCGAAATTCGAAGGAGCACAGCAAAAAAAAACTACTTGAGGTTTATGGATCATAGATCTAATTAAAAAAAAACAATGATCAGCTTTACATTAAACCGGCTTCAAAAAAGGAGGTAACATCGATCGGCTGAAGATCCATTTTAAACATAATTTACCTATTACGTCAGATGTCAGTCGATATTCGATTTATTGTGTTTGTTTTTTCTGTATTTGAACAGGTTTTAATACGTGGATTATATTACCTATTTCCTATGCGTCATATTTTAATTTGTAAAAAAAAACCTTAGGGTTGAAATACCGCGTGGTTCCGGTAATACCGTTCAGTTCATTCCCCACCCCGAGCTAATCAGGGTTAACCAAACAACTATTAGAGATAGAAATAAAAAAGCTATGCAATAGCTTAAAACCGGCCAAGTGCGAGTGGGACTCGCGCACGAAGGATTCTGTACCATTATCTGTAACCTAAAGCGTCTACCTATCACCGTTATCAGTATCGAGCAAAGAAACGGTAAAAAAATCAAGTTTGTTGTATCGGAGCCCCCTTAAATATTTATTTTATTTTTAGTATTTGTTGTTATAGCGGCATTAGAAAACCATCATCTGTGAACATTTCAATTGTTTAGTTATCACCGTTCTTGAGATACACCCTGGTGACAGACGGACGGACGGACGGACGGACGGACAGCTAAGTCTCAGTAATAGGGTCTCGTTTTTACTCGTGTAATTTTTTTACAAACCATCTTGTGTGAAAACAGTAGCTATTTATAAAAAAACTTCCATAAAACAGCGCTCGATAGTTCCCTGGTACCTGGTACTGACGTGACCGGTGACCGGTGACCGGGTACACACGGTTGATTAGTACTACGAGACACTAAGTGATAGTTAGTATAGAATTGATCAGAAGGTAGCGCCTAGCGCGTAGATGTTATTAACAATGATTTCATTATTTGCGTTCAATCAAAGTTTGTAGATAACAGGTACCTATTTAGCTATTGATGTTTAATGTAAAATCTCACAAGTTGATTAAAATTGAAATTTAAACACGTTTTTTTAAATTGATGCATAAATGCGTTTTGATCAGAACCGGTACTGGCGAGTCAGCCCCAGATATTTACTCATAACCGCTGTCGCGTGATATGCGCCGTGAGACTCGGGGAAAGCATTTCTAAGAGCGGGTTTTAGAAAAACGGCCACATCACTGGACATCGGAAAGTCACAAGCAATTTTTTAATTCGACCTCGAATTAAACGACCTGCACAACGCGTGGTCGCAATTCAAGCGGCACAGCTGTACCGCTTGTATCGAGCTAACGTTACGAGGGAACCGCAACCCGGAGCCCCGCAGGAGGCGACGAGTCTCCCTCGACAGGAAACCCTCCGCAAGTCTGTCCGCGCCAGGCCCGCCCCGCGGACCTCCTCCACGGCCGGCCGGGATGAACCCGCTTGTTCCATAATTCGAGAGATATTCTAAAACTGTCCGATGTGCGCGAGGAGCGAGCACCCTCGCACGAGGCCGCTCCGCCCGCTCCGACCCAACACACTCACTGCAGCAGGCAGACGAAACACCGGGTTTACAAAATCCAATTCCCTCTGCCATATTTCAGTAATGTATCGTTTGTGATACGAATGTGCTATTATATTGTACGTAGGTCGGAGCGGAGGGTCGTTCCTGCGAGCGAGCGAGTCGGAATCTTAGGAAACCCTGTTGTTAATTGTGACGACGGGCGCGCTGGGCGCTCCGGTCGAGCCCGGCGGAGGCGGGCGGCGGTGCCCGGCTGCTCGCGGCACTCACCACAGGCAGTCCAGCATGGCGACCATCCCCGACACTCACCTGCAACAACACGCGGCCGGTGAGCGCGGCACACACACACACAACGGGGAGTTCTAGACAAACATTTCAAAATCTCCCAAATTATAGCTATGATTGTGTCACCGTCGATGGAACAAATAATCACATGAGAATCGGTCCATTCCCTCAGGAGCTACGAGCCCAGAGACCCGGATCCTCAGACTCGTCTACATCATACCTACACCTTTTATAAAACTTGACACCGGACACAAAAGTCGGTTGTCGGTAGGCGAGGAGCGGCGAGGCCGAATTCGCTCTCTGAAGGTCGTCAAAATAATTACCTCATTAGAACAGTTTTGAGTATGTAAACACTTCTAGATTATTTGAAGCAAGTTTTATGAGAGTGTATGATATATTTATTGTTACGACCGGTTTTAACAAATACATACAATGCAGGAGGATGCCGCTATGCAACAAACGTGCTTTCCGATAAATTATAGTACACAATTACTCAATACGGGGGTTAACAAATGTCAAAACGTCAAAAGTATCCAAGTGCGAGTCGGTCTCAATTTCGAGTTTCAAATAGAGAGAATTAAGTGTTATTCTATGAATATTAGTCGTCTCGGTACCGAACCATAGGCGGAAGTACGACTCGCACTTAACGAGTAAACATCGAATATAATAATTATATTAAATAGTACGAAAATTACTCACGATTTATTATTAATGACTAATTAATTAAGAATAATAAATAATAAACGACGAGAACCTCGTGAAAGCCGAGAAGGATTAGCTTAGCAAGTACTAGTACTAGTTGACTTGGCTCATGAGGTTACCGCCATGTAGGATGTTGATTCCACAATCATAGTCCCGCTAGTCGTGTCGGCGAACGGTCTTATAGCGATAAGTGTCAACCAACATCTCAAGGGACTTTCGCTATACGGTTGGATGGCGGGTCAGACGCACGCGGCGTCATCCGCGACGCAGCGCGCGTCAGGAGGGTCCTCGGTCCTCGCTCTGCAGCCCTGACCACCGGGAGCGCGGACCCTGCCCCGCTGCTGGCGGCACCCTTGTTTTTAAGTTTTTGTAATATTTTTATACTTATTGCTTAGAGATAAAGATAAATAAAATAACTGCATAATACTAAAATTAATAAGCTATCATCATCGTTCAGAAGTAAAAAAAATCGATTTCATTCAAAATATTTGTTCTAATTTAAAATATTCATTAGTTTGGGTGAAACTCTGCTATGAATTTAATTAACCGATGGCGCGCGGCGCGGCGGCCCCGATAGCAGCGAGCGGTGCCCGGGAGCCCCACGAGATCTTTGCTTTTTAAATATATTTTCGTTAGCGCATTCGACATGTTTGCGTGAGCAACATCCGACCCGCAGCCGAAGGTTGACGGAGAAGCTGTCGGAGTCTACTGCGCGAGGCCACGCAGCACGCACCGAGGGTCCTCGAGGCGGGCTCGTCCTCCTCGTGGCAGCGCTGGAGGCGCTACGTGTCACCCGGCTCGTGGACCATCGATCGCTGCACGCGGCGGCGGCGGCGGCGGCCGGCCTTGACCCGCCGCGAGGGCCGCCTCTGCCGCACTACGCCCGGTGCCTGCGCCCTGCGCCCCCTCCTACCCTCATTACAACTGCGATCATTTACAACATCGAGTTTTCCAGTTTCGAGGACCTACACTACCATTACGCTCCGTAAAACAAACTTATGCCGCCAGTTCGGACCAGAGGGATGAATTTATTACAAAAAACTGTATTCGACCGTCGAGGTCGATTACAGAAAAATATGACACAGTATCTTCCACGTGTGCCAACGGCCGGCGGCGGAGGCTCGCCGGGCGTGCCCGCGCCAGCCGGCCAGCGCCGTCCACGACCCACACTCGAGGGACGAAGCAGTTTGCTAATTTTTCCATTCCATAGTTGGAGTGAGCAGCGCGGAGGACGCTCCGCCGCCGCCGCACGGTGGACGACATTTTAAATCAGATTAAAATGTTTAGCTTTGTTAGGGCCCTGAGAGCTCTGTTGCTCTCGAGAGCCTGTTTATTATAGTCTACGCAGGTTTTTTATCGTACCTAAGAAAAGTTTCTAGATTAAAGAAAATTGTTAGAGAAAAACCTTTCACTCCGCGACTATTAGACTGCAAGGCCCTACCGGAGTCCGCGGTGTTACGACATATCGTTGTATCAGTGATCTTTTCTATCTGTAACGTTATGAAGCAATAAGTGGTCGAGTGTCGAGAGCACGTTCACATGATATCTGTACACGGACGGAAACGAAGTTATATGTTAGGTTGGATTGTTATTGAAATCCACAGCCTGGGAGCTGTGTGTTGTACCAGCACAGAAGTTGCGCCAGTCGACACCGCACGGCCCTACTGTCTGCTGCCGTAACGAGGCGCTTCACATGTGAAATATATTATGTAACGGACCCACGTTATGCCTCTATAAAGATATTAAATTTAACGCGGCATCAAATAGCGCCTAATTCTAAGTAATTGGGTACCTAATATCTTAAGTGATTAGATAGCTAATCACTTGGAGCTGTGAGTGGACACCCGGACAACTCTGTTACTAAATTGGAACACAATTATATTACCTATAGTCTGGAATAGTACATAGGCTTTAGGCACCTTATATCGCGAGAAAATAATGGGAACAGGAAATACACGGGAAAAACCGTGAGGCGTTGCTATTGTTTATGTATGAATATATACTTAGTATGTATATTATGTTCATTTTTTCATAACTAATTAATTGCTCTTAGAAAGATAAAACGTAACCGTCTAAGAGAGAAAGAAAATGCTCGCACACCTATCTCTTACCCCTACAGTAAAAATACGAAACGCAACCTCTTTCTATCTATGGTCACCTTGCCTGATTATACTTTTCATATAACGTTCTCTTCACGCATTCCCCAGTCAACTGTGTGAAAAAGTTTTACTACAAAAAGAAGAAACAAAGTAACTGCTGGCAGGATGGCAGGAACTATGTCCGACACCCCTCCCCCCCTCCTCAACCACGACACTTGCGGAATTACGGCTACCCCTAGTCGGGGTTATGGGGACGGCCTTCTCACTGTCGACCTTATCTAAGATGCTCCCCAGCGAGAGGTCGTGGGAGGCGGTGGTCGCTTTCTGCGAGACTGTCATCTCGCGGAGGGAGACGAAAGATCGAGTGAGGGAAGTGCGGACCCTCTCACTTCACTTCTCCACGGAGGAGGAAGCGGACACGGGGGCGAGCCCGAGTGGAGAGGGTGCCCTGGCGGCGTCAGAGTTGCGTGTGAAAACGGTTGTGACTCTGATGGTTAGCCATGCTGAAGAAACCTGTGCAAGAGTTTAGTCGGTAGGTGCACCATTCTCGTGCTGCAGGTCTACTACGAAGTCCGATAAACGATATATCGGCCGAACTTATGGAAGTTTCTTACCTCGATAGACGATCGGTCGGTTGATCAAATCGGCCGTTTCGTTCGATCCGACCCTCATCCGACCTAAGTCTATAACTTCCGACCGAGATGTATCGATCCGAATGTTTTTCGCGGTAGACTACAGATCCGATTCAGCTGTCGGTCGGATCGAATCATTCGGAGTTTGTTTTCGTAGTAGACCTGCTGGTTCCAGCACTCCGTGCGTAAGGGCATTTCGCCCGCACATAAAAAAGGTTAGGTTAAGTCGGCAAATTCATGCAGGTGTGCCACTCGTACGTAGGTACTCGGCAATTTTGTATTTTTCCGCACGGTGATGCAACACGCGGGTGCTCCCGCGGCGGCGGCGGCCCGGGCGCCCAGCTCAGGCCGCTCTCGCCGCGTTTTGACAACTTTTACTCGCTGCAAGTTTCAGGCGACACAAAACTAATCCACGATAAAACGCATTAGTCAGAGTTTTATTCCGCTTTCCGCGAGATAAGTCAAGCGATACGTTTCCACAAGTGACGTAGGCACCGATGACGACACGCGGCGATCGCCGAACGAATAATTCGGTCGCCAGGTTTATTTCCTGTGACGTGCGGCCGAGCGGCCGGCGGGTTAACTCCACGATACAAGGTTCTATAGTAGGTACTCGTTGGATAGGAAAAGCTTAAAACAACAAAGTGTGTTGAAGCGTTGCGTCAACCGCGTTATCACCGCGCGCTGGTTTTCCTTAGCGGGCTTCAAGGTCTGCTGGCGACACGGCGCACGGCGCGCGCGGCCGCCTCTCAATTATTGTGTAAATCACGGAGCAGCGACGAGACATTCATCAACTCAATGAGTCGTCTTTAATGAGACAAAAAATTAAATCACAAAAATGGCGCCTCGCTGCCACCTAGCATGGTTTGAACATTTTTTTTCCACAATCATTACATTTGCATTACAATATAAGGTTCTGCATGTGTAAATCGGGCTGATTGACTTGTTTTGACAAATTACGTTTCAGAAACTGACAAATTTGTGTCGGTGTGCATGTGAGCGAGCATGTTTTTGAATCTCTTTACTTTACACATCGTCTTACAGAAACATGCCGTCGCGTCGCGACGTCACGGAACAATCTGTTGTTTCCGTCAAATATGTGTATTTTTCCTTAATAACTCGACGACACGACGACAACCGGCCGCTGGCGCGCTGCCACGTCACGGGAAATCGGTGTTATGGCTCTATAGGTATTAAAACAAGTAAATATCGATAGCGAGACTCCAATACTGACAAGTGACTACCGCTATGGAATTACTTTTCTCTGGTATTGGCGCGGCGTGGGAACTGGCATGTAAGCGGGCGCTGTGCGTCGGAGCTCGGTAGCCCGGTGCCGGTCTGCTAGTTCCCGGGACCACACTAGACGCATCCTACTAAGACACACAGGTTCTCATTCATAAAACATATGTACATATGTATTATTTTACAAATGTTTTCATACCAACAATGAAAATAATAGTTACAACTGTTGTTGCATCTCGCATCGTACGTACGTACGATGTACGCAGAACGATGCACGTGCGTTTAAAAGTGAAAAAAAGATATGAGTCTATAAAAACCACTGAGGCTTTAGGAGCAAAGGCAAATGATAGCAAACAAAATGAGCGATGAGCAAGATGATGAGGAGAGAACGAGACCCGAGAGAGGGCCGGGCGCCGGAGCCGGGCCGCGGCGGGGATCTTCACCGTCGCACTATCTCTGGGGTGCTCCGTCTCGTCTCGTTTATCTGCCACCAAATCTGATTTTTTTCTCTCTCAATTACGGACCTGAAAAGAGTCCTGTTTTGGATTTCTATTTAGGTTGAGATGAAACTAACAGACGCTCGTGTTCCGTTGCTTAGTTGCGGACCTCCGGGAGCCGCCGGCCGCGCGCCCGCCGCCCGACCGCCGCGCGGGCTCGCGGCCCGCAGATCGCGGCTCGTCAGGTGCGGAGCGAGTGCCAGCTCCGGGTCACGTGTTTACGGTGATTTCGGCCGAGATCGCGCGCAGACCGGCTCTGCGACACCGACACCACTAACCCACTACCTCTACATTGCATCTATTTAATCAATTTGCATAAATTACTCATCTGTATCCAAACTCGTTTTTATCAGAAATTTTAGCTCAATCGAAAGTCGAGGAGGATCCCAGTTGGACTCGTAAGATTTCATTACACCACGATGTTGGTAAAATAATCATCCATCTTAGAAATACATAAAATATGTGCAACTGCCGCAACACGACAATGTTGAATGCGAGTCCCCGACCAGGCCGACGGCGCCGGAGCTGCTGACAGCGGTGAACTCAACTCTTTGTCTTTAGAACGTCGAGTCGCTGGAAATCATTCGATTCCAAATCGACGGCGACGAGACAAAACTTGTTAGATGATGTAATTAGTACTCCATCGCGAAAATATGTATGTTTTAGATCAACACATCGACGCCATGTCACAATTTTCCACAGGCTATACATTACAAAGAAATATCTGGTCGCAGTTTTATTAGCAAATGTATCAATGATGTACTCGTATGTATAATCGAGAAACATTGAAATTTGGCAAAATGAAATGAAGTCCTCGGCGACAACCCGTTCGCACCGCGCGCCGCGCGCGGACAACGCACTGCGTACAGCAGGGTCGAGTCAGCGCTCAGCGCCGCGAGTCGCGAGTCGCGAGGGATGAACGTGTCGGAGTCGTGAGCTCGTGACGCGGCTAGTAGGAGGGAGTGTTCACCCGCAGAGAGAGGCGGCCGCGGCGGAGAGAGCGCACCTGCAGAAACAGGAGACGGTGTCGTCGGCGGGCGCGGGGGCGGGGGCGGGCGCGGGGGAGGGCGGCACGCTGCGGTACTTGACGCGCAGCACGCGCCGCGCCGCGCGCGCGCCGCTGCGCCGCAGCGCGCCCGCGCCGGGCCAGCGCGCCGGCGCCGCGCCCGAGCCCGAGCTCATCGCTCGCACGTCACTCACTCGCACTCGCGCGCCGCTCGCCACTAGCCGCTCTCGGGGGCGCGCGCCGCTCTACTGGCGCGGCGGCCGCGGCCGCGCCGGCGCCCGCGCTGCCGCTCGTGACGTCACGCGTTATCACGCTCCACACCTGAGCCTCACCCCCGCGCGCCCGCACCCCCCTCGCCATTGTTCCTCCGCCGCGCTCGCTTCACTCCGCTGCGATGTCATCGAGCGCGACTGTTAATCGCGCGATCGTACGACCACTCTACACCCGACTTTTTCCCACAACTCGGCCTCGCTGACGGACCGGTGCCGAAGCCTCTGGACGAATTTAGAGGTTGACATTACGTCGCTTTACAGTGCGATGCGGCATCATCCCTTCATCCTCCTACTACAAGGTATCGACCTAAATACTCTCGTTAAGTTCAACCCAGCGAGGCACGAGATTGCGCGTTTTCCGCGGGTACGACCTTCACTCGGGCCGAGTCACTGGCGACCCCATTAAGTGTTGGAACAATCACTCGTTTCGGCGGAATCGCCACGCGTACTCGATCCGCGGGTGCTCGCGGCTCGTCCTCCGACGTAAGGACGAGCCTGGCAGAGTGACGGTGACGGCCCTGCGCCGAGTCCGGGGCAGCAGAGGATGCCGTATTCGGCAAGTAACGTGCAGGGGTGCACCGTGCGCCCGGCATCACGCCACCCAGCTGTCTACGGCAGCGACCGTGGAGATGCCGTTAAAACTAATCACTCCATATAGGCCAGTCTGGAACCAGCGCACGATTTCTTTAATTTTGCAGTCGAGACCAAAGGTCCTTGAATTTTTTACGCCAGAAAATTTGTACGAGACCGTAGGGGCCGATTGTCGAGCCATACAGATTAAGGGCAAAGGACTCACACTTAGGTTGACGCATGCAGCGAAATATTTATTTTTGAAATGAAAACTTCTTTAGGTGCCTTGGGGGTTTTGAAATGGGAGAAAAAAATCGAACTCGCGTCACTGTAACCGTTACCGACACCGCTATGTAGTTATTGGCTGACGCCGAGTCTGTCATGATAATCGAGGACGCGATTTTTGGCGATGACAGACAAAGAAAATAGAGCAAGAGCCCGTGAACCCGTGAGCCCGAGACCTTCGTTACTGTAACAGAACTGAAAGCTTGTCAGCGCACGCTCCCAACTCCCAATATAGACATCAACGGCTGACCATTTGACTGGCCTCGTGGCTTAGTGGGTAGTAACTCTGCCTGCGAAGCCGAGGGTCGTGGGTTCGATTCCCACCCAGTGCAAATATTTGTGTGATGAATTCAAATCTTTGTACTGTGTCTGGCTGGGTGTTTCTATGTATGATAAGTAATAAGTATGTATTTAAAACTTTAAGTATTATATCAGCCATTTGACCGCCATATTACATTTTTTATATTAGCTTTGTTAAGTTTGGGGTCAGATGGTGTTGGGTGTGAGAATTGTCCACCAATATTATAAAGTGTCAATATTTAAATATTCTCATATAGGAGTACTTTGTTTGAGCTAAACTGGATTTATTTGGTATTGTTAGTAGTGGTAGGACTCTTAGCAGAGTCCGCCTGGGGAAGTACCACACCTTTGCCAAATATTCTACCGCCAAGCAGTAATGTGCAAACATTACTGTGTTCCGGTTTGAAGGGCAATAATTCCAGAGAAATTACAGGGCTTAGAGACATAATATCTTAGATCTCTGGGTGACGAGCGCAGTGCAGTGCTAGGTAATGATTTGGACTATCATGTTCCAATAGCTGTGTGTTACTGTGCTGTTATGTGGCAGGCATGTTGCTTACCATCAGGCACATGACCTGCTCGTCTCGTCACTCTATGCTATAAAAAAAAAAAATTGTTCAAGCTTTTTTTTGTATGTTTTCATGTCAAAAGTCTACTTGATTTACTTAATCTTTATTAATATTTACAAGTGGAATTTTTTATTTTTTTTATTTTGGCCTTTCGAAGTATTATGTTGTAAATTTTTGTACCTAGCTGTAAGATTCCCTAACTTAATAAAATAAAATATTTATTTATTTATTATGAAATTTGGATCATCCCGGCTCCGAGTCCCGGCAGAGGGAACTTTTAGTGGGGTGTTTATAATAATTAGGCTGTTATTTATTACCCAAGTATTAAGTACATATAACAAGAACAAAATTAAAAATGTTGGGTTTGTTGTAAACATTATATGTACTAGTCAAGCCCTTCCATTTGATACCCATATTCAGAGAGTAGCGAAATAAGAAAAGTAAAACACCATTTTGTGGTGGCGGCCATCTTGGATTTAAAATTTGTCAGTATTTTGCTCGTCAAGCCTTTTCATTTGATACCCATATTATTAAGAGAGTAGCGAAAAAAGAAATGTAGGTAATTACATTGTCGTTAACATCTGGTGAGATGGTGTGTTAGTTAAGGGTCATCTGTAAACCCATAAATGTTAAAAAAAAAATTGGCCAGACCTGGGTAGCGATTCTGAAACCATTCGGTTGCATCCGACACGGAATCTCATCTCTCGGTCTTTGTCATGCTAAACAGATAAGACAAAGACCGAGAGATGAGATTCCGTGTCGGATGCAACCGAATGGTTTCAGAATCACTACCCAGGACGTCTATTCTAATTCTACGAAAACGTAATTTCGAAAAAAAACTAGCGACTTTCCTGCTCTCGTTCTACTTCGTTTCGTCCGATACAACTTTGTTTGACCTTTGTTTGTTTGAACTTTGTTTGTTTGTTTGTAGCCTACTCTAATCAGAGTAGGTATGCTTAGAACATTTAAACGGACAAAATGACGGATCGAAGTAAAATCGGAGTTAGAAAGTCGCGAGTTTATTTCGAAATTACGTTTTCGTAGAAAGAGAGTAGACGTCCTGCTACTACAGTAAGTCCAAGTAAAATTTACAGCAAAGATCATTTGGTAATCGTCGTTCGTCATTCTGAAATTTAAATAAACCTTGGTGTGGCATGGCAAAGGTAACAAGCATTTATTGTCACCCCCGAAAGATTTCTTTTCAGTATAGGTATCAGTGGTGATGATACAAGTGATGATAGGTCCTTAGTTTTATAATTTTACATTATAATTCTTATAATAATCCGTCTAACCGCTCGATACGAGTACACCGTGGGAACTATATTATACGAAATGACGAAAACCAATTAACTAACTTTGCGGTCGGGTTTTTGGAGATTTTTTTTTGGTTGGGTAGAATAAACAAGTAGACGCCATAAATTTGTGTGTAATGGCGTCTACTTGAACCAATCTTTATTTTGGCGTAAACGCGTAAACCACATTAAAATTTAAGATCATTTGCATAGAAAAATCATAAATCAATGATCTCAAATTATATCCTCTTTGGTTAGGAATTCCAATTTCAAATTAATACAGCTAGGTATTTACTCATGCTTTTGTGTTTTGAAAACAGTAATTCATTGGTATTTTCCTCTAAAATCTAGCCAGACAATTACGGCAGATGTCTATTGTCAGCAACTGCAAACTATAATTAATGGTAAAGCTAGCTGCTAAACAACCGAGGACTGAGGCTGGTCCATCACTCAAGGCTAGGCCACTGCTGCTTCAGGGCAACGCACAACTGACGACTTTCCAATTAGAGGAGCTTCAGTTGAAAAGTTAAAGACAACCACCATACTCCCCGGACCTTGCTTTTTAGGGTTCCGTAAAACGTAAAAACGGAACCCTTATAGATTCGTCATGTCTGTCTGTCTGTCTGTCTGTCTGTCTGTCTGTCTGTCTGTCCGTCCGTATGTCACAGCCACTTTTTGCCGAAACTATGAAAACTACACTGTTGAAACTTGGTAGGTATATGTATTCTGTGAACCGCATTAAGGTTAGAACAAAAAAATTTAAAAAAAAAAAAAATTAGGGTTGCCCCCCATACTGAGAACTGAAACTAAAAATATTTTTTTTCATCATACCTACACGTGTGGGGTGTCTATCGATAGGTCTTCAAAAATGATATTGAGGTTTCTAAAATCATTTTCGTCTACACTGAATAATTTGCGCGAGAGACACTTCCAAAGTGGTAAAATGTGTGTCCCCCCCCCCTCTAACTTCTAAAGTAAGAGAATGAAAAATCTAAAAAAAATATATGA
Source organism: Ectropis crepuscularia (assembly GCA_963693475.1). Classification (NCBI taxonomy): domain Eukaryota; kingdom Metazoa; phylum Arthropoda; class Insecta; order Lepidoptera; family Geometridae; genus Ectropis; species Ectropis crepuscularia. The sequence goes on from OY856343.1 coordinate 31,777,490, forward strand.
TGTCCATTACCATGTAAACTACCAACGAAAATTAGTTTGAACTCGATCTGATGAGTAGTTTTTTTTTAGTACGTCATAAATACACTATTATTGTATTATATTAAATGCGCCACTATTATATCTAAAGTGGCGCACCTTGCTATATGACTGGTCTCCTGCCTTATTAAAATTTTATCTGAACGCTTTCCAAATGACCCTCCCTGACCAGAGTAACTTGGTAAGGTGGGGAAAAGCCTCTGAAAAATGTTGCTATACTTGTAGTGAGGCGATATGTACAGCAAGGCACATATTGGTGGGATGCAAGGTGCTCCTTAATAGGGGTCATTACTCACAGCGCCATGACAGAGTACTTGAAATCATACGTGAAGCCGTAAGCCTTTCGGTAGCTAGAGCCCAAAAGGGATTGACGATAAACAAAAGACAAATTAACTTTGTAAAAGAGGGCTCAACTTCAAACTCCAAGAACAAGCCTTACTCAATCCTGGGTTCAGCACCTGATTGGACTATTTTAATGGACACGTATGAAAAGCACTACAAAATCCCAGAGGATGTAGGTGTTTCGTCATCCAGACCGGACATTTTCCTTTTTTCTAGGGCTACGAAACGCATAGTCCTGGTAGAACTTACCGTACCGTGGGAAACTAATATACCTAAAGACCACGCGATGAAACAAAATAAGTATTACGACCTACAAAATGAATTAACAAAAAATGGCTATGTAGTTAATTTATACGCTGTAGAAGTAGGAGCGAGAGGTATACCAGCAAAATCTCTCTATAACCTGCTTAAAGACCTTGGATTGTCCAGAAGTGCAGTAAGTTCTATACTAGAACGAGTATCTAAAGCTGCACTAGTAGGATCATATCGGATTTGGCTGGGCAGGGAGAGAAATACGAGTAGTGAAGGTGAGTGTTGACGTACGTCAATATAAGGGGCCCCTTTTAAACCTACAGCCCGAGTCACAAGTCTCGGGGTCTACTCGTGATTTCTCTCTCTGCCACACGATGGACCCGGCACCCGCACGGTGAATCCATGGAATGCTAAGAAGTACGTCTCAAACTTCGATCAAAGTTAAAAGGAACTACAAGAACTATGTGTACTATGTATATTATGTTACTTGCTGCAACGGAACCCTTCATGGGCGAGTCCAACTCGCACTTGACCACTTTATTTAGATTTACATGACAGATTACATTTTTATTCGAAATACATACTTTGATTAAATAAAGTGCGTGGGTGACCGAGCTTTGCTCAGTTTGAACACTAAGTATACTTAGCTAAAGATAAGGCTCCGTAAGTAATGAATTTTCTCAAAAAAAAAGTGAAGGAACTTGTAAAAAAGAGCAGCTATCTGGACTCGAACCCGGATCTATAATTTCGTGACCGCCCAACTTCCCGCCTGAGCTATTATACCGACGCACAACGCGGCGAAATTTACCTTCGCATTCTAATGTTATTGTAATCAAATCAAATCAACATTTTAAACAAATGAAACCTAGTTATATCGATTTTTCGACCTTGAAACGGCCCGCATACTAAATTTCATGAAAATCGTTAGAGCCGTTTCCGAGATAGATTCTATTTATCTATCTATCTATATACCTACTCGTATAAGTGAAAGGTCATCAAGAAATCTAAGAAACTACAAATGATGGAGTCTAAAATTTTTTCTTGTCTGTCTGTTTATTCTTTCACTAGCAGACAGCTGATGTTATAAAGAGTAACTCAGGCTAAAAAAAACTAATAACATTGGATATTTTAGGTAAGTCACTAGTAAACAATATACCTAACTAGACATTATCTTGTCGACTGTGAGCTATGAAACTTTCCTAAGGTGAAAGGGAATCCCTCACCTAACACAACTTTGGCTCATATTTGATCAGGTCACCTGAGGATATCCTTTTGGAAAAGTAATTAAATAACTCTTAAGTTATAAAAAAACAGGTCACATGGATAATAAAAGACAAATACAAAGACAAAATAAACTTAAAGGGAATTTAAATTTAGCATGCTACCTAGAATTAATACAAAATATAAAATTGAAAGTCTGTTTGTAATATTAAAATAACTGCTGTCTACTACATGCACGTGAAATGTGAATGTATAAAATTATAGATGGTAAATAGCAAAATAACTTTTTTTTAAAATTTTATCTATGTCTCTAGTCTCTAGTATAATATCTGTCTATTTTTCCGTTTGTTCAAGCTAATAGACGAAATGACTGGACTGAGTATGATGGGGCTTTCACTATGGCTGATGTTCTAATACATAACTAAAACACTATAGTACAAGCTTTGTTTAGTTTGGGGTCAGATGGTGTTGTGTGTGAATTGTCCACCAATATTTATATATATTTACCTAATATTTATAACTTAGGCTACTTTTACTTGAAGAAAATGAACAGGGTTACACAAAATAATCAAAAACCCATTAGAACAAACATGAAACGGCAGGCATAGCTAGTTTACAAGAAAATTACAATAACAGGTAAAATGTCATGAGGTAAAAACATGGTGAATCCTTATAAATAGCTTCAGCAACAACATGTAACTACAGTATTCATTGCGTACAACCCATGTTTTACAAATTAAATAAATGTTAAAGTGGCTCTTTATACAGTTTTAATGTTTATCAGTAACCCTTTACTGATAAACAGCTTGCATCCACAAAAGAGCATGTTCTGTATATTTCAACAAACAATACTTATACTACAACTTTTGTAAAAACTCAAAACATATCCCAATTTTTTTTTGTTTGTCGTTTTCCTTATATGTTTATTCATGTCAGCACTTATTTTATCAAACGTTAAAGAGTGCGGACACTTCTGCTACAAAGAAAGAATTTTTGAAATCGATCCAGTAGTTCTTGACATTAGCACATCCAAACAAACAAATTATTATGCTTTTTATATATAAGATTAGTGTAGATTGTTGTGTATTGAGTAAGCTCCTTTTGGACAAGTCTTAGTATCCAATAAGTAATGATTTTTATGCCAACAATGTTTTAACACTTGCATTATATCTGGATAGAGAGACAACACCATCCTCAAGCAAACAGCAATGTAAATTACTTTACCAATTCTAACAAGGAATACTTTGAATTGAATTTATTGAATTTTAATTAAATTGAATTTATTGGCACTAATATTGAAAGGCCAGTCAACATTTGCTGCTCATCTATTACCCAATAAGTAAATATTGTAATTTGCTCCCAATATTCATTCATAGTTTTTTGTAGCATAATGAGCAATATGTATTAAGAAAGGTTCAAAGGTTCATATGAATAGGTCACAAGTTTAAAGGGATTTATGAGTATGATGTGTTTGTTGGTAAGTACATAGCTTTTTATAGTTCACTGAAGAATGTAAATGGATAGAGTACATTGGCCTATTTGGTTATTATAATTATTGGTGCTGTCAAATTAAAGATCTAATGAGACTTCACTACAATTTCAACTAGATATAACTGCAATCTAATCATTTTTTCAATTAAAAATAGGGCAAACATCCCAAAAAAATACTTTCGAACATGAATATAATTGTGGAAGTGTTAGGTAAGGCTTGTATCGGGAGCCACCAGACAGCGAACTGGGTGCTCTCAGTCAGAACCCGGGCCCCGCGCGAGCACTCACCCCATGAACCAGTCGACGGTGTCGCGCAGGTACTCTGGAAGGCGCTCCAGCTTGACGGATTCTTTTCGCCTCGTTTCACAACAAAAAATACCGACCACGAACAGAGGAGTACCTCACAAGTCCCTTGTTCAACTGAGCACTGTCACTCTCATCACAACATCTTCCGATGGTCTAATTCTAAATACCTAAGTACCTAACAGTTCTAAGTGACCACCAAATCCAATGTTAATTAGAGCGTGTCACAGTCGCACTCGTAAAACCCTTTCATCGAGTTTTTATTTTCACTGAAATTGTCCGAGCAGCTGAGCCGTACTCGCCATGTTGCGCAACTCTTACGTTTATTTTTGGAGAAAATAACACTCTACCATCGATTATGATCGTGAATCACTATTCATAACTCTATTATATTTATTGAATTGACACTTTTATAGAAAGATTTTAATTCATCGTGAACTTACTCTATTTATTGGGAAACGTACTGAAACGTACGGTTCAAATCAGAAATTGATACTTTTATTCTTGCTTTACAGACCTGGATACAAATCGTTTTAGCCTCTACTCACTCAACAAACTGCAATTCAGTACACGGGGGTAAAATAGCGCAGTCAAAGAACAAATTGACAAAAATATAGTAATACTAGCTGTGCCCCACGGTTTCACCCGCGTCTATTTGAGGAAAATCCATACTAAAATAACCATTGCTTTAAAAAGCTATGATCCGTAAGAGAACTGTAGCAAAACAATAAAGGAGCGCTAGGTAAAAGTAGAGTGATCTGCTGAAATGTGTATAGTGCAGGTGTTTTAAAGTACGTAAAAATACTGTGTATACGATGGTTTTAGTTTTCTTTTCTTGAACAAATTGGTTATCTCTGTAACCTGGGTAGCGATTCTGAAACCATTCGGTTGCATCCGACACGGAATCTCATTTCTCGGTCTTTGTCTTATCTGTTTAGCATGACAAAGACCGAGAGATCTTGGTAGCGATTCTGAAACCATTCGGTTGCATCCGACACGGAATCTCATCTCTCGGTCTTTGTCTTATCTGTTTAGCATGACAAAGACCGAGAGATGAGATTCCGTGTCGGATGCAACCGAATGGTTTCAGAATCGCTACCCAGATTCCGTTTCGGATGCAACCGAATGGTTTCAGAATCGCTACCCTGATCCTCTTGATGGTGCAATATATTGTTTACCAAGTTGTCCGTATGAAAATCAGTCTCGGCGTGAATCGATTCCTTGGTGCTTAAATGTTTGCCCCTGTGCTTTAATAATAGTAACAAACGACTCCTTAACGGAAAATTGTAATACAATTTTGAAATTACAAGGCAAATGATACCATTTTATGTAGAGGTAATGCATTAACATACCCTTCCGCTTGAAGGAAATGGTCGATTTGTGTCGGATTCGACAACATGAGTGGTGCCCTACCGACTAAAACCTCTGCAGTATTTATTACCTTTGCCACACACGGCGCGAACACGTGAATGCTCTCGCACTCGTTTGCATACTCGCCGCGGGACAATGCACGCCGTGATCACCTCGGTGACCAGCCGTGAGAGCCAGACGTCCTCACGTCTGGACACCCTTGATCTCCCGCGTTGGGCTAAATGCTCGTCCTCATCACCTATCACCATCCAGCTGAAGAGGACGGGGACAGCAGCTCACCGATATACCGGCTCTCCTCTTCTCATACAGCCCCACCGCCTCCGCCATCACACTGCAGTGGGCAGGGAATACGGCGCAACATAATACCAGTATTCCTCTCTAGCCAAGAAATCTCCTCTACAGCCACAGTGCCTACCACCAAGCATCACGGCACGCCTCAGTCGTGCCGGCACCGTCTGTGTCGCGCCGAAGGCGGCCGAACCACCACGTTTGGTTACAATGACGCGTCAGAAACCAGCGGCGCGTCACCCCCTTCGGGAAATCATATCCCTAGGTGCGGTGCCGGACTGGCTTAAACGACCGACACCCCAGACCCTCCAATGGAAACAGGATCTGAGTCAAGTGCACCTCTAGGATCGCTCCCGTGTCCACTTTCGCCTCATTGGATGAGATACAGGTCATGGCGTGCTCTCGCTCCTTCAACTCACATGACCTTTCACTGTCCAGCATCTTGGCTAAGATGATAGAGAGCGAGAGATTCGCCCTCACGACCGCGGCTAGAGATGGCCGCGGTTCCGCCTCTGTGGCTACATCACCTCGAGGACCCTCATCTGGAAGACGAACGCTAAGAAACATCACTGGACCACGTGACCACAATAAAGTGGTATAATATTTTGTTGCAGAGTTGTTTTAAAACTACGGATATTTTCTAAAGCATTAATTAAAATCAAATAATGTCAAGGGAAATTTTGCTAAAAAACCTTTTAGCGTAAAATTGAGGTAGCAGGTTTCTTGCTTTAAGTATTTCCAATGTTCGGTTGTATGTTAGTGTATAATAATATATAGGTACACAGAATAGAAAAGAAAACATATTAAATTCCATAATACAATAAAGTGGCCAAGTGCGAGTTGGACTCGCCCATGAAGGGTTCCGTTGCAGCAAGTAACATAATATACTTAGTATACATAGTTCTTGTAGTTCGTTGTAACTTTGATCGAAGTTTTTATAATAGTGTATTTATGACGTACTAAAAAAAACTACTCATCAGATCGAGTTCAAACCAATTTTCGTTGGTAGTTTGCATGGTAATGTACATCATACATTGTTTTTAATTTTTTCATTCTCTTACTTTAGAAGTTAGAGGGGACACACATTTTACCACTTTGGAAGAGTCTCTCGCGCAAGTTATTCAGTGTAGACAAAAATTACATTAGAAACATCAACATCATTTTTGAAGCCCTATCGATAGACCCCACACGTGTAGGTTTGATGAAAAAAAATATTTGAGTTTCAGTTCTCAGTATGGGAGGCAACCCAATTTTTTTTTTTTTTGTAAAAATCTAATGCGGTTCACAGAATACATCTACTTACCAAGTTTCAACAGTGTAGTTCTCATAGTTTCGGCAAAAAGTGGCTGTGACATACGGACGGACAGACAGACAGACATGACGAATCTATAAGGGTTCCGTTTTTACGTTTTACGGAACCCTAAAAATACGTAAAAAAGAAACAATGCATTGTTATAGAACAAATTTGATAACTTCAAATGACACAAACTTCAAATATAGACACGCGCTGTCACAGACTTCAGCGACCAAAGAGAATTTAAATTCACGTAACTAAAGCTCTCGAAGAGAAATATTTTTCCCCGTTTTCTTTACATTCTTCACTCATACTCCGTACCTATTGATAGTAGCGTAATGTTATATACCCTATAGCCTTCCTCGATAAATGGAGTATCCAACAGAAAAAAAATCTTTCGTATCGGTTCAGTAGTTTCCGAGATCCTAGCGTTCAAACAAACAAACAAACTCTTCAGCTTTATAATATTAGTATAGATTGTGTTCTAAATAACTACTTAAATACTTAAAACAATGGAGCGTTTTCAAGAAGCAAAAAGACCTGTCGACAGTTCCCAATTTCACCGTGGGTGGCGCCCATGTTTCATTTTGTTAAGGAAATTTTACAAAAACCAACAGTGGTGCCACAGGTGGCAGTATTTAGAACTATCTTTGACAAGTCAATTTGCACCTGAATCAGAATCAGAATTTCTTTATTGCGCCAATATATTTTATATATATTTTCTACATTTTCTGGAAAACGCCTCAGTATGCACACACAATATTATTTTATATTATGGAGGCATCAATTATTTACTTGAGGTACCTCAAGTTTTGAAGATTGCAACAAGCAAGCAGCTGAAGCAACAAGGAATACATGAGGGTTACATCAAAATTCTTCATAACATATACTCCCAAAGTTCTTCCAAAATCAGACTGGAGAAGGATGGTCAGGATTTTCCTATCGGAAAAGGAGTCCGCCAAGGAGATCCTTTGTCACCGAAAATCTTTTGCTCAGTGCTGGAAATTATATTTCGTAAAATAGACTGGCATAAGAGTGGAATCATAGTCAATGGACAATATCTAAGCCATCTGTGGTTCGCTGACGATATAGTAATTTTTGCGGATTCCTCAGAACAGTTAGAACAAATGTTAAATGAACTTGCATCCGAGACCAAAAAGGTGGGTTTAAGTCTCAATGCTTCAAAAACTAAAATAATGACGAACGGAATTCAGGATCCCGTAACTATAGATAAAGAAAATATTCAGTATGTTTCCGAATACACTTATCTTGGGCAATCCATTGCTTTTGAAGACCTAACTGCAAAAGAAATAGAACGAAGGATTGCAATAGCGTGGAAAAAATATTGGAGCTTAAAAGAAATTATGAAGAATAAAGATGTTAATATTGTTATCAAGACGAAATTGTACAATGTAGCTATTTTGCCGTCCCTCATATATGGTTGCCAAACATGGGCTTTAAGATCAGAGGATGAGCAGAAACTAGCGGTGTGTCAAAGGAAGATGGAACGAAGTATGTTGGGAATAAGACTGTCGGATCGAATAAACAACAGAGCGATAAGAGACGAAACGAAAGTAAGAGACATAATAGAAACTATAAGAACATTGAAATGGAATTGGGCTGGTCACATTTGTAGAATGAGTAATGAAAGATGGACAAAGAAAGTAACGGAATGGATACCAAGAGAAGACAAAAGGAAAAGAGGACGCCCTAACCAACGCTGGGAAGACGTATTTACACAGAGGCAGGGGACAGAATGGATGAGAATAGCACGAGAAAGGAAATTATGGAAGGAACTGGGGGAGGCCTATGCCAAAGAGGCAACATCTGCACACGAGACACATGATAAACATTGACATCCAATACTTCATTGACATATTATACCTAAACTAAAATAATAATAATTAATGTACCGATTTGACATAAATTCTACAAAACAGATTTTTTAAAAATAGATTTGTATTAACTTTTGTCACATGAAATTGTAATAAATAATAATAACTGTATAAACTAGTGAAGCTGAATATATTTAGAAGATTTAGTGCAGTTGAATAAAGGCTTTTTTATTTTATTTTATTTACACGGGTAACTCACGTTTGATATGGTCAGTCGAGCGATCTTTTTCAAGGCGAGTGCGCGCACGTGTTCACGTGTGCTCGTCTAGTGCAAAACTTGCGTCGGACTGGGGTGACTGTATCAAACGTTACAAGTGTATTTTGACGTGAAAACTTCTTTAGGCGCGCTATAGACATAATTTTCGTGGGCTGTGAAATGGATTCATGATCACGTGATCATCACGCTCGGATATGATAAGAAATTTCGGGTAAACTCGGGATGCTAGAGCGAGAAAGATAATGTGGTCAACAAACGTGCCAGACCGAGAAAGATAATTGTTAGAGGAGGACATGGGACAATAGATACTCTCTAACTCTCTCGCTGCTCGCTACCGGCTACTAGTGTTGACACTTTAGCGACTTTCGTGCTGAAACTGGCGAACTTTTTATTAAAAAAAACAAAAACGTGCTTTAAAAAGATGAGCATTTACCACTATCACACAATAATAATATTTCACCGAGGCAAGTTATTGTCTGATGCCCAGGGAGATTTCAGAGCCTCACACTCCTATTGTAAATGAACCAAATAATTTATTTACTTTACTTATTGAAGAGAAAACTTTTTGGCGCACCACAGACAGATTTTTCGTGGACTTTGAATTGAGCTCAAGCATGTCGTCCGCAAATGAAAGAAATCTTCGGGAAACTCGGGAGCATGGTCATGGCCACGCCCTCCGTTTTCACATCTTGCATTTCTGGGAGACGAGCGCAGTGCAGTGCTAAGTTATGATTTAGACTCTTCGTGTTCCAATAGCTGCGTGTCGCTGTGCTGTTAGGGGCAGCCATAGTGCTTTTATGTTTTACTCTTTTTTGCCAAGCTGTACAAACAAATCGATCTCGTAGTAAACTATTCCCGCGCTCGATTTATCTCTTCAGAGAAAAGTGAAACTTGTAGTGCTGTGTGTCAGTGTCACAGTGTCAGTTATGTTATGTCAGTGTTGACAGATGATAGTGACAGATTTAAGAAAAACATCTTTTCTCTCTTTTCTAATTTTCCATTTCCAATTTCCATTCCCATGTTGTTGGTTGTGTTTTAACTAAATCTGAGTTCTGAGTGTTAGCTACTTGTTAATAAAAAAACGTAACATTCTAGCAATATGTTTCGATTACCTTTTGGCGAGCGTGTTGACCCGATGGAGGAGAAGCGTCAAGCCAGACAAAATACTATAAATAACGTCTTAACCTTCTGCATGTTGTGTGCCGCTATTAGAGTTGGTAAGCATTTAACGCAGTCTTCGTTATCAACGATATAATATGTATTATATCGTCATCGGGTATTTGACAAATTCCTACAAAACATTAATTTCAATAACCTAAGACATAACCTATAAAATATTTGACAATACCAACTGTTTCCACCACATTATAAGTCCACAAAGTCAACACTTGGCGTCTTGTTGTTTTGTTAGATCTCGGACTCTCTATTGCTTAACAAAACTCATGTGTTTGCTGTCACTCTCAATAGAGAAAGCAGCTGTAAGGACACTAATTAGTTAGGAAGTAGACCTGCAAGCTGCAACCATTGACAAATGAATAATCTGATAGTAAGAGTGTATCTTAATAATGAGAGAGAATATGAATTTTTAAATAATCATGAAATGTAGCGTCAGTATATAGCTCGCTTGAAAAGCTATAGGTAGTAAAATAGACCTTATCAAAGGCTGTCGTAACATTAAGTATTTCCTCCCAGTAGGCTTCGGTATCTACCTCGTTCAAGTGGCTGCATATTGATAAAGCATACATACCTGCTGCTATCCATGTGATTATCCATTAAATTTCTCAAGTGCATGACTTAATATAAAGGTCAGTGTTTCAGCTGACATTATAATTTATTTACTAATGGAATAGTAGATGGTAGACCAACTATGTGATGATGATGGGATGTCCTTGACACACACCTAAATTAACTACCAGACTGGCACATACTTGCTCACCATAGAGTCAAATGGGTAGAATATAGCCTTACCATTTGCCCTACATTGGGACATTGCAGGGTCGCAGTAATGTGGTACATATACTAAATCATATATGCTCTGCTAGGCCCTATTCACCATGAAAAGGGATGTAGCTTGACTTAGTCCTGGTCGAATGTCCTGTCCATGCATAGTTGCCTGGTAGAGATTGCTCTAAGACTAAGCGATAAGGCTGCCAATTAAATCTCTAAGGTTGTAATATTATTTTTTGTTTTGCATATTTTCTGTGCTTTGTAGAGTTATTGTATTATCGTGGAATGGTCTCAGCACTGTGCTGGACTTGTTGATTTCATCATACTGCGTGTTGATAATATTGTACAGGTCAAGAAAGAGAAGTCTCTAAGAAAAGCCTTATGATGTTGATTAAGGGTTAGGGCTTAATGCATCTCCATAGATGGATAAATAGACAGTATTTCTTTAAATTTTGACTATGGAGTCAACTATGCAAATTAAAATGGGGATTTTGAAATCACAAATAAGAGATGTCCATCCTGACAAGGTTGTGTCAGATGATCTTACACCATACAATAAATTGCTAGAAACTCGGATACTAATGCCCTGATTGCATTTCAGCCCCTCACATCCTGGAACACAGCGGTTTTTAAAGGGAAAGAGCATTTTGGACTCCATACTTCCTCAGTTCCTCTCTGGATCCTTTGTACTGGATGGTTCTTGTGTTGTTACTTGTTATTTAATTAGTTAATATAATAATTATGTAGGTACAAACTTTGCACTGTGTTTTCTTTCTTTCCTATGGTAATTCAGAAAATAATGAGTATGGAAGAGTTGTTTGGAATATAATTTCTGGGGACCGAGTCACCTCCGTCCGTGGGGAAGCACCTATATATTGAAACCCCACACGTGGTCCCTGGGTGGTGCTAATCGGGTGACAAACTACCGGTGGTAGGCTTCGGCCGTGGTTGGTGATCACCCACTAGACTAAGGCCTACTGTCCACGCACGCGTCTTTTGTCGAATGCATGCATCCTACGAACAAACGCAAGACGTGCGGCTGTCGTGTCGTTGTCGTTTCGTGGACACAGACTTCAATATTTGTACGCAAGATGCATGCATCCGACAATTGTCGAAATCGTGCGGATGTCGTGCAGCTACGTGGAAAATTGGCCTAAGTCACGACGCCAAGCGGCCTAGCTGTGTTCCGTCGTGTTGTGTAGTGACACCATTAAGGGAAAACGGGTCAGAACAGCTGCTGCATAACTGCAAGACCGGTCTGTCACACACCAATACTGTACATCGGGAAGCTAGTCATGGAGGGTAGCGGGATCCGAGGCACGGTTGCCGCGACCGACCGCAGATAGTTGGGGGCCCAAGTAGTGAGCTAGCCACTCATGAAAGGCTGCCCCGCCATCTAGCGAAAAATCCCGGGATGCGCTATCCTGCCGGTTGGCGACCGGATGACAAGGCCAGATAGACATCCCCGGGAGGGCTCGGGCGTCCCCGCAGTCTCCAGGCTAGCTCCCCACTGGTGTATTCGTGTTGTGTGTTGTGACCAATGGTCAGTAGTGTGCGGCCTCGTTCTACTGGCGTTTTTCCACCGATTCTCTCCGATACTCAAATATGAAAAAAGTCAACAAAAGAAACAAGGTTAAAGAGCGGCTGCACGCCTTGTCGGTAAAAGTGCACCTCACTAATATTCGAGGTCTGCACTCCAATCTCTCAGCAGTCCACCATCACCTCGAGACTGAGCAGCCGACACTCTTGTTTCTTACGGAGACGCAGATAGGTTGTCCGTCGGACGTGGCGTACCTAACATATCCAGGCTATACCCTGGAGCACAAATTCCGGCCTCGTGCTGGAGTGTGCATGTACGCCCGAGACGACATCAGGGTAGCGATTCTGAAACCATTCGGTTGCATCCGACACGGAATCTCATCTCTCGGTCTTTGTCATGCTAAACAGATAAGACAAAGACCGAGAGATGAGATTCCGTGTCGGATGCAACCGAATGGTTTCAGAATCGCTACCCTGCTGTCGGCGTCTCCGTAACCTTGAGGACACTAGATTTTCTGTTCTTTGGGCACTGATGGACACAGGCATAGATAAAATTATCTACGCCTGTGTGTATCGGTCGCACAGCGGAGATCTGGAGACGACTAGGCTCACAGAATATTTAAGTGAGGCGGCGGACGCGGCTCAACAGAAGTACCCTTCGGCTCAATTAGTGTTTCTGGGGGATTTCAACGGCCATCATAAGGAATGGCTGTACCCATACCGGGACACTGACCACGCTGGGCAGGAAACGAGAAAGCTAGCTTTTTCGTTAGACCTAACCCAGCTGGTCCAAGAGGCCACAAGAGTACCCGACGTTGAGTCGCATACACCTTATTGCTTAGACCTTCTGCTGACAACTGATCCAGACCGTTATTCGGTGGCGGTGTCTTCGCCGTTAGGCAGCTCCGACCACTGTCTGGTGAAATCTGTATCTGTCTACCATCCGCCTGATCCCAGCCCTAAAGGCAACCGGCGGATGTGGCAATATAAGTCAGCAGATTGGGACGAGATGCGCTCTTTCTTTGCGTCTTACCCATGGCAGTCATTGTGCTTCGCTTCTGGTGATCCCTCAGTCTGCGCAGATGATGTGACTAATGTAATACGAACGGCTATGGAATATTTTATTCCATATTCCGACGTCCCATTATCCAGCAAAGCTCGCCCTTGGTTCTCAATGCAAAAGTGCTGAAACATTTAAACATGAGACATACCTAGCCTGGGTTGATGCTCGACAGCGTAAGGCAAGGGACATACATCAGAAGAAGAAAGCGTTCAACAAGGCTGCTAAGGCAAGCAAAAAGGTTCTTCAGAGGGCTCGTTTTGACCACATTAGTCGAATAGGGAACAAACTAGCTTCGTACCCTGCGGGCAGCAAAGCGTTTTGGTCCCTAGCTAAATCGGTCGAATCGAACTTCAGCCGCCCCTCACTGCCTCCAATGCTAAAACCTGATGGGACACAGGCTTACACTGCAATGGAGAAAGCAAACTTGTTTGCAACTCAGTTTGCGGAATCTTCGCGTCTAAATGCTGGTAGCGCGACACCTCCCACTTCACCTGGCTGTTCGACTTTTATGACAGAGATACGTATTCGCCAAATGGAGGTTCGCAAAGTGCTACGCAATCTGAACGTGAACAAAGCCAGTGGCCCAGATGGTATTCCTGCTTTGGTATTGAAGGCTTGTGTGCCTGAGTTGTCACCGATACTGACGCGCCTATTTAGACTCTCTCTCCAAACTGGGCTAGTACCGAAGTCTTGGAAGCTTGCCAATGTGCAACCAGTGCCCAAAAAGGGTAGTCGTGCTGACCCTGCCAACTACAGGCCCATCTCGGTCACGTCCACACACAACCACAGGCTCCTGACGTACCTAGAATCGAACGACCTCCTCAGAGACCAGCAATACGGGTTTCGCCGAAACCGGTCCACCGGGGATATTCTAGCGTACGTCACTCACATCTGGAGTGAAGCTATTGAGAAACACGGGGAAGCACTTGCAGTCTTCCTGGATATCTCGAAGGCTTTCGACAGGGTTTGGCATGATGGCCTTGTAAACAAGCTTTCTAGTTATGGTTTGTCTCCTGGGTTCATTGCGTTGATATCGGACTTCTTGAGGGATCGATCCATACGAGTCGTCATTGATGGCTGCTCGTCGGATCAAATGGCTATCAATGCCGGAGTCCCTCAAGGGTCGGTACTCTTTGCGATGCTCTTCCTGCTATATATCAACGATCTGTTGAAGCCCGGTATCTTTGGGTACGCAGATGATAGCACCGTTGTAGAGAGTTACATATCTAGCGCGAGAGCCAGCGGGCAGCAAACTCAATTACTGAGAGAGAGTCTGATCGAGCGTTTGAGCTTGACCCTTGAGGCGGTGTCTAAATGGGGCGATGCCAATCTGGTCAAGTTCAACGAGAATAAGACGCAGGCGTGTCTGTTCTCCGCTAAAAGGAGTCCTTTCGAACTGACTCCTACTTTTAGAGGTGTATCCGTGGCGGTTTCTGACCGTCTTGAGCTTTTGGGCGTTACTTTGACCTCTACGCTCAACTTTGGCTCGTATATCGAGTCCAAGGCTAAACTAGCTGCCAAAAAACTAGGTGTCCTCTCAAAGGTGCGAAGGTACTTCAAGTCTGAACAATCGGCTAAGTATCAGCTGGAAGCTCTGGAATCGATCGAGAGACGTGCCAAAAGGCTCATAGGCAACGACACTCTTGTGCGAAAAAGACTAAAAGTCTTGAACATCGCCGAAAAATTGCTAGCCTATCGGTTTTTTATCGGATACACTTCGGAGAGTGTGCGACTGATCTGCATGATCTGATACCACCTTGTCCTTTTTTCTATCGGAATGCTCGTAACCCGAAAAAGCGACATCGTTTCATGGTTGATGTTCAAAAGACACGAACGAAGAGATTCGACTCAACTTTTGTGATAAGAACGTCTAGGCTTTGGAATACGTTGCCTGAGTGGGTTTTCCCCGATAGTAACAATCTTTGTGTCTTCAAGTCTAGAGTGAATCGGTTTTTTTTCTAGGTAAACATGCTCCATCGTAGACCGCATCGTCGCTTAACATCGGGCGAGATGGCGGTCAAGTGTGAACCTATAAAAGTAAAAAAAAAAAAACATTTTTCTATCATCCTTCACTAAGAGCAGAGAAACAGCCAAGTTTTGATAAATGTAAACACAACTACGAAATTATCAACACTTTTGCTTTCTCGTAATCTCCACAAACACTAAACATAGAGGCCGATTGTACTTTTTGGCCTTCTGTAGAATCTGTCGCACTGTGTGTATGTGGTCTACGGTGCTGTACCCCGCTTTGAAATTCGGCTTGTTCCGGGGGTTGGAAGTTGGAACCCGTCAAGTTTTCGCACCAGACGATTCATAATAACCCATGAAAACCACTTATATATACATGATTTAACAAAGATATTGCCCATAGTTAACCATGAGATGAGACATGCCCTCAGAGTTCTCCCGGCAAAGAGGACAGTATTAAACAGAGCTTGGAGCATTTTTATCAGAAGTGTTCCACCGGCTTTTAAAGAGCTCGGTTGTAATACCATCCTCTCCTGCGGTTTTCCCATTTATTTGCTGTCTAAGGACTAGCACACTTTCATCCAGGATTACGTCATGCAGGTTTTCCGTACGGTGGCGAGTCAGACACTAGCCTTATTGTCTGAATTTTTCAGTGCGAGATGAGGAACGTGCGATGCGTACAACTGGCAGTAGAAAACTTCCACTGCCGAGAGGATCACTTGGCTGGAAGCTACGACATTCCCTCCCCGTCGATGTAGTTGTTTCCGTCAGATGTCTCCTACCAAGAGACTTAACAAATAATTTTGACCGCCGATTTTGCTCAATTGATTTTTTAATCAAAATAATAAAGTACAAGGTTGGTAATTTTCTTATTGAGCATTCCTCGTTCTGACGAAGACAACGAGAGTTCGTTCGTTAATTAGCTGTAACGTTTCGATACTTATTGATCTTAATCATTCCAAAATTTCTTCCCAAAAAATAATCAAAATTGCAGTTTCGAGTTTAGCGAACTTATTAAATATTTTTTGTCTCTTTTTGGAAATCACCTTTTTCATCTTCATTTTCACTAAATCTTTTGAAAAAAAATGGTTGTCTGTAAAGTCGGGTTACTGACGTTAGTTGAACGTGACAACTTCAACTACGCCTTAGAGCGAAGTAACGCCGGCGGCGAGGTAACGGCGTTAACGGCACATGACGTCATGTTTTGCGGGCGTGCAGCCGGCTTCATCGAATTATAAGACGTTGTCACTTGTCACGTCAAAAATTATAAAGTTCTCATATTGGTCATGGAGGTTTAAAAAATCGGACGTAGACTCGCTAAACCAAAAACTGTCTCTATAGATTCAGCCACATATGCACGTGTGCGTTGTCACTGATAGGCTGACATACACAAGTTTGCGCGTGTATCGTGTAATCCACTGATGTGTATGTGTGCGTGTCAGCCTGTATGTGACAGCGCACACGTGCATATTATGTGGCCGACTTTAAAGACACAGTTTTTGTTATGGCGAGACTACGTCCGACTTTTTTTGTGTCCATGATATTAGTATAGTATTTTTAAAGCTTCATCATCATCGTAGTCACACATCTATCTGACTAACACTTTATGATGTTAATTTCAGTTTTTTTCACAATATAATATTTGCCATCTATTGGTAGGAAGCAGAAAAGAAGACGTTTTTTGCACTACTCCAAAATAGTTTACGACACCTATCTATTTCAACTTTCTCGGATTCTTCACCAATTACATTAAATTAACTGCAGGATTTGCAAAGCTGCAAACCTTAGGTACTGTCAGTTTACTGTAATACGACACGAAGAAGAAGAATACAATTCTGGATTTTTGCTTGTTTGTCTATTTTTGTGAACAGGCTGGCTTTGTGAAAGGAAAAGGCACAATAGAGCAGCTTCTTAACATCCGCCAAATCATCAAGAAGAGCAGGGAATTTAATAGCCCAGTCATCTTGTGTTTCATAGACTACACTAAAGCGATTGACTGTGTGCGATGGGACAAGTTGTGGACTGTGTTACGCGAGATGGGAACTCCTGAACATCTTATTGGCTTGATACAACACCTATATGTTGAGAACCGCTCTTTTGTCAGGGTCGGCGTCGATTGTTCCGATGTGTTCGAAACAAAGATCGGAGTGCGGCAAGGATGCATCTTGTCCCCCTCCCTTTTCAACATATATGGGGAATTTATCATGCACAGAGTGTTGGAAGGGATTTCCTATAGGAGGAAAACGGATTTCGAACCTTAGATATGCCGACGACACGGCCCTTTTGGCGACGTCTGTGGAGGATATGCAGGTGCTGTTCCAGAAACTCGAGATGGAGAGCAACCGGATGGGTCTCACAGTAAACAGGAGCAAGACAAAGTTAATGGTAGTAGATCGTGCCGGAATACTATCTATTGTTGATCACTATATTTATCTGGGTGCTCTGATCTGCGACGATGGCAACTGCGTGTCAGAAATAAAGAGACGTATTGGCATGGCTAAGGACGCGATGACCCGACTGAATGCCATCTGGAAGAAAAGGGGTATAACCGTCACCACCAAGACCCGACTAGTGCGCGCTCTAGTGGTCCCAATATTTCTGTACGGTGTGGAAACATGGACAATAGGAGCTGGAGAAAGACAAAGGATCGATGCATTCGAGATGTGGTGCTGGAGGCGGATGCTGAGGATACCCTGGACAGCCAAGCGCACCAATGAATCGCTCATTTCACAGCTTCGAGTCCAAACCCGCTTGTCTAAAATCTGCCAGCAGCGCATTCTGTCCTATTTCGGTCACACAATGAGGAGGGGAGATGACAGCCTTGAAAAGCTGATCATAGTTGGAAATACGGAAGGTAAGCGAGCCCGGGGTAGATCCCCAACTAGATGGAGCGTTATTAAATAGATACCTAAACATAACATTACTATAGATAATTGGGCATTATTATAGATCGTTGTTTGAGCTTGCTGGGGTCCGCAGATTCAAGCTACTACTATAAAAGTGTATACCGCCGCAGGGGCCTTAATGAAACTGCGTAACTTTCTTCCAACTTCCACCAAAATTGCGCTTGTCCAATCCCTCCTACTTTCTATCCTTCACTATGCCGACATTTGTTACCTGGATCTCACGGAGGAACAGTTAAACAAGCTTGAGCGCCTTGAACATTTCTGCATAAGGTTTATCTTTGGCCTGCGCAAATATTACCACGTATCTCAATTTCGCACTAAGCTAAAGTGGCTTCCTATCCGCCTTCGCAGAAATGCACACATTCTGTCATTTTAGTAAACCATTATCTTTGATCCTACCTCCACGTCGTACCTTAAGAAGCGTTTTACCTATTACATACCATGAAATTTCACGTCCCCTTCCTCTGAGAGCGGCAGTAGGTAGTAGGTCCTACCTTGTCACTTCATCACACACAACATCTTTCTATGAAGATTATTTTTCCGTCAAGGCTGTTCGCTTGTGGAATGCATTACCTACCTACCGGCCTCTGTAAGACAGTCGCAGTCTCTAAACGTGTTTAAGAGCAATGTAATAGTTATTTTTTGTACAAGAGTGCAAAGTTGCTTTTTAACCGCGTGCTCAATTTTGATGACCGAGCAAGCGAAGGATTCTAAAGTTGAATCACGAGCGTAGCGAGGGATTCAAAAATTAGAATCCTGAGCGTAGCAAGGGAATCAAAAGGGCACAAGGTGAAAAATCTTTGCACTCGAGTGGAACACGTAATTTTTCATCCCCCCTTAGCGAGGAAATTACTAAACGCTTTGCGCATTTTCAGTTTCAGTCGATTCTGTTGGCGTTAAATAAACTTCTTGGTCGCTAGAATCACTTATTATTATGGTATTTCGGTTTTTCACTTGTAACCAATTTTATAAGTTTTAAACTTAAGTTTATTTAGCCATGGTTTTAACAATAACAATATGACGTGAAAATATGGAGAGTTGACCGATTGAGGTAAGGAGTTTCATGTGTACATGAAAAAGTGTCCGCCCAAATGCATTAAATTATAGTAGCGCTAAATTTGCATCAGGGTACATTTTAAAGGAAATTAATAAACGTACTATTCAGAATTCATGAAAGAAAAATATTGGCAGTCATAGGCACTGCCGATAGAAGTGGTAACTTATAACTCAGAATTTGATTTTCACTTTGGAAACTACGCGTGTGAAACCGGAGGGCGTGGCTATGAGCATGGCCATCTAGAAATGCTGACACATTTTTAAATGGCCAATGGGAAAGGCTGAGGCATTTCTAGATGGCCATTGGCTATGGTCCCGAGTTTACCCGATGATTTCTTATGATTCCCGAGCGTGACGCTAGGATTAAATTGACAGCCCACGAAAAATCTGTCTTTGGCGCGCCAAAAGAAGTTTTGACTTCAAAATATATTGTACCTACATGTTTTCTCAAAATAGTAATTATTTATTTGATGTTATATTTAGTACATTAACATTTGTACTGCACAAGTAGTTGGAATGATCTATTAGTT
The DNA here is from genome assembly GCA_963693475.1 of Ectropis crepuscularia. Lineage (NCBI taxonomy): Eukaryota > Metazoa > Arthropoda > Insecta > Lepidoptera > Geometridae > Ectropis > Ectropis crepuscularia. The sequence continues at coordinate 31,797,209 of OY856343.1, forward strand.
ACTATTTAGTAGGTAGTCAATAATATTTAATTATTTAACTCGGCATACTTCAATTCGATTACAATTGATTCATTCATAGCATTTCAAAATGTTTTGCCATTTGAAATTTTAATTATCATAATACAAACAACGGTGGTTTTATATTACTCATTTATTCAACTGTTTTCAACTACATTACAAACCGACGTTACAATAGAGAATCCCGAATCTCCCTTCTTTTTCTCGTACCATAGACAAATGCCGTGTTGCCAGTCGTATTCGACCCAAAGTTACCACAGATATTGCCAGAAGTACGAATACTTATTCCATATAGAATCTAGTACTGTTCTACAAAATAGAACAGTACGACCCCTCGTTAGGGATTCTTAACAGTCGGCCATCCTGAACCAGTGTCTGTCCCAGACACAGATATAGTTGGCAATGTATGAGATAACAGGTAACTCAAGTAGCAGACTCTGATTCGGGTTGAATTAGATAATAATACTATACAATTATTAATAATTATGTTCCTTCTTTAAAAACAAAATTATGATATCAAATTATTAGCCTAATGGGTAAGTTAACACTTGTAGTAAATTTACATCTTGTCAAACAGTAATAAAAAATATCACAATGCTGCGACCATCCTGATCACTAGAATGTCCCCATTCTAAAAACGACTGGTAACATTGTGCAGAATATTGCTGAACAGATTTAAGTTGCTAAATTTTGAACATAATTCTGATGCCAACTACATATTTCATTGTACATTGTACTACGCCCTCCACATAGAAGGGAACTCGGTGCATCTAACAATATGCTCCGGCCTCGGTGCTGTACATAGCTTATGAGGTCGGGGTACTATTTGCACGGCCAAGGAGCTTTCGGTCTCCTGTGAAAGGTAAATGAAAAGAGCATTTGTAACTTGCACACGCAAGCTTCTTCGATCTGGTTTTAAAAACAAGTAACTGGGGTATCTGGGTACAGCTTGCACACACAAGGTGCTTCGATCTCGTTTTAAACGTAATTAAGTAGAGTATCTGGATACAGCTTGCACACACAAGGTGCTTCAATCTCGTTTTACAGTTAATTTACTAAAGTATATGGGTGCCACTTGCACGCATAAGGTACTTCAATCTCGTTTTAAAGGTAAGTTACTAAAGTATCTGGGTACCAATTGCACGCACAAGGTGCTTGAATCTCGTTTTAAAGGCAAGTTACTAAAGTATCTGGGCACCGCTTGCACTCACAAGGTGCTTCGGTCTCGTGTTAAAGATATGTAGTTCATCAATCTCGTTTTAAAGGTGATTTACTAAAGTATATGGGTGCCACTTGCACGCACAAGGTGTTTCAATCTCGTTTTAAAGGTAAGTTACTAAAGTATCTGGGTACTACTTGCACGCACAAGGTGCTTCAATCTCGTTTTAAAGGTAAGTTACTAAAGTATCTGGGTACTACTTGCACGCACAAGGTGCTTCAATCTCGTTTTAAAGGTAAGTTACTAAAGTATCTGGGTACTACTTGCACGCACAAGGTGCTTCAATCTCGTTTTAAAGGTAAGTTACTAAAGTATCTGGGCACCGCTTGTACCCATAAAATGCTTCGGTCTCTTCCAGCCAATGATTAACTCTTCTGGGTACCGCTTGCACACGCAAGGTGCTTCGGCCTTCTCCTGTAAGTAAATAACATAAATAATCTGGATACCGCTTGCACCCATAAAGTGCTTCGGCCTCCTCCAGTTAGTGATGAAAACGCCTGGGTACCGCTTGCACACGCAAGGTGCTTCGGCCTCCTCCAGGAAGTAAATAACATAAATATTCTGGATACCGCTTGCACCCATAAGGTGCTTCGGCCTCCTCCAGTTAATGACTAAATCGCCTGGGTACCGCTTGCACACGCAAGGTGCTTCGGCCTCCTCCAGGAAGTAAATAACATAAATATTCTGGATACCGCTTGCACCCGTAAGGTGCTTCGGCCTCCTCCAGTTAGTGATGAAATCGCCTGGGTACCGCTTGCACACGCAAGGTGCTTCGGCCTCCTCCAGGAAGTAAATAACATAAATATTCTGGATACCGCTTGCACCCATAAGGTGCTTCGGCCTCCTCCAGTTAATGACTAAATCGCCTGGGTACCGCTTGCACACGCAAGGTGCTTCGGCCTCCTCCAGGAAGTAAATAACATAAATATTCTGGATACCGCTTGCACCCATAAGGTGCTTCGGCCTCCTCCAGTTAATGATTAAATCGCCTGGGTACCGCTTGCACACGCAAGGTGCTTCGGCCTCCTCCAGGAAACAAATAACATAAATATTGTAGATACCGCTTGCACCCATAAGGTGCTTCGGCCTTCTCCAGTAGACAAGTTTATCAGGACATCTTCGGGAAGAACTTGATTCAGCCTCGTTCTGGTGTTGCAGCACTAGCGCTCACAAGGCGCCACATTGCCGACTCCATCGTCACTCCAAGACGTGCTCAGCTGTCTCTTTGCGCGGTTCATTTAGGAATTGGTTGAAGGAAGGGTAGCTTAAGCGTATCAGAACCAAGGGCAAATTTAAAACATCTCAGCGGTTTTAGAAAGAAAACAAGAATATAATCAAGGTTGTTAATGGACCAGTGCAGAGTAACGTTGACTAACATACTTTGTATAAAATACATTTTCATCAATCAAGAACACAGTTCGTAAGCTTACGCAAACTGAATCATAATACATTTCATAGTAATTTTAGTGCTTTATATATTTTTGTTTTAATTTCCATCACTACTTTCCTTCCGAGCCGTCAGATCTCATCGAAGGTTACATTTTATCCATTTGAAAAATGTTTACGTTTATCTTTCTCGCGCTATTCTTGTGCTATCTATACTTTAGAACCTATAAATTGTTCAATGCTACTTCAATACTTCAATGATACTTTTATTCGTCTGTGAAACTAGGATTAACAAAATTGTGTTGTGTCAGAGACCAGAAAAACGTTCGCTAGTTTCCATCAATGTTTGGTATACAGACATATAAATGGATTATAAATCTTCAGCGAAATTTAAATTTGCTTCAGCGAATTTTGTTCAATGCGAAAACATCTCGAATTGCAGCTCTAGAAGTTTTAGTCTTCTTGTCCGCTTTCGTTCTCTTTGATATTTTAAACTTAACAGTCTTTGATATTATACATTTAATTTAACTATCGATAAGGCCTATAGGATAATGCCTTAGGGTATCTATTGTCTCCAACTTTACTTTTATCGAAAGGTTCAAATAGATTTGCGTACAAATCGTACTAACTTAGCAAACCAGCAGTTCAGTAGTAGACTACGTTTCTTCATAAGGGGAACGACTGACATTGTCTTGGCATTGTTCGATTTTTTTTCTTTTAGGCACTCGCCTATCGTAACTCTTAACTGTATGTCTATTTTTTGTAATTAAAATTATAATAGTGGAGCGACTCCCCGATATTTCGATGCAGTATTTTACGCCATGTTCATGGATAACAAATTAGAAATTTTGTGTCAATTATGCAAAAGTTTCTGACCGCAGGCAGACTTATCAAACTACCCTATTTCTCAGACTTTTTAGGAAAATTACTAGTCTTATTAGTCAAGCTTAAATTTTGACAAAACGTAGTCACTGTTTCACTATTCTTTTTTTTTTAAATTTATTTGGAGCACAATGTAGAGATTTATTATTATTTTAAACATCTTACAGCTTTTGGAAAAGAAGTTAATAATTTTATCTGCCATTTCGCGCCAGCATATTTGACTCTTATTGGTCGATCAACCAACTAGCTAGCTTTTACTTTTAAAAATGGCCAGAGTATCGTTTGACTTTTCAACCAACTCAAAACATGTGCTGTCGGCTCAAAAGCTTTGCATAGCCAATCCTTGATTGTTTGTAAATAAAAATCTTGAGGATTGGAACCGTCTATACCAGGTACCTAATGCTCTTGCTCCGTTCTCTCGCCAATTTATGTTTTGTCGTTGCCGCATCTTACCATGTGCTTTAAAATATAGAACATCTGAGTTAGATGCGACAGAATACCAGTTTGATATCCGTGACAGTCAACAAACAGAAGCCAGATTTCAAATCGTTGCGACCAACATACACATCATGTGTGATGACGGCGCCACTACCACGGTTTTAATGTGAACAAATATTTATGACATAGGAACTGTTTAGTACCTGTTTCTAGGTATCTTTTATCAATACATTTGTCGTACTCTGTTTGAAAATTATATTTTGTGACCACTGCGCTTCAATATTATGAAGTGCTTTATACAAAATTATCAACTTACTAACTGTAGTACGTATTATTACAATCATATTCACCAGATTTAGCAGTCCGTTCTTTTTTTTTTTTTTTTATAAATGGAAAAGGAGATATATTAATCAATTTCTAATGTGGACCCAAAAAAAATATACCACGTACAGTAAATAACTTTGTGTTCGGCACGACCTGTATTACGTCACGCATTGCATCACAGCTTATAAATCTTGAAATGCTTTTCATGCATGGATTCAATCATAATATTTATTTCTTTATTCTAAATATTAACTAACACGGGCGTACAGACCAATTACTTTAGTTAACCATACATCTAAGAGTGTAAATAATAATGTATCTCATTTACAGTAATTCAACTAAGAGGTATAAACTACACTTGCACTAGGTATGCATTTAAATTAAACTTCCATTACTTAATTTCGGGCACTGAATGTTCTTTAGTTAGAACTATTAGAGCTATACTAACTAGAGCCATTACTTCCTTTTTTTTTTTTTAGTTTACCTTCTGCTTATTTAGGCTAGGCTAACAGCCATCAGAGAGTGAAGAAAGTACGCTTCGTTATCAAGTAGATAATTTTAAACTTTAGTAATTGTCTTGCTAATGTCCATTTCAGTAGTCTAAAATTTTTTTTTTTTTTTTTTATGTCTGCCTTGCACATTATACTTAATGTCAACATTTCATTTACATTTCATACTGATTGCAGATCTAAATAGTAATTTCTGAATTTTAGAAAGGAAAACAAAATGTTCAATCTGGGACTTTTGTGTTTGATGATTTTCTTGATAGCGGGTAGTACAGTGAGAGTACTCGCTTCCAGGTATAAACAGATTTCATTGTAATTTAACATTAATGACGCACATTCCTTATGCATCCCGTGGGACGATAAGAGCGTTAAGGATTGAAACTATTAAACATCGGAATGTTTGAAATTGTATGTCACGACTAATGCTGTTATTTATGTTATTTTATTTTTCTATTACAATAATAGCTTGCTTGCGTTCACGCACATGTAGCCAAACATAGTAAACAGTATAACAAAGTACCTATTTACAACGAAAGCAATGTATCCAAATATGTTTTTTTTTGTTATAAATGTTTTTGTCACTCATTTTTTTTTTTAATATTTCTAAAGCTTGAACTATAATCATCAAGTAATCCAATTCTTTATCTTACCTAATGTATTTTTGTGACAATTTATCGTTACCTTCAACTTATTAAATATGTAGGTACTGTTTATTCGACTAACGACTTGTCGAAGTTTCACCAATAGTTCTTTATTTTACAAACAAATAAATATAGGTATTTGAATGATGTTAATTTAAAAGCCTTGGTTATAACCCAAATATTCTAAGAATGTTTAATAGTAAGTACAAATATTAGCATTTTATTTTTGTAACTATTCCAGAGTTTTAAACTACGTAGTACCATGAAAATCTCCGCAAATAAGATCCGCTATATAACTTCAGTTATTCAACAAATCGGAATACTAACGAAATTTCACCGTAAGCAACAAATGTTTGTATTCATCACACAAATATTTATATTGGATGTGAATCGAATTTATGACCTTTGGCTTCGCAGGTAGACTCACTACCAACTAAACCACGAGTGCAGTCAAAGTTATCTTTACATTTTCATTAGACATACTAGCTGAACGCGCGCGCGTTGCTACGCCTTCTATCGAAAATTGGTCGTACCTACCAATTCAAATTTTGAACAAATTCGGTTAGTTTAGGTTCTAATGACGCAATCTTTAAAATATGACATATGCTGTCACGCAACGAAAGTTCTTAAAAAGCAATATTTGTTCCCGTTTTTGTCACATTCTTCATTCATGCTCGGCTCCTGTTGATAGTAGCGTAATGTTAAATAGCCTATAGCCTTCCTCGATAAATGGACTATCCTACAAAGAAATAATCTTGCAATTCGGACCAGTAGTTCCAGAGATCCTTGCGTACAACAAACAAACATACAAACAAACAAACTCTTTAGCTTTATAATATTAGTATAGATTAGTACATGATTGGAAGAATACCTACCTCGTATACGGAGACAATAACAACAAGTGTTCTCTTGTGTTCAAACTACATACCTATTTGAAGTTTAATCAAAACCTTAATTTCATGTTTCAAAAATTTTAATCCAACATATTTATTTTTACAATAAGTGTATGAGAAATTAGAACTTGTACTTAATTAACATGTAACAAATTAAATATTTGCTTCTTAGCAGACCTACAATCTTCGGGCTCAAATTAAATATGTTTTTATTTATTTATGATTTGAATTTAAGCAACATACCATGAGCTATTACGCTGCAAACCAAAACTTCAATTTCAGTTGAAGAAAAATGTTGCTAATATTCTCAAAGTAAAACACGATCCCTTACGAGCATTTATTTACCTACTCGTGACACACCCCGGCTTCGCACGGTTTAATTGGATAAGTATTAATGCCATTTTACTCAAAATTACTTCGTTCACAAGCCATTATTTCTACTAATAAGTAAAGGATACATTTATCTTGGGTTATTTCTAAGAGATAAGACATACCGTCGCGGGCTTTATACATATAGACATTTTTAAGGCGTGCTATACTGCAATATATTATTTTGATCTATCTCGTAGGGTTCAATCAGCGTTTGTAACGTAAGCACACAAATGTATTTATTTACAACATCACCTCTAATATTACCAGTGTTCATCTGTCAAATTTTAAAAGTTTTACAATTATTAAATTTTTTTTTATACGTTTCCTTTCATAAAATCCTTCTCCCAACAATAACAAACACAACTACGAAAGAATTAGCGAAATCGGTCCAGCTGTTCATCCATGATGCGATGATAAATGGATTCATTTATAATATAAACATTGGTGTGGTTTGCGTAACAAATCACTTTAATTCACAGTAGTGAAATGTCGATTAGTAACATTATTTTGAATTCCTTCCTAGCACATTTTTTTTTTTTTTTATTATCAACCAGACCTTATGAAAATTTAAAATAAAGAAACTGCTTGATGATACTGGAAATAATCTAATTTCAAAACAGTAATTTTTAGTAGATGCCACCAAATCTAATTCATTAACCTTGTCTACACTTATTTTTCTAAATCCGTGTTAGCTGCATTTTTAGCCGTGTTAGCGTTTTTTTTAGCATAGCGGCGATCATCCACGAATATCGGACTATCATCACATCTTTCGCGTGATGACGACATCGTACTAGGTATCAGTTGAACTAAGATAGACAAGTGAGTGACCGCGACTCCCACTGCACCTCGTCAGTGATTCATTTACATCTCCCAATCACTAACATTGCGACGATGGATTTACCGATAGCTAGATCGTATTCAACATCCAAACTAATAACCCACGGGCAACACGAAAACAAACCTTTTGTTCTGATACGCTAAAGGTAATAGTTCAAGTAGGTACCAAAAGGGATCGGAAAAATATGGATTGAACTGATTGCTGTAACATTCCCACATAGTAAATAAGTACACAGTAAGCAGATCATGCAAAGAGTACCTACAATAAAAATACATGAAAAGGAGAAAACATAAAATAAGGTAATTGGCTGTTAATAATCAACCTTCATTGTAGGGTCAGTCTCAAAATATATAGGTACTAAAAACACGTTAAAAATATCAAATCAAATAACACACTGGAAAATGCCCGATGAATTTTATGCGCCAGTTGTCGGTAGATAGACATAATTAGCTAAGCAGATAGATAGATGGATGTAGTTACTTAGTCGTTATTATAAATCTTCGTCATAGAACTCAGTTGCTACCCGCGTAATAGAGAGGTACCTAGTACCTAGTACAAAAGACACGAAGCTACCGATCTTCATCGTAGTACCTTCTCTTCAAACAGTAAGCTAGAACCATATTTTATATCTGAACACTGAACACGTAACTAACAAACACATTAGAAGGTTCAATAAACATGTTGAAAGCGTTAAAATAGCAAATGTAAAATCAATTCATTGTCAAAATCAATATTTTGTCTTAGTGTCCAGTCCCTAGAGGCTCATTATATTCAAATAGGTACTAACACAAATAGGTAGGTACACAGTACCAATTAAACCTCATCGAAAATAACTTTCAGATTTTTTTTTAACTCTTATTCTTGGTTATCGAAAAGTTGTGCAACTCACCCAAAATATCACCATTTTTACCTTACGGCCGATAGCGCAAATATGGGCTATCTCGATATCCCGTCTTCTGAACTTTTAATTATCATAATACAAACAACGGTGGTTTTATATTACTCATTTATTCAACTGTTTTCAACTACATTACAAACCGACGTTACAATAGAGAATCCCGAATCTCCCTTCTTTTTCTCGTACCATAGACAAATGCCGTGTTGCCAGTCGTATTCGACCCAAAGTTACCACAGATATTGCCAGAAGTACGAATACTTATTCCATATAGAATCTAGTACTGTTCTACAAAATAGAACAGTACGACCCCTCGTTAGGGATTCTTAACAGAAATAACATTATCTTTACCTCTATCCTCCTTACGTGAAAAGAAAATTGCGCGCAAAGCATTTAAAAAAAGTACACCGAAGAGGTTCCGAGTATGAGTTTTTAACAAATTAAAAATAAATGTATGATGAATTTGGCACCAAGGAGGTAGAAATAAATAGGTTAAATTATGTTTTGCATTGAAAACCTCAGTACACACGATGTTCTAAATTCAAATTTACTTTAACCTCTAGAGGGTAAAAACGACTTTTGCGCCCTGATATCGAGGAGCAAAAGTACTCTTTCCGAGCTGGTGGGATGAAAAGGAATTTTACTTATCACAATGCTGCCCCCGTTATAATAAATACAGTAAGTCAGGTTACTTGTGTTATAACTTTTTTTACAGCGTCGTGATACTTAAATTAAAACCTACTAGGAATATCTTTCTTTTTTTGGATATCTTAATTATTACCAAAGATACCATAAGCTCAATCACAGTAAATGTTATCAAGATTCAACCGTTCCTGAGAATAAAGACGGTAAGTAAACTTACTATTATATGTTTTTATTTATTTCATATTTTCTTAATCATATGTACGGTAACTAAGCTTACTGAGATTACCATTATAGTATTTGCTCAACACATAATCACAGTTAGTATAGTTACACTCCTTATAATTTGTGAGATTCGTAAAAATAATGCCAATCCGTAAGCATAGTTCAAGTAAGTGAGTGAACACATGTACATACTGTAACTATGATAACAAAATCTTCACCATAGACGAACATACCTTTTAATGCTAAGCAAAGTAAAACTACTTAAGTGTTGTATGCTAAATACATTGTATAAGTAATAATAAGTTATGTATCTCAATCTAACAGTAAATTCGATGGTTACTGTAATTATGTTTAGATATTTGGATCGTAACACGAAAGTTTGTGATTTTGATGATTATGTTGCACGTGTTAAAAGTGTGAATTCCATGAAAACGATTGTTAAAGAAATGATGTTCTCTGATTTTTATGACTACGAAGAAAGCGTCTCGCAACATAAAATACGGAACTCTTCACCGCGTATCTACAAGAGACATCACATACGTTCAAGCTGGAAGGGGACATTTTAGTCTAAGAGTGACGAACTTTTTAGCATTCCTTGGATTCACCGTGTGGGTGCCGGGTCCATCGTGTGGCAGAGAGAGAAATCCCGAGTCTCGGGATCTGACTTGTGACACGGGTGTAGGTTTAAGAGGCCCATTTCCGACGTACATCAACACTCACCTTCACTACTCGCGTTTCTCTCCCTGCCCAGCCAAATCTTATAAGAACCTACTAGTGCAGCTTTAGATACTCGTTCTAGTATAGAACTTACTGCACTTCTGGACAAGCCAAGATCTTTCAGCAGGTTATAGAGAGATTTTACTGGTATACCTCTCTCGCTCCTATTTGTACAGCGTATAAATTAACTACATAGCCGTTTTTTGTTAACTCGTATATACTCGTACTTATTTTGTTTCATCGCATGGTCTTTACGTATATCAGTTTCTCACGGTACGGTAAGTTCTACAAGGACTATGCGTTTCGTAGCTCTAGAAAAAAGGAAAATGTCCGTTCTGGATGACGAAACACCCACATCCTCTGGGATTTTATAGTGCTTTTCATACGTGTCCATTAAAATAGTCCAATCAGGTGCTGTACCCAGAACTGAGTAAGTCTTGATCTTGGAGTTTGAATTTGAGCCTTCTTTTACAATGTTAATTTGTCTTTTGTTTGTATGATTTCAAGTACTCTAGTCATGGCGCTGTGAGTAATGACCCCTATTAAGGAGCACCTTGCATCCCACCAATATGTGCCTTGCTATACGTATTACCTCTCCACAAGTATAGCAACATTTTTCAGAGTTACTCTGGTCAGGGAGGGTCATTTGGAAAGCATTTAGATAAATTTTAGTATAACAGGAGACAGTCATAGAGCAAGGTGCGCCACTTTAGAGCTAATAGAATACAAAACTCTCCTATGGTTAACCACTCACTTTGCATTTCCAAATTCATAGCGTGGACTTTGTAACCATCATTTTCGTCTTGTTATATAAAGGTTTTCCCTATGTCTCGGTCTTCCCTTTTCTTTCTTGCACCCAATCAAGATGTATATACTTGTGCACCTGCCATAAATTTGTTTATTGGAATTGACGTCTAGATTTAAGGTCTGAAGCACTTTTGCCTTTTGGGAGAGATCGGACGGTTTCTTTAGTTTCAGCTCAGTTTGAAGTATGATTGGACTACTTAAATAGAGACGTGTGAAAAGCACTAGAGGATGTGAGGTGTTTCGTCATCCGGATCGGACATTTTCCTTTTTTCTAGAGCTACGAAACGCATTGTCCTTGTAGAACTTAGCGCACCGTAGGAAACTGATATACCTAAAGACCAAGCGATGAAATAAAATAAGTATTACGACCTGCTGAAAGACCTTGTGCCCAGAAGTGCAGTAAGTTCTATACTAGAACGAGTATCTAAAGCTGCATATTAGCTGATATTAGGATAATTATGAGGAGTTTTCGACACAGTCATGTTATTAATTAGAAAAGTTAATCAACAAATAAGATTATTTTATCTCTCAAATATTTAATTCTAAGGTAAAGACTGAGTTCTTACTAAACATAATAATAATTTTGTTATAACATTAAGTGAAATTTTAATTGTTCAATAAATGTAAAATTCTGTAATAAAATTATTGTTTTTTTAAAAAGCTGCTACTATATTATATAAGTTAGGAAGATTATTTCATAGATGTAAACTGAATGGTAAGTAAAAAAATGGTAAGTAAAAGTCAAAGTAAAGTAATGGTAAGTAAAAACTCTCAAAATATGAAAAAAATTACGATGTTTTTAAATATGTACTAAATTAAATAACTAATCTGTCTCTCTACTTTATTTTAATTTTACTGGTGATATCAATAAAATATCAAAACACACAATTTTTCACAAAATCACTGGATTCGTACATTTTATATAGAAGTTATAGTAAACATAGTTACAGTAAGTTAAATAGACCGGACATTTTGTTAAACATATTTACAGTATGTTATCGAGTTACTGTAAAAATGTTTAAGAAAGTGTTATTTGAGCTAACAGAAGTAGTAAATAGAGATACATTCATTAAAATTATGTAAAAAGCACTAGCATTAAGTCAATCAAATTTATCAAGAATAAATCTACGTAAATATATATTTTATTGTCTGTTTGAATTTCTGAGTTATCTGCTATAGTTATTGAGATACACACATTTTAAAAAGTTTAAGTAAAAGTGCGATTTCCCGCGTTTTACATTTTCTGACTTACTGTAATTACAATAACGGGGGCAGAATGCACGGCTGTCGTCACCAGAAAATTGTAAGAAATGAAGTTGTCCGCTGCTAGTTGTACCGCTGTATTTATAGAGTTAGGTACATATCGACTGGCCTCGTGGCATAGAATAGATATGCTCGTGGCTTAGTTGGTAGTAGCTCTGCCTGCGAAGCTGAGGGTCGGGGGTTCGATCCCCACCCAGTGCAAATATTTGTGTGATGAATTCAAATGTTTGTACTGTGTCTGGGTGTTTATATGTATAATAAGTATGTATTTAAAACTACATAAGTATTATATCAGCTATCTGGCCGCCATCATACAAGCTTTGCTTAGTTTGGGGTCAGATGGTGTTGTGTGTGAATTGTCCACCAATATTTATATTTATTTTATATCTAGCGCGAGACCCAGTGGACAGCAAACTTAAGGCATTGAGAGAGAGTATGATCGAGGCGTTTGAACTTGGCCCTTGAGGCAGTATCTGAATGGGGCGAAACTAATCGGGCCATCAATCGAGAGGCGTGCCAAAAGGCTCATAGGCAAATACACTCTAGTGCGAAAAAGACTTCAAAGTCTTGAACATCACCGCAAAATTGTTAGCTATCGGGTTTTGAGGTGAAAACTTCTTTAGGCGCGCTTAGACAAATGTTTCGTGCGAGTAGTGCCAGTAGTCCGGTTGCTAGTTCGGTTAACCGAACTACTGCAACTTTTTAGTCCCAGTAGTTCGGTTGTACGTCATCACCGAACTATTGGCACTGCGGAGTGCCAGTAGTCCGGTTGCTAGTTCGGTTGATCGAACTGCTGCATGATCTAATACCATCTTGCCCCTTCTTCTATAGGACTTCTCGTATCTCAAAAAAAGCGACAACGTTTCATGATTGATGTTCCAAAAACACGAACGAAGATATTTGACTATACTAGTGTTAGTGTGATAAGAACGTTATTTTCCCTGAGTGGGTTTTCCCCGATAGTTACAATCTTGGTGTCTGTAACGTAGCCCTTACATCGCACATTTTCGGTCTTATAATATTTGCAAAGCCAATAGCTGCTTTTAGAGGCATATACTGAGTTTCTATAAAACTGGTATCCAGAAAAAAGTAGCACCCTGCCTCTTCCTCGCTGCGTTATCTTAAAATCGGTGTTGTCGTTCATTTTAATGTAGTGTACTCGTATACAAGTTTACTTTAGTTTTATACATTATAATTATCAACTTGGAAAATAGCTAATATTTAATTACTCATCAAATTGACATTGTCATTAGAGATTGGTAAAAAATGAAACTTACATAAAAAGTCGGAAAAAGTTAGTATAGGTAAATATTTTTAAATACCGCTGAAATGGTGAGTGGGTCGCTATTTTTTAATAAACTGAAGTCTATCGATAGATAGTTTGATGCTTAGATGAACCCAAATTTCAATAAGTAAGCAATAGTTCAGTACTTAGATAGAACCAAACTACTGCAACTAAAAAGTTTTTTTTTTTTAACTATTATAGGTTCGCACTTGATCACCATCCCGCCTGATGTTAAGCGACGATGCGATCTACGATGGAGCGTGTTTACCTAGAAGCTACCGATCAACCGAACTAGCGACCGGACTACTGGCACTCCGCAGTGCCAATAGTTCGGTGATGACGTACAACCGAACTACTGGGACTAAAAAGTTGCAGTAGTTCGGTTAACCGAACTAGCAACCGGACTACTGGCACTACTCGGTTTCGTGGGGTGTAAATTTAATTCTAGCATCACGCTCGGGTATGATAAGAAATCTTCGGGTAAACTCGGGACCATAGCCATTGCCCATCTAGAAGTGTGTCAGCCAATGGGAAATGCTGACGCATTTCTAGATGGTCATGCCATGATGGCGAGGCCACGCCCTCCGGTTACACCCGTGTAGTTTCCAAGGTAAGCTATCAAATTCTGAGTTTTCACTTCTATCGGCAGTTCCTATGACTGCCAATTTTTTTTTTTAACTTTTGTAGGTTTACACTTGACCGCCATCTCGCCGGATGTTAGGCGACGATGCGGTCTACGATGGAGCGTGTTTACCTAGAAAAAACCGATTCACTCTCGATTTGAAGACACAACGACTGTAACTAACGGGAAATACCCACTCAGATACACCTCGGAGAGTGTGCAACTGATCTGCATGATCTAATACCACCTTGTCCTTTTTTCCATCGGACTTCTCGTAACTCGAAGAAGCGGCACCGGTGGCAAAGACGGACGAAGAGGTTTGACTCTACTTTTCTGATTAGAACGTCTAGGCTGTGGAATGAGTTGCCTGAGTGGGGTTTTCTTGATAATTAATTAATTATGATCTTGGTGTTATCAAATCGAGAGTGAATCGGTTTCTTCTAGGTAAGCACGCTCCATCGTAGACCGCATCGGCGCTTTACATCAGGCGAGATGGCGCTCTAGTGTAAACCTTTTAAAGTTACAAAAAATGTCACTAAGAACAGTGATGTCGAGTGTTTCTGGAAACTCGCTATAGGATTTGCCACACTGAATGTAGGCCGCGTTATGTATGAACGACAGGGTCATCCCTTGGGCTGTCGAGGACCTAGTTGGACCACTAACTAATCCGCACGCACGCACTTGTCACATGGTCTTGTGACCGGATCACGACTCACGACCATGTGACCGCCCGGCGCCAAAGCTGGGTCCGTCCTTGACCTGACCGCCTCCAGTGAGGCAAATCCTATAGGGAATGAAGTGTTTAGAAATGGTCTCCACGTCTAGTTACATTTCACCTTTGTCTTTCGGACAAGATTAGACATCAGACGAAAATCTCTAGGGTCACATGACATACCAAGTCTAATATTTAGAATTAAAACAAAAATTGGCAGTCATAGGAACTGCAGGTAGAAATGAAAAACTTATAACTCAGAATTTGATGGCTTACTTTGGAAACTACACGGGTGTAACCGAAGGGCGTGGCCTGGCCATCTAGAAATGCGTCAGCATTTCCCATTGGCTCACGCATTTCTACATTTCTGGATAGCCAATGGCCATGGTCCCGAGTCTACCCGAAGATCTCCTATAATACCCGAGCGTGACGCTAGAATTCAATTCACACCCCACGAAAAATCTATCTAGGCGCGCCAAAAGAAGTTTTCACTTCAATATTGCGTAAAACATATTTATTGAACAAAAAAATAAAATAAAAATTTTGAAAGTGTGGATTCATTATGGCCTACTACTCACCAGCCAGGTCTGCAGCTCCGTGTTGGGGTACAATAGGAGAGCGATGTGACAAGTTTCCAGTTTGCCTCAAGTACGGTGCCCAAAGGTTGCTGCTAGTTCTCGGAATAACTCATAACATTTTTGAAGTGAAAACTTCTTTAGGCGCGCTATAGACAGAATTTTCGTGGGCTGTGAAATGGATTCATCAATCGTCACGCTCGGATATGATACGAAATCTTCGGGTAAACTCGGTAAAAACGGCCAGATAGGTACCAGGGCAACAGAAACAGTAAAGAGTTTCGATTACCTACCTCCAACAGCCCAGCGTTTATCTCCAGATACCAGGACAACAGAAATATAAAAGAGTTGCGTTTGCCCCTAGGTACCAGTACCAGGGCAACAGAAACAGTAAAGAGTTGCAATATTTTGTACAACTTCGTTCCATCAGAATGTCCCTTGACACCTCCCAAGTATTTTGTCCTCCCAAGTGAAAACTTCTTTTGGCGCGCAGACGCGCTTTTAGTCAGATTTTTCGTGGGGTGTGAATTGAATTCTAGCGTCACGCTCGGGTATGATAAGAAATCTTCGGGTAAACTCGGGGCCACGGCCATTGGCCATCTGGAAATGCGTCAGCCAATGGGAAATGCTAACGCATTTCTAGATGGCCATGGCATGATGGTCAGGCCACGCCTTCCGGTACACCCGTGTAGTTTCCAAAGTAAGCTATCAAATTCTGAGTTATAAGTTTCACTTCTATCGGCAGTTCCCATGACTGCCAATTTTTTATTCTCTATATTTTATCTCTACGCATCATCACATTTAAATCCGAGAGCTGTCGGACTACGGACTACCCACTGTACATAACGGAATAACCAAAGAGTGGTTGCGGCGATGTATTACTGAAACCCCCACTGAAACTGACTCGATTGTTTTCTGCGTGAAGTCTAATCTTATGAAGAGGTTAGACCTGTCCAAAGCTGAAGAGTACTTATTGATTGAAAACACGAACGGCGACATCGTTTCATGATTGATTTTCCAAAGACTCCACTTTCGTAATAAAAACATCTAACCTGAAGAATGCAGACTGTGTGTGTGAGACATGGGTGCGGGTGTTCCCAGTCAGGTGTGACCTGGGTCCTGGGTGTCTTCAGCTCCAGAGTGAATACGTTTGTTCAAGGCAAACAAGCTCTATTGTAGGCCGCATCGTCGCTCACCATCACGCCATAGCGGTCAAGTGCAAACCTACCATTAAAAAAAAAACTACCGACTTGATGGTCTAAAATATAGCATTCTAATGAGGCGATTTCCGACGAGACAAAAAAATATGGTTCAATAAAACGACGATAGGAGGCGCTTGTAGGTCTTTCACTTAGTTGTCAAAAGCGTTACGCATAGAGACTCACTTCATTCAATTTGCGAAAGCACGACTTATTGTAATACATAATAAACTACTTTATCCATGTAGGCACAGTAGTCGAATGAAAACTATAAACATAATATAACATTTGTTAGTGGTAGGACTCTTAGCAGAGTCCACCTGTGGAAGTACCACACCTTTGTTAGTTATTCTACCGCCAAGTAGTAATGTGCAAACATTACTGTGAATCCGGTTTGAATCTCTGGTTGACGAGCGCAGTGCAGTGCTAGGTAATAATGATTTGGGCTTTTCATGTTCCAATAGCTGCGTGTCACTGTGCTGTTATGTGGCAGGCATGTTGCTCAACATTAGGCACATGTCCTGCTCGTCTCGTCACTCTTCATTAAAAAAAATGGTTGTCTGTAAAGTCGGTTTACTGACGATAGTTGAACGTGACAACGTCTTAAGAAAATACTGATGGAATGGTAGCATTTTTCAAAAGAAAATTTTCGCGGTTGAAATTTCGTTTCCTTTTAATGCGGTCATAGTATTTGTGTTAAGCGCCATCTAGGTAAAACATTCTGAAGCTTTTTGAAAAGCTGTTCAAAGCGCCATCTCTGGGTACATCATTGTACTAGCACAAGTTCTTAACTTCATATCGTCGCTTTTCTAAAACATGAACAGACTCCTTGAACGTAATACACATTTCACTCACTAGATGGTGCGAAAAGTAATAAAGAATGGTACTGAGGTAACGGCGGTAACGGCACATGCTTTGCGGGTCAAAAAATTAGGTTTACGAATTTTTGGAATTTGTTTTTTGACGTGATAACGTCTTATAATTCGATGAAGCCGGCTGCACGCCCGCAAAACATGACGTCATGTGCCGTTACCTCAGTCAGTACCATTCTTTATTACTTTTCGCACCGCACTTACGGGGGGAGGGCTCAATGGAAATGACGAGTGTTATAATAAGTTACGAGTGAAGTTTATTTCATGTGAATACATTATTGATCAATTTGTATGACCTGTTTGCGTCATTTCACAAGTACTACGACTCTCAGCACACATCACTTACGCCCCAGGGTACTGTATTTACTATTTATATCATTTTAGTTATTTCATTATCTATCTTGTTACAAAACTCTATAATTGAATAATACATTGAAATTTAAGCATTCTTACAATTAAACACTAAATCCATTTAGCTTTGAAAATAAACGATCATGATATTCAATATGCGATAAAAAATTGATTAAGTTCCTCATATATATATAATTATTATATATTTTTACAATTTTAACTAAAACACGCTCACTGCAGGGAAATGGCGGTAGGGGAGCAGCCACACGTCCAAACGAACACTATACATTGTATACATTTGTAAAAGTATCAAAATCGAGTAAAAGGCCTACAAAAAATTATCTCGAGATACTAATATTCGTTCACGAAGTAACCTAAACTTGTTCCTATGCGAGAGCGGCGCGGCGCCGAGCGGCGTCGAGCGGGGCCGAGCGGGGCGGCGGCGGTGGCTCGGCGGCGCCGCCGGGGAGAGGAGCGCGAAACAAAGCGGAGCGGAGCGGGGCGGCGGGGGCGGGGCGGGGCGGGGGCGGCGGGCGCTAGTCCTCGCCCTCCTCGTCCTCCGACTCCTGCTGCTGCAGCCACGTCAGCCACGTGTTCACCTGCGCCGGGGACCTCATTACTACTCATACTTATTACACAGTTGTCACAGATAACAGGGAGCCGGTACGGAGCACCACATTTATAGGGCCTGAGATCGATCGCTGCATGACTTGGGAACACCACATCGACAAGTATGTGCTTATGTAAGCAGTGCGTGCCTTGCACTAAGATTGGTATCTCGAGTGGTGTCTGCGGAAGTGTGTCGTGCGTGTTACTTTGCCAAAGTGCATTCTCGGTTACAGTACGGCGCCGAGCTATACGCTCGCGCTGCCGACTGGGTGCGTGCGATCCGCGCCTAAAAACGTGCCGTGCCTGCCTTCGTTGGCTTGTCGCGATGCATCTGTCAAAGCATATTTCGAAGCGCTTGGAATACTTAGGTTATCGGCAATCTTGATCTACCAAGTGGCTGTAAATGTAAGAAATTATCTACAACACGCGAGGACAGAGACATTATTGCAACATACGCAACGCTGACAAACTGGGTGGTATATCACGTTACCCTTCACTAAGTCAGGGAAGCTAACTCACATTATGGGACCGGAAGTTTCTAATATTCTTCTTAAAAGAATTAAATCAGCCCCACGTTTAGACAGCTTCAAAAACAGATTAAAATGTTGGCTTATTAATCAAACTTTTTATAGTTACAGCTAGTTCTTAGAGAGGGATAGCGGAGCGTTCCCCTATGTTAATGAATTCAAAATCTCGACAACATCCGTTCTCAACAGCGCCAAAGGCAGCGGTGACGCGGTTTCATTTGTTGCAATCGTGTGGACAAGCTCAAGTCCGTTACAGTCCACCGGGTAACTTTGATCAAATTATAGTATATTTTTCGAATTTTGGATTGGTCCAATTGAATGAATAACTATTAACTTTAAATGAATTTACCTAACGAAACTATGTAAATGAACTCTCTAAAAAAAGTAGCAGTCAAACGAAGTTATCATTAAAAACTGTTTAACTTTCGCGCCAATTTCTGTTTCGCGCCAATCGTTGAATTATTTTTCCAGCGATAAACTAAATTAAAATAGAACTACAGCTTTATGGGTTTGTTGGCTGTCTGTGACTCCGCGGCATCTGAAGTTGGTTAAAAAGTTAAACTGATGTTGTCCTGCAGTTATTGAAAGTTAAAAAATTCCACCAAATGTATGAACTGTTTAAATTCCTGTGACAAATGTCACTTGTATGAAATTTATTCTGTTATTGTATGAATATATTAATATGTATAAAAAGGAGTTATAATTTTTGGCAGTTTTAAATTTATGTTTTTATTCTACATAAAATAAGTTGAGATTATGTAAACTCTTTTTTTTACTTTAACATAGTAAAAGAGCACTAGAATCAGGTTGAAAATGTTCCCTGCCCCACCTTATTCTTATTTTCGTCTCCTAATTCATGTAATTAAAAAAAAAAATTGCCGAAATGACCAAAGGACACAGACCAAAATATTACTTAGCCCAAAAAAGTTTTAACATTTTTCAACATACTGATGATTAGTGAAAGTTCCCCCGGTTGATTGTAATAGAATGACGTGTTCGTGTATCGGTGTTCGGTATACCTGGAAGAGAGCCTCTCCCTTGCCGGGGTAGGCGTCTGTGTGGGGTGTACCTGGAAGAGAGCCTCTCCCTTGCCGGGGTAGGCGTCGGTGTGGGGTGTACCTGGAAGAGAGCCTCTCCCTTGCCGGGGTAGGCGTCGGTGTGGGGTGTACCTGGAAGAGAGCCTCTCCCTTGCCGGGGTAGGCGTCGGTGTGGGGTATACCTGGAAGAGAGCCTCTCCCTTGCCGGGGTAGGCGTCGGTGTGGGGTGTACCTGGAAGAGAGCCTCTCCCTTGCCGGGGTAGGCGTCGGTGACGTCCTCGCGCCAGCGCAGGAACGCGTCCTCCTCGCAGACCTCCAGGTTGTAGAGGTACATGAACCAGCGCAGCAGCATGCCTGCGGGGCGGAGGCCGGAGAGAGTTACAACACGAACGTTCTTTGGTCAACTTGAGACATCATGTATGCATGGACATATAAAAAAAGGTTTTTTGTACGTCCATGCATGGATGTCTATCACCGTAGCGAGAGTACAAGTTCTCAAACCCGAGCTTGCTGACGTGCGTCTCGAGAACCAAGACCTCAATTGAAGTGTACACACGCTAGCGCGTTCACGTCAAACGTGCGTCAAACACGCGTTCACATATTTTCGTGTGGACGCGCGCTGTACGGACGTTAGCTGCGCGCTTTCAGATACATGAGCCGCCATCTTGTTGTACATTTGAATCGCACGCTATCGTGTAGAGTAGACGTACGTTAAAAAAATGGAGGCCGAATATTTTGATGCTGATTTCATGTTCGTTTTCGAACTGAATAGAAATGCACACTCTACTAATTCTTAAGAGTGAGTACATATTGCTCGCTTGGCGTTGCGCTAAGGGTGCGTTGATAGCGTGCAGACCGGCGGCCTGCGCCGGCGCTGGTGGCTGGTGGGGTGCTGGAGACGCTGGGGTCTGGGGTGAGCGTTCCTGTTCAGTTGGACAATGGACGACGCAGAACATACAACTCTACACGGAACGCGATCCAGCTCATGTGCCTGTCTCAATGCGCGCAACTCAGGTCTGCGACGGGCGTTTAACGCACGTTTGATCAGATGCTCGCGCTTGCACATTGATGTACACTTCATTTTATTTCACTCTAAATGGAAAACAAACAGCATTCCACAATGAACAATTTGTGATGAGTAGAAACACTAAAACCAAAAACTGTTTTCAATGATAAAACAAACCAAAAGATGTGAATACAGAGAGAACAAAACAACAACGACACACACAGAGAGCTAACAATCACACATAAGTGTAGTTAAGAATTTATGAATTATGTTTAGAATTATAAAAAATACAATCTAATGCATTAATTGTAAGCCATTGCTCACATCAATAATAATAATTATACATTTAGTTCTAAACCTGAGTTTTTTAACAACAAATTCTTATCATATTTTCCAATCTCTTTTCGTATTTATCCAAATAACCGCACAAAAATTGCGTTTTTAAAAGTGGAAGAGACGAACTTCTTAGCATTCCATGGATTCACCGTGCGGGTGCCGGGTCCATCGTGTGGCAGAGAGAGAAATCTCGAATAGACCCCAAGACTTGTGACTCGGGCTGTAGGTTTAAAAGGGCCCCTTATATTGACGTACGTCAACACTCACCTTCACTACTCGTATTTCTCTCCCTGCCCAGCCAAATCCGATATGATCCTACTAGTGCAGCTTTAGATACTCGTTCTAGTATAGAACTTACTGCACTTCTGGACAACCCAAGGTCTTTAAGCAGGTTATAGAGAGATTTTGCTGGTATACCTCTCGCTCCTACTTCTACAGCGTATAAATTAACTACATAGCCATTTTTTGTTAATTCATTTTGTAGGTCGTAATACTTATTTTGTTTCATCGCGTGGTCTTTAGGTATATTAGTTTCCCACGGTACGGTAAGTTCTACCAGGACTATGCGTTTCGTAGCCCTAGAAAAAAGAAAAATGTCCGGTCTGGATGACGAAACACCCACATCCTCTGGGATTTTGTAGTGCTTTTCATACGTGTCCATTAAAATAGTCCAATCAGGTGCTGAACCCAGGATGGAGTAAGGCTTGTTCTTGGAGTTTGAAGTTGAGCCCTCTTTTACAAAGTTAATTTGTCTTTTGTTTATCGTCAATCCCTTTTGGGGTCTAGCTACCGAAAGGCTTACGGCTTCACATATGATTTCAAGTACTCTGTCATGGAGCTGTGAGTAATGACCCCTATTAAGGAGCACCTTGCATCCAACCAATATGTGCCTTGCTGTACATATCGCCTCACTACAAGTATAGCAACATTTTTCAGAGGCTTTTCCCCACCTTACCAAGTTACTCTGGTCAGGGAGGGTCATTTGGAAAGCGTTCAGATAAAATTTTAATAAGGCAGGAGACCAGTCATATAGCAAGGTGCGCCACTTTAGAGCTAATGGGATACAAAACTCACCTATGGTTAACCACTCACTTTGCATTTCTAAATTCATAGCGTGCACTTTGTAACTATCATTTTCGTCTTGTTGTAGAAAGGTTTTTACCATGTCTCGGTCTTCCCTTTTCTTTCTCGCACCCAACCCAGCTGTATTTACTTGCGCGCCTGCCATAAATTGTTTGTGGAATTGAAGTCTAGATTCAAGGTCCGAAGCGCTTTTGTCTTTTGGGAGAGATGCGATTAATTCGTCTTTCGACTTTCCCAAAACATGCGTTTTTGTAACTCTTAGGTGTTTGTAGAGTTCGGATGGTTTTTTTAGTTTCAGGCCAAAACTATTGTGATCCCTAAATAGAGTAGAGGGATCAGCCGGATGTGCCAATCCAAACCATGACTTCAATATCTTTATGACATTAGCATCTAGTTTTGCGAGGAGGGTTTTACCGATGTCATATACTAGGAAAGGCCAAGTGAGACGTGATGTGAGATAGTTGTCATATATCCATGCTTTTTTGATATTGCTGATAGGCTGCTGGTCTACCTTATTGAGGTCATTCATGAAATTTCCAACAACTACCTCTAATGATGGTGTACGTCCTTTGTAGTCTATCTTTCTACCAAGAAATTTGAAAGGCACTGCCTCTGCAATTGTGGCAACTCTTTGGCCACTTATGGAGAGTCCCGGATCGTAAGAAGTATATTTGGTATTTCATCTACCCAGACATAAACAATGACATTTACTTGGTTTTGCCCTCATTCCCTCTGTCCATGTACAGAACTCATCAACATCATTCAACAATTCTTGACACTGTTTGGGATTTCGTGTAAGTATTGCAAGGTCGTCTGCAAAGGCTAAAATTGACTCAGTGTACTTATTGTTGATTTTAAACCGGTAGCCCCATTTCTTTTCACGGGATATTAATTTATCTACTAAAATATTTATAACTATATTAAATACTATTGGTGATAAGCAGCACCCTTGGAATAGTCCCACATTATATTTAAGTGGTTTTGAGTATTCCTTGTTTACTGCTATAAAAAATTTTAAGTGATTATAATATGAATTAATTATGTCAATAATTACACCAGGAAAGTTATACCATTTTAGGGCAAATAACATAAGTTCATGCTGCACGGAACCAAATGCGTTCTCTAGGTCTATCCAGCAGACTGTTATTTGTCTCTCATGTGTTCTGGCATCTTTCAAACTTTCCGCTAGTAATGTATTGTGTTCCAGGCATCCAGAAATACCAGGCAAGAAGCCTTTCTGGTGGTTTCTCAATGCGAACAAACCTACGTTTTCCGAATCTATACTAATATTATAAAGCTGAAGAGTTTGTTTGTATGTTTGTTTGAACGCAAGGATCTCTGGAACTACTGGTCTGAATTGAAAGATTATTTCTTTGTAGTATAGTCCATTTGTTGAGGAAGGCTATAGGGTATAATTAATAAAGCTTAGAATTGTGGGAATAAAGATTTTTTTCCGATAATTGGTCATATGGCGCAGGGTATACAGCTGAAGACTGTGTCTCCGCGGGGCAGAACTGAGCCAAGTTATGAGACCTATTTGAGGTCGGAGTGTCGGACAATCTATCCGACTAGACAGGACATTGTGCATGAAGCTGACATCAGCTACCACCTCCCTTCTAATCTGAGCTGGCAAAATGTGATGGTGGAAGCAGACCACATCATACTAGCTAAAAAGTTTCAAATTGAATAATTTTTGAGCTGGCATGGAAATGTATTTGTCATTGCAAGGATTCCAAATTTGAGATGCATATTCGAATTGGCTTCGCACTCGAGAACAATAAAGAATTTTAAGGGTTTTTCTCATTATGAAATCTTTAGTTATTGTGAATATAGACATAATATTGAGGAGCATCTGTTCAAAAGGTCGTATTTCTATCATAAACAAACTTTCCAAAAACAGGAAAAAACAGATATTCTTCATATGAAAATATCTTTAGTTATTCTACAAAGCCCAAGACTTATCAAAAAGTAGCTTAGGGTCAAGAGTGACTCCCAGATCGACGACAGAATTAGTCTTCGACAAGGACTGATAATTTTTTATAATCATATGGAATTGTTGGAGTTGATCCGCTGAAAGTGATACAGCAGCATTTCGACATATGTTTTAAGATCAAAGTTTGTTCTCCAAGCAGTCATTCACAAGACTTTTTGGATCCAGTTGCAGTGATTCCCAATCATGGTAACTTTTTTGAGTAACTTTGAGAGCTTTCAAAACGTTCATACCATCTGCGAGGAGTCAGAAGTTGGGAGTGCTCCAAGCGTCCAAGCATTGGTTAGTGATTTTTAGAAACAGGAGAGGCCTGAGAATTTGATCTCTGTGGCACCTCGGATGGGACAAATGATGGAGCAGACATGAACCCATTAAGAGGCACAGTTTATCTACGACCGTCGACGTAAGAGGCGAACCACCGAAGCAGATCACCTCTTATTCAGGCTGCGCGCAGCTTAGTGAGGAGAATAGTGATCCAGGCGATCGAAAGCTTTCCGATAGTCGGAATAAATACCGTCTACTTGCCGACCCCTGTCCATGCCGGACGTGATCGATACTTTAATAGAACTCCTGGTTTTCAAGACGCACATTAGGAAAGGGCGCGTTTGAAAGCGCCCAAAGTGCGACTTGGATGCCGGATCACAGCACGTTGTTTGTGTGTACTCACCCTTGGGGTAGTGGTGCGTGTGTGCGTGCAGCTGCGCGGCGTAGACGGCGGCCAGCTGCAGGTCCGCGCGGCGCGCCAGCAGCGCCGTCAGCAGCGGCGCGTACGCCTCCAGCAGAGCCTTCTCCCGCTCCAGCGCCGCCTTGTCCGGGGCGGGCGCGCCGGCGCCGCTCGCGCGCGACACGTGCGCCGCCACCAGCCCCACCAGCGCCGACACGAACGCGGCCGAGCCGCGCACGCCCGCCTCCACGTGCGCCTTGATCCAGCGGTACAGCTGCGCCGGCGCCGGCTCGCCCGCCAGCTGCCGCGCCAGCGCCGCGCGCACCGCCAGCTGCGGCACCAGCGGCGCCAGCCCGCGCGCGGCCAGCGCGCCCAGCGCCGCCGCGCCGTCCGCGTCCGCCGCGCCCGCGCCCGCGCCCGCCTCGGCCGCCGCGAACGCCGCCAGGTCCACCTTGGCGTCGTCGAGCGCGCGGCGCGTGCGCTCCGGCCCCAGCGCGGCCAGCAGCGCCTGCGCCACGTCCAGCAGCAGGTCCCGCAGCGGCGCCGCCTCGCACCAGCCCGCCAGCTCCGCCAGCGGCAGCAGGCGCGCGCGCACCAGCCGCGCCAGCAGCCGCGCCAGCCGCGCGTGCGGGTGCCGCGCCAGCAGCGCGCGCGCCGCCTCGTGCTGCGGCGCGCGCTTCACGGCGCGCACCACGCGCACCGCGGCCCACAGGCGCGCCTCCCCCTCCGCCTCCCCCTCGGCGGGCTGCAGCGCCCGCTCCAGCACGGCCGCCACGCAGCGCCGCACCGCCTTGTCCGGCGGCTGCAGCGCCAGCAGCGCCCGCAGCGGCTCCGCGTCCGGCGCCGCCCCCTCGCCCCCCTCCCCGTCCTCCTCGTCCGCGCCCGCCGCGTACTGCGCCTGCAGCGCGTCCACCGCCGCCAGCGCCAGCCGGCACGCCTCCTCCTTGTTGGTGCCCTGCCGCCGCGGAACACCACGCGTTGTAAACGAAACTAACGCTTATTTGGATGAACAGTTTGCGCTGCAAGCCCGTGCGCGATCGGAGGACGGAGGACCACATGTCTCGTATTGAACACGGGTTTGGAGAGAATTAGCTGAACGGATTCGTGCCCGTGTCTCGGCGGTGCCGGTGCCGGTGCCGGTGCCGCCTCCGGTCGCACGCGGACTAGGACTCACCTTGTCTTTCTTCGGTTTATCCTTCTTGTCGAGCGCGGGCTTGATGGCGATGGCGGGCTCCTTGGCCGGCGGCGGCGCGCTCGAGAAGGCCGGGGACAGCACGCCTGCGAGGGACGCACGGTTAGTTCGCTACGTACAACGATGGACTACACCTCTGTCATCTTGCCCCCGCTTAGTCCATGATTTGTCGAAAGCTTTCGACTGTGTCAATCATGATATTTTGTAAATCAAATTATCTTATTACAGAGTACGAAATCTAGTATTGAAAATTATGACATCTTACCTCTCCAAAAGATCCCGGAATGTAAACATAGAAGCCATTTTATATAATTCCCTACGTGTGAACGGGGGGAACGCCCAGGGCTTAATTTTAGGCCCCTTTTACTTGAATGACCTTCCCATTCCTCATATAAATAATTCAAAAAACTAAGCACTGGTTTAGTATAAATAGCTTACTTAGCCTTTACCTAAAAAAAAAAAACAAAAAATTTCACTGGCTAAAAACAATTCTCTCAATTCAGTTAATATTGATAATAATGAGTAACGTTTCACCACTACAACAAATTTTTTAGGCTTAAAACTTGATGACAATGAAGTCGCAGGGAAAAGAACTTGTTAGCTAGAACAAATCCTTGGTAGACTTCTTAGCTAATAAGAGAATTAACTGATATTATTTAGAAATTATTTTCTTTTATAAAGGCCCTACGGAAAAGAGGGAATCCTGGATACCCACATCACAGGTCACCCTAGTGTGGGATCCAGTGTTCACCGACTTATATATATATTTTTTTCTGTTGTACTTACCATACTATTTATATTTTGGATAATTAGGCCTGTGATTGTATTTAATTGAAGTTTTATATCCCAATAAACATTTTTTCATTTTCATTTCATTGTTACAGCTAAAACTGTATAAGTACTATACTTATTTTTATTATTTCATGGGATACAAAATGCTGAAGTGTTACGATAGTGTTGGGATCATTCACCATGAATGAACAGAGCCACATAGATGAAAATAAGGTCCAGATCTGCGGTGCGTAGTGTCTGTCCCTGTGCTATGGAAAAATTGACTTTTAAACTTGCTCATAGAGCAAGGTCCGGGCGTCTCAGGCGTCAGCAGACGACAGTCGGTTGGCGGTGAACATGAGCTCGGTGGAGGTGGATACTGACCCTGCGGCGCGGCCGGGAGCAGGTGCGGCGCGGCCGGTGCGCGCGAGAGCCGGTTGGCGGTGAACATGAGCTCGGTGGAGGTGGATACTGACCCTGCGGCGCGGCCGGGAGCAGGTGCGGCGCGGCCGGTGCGCGCGAGAGCCGGT
Organism: Ectropis crepuscularia; assembly: GCA_963693475.1. Taxonomy (NCBI): domain Eukaryota; kingdom Metazoa; phylum Arthropoda; class Insecta; order Lepidoptera; family Geometridae; genus Ectropis; species Ectropis crepuscularia. Next base: position 31,824,636 of record OY856343.1, read on the forward strand.
TGGCGGTGAACATGAGCTCGGTGGAGGTGGATACTGACCCTGCGGCGCGGCCGGGAGCAGGTGCGGCGCGGCCGGTGCGCGCGAGAGCCGGTTGGCGGTGAACATGAGCTCGGTGGAGGTGGATACTGACCCTGCGGCGCGGCCGGGAGCAGGTGCGGCGCGGCCGGTGCGCGCGAGAGCCGGTTGGCGGTGAACATGAGCTCGGTGGAGGTGGATACTGACCCTGCGGCGCGGCCGGGAGCAGGTGCGGCGCGGCCGGTGCGCGCGAGAGCCGGTTGGCGGTGAACATGAGCTCGGTGGAGGTGGATACTGACCCTGCGGCGCGGCCGGGAGCAGGTGCGGCGCGGCCGGTGCGCGCGAGAGCCGGTTGGCGGTGAACATGAGCGAGTTGGCGGCGGGTCTCATCTGCACGTCCTGCACCGCGCCGGCCGCCGCCAGCGCGCGCGCCTTGCTGCGCGCCGCGCCCTCCTGCGCCAGACAATCACAAGCAACACGGTATCAATCACCGGACACAATGTAACACAATATATATTAGTTATCTCAGAAATACAGCTAAAACTAGAACACTCTGCAATACAAAAAAATGGTACAATCTAAAAGTTCAGTCAGTGAGACGAACTTCTTAGCATTCCATGGATTCACCGTGCGGGTGCCGGGTCCATCGTGTGGCAGAGAGAGAAATCTCGAATAGACCCCGAGACTTGTGACTCGGGCGTAGGTTTAAAAGGGGCCCCTTTTGGTGACGTACGTCAACACTCACCTTCACTACTCGTATTTCTCTCCCTGCCCAGCCAAATCTGATATGATCCTACTAGTGCAGCTTTAGATACTCGTTCTAGTATAGAACTTACTGCACTTCTGGACAAGCCTTGTCCTAGTTTGTCTTATGGTGACAACGCAACCAGACAGAGTCGTTCACGTGACGTACCGCTACCTAGAGTCAACACTTTGTTTGCCGCTCGGTTGCCCCCGTACATTCATATTTATACATACAACTCTGTTTGTAAAGTAGTTGAAATCAGAAACTGCACCTTCGCTGAATACTAACCTAAATTGGTAAAATGGTTAATTTTACTCTCAGCCGAACAAACCGAAAAACTTAAATACTGCATACAGAAATGATCCGCAAAGAAGTTTTTTCATTTACAATTCCTTTTTCTCTACAAACTCTCTCATGCCATACGCCAACCTAGAGGCTCTCTCGTATAAATATGTGTACATAAAATTGACGCAACAAAAATATACACACACAAACACACCCTCTCGTACACAGACACACACCCTCACACACATGCACACATCACAACATATTATGGCATCCTCATCAGACTTTTCATGTTTGTATCGTCAAAATTTATCAAAAATAGTTAGCAGAGTTGTGTTACTTTATTATTATATCTTGCTCTTAATTGTGAGGTGACCATTTGTGATAACGGGGTCTTTTTTTTGGGTGGAATGAGTGGAAAGATTCCAAACGCGGCTAAAGAAAAACTCAAAACAGATCAGGTCTGTACAAATTATTTGTTCGTTCTCTATCTCTACTACATGCAATTCCAATGCACCGGAAAAAGCCAGTTTTCTTTCCTGATGAGGCTTTCATTGCTAATTGAAGCAAACTTAATTTCACTTAACTTGAATTTAGCTTTGTTTGACTTTGATTTAATTTTGATTCAATTCTATTTTGATTTTGTTTTGGTTTGAAGAGTAGAGGGGTGAAGCAAGGAGATCCGCTATCACCAAAAATTTTCATAGCCGTTTTACAAAATATAATGAAAAAACTAGACTGGAGCAAAAAAGGAATAAACATAGACGGAAAACATCTCAGTAACCTACGATTTGCCGACGATATAGTCCTTTTCGCCAATACATCAAAACAACTAGAAGAAATGCTGACAGAACTAAGCGCTGCTAGCGAAAACATAGGCCTACAACTAAATACTTCAAAAACAAAAGTAGCTACCAACGGTCCGAAGAATACCATACTAATAAATCAAACACCTATAGAATACGTCGAGAGCTACATCTACCTCGGCAAGCAAATATCATTTAAAAACACAAGACACCAAGATGAAATAGACAGGAGAACAAACATGACCTGGAAAAAATACTGGAGCTACAAAGAAATATTAAAATCAAAACTTTCAATTAAACTGAAGAAAAAAGTGATGGATTCGACTCTATTGCCCTGTTTATCGTACGGTGCCCAAACCTGGATCTTTAACAAAAACACCATGTCAAAAATACGTACCTGCCAACGGGCTATGGAGAGGAGCATCCTTGGCATCAAAACCATCGACAAAGTCAATAGTAAAAAAATCAGACACAAAACCAAAGTGATAGACGCATTACAACACACACAACGTTTGAAGTGGAAATGGGCAGGACATATCGCCCGTTCTTCTGAAGAAAGATGGTCTAAACGAGTAACAAAATGGGCAGGTCCGGGAAGCAAAAGAAAAAAGGGTAGACCAAAAGCTCGCTGGATAGACGATATAGTTCAACTGGCAGGAAAAGACTGGATTAAAACGGCTAATGATAAGGAAAAATGGGAGCAACTGGAGGAGGCCTATACCCGTAAGGGGCCATGACATATCGAACCGAAATAACCTACTTGCTTAACATAGTTTTATTGTATATTTATTAATGTCATGGAAATAAAAGGCTTTTTATTTTTTTATTATTTTATTTTTTTATTTGGTTTGAATTTCATTTGATTTTAATTTAATTTTGATCTGATTTTAATTTTTGATTTAGTTTTAGGTAATTTTTTTTTCTGATTTTAAGCTGATTTTGATTTAATTTTAATTTAGTTGTAGTTTAATTTTGATATGATCTTGATATGATTTTAATTTAATTCTGATATTTTTACTTGATGCACGGACAGATGAAATGAAATGATAAATATCTATTAATTTAATTATGTAAATGTAAATTCATTAATTTTATTATTATATAATACATACTAGCGGCCCGTTCCGGCTTCGCTCGGACATAACCTAGACACTGTCTGCAGCGCCATCTGCCGGGCTTATTTGTGAATTTAAACCATCTTCGAATACACACACAAAAAAAAACATTCAAATCGGTCCCGTCGTTTAGGAGTTCACTGTCAAATGATTAAATTACTAAAATGGCTATGAAAAACAGGGGTTGATGATAAAAGGGTAAAAATTTAAGGTTGTATGTATTTTTTAACGTCACATTATAAAAAAATAAAAACATTTTTTTTTTACCAAAAATTAAAAAAAAAAAGTTTGGGGTGAACAACCCCTAACACTTAGGGGTATGAAAAATAGCTAGTAGCCGATTCTCAGACCTACTGAATATGCATATAAAATTTGGTAAAAATCAGTAAAGCCGTTTCGGAGGAGTAAGGAAACAAACACTGTGACACGAGAATTTTATATATAAGATTGTCAAGTCATTAAAATTTCTTGCAACCCGATCAGCGCTAAATGTACTGCATTAAACTATACTCTCGGGTGCCCAAAATACAGGCCAAGCCTAGTTTGGGACCCAACACATAAACTGCGGAGCCAGCTATGTATGACACTATTTCAACAATATCAATTAGTATTCATGTGCTGTTATTCTTATGGAAATAAATGACTTTATTATTATTACTTTATTATTACCACAAGTATAGCAACATTTTTCAGAGGCTTTTCCCCACCTTACCAAGTTACTCTGGTCAGGGAGGGTCATTTGGAAAGCGTTTAGATAAAATTTTAATAAGGCAGGAGACCAGTCATATAGCAAGGTGCGCCACTTCAGAGCTAATGGGATACAAAACTCACCTATGGATAACCATTCAACCTCACTTTACATATCTAAATTCATTGCGTGCACTTTGTAACATCATTTTCGTCTTGTTGTAGAAAGGTTTTTTAAAGTTTTAAGTATAATCCGAACAAAAAAGATGTATCCGAATGAAAGTTAAATCGCCAGAATTTCGCTAAAAGGTATCGAGTTGAAACCACGTTTCTCGCGTCAACAGCAGGTTAGTGGTAGAACAGTGGTAGAACCGTACAGTGGGCCGCATACCACCACCAAATACGAAAAAATTAACAATTACAAAAAGAAAAGTAAACCATCATCTTCATATCAACAGAAGGCAGTCCACTGCTAGACGAAGGCCTCCCCCAAAGTTCTCCACACAGACCGGTCTTGCGCCGCCCGCATCCAACGATGTCCGGCGACCTTCACCAGATCATAGATTCATCTCGTGGGAAGCCAGCGCTGCGTCTTCCGGTACGTGATAGGCACTCGAGAACCTTTCCACCACCAACAATCGTCAGTTCTGCGAGCTATGTGCTCCGACCACTGCCACTTACGTTTCTACTCTACTAAGGTCGTTCAGCATCCTGCCTAAGTCGTGACTACAATGTCATCGACAAATTGGAAGTTGATAACATACTCGCTATTGATGTTGAGTTGAGTAAAAAAGTTTAAAGACGTCTTCCAAGGCATCGGTGAACAGTTTCGGGGATATGACATCGCCCTGTCTCACACCTCGCTGCAGTTGGATCGGTTTCGGGTTCCGGTTCTAGAGACGAACTGACATGGTGACGTTTTCATACAGACATCTTGACACTGCGACGTACCGATGGTCGATTTGGCACCACTGGCGAGACTGCAGCTTAGCACGGGTCTCGATCGAATCAAAGGCTTTCTCATAGTCCACAAACGCCAAGGATAGGTCTGGTTATACTCCTCAAGTCTTCTGTATACCCACCCTTCTGAATGTACGTCGCCGATAACATACAACCACCCGGTTCAAATTACGATGTAGACCGCTTCCAGGATATCCTTCAACAACGCGATGCCTTTGACGATGATTTTATGTTACCTCATGTTGGCAGGGATCGACTCGGATTTGGATAAGGCGGTCGACTAGGTTAATGTTATGTTACGTTGATGAACCTGTGAACTTTGTAGCTCTGGGAGGGAATTAAAATTTCATTCAAATCGCTAGAAGTCCAGCGTAATGTTTTCAATTTACGGTCAAGGCGATTAGCTTAACACGATACCACAATGAAAAACTAAGAATATGAAAAGGAGAGTGTACCGACCTTGGGCGCGGGCTGTGCGGGCTGCGAGTGCTTGGAGTAGTGGTTGTTGTTGGGGTGGCGCGGGAAGTAGGCGGGCGCCGAGCGCTGGCGGTAGCCGTCGCGCGCGAACCCGTTCCCGAACAGCTTGTCGGCGGGCAGCAGGCTCGGCGCGGCCAGGCCGGGCGCGGGCGGCGCCAGCGCCAGCCCGGCCAGCACGTCGTCGAGCGGGCGCGCGCGCAGGCCGCCGCGGAACAGCGAGTCCCGGTCCCGGTCCCGCTCGCGGTCCCGGTCCCGGTCCCGCTCGCGCCGCGGCGGCTCGTCGTCGTCCCGCAGCTGGTGGATGGGCACGGGCCCCTCCAGCCCCATGGCCGCGCGCGGGGTCCACCCGCCGCGCCGCAGCTCGGCCACGTCTCGCAGCATGAAGCGGATGCGCGGCGCGAGGTCCCGCGACGCCGACAACGTCTCGATGCGCGCGAAGTACTGGTCCATGAGCCGCTTGCCGCGCTCCGAGTCCAGCACGCGGCCGCACGTGCGCACCAGCTGCGCCAGGCACTCCAGGTCCTCGTGGTGGTCGGCGGCCGCGCGGCGCGCGAGCAGGTTCTGGATGCAGCGGTGCAGGATGGACTCGGCCAGGATCTCCAGCTTGCCGAGCTCGCCGATGAACTTGATGTTGCCGAGCATCTTGCACTTGGCCAGGTGGCGCTTCTCCTCGTCCTCGGGCGGCAGCGCGCCGGCGCGCGCCTCGTACGCGGCGAAGGCCTGCGCGCGGTTCTCGAACTCGGCGCGGCACTTGTTGAGCAGCAGCAGCTTGAAGGTGCAGGGCTGGCCGGCCGGCTCCAGGTTGGGCGCCTCCTCCGACAGCCGCTTGCACAGCTGCGCGTACATGGACGAGTACTTGGGCTCGTCCAGCGCCTTCTCGAAGATGAGCAGGATGACGCCCTTCAGCACCTTGTCCGAGTCCAGCTCCAGCCCCAGCAGGTCATCGCTGAGCTTGCCGAACTTCTCCGGCGTCAGCTTGTTCAGGATGCCGCGCACCTGCAACAGTCGCGCGTCGGCGTCAGCGGCGGTCGGCGGTCGGCGGTCGAGCGGCGGCGCGCCCGAGAGGGACCCACCTTGCGGAAGATGACGTCGTGCTTGGCGTCCCCGGAGGGCACCTCGTGGTGGCGCAGGGAGGAGGGCGGGACCCAGCGTCGCCTCGGCGGGACGGGCGTCCGGGCCGAGGCGCGCGGCGCGGGCCCCGGCTGCCGCGCGCTGTCCGTCTTGTCGCCGGTGCAGGCTCCCGCGCACGCGCGCCCAGTCCCGCGACCGTGGCCGCGCTACACTCACCGCCGTCACCCGCAGCCTCGCGCACCTGACACACACATTGGATTTTTACATTACGCCTTTAGGTGACGTGAACTTTGTATTAAACTTTAAACTTGATCATTCACAACCACACACAACCATCATACCACACCACGCCATCCACGCCACAACTTTAAACCTGATCATCGATCGATGGTTGTCCGTTTAGGTCGAACGGAGTCGAACGTGTCCCGGAGACTTGCAAGCGGACGCTTTCGGTCCCGGGCTCGACGATCTCGAGGAAATATTATTTTTGACGCATTCGTTTTTGTGAATTTCTCCTACCGGCCGTTAGTATTGAAATCACACTTTGTCTCTCTTCGCCTTATAATTTGTCCGGAAACATTGCGACGTCCGCACATTCCTGTTCGGCGGTAGAACAACTGACAAACGTGTGATACTACCCTGGGCAAACCCTGGTAAGTTCTACCATTACTAAAAAAAATAACAAACAACCTCTTCAACTCTTGCAACAAACTTCAGACAAAAGGAGGAGGTTTGTCGATTCGACCGTATAATATATTTTGAACGGATTTTTTTTATCCTCAAGAAGGAAAACGTTATCGTGACGCGCGAGGGCCGAGGGCAGGCGGGGGGGAGGGGCACTCGGCACTCGGCACCACAGACCGCGTGCCCGGACTGCCCGGGCGCGGCGCGGACGCAGCGAGCGAGCGGAGCGGCGCCCTCACCAGTGCATCATCACTCGCTCAAGGTCGCGCGGTTTTAGCCTACAGCTAGACCGTTCCTCCCAGGGACCAAGTGCCAGTCGGTTGTCGGACGCACGGCTGAGCGCTCGCGCAACACGTTTCCCGCGCATATTATTATTAGATATGTTGACAACCCTCCGCGCTAGACAGGGACAGAGTTACGCGTTAGAAAGAGCGCAAATGTTTATTTGAAAATCGCGACAGGTATTGCGAGCTGAATTGAACTTTGTTGTGTCCCAGCAAGAGTCGCTATTTATATAATTGTTTTCGGTAAATGAGGCTTTTGTACTTGTACTAATATTTATTCTGTGCCCTCACCGCCGGCGCGGGGGCTCCGAGGGGAACGAGAGGCCCTCCGCCGAGAGCGGCGGCGGACCGACACCCTCGCTCTTCGACGAGACACAACGAACATGTCGTCGTCCCATGTCGACATACTATTTCAATAATAATCAGTTCACATATTGCATTTTATCGATACGACGATTATTATCTGCCTCGCGTTATTATATTCTCGATCAAATGTTACGGAGTCATTTCGACGGTATCAATGTCGGGCTATCGCGTTTGCTCTTTGTTTGTTTTTCTTTGTGTTGTTCTATTTGACAATTGTTCCCATTTGTCTATATTAAAACTAGCTGACCCCGCAAACGTTATTTTGCCATATAAATAAAGGTATGAAAAATAGCTAGTAGCCGATTCTCAGACCTACTGAATTTGCATATAAGTTTTGGTTAAAATCAGTAAAGCCGTTTCGGAGGAGTAAGGAAACAAACACTGTGACACGAGAATTTTATATATAAGATGTAAAGTTGAGTTTTGTTGCTCTATTGGCAGTACCGGCGTTTGGGCGGGGCGCCGTGTGTCCACTCCGTAACTAGGCCTTATACCCCGTTTACATGATTCCAGTCCAGCGACCGAATCCAGCGCTGGATTGCTTACTGGAATAATGGAGACCGGCACTGGAATGCACTGGCACTGGATTGATGCATTCCAGTGCCGGTCTCCATTATTCCAGTAAGCAATCCAGCGCTGGATTCGGTCGCTGGACTGGAATCATGTAAACGGGGTATTACTCATTGAACGGTCAAGTCAAAGAAAAATAAATGTCGTCCGAGGCGCTGGCGCTGGTAGTGTGCTGTGTGTTGCCGGGCCGCGGGGCCGCAGGGCCGCTGTGTGGCGGAGTCGGCCGGAGTCGGGGGAGCGCCGGCCTGCACGGTCTGAGTCTCAACCTACTCTCGACCTCTCGACGGTGGGACGAGAGCTCCGTGCTCGGCGTCAAACCACTACTGTACGTAACAACGTCAACAAAAGAGTGAGCTCACTCTTTCCGATGATAACTTGATTCCGTGCGCCCTGAAGTTTGGGAGGACACATCTTTGTATTGAGATCGTTGCTAAATATGAGTTCCGCGCGTTGTTTTTGTTAAAAAGCTCGGTCTCGCACACGAAGGGTTCCGTATCTATAAAAACTGTTGTATGGGGGAGCTCTACTTAATATACGTTTTATTTTAATTGATTACTTTCAAAGTCAATAAATGACTGAATATCTGTGAATATTTTGTCTACCTGTTGCCGTTATCAATGTTTAACAAAAAAATAAATTTGTGTGTTTTATTGCTTTCTAATCTAACACGATTCATGAGATACAGCCTGGTGACAGACAGACGGGCAGACGGCGGAGTCTTAGTAACAGTTTTTCCCTTTGGCTATGGAACCCTAACGATTGAAGTTATTCGAGTCAGGCTCGAGCTCGACCCGCGCCTGCGCAGCTTCTCCTTGTGCGGGGTGCCGCTCCCCGCTCCCCCGCTCCCCCCGCACCTGGCGCGGTCATCGCCGGGCCGCGGCTCGTATCATCGCCGGGCCGCGGCTCGTATCATCGCCGGGCCGCGGCTCGTATCATCGCCGGGCCGCGGCTCGTATCGGTCATTCATAATCTTAATCAGACGAAAACATGAAGAACGCGCGCGTCATCAACACAGCACAGCGCGGAGCGGGCCGTATGCCGTGTCGGGCGGGACGGCGGCGGGAAACAACACGATAACAATACCTACACACTTTCTGTTATTCTGAATGACGGCCGCGCCGGCGACCGGCGACCCGTCGTGCCCGCGGCGACCTCACGGATAACGAATCAGCAGGTCTACTACGAAGTCCGATAAACGATATTTATATCGGCCGAACTTATGGATTTTTCCTACCACGAAAGACAATCGGTAGGTTGATCGGATCGACCGAGATATGTATCGATCAGAATGTTTTTCGTTGTAATCTACAGCTCCGATTCAGCTGTCGGTCGGATCCGATCATTCGGAGTTTGTTTTCGTAGTATACCTGCAGATTAATGAACGTATCTCATAATTGCAGTAATTTTTCCAAGAGGTTTCGGAGGTTGCTTAAAAACGAAACCCGTGTAACCACTCCGCCGTCCACCTCTACAACCGATGTAGCCACCGCACGCGCTACCTCTACCCTCTACTATGCTAATGCCGCATCATCAAAGTGACGACCACTCCAAGTAAATGACGTCACGTCGGCGAACGACGCGCGGTCATATTGTTCATACGATAACTATTATAAATTATAATACTAAAATCGCGGATGAAACATTGAGTGGGACAGAACGGTGAACAATACTTTACGGCCTATTCTAGAGAACCATAATAGTTACCGAACGTAGATAAAACTGCGCGAGTGTGTGAACTAATGTACACACTCGAGAAGATATAGATATTCCTTTAATTTTTAAGATGCACATATTTTTACATATTATGTCGTTTGTCGCGTAACATTCATAGATACATACGACAACAAAAAATAAGTTTCAAGCTTCATAATATTGGTTGCCTGAGGATGTTATTTCAGCAAAGTCATTAAACTCTTTCAAGAACAGATTGGACAAATGGATAGTTAAAGACAAAATCATTTTAACAGACAATTACCTATAATTTGTTATTTCAACACTGAGATATAGGCATATCAGCTAATGCTGCTCGCCTATTATTCAATAAATAAATAAATAAATAAATGACGAAACTTCCGTACAAACTTTCATCCACACACCCCAATGATATTCCAACCCAATAAACCTTTTTTTCGCATTAAAAAGTAACCATGTAATTTCTCAGGCATTAGACTATTTCTGTACTGTTCATTGAAATTGGTTTAGTAGTTTGGACGTGAAAGCGTAATAGTCAGAGTTACGCATTTATAACTTTAGAAGGGATGGGACTGGAAACTAATATGATAACCTAAGATGTTTTTTTGTAATACTGGTGTACAATTAATCCAGGACGCATCGAACGAATGTCTTGGCGAAATTAAAACATTGCGGGCCGGAGTGAATAAGTTCAGACGAGGTTTTGTTTGAGATAGTAGGTACAAAAAATACACATTAGTAATGAGTTTTGTTGGACATATGCATTCGCATTCCCGGTGATGCATTCGGCCGGGTCGCCGGGCTCTCGGCGCCGCGTCCCGCCCGGCCCGGCCTCCCGCCCGGCCCGGCCGCCCGGCCGACCGGCTCGACACACCTGCTATCTTCCAACAGAACTCGCTTCACAAATAATTCGGCAACTTTATTCGCAGTAGGGTTGAACGCTCGCGCGCCGCGTGACCTCGCCTGACCCCGGCTAACGGCGCGGTGACGTCACGCGACGCGCTCCGACACGAGAACCTCCTCCTCCTCGAGGCGGACGAGTTTCTTTCTCCGAGCCTCGTTCCTGGTCAAATGAGGGTTCCGTGACGTCACACCGAGCCGAGCGACGAGCGACGAGCGACGCGCGTCCGCTCTGACGATTTACACGTAGTAGCGCCGAAGGATACCAAACAGTTTGGTTCAATAATGAGTTAGCGCAGAATAGATTAGTTGTGACCATAACCGTGCAGGAGAGCCGAGGTGGAGCACCTCGCCGCGTGACCTTGCAGCGGGCGCGCGGTGAAGGGCGCCCGGCGCGGCGGCGGCGCCCGGCGGCGGCCCGCGCCGGGCAACGCTCGCTCGCTCTCCTTCATTTCGACTCAAAATTTAAAGAAAGAGCTACAAAAACCGCGAGATAAGACCGCGCTCCCCACTCAATAAATCATTCAACCGATTTTCTTTTCAGATCAACCGCCAAGCTACGTGTATTTCTTTGGAAATATGAAAATCCAAATAAATAAACGACGTCGACGGAGTCCGCGACAGCCCGACAGCTAACCTAAAAAATACAACCGAATTGACGGCCTCCTTTAGAAGTCGGCTGAAAATCACTATTTTCGTCTTCGTCATCTTATCGTCTTCTTGTTCACTGAACAAGAAGACAATATTTTAATACTGACACGTTGCATTAAAATTTGAAATTTAATTTTAAGGTTTCTTTCCCAAAGAAAATAAAACCGGACAAGTAGGAGTTGGACTCGCCGACCGAGGGTTCCGTACAAATCGGTGGGTAACTGTTATTAACTAGCGGCCCGTTCCGGCTTCGCTTGGATATCTAATATATAAATTACGCGCCACGTTGTTTATCCGCGATTTGAACACCATAAAAAAGGTTATAATAAAATGACGCAACCTTAAAAGATAGACACATGCTGTCACGGACTTCAGCGCAAGCAACAAAAGCTTTCAATAAGGAATATTTTTGTAATCAAGTCTCACACCTTTTACCAAGATTTTCCAAAACATTTTGTAATACCTAAGAGATTTTTGCTTATAGTGACATCATAGTTGTTTTTTTTCCTCAATTAAAATTTAAGGTTGTGTCAACGAAACCGTTTCACAAGGAACTCCGCATGACGGTTATCTCACGACCACCGGTTCTTGCTTAAAGACTCTGTTTTATTGTAATTTAATTAAAATATACCTCATCTACCACTTCTGTGGAAGTTAGTAAGTTTTACTACCGCTGAATGATAACATCGATGATCGATCACGTACTTACATGTAATAAAAAATTAAGCCTATTTTTTTGGATTTAAATACAAATGTCTATGTTAAGCCCAGACCAACTATTCTATGGGGACGAGTCTAGTTCTAACATACCCCTCTCGTGCCCATATGAATGTCAAATGAGCTTTATTGTCAAAAATGGTCAACCGCGTTTCGTAGATGTGTGCATGTTTTGTTTAGGTGTGTGGCATCTGTCTTAGTACAAACAGAGGTATGTTGCGCATGTGTGAGTCTAGTTTACAAATAATGTGTGAAATATACGTTCCCCCCGCGCCCCGCAAAAAATGTGAAAAAGTTTTTTAGCAAGCTAAATGTGTTGCGTCCTCCTATGGTACATCCTCAAAGATGTAAAATGATTAAGTCTTGTAGAGTGTTTACCTACATTAGGCTCCTAGCTAGCACACGGCACACGTCGTATTTTAGACGCGCGTATACCTGCAGCGCGCGCGGATTTTGTATTTCGTCTCACGCGCTTTTGAATTTAAACAAACGGAAAAATCGGCATTAAAGTGGCAGAATACGCGCGTCGTCTGCGCGTCTAAAATACGCCGTGTGAAAGGGCCCTTATGTGTTAAAATCGCGAATGTTTAAACACAATATTTCACTAAATTTGTTGAATCATAACACGACATTCTTCTAGGTCAATATGAAAAAAAAAAATAGATTCCCTTCCACGCCAAATATAAGTTTTAGCGACATAAACGATCGTAACTTCTTTACGTTAGCTTCCAAGTTTTATTTTTCGCATTTTCGAGAATATGTATTACCTACCTGAGTGTGGTGGCTTTGATATAAGCGCGACCTCTGCGCGCTCTGAGACAAAGGCTCTCAGTAGGCAGATGGACCGAAGGACGACAAAGTGATCCTATAAAGGTTCGCTTTCATTTTTCTTTTGTTTGTACGGAACCCTAAAAATTGATCTATTACGAGTTTTCAACGTCTCACAAGGTCGCCTCGACACGCGGGAGAGGGTCTCTTAAGTAGCGTCAGCAAAACATAATTTAAAAATATTTTTATTTAATTGTAACAATAAAAATTGTGTACGTACATATTTGGGCAAAACTATGACACATTATAAGTTTTGTTGTCACGTGGGGGAGAGTACACGCATTCCACAGACCGGCAAACTTAGAGCGAACGGGTTGTACAAGTATAAAATTGTTGATACCAAACTTATGAGATATTGTACCAGCTATTGTAACACAATATCGCTCAGTTCTTAGCATATCTTCATCTTTGATATCATCCTCCACCTATCCCTCAATTACCTTTTCGTAGTTTTTGCGATATTGCTAAGGTTCTGGTGTCTGTTTGTCTGATCTGGTTAGGTCTAAATCTTTCGAGTCGTAAAAGGTAGACAGCAAACAAATTTCACGAGTATTGTTTGGGGCGGATTTATTATCAAAAAAATACGAACGAGGTGTTTGCGAGGTCTTGTAAGCTAGGTGTGTGGGATGCTCCGCGTAGAGGGCGCGGCTCATTGACCCAGATGTGGGGGGCCGCCGCGCGCCCCGCGTGACCCAGTGCGCCCTGCACCCTGACCCGCGCACTCCCCGCACCCGCGCCGCCGCCGCCCTCTCGGCGGTGACCGTGAATCGCGCCCGACGCCCGACGACCAACGACCGCCGACCGCCGAGCGTCCCCCGCACGCAGTATAGGCTCTACCTCACAATTCGCCCGATACCTCACATTGATAGACGGTAGACGATACACTACTGACAATTTTATATTAGTAAGAATATAAAACTTGCATATAAGTGTCGAGGTTTAGATCGCGAACAAAGCCCCGTCTACACTTGTTCACTCAGAAATTCAACATTTCAATTTTGCGAAGTAATTTTTTGTTGATTAAAAGTTGTTTTTCAAAATAAATTATTGTGATCAGTGTAATCGTACACCAGTTTAACAAAAATTATGTTTCCATTCCCATCCCTACTAATATTATGCAAGTTATGTAAATGCGAAAGTAATTCTGTCTGTTACACTTACACGCCTAAGTACTGAACCGATTTCATTAAAATTGGTACTGACTGATACTTTGTATAGCCTGAGATAGGACAGAGGCTACTATTTAATATAAAAAGTGGCCAAGTGCGAGTGGTACTCCCGCACGAAGGGTTCCGTACCGTTAGCAAATAAACAGCGAAAACCTCTTTGGCTTTATTTGAATTCCATATACTTACATAAACCATCGCAGCTTCCACAGACAGGCTGTTATCCAAAAAGTTGATTTTAACGACGAGGTCGATAGCGTGTTTTAGTGTACTAGTGGCGACATCTAGTTTACTTGGAACGGACTAATCGAACAAGAAACGGTAAAAATCAAGTTTGTTGCAACATTTACTTGGCTCCGACTTCAGAATTGTTAAGGGGGCGCCTAAAGCCAGAAAACGAAAAAAGGACATTTTCGACGCCGCTCACTGAAGTTAAGAAACTAAAAACTATGACAAAAAAAATATTGACGTGTGGGTACAATCAAGAAGAAGCACAATAACCGAATAGAATTTTAAAAATAGATCAGAGTTTTTTACAATAAAAAAATAAAAATGACACCGTAAAAACCCGTTTTAATTCGAGTACTCGAAATTATCAGCGATGACCCCACATTATTTTTTGGTAATAAAATTCCTATTTGTACGTTCTAGTAATGTAACCGAACACTTTTTTAAATGTATGTTTAGTTATTGAGTAATTAAATAAAACTTGGTCAAAAATGGACTCCTGATTAAATATTGATTTTTCCTCCAAACTGTGTCATGCTATTCTCGACTTTATGTACATCACGTCGTACAGAAACGCGTCGCGCGGGTGAAATCTGATTTTTTCCTGGCTTTAGGCGCACTCTTAAATACTTATTTAATCATGTCATCAAATTAATCAAAATACGTTCTACTTTGTGGTAAATAAATTTATTTTTTACTTTACTGTTTGAAGTCGGTTCTTTTTTTTGTTAAAATTATTTTATTTGTTAATTCGTTTTGAAGGTCGTAATACTTATTTTGTTTCATCGCGTGGTCTTTAGGTATATAGGTATTAGTTTCCCACGGTATGGTAAGTTCTACAAGGACTATGCGTTTCGTAAGAAGTATAGTATAGTAACGTAAAATCGTAAGGTAAAATCAAAATTTTAAAAAGAACTTTTGGATGAAAGCCTGTCTGTGGAAACTGAATTGAAATGGTTTATGTATTATGGAATTCAAATAAAGCCAAAGATGGTTTTTCCGTTTATTTGCGAATGCTACGGAACCCTTAATGCGGGAGTCCCATTTGCACTTGGCCACTTTTATATATTAATTTTAAATTATGATTCCATTGAAACAGGCCTCAATAAATTGGAGATACAGACGTATCTTAGTAAACATAGGTATGTTTTTACAGGGATCTCTATAAACTGTGTCACTACAATGTAGCTACATTTGTTCATCCCCAGGTGCAAAAGTTTGTTAAAAAGACCACCACAATGAATCAGTTAAGTTATGAATTGACTTTTTAATAGTTTTGTTACTTTGAGTATTTATTAATAACCTAATATCATTTAAGACTTTATCTGACAAATCCCCTCTACAGATGAAGTACTTGGCTTTACTTGAATCTTTACAGTTGCTTCAATTACTATTGTTATTAATTTTGTATTTGAATTGTAATTTAGTTTTTTAATTGTGTACTGAGTAACATGTGATGCTACCCAGTGGTACAATGCAGATGCAACTGTACCCTACGGTCAGAATTAATGAAAAAAATATTCTTATCCTCCACTTGCGTTTTTAGATTTTGTAATTAATAAATATAAATATCGGTGGACAATTCACACACAACACGATCTGACCCCAAACTAAGCAAAGCTTGTGTGATGGCAGCCAGATAGCTGAAATAATACTTATATAGTTTTAAATACATACTTATTATACACATATATTTATATATACATACATATGTTTCTATACATATATATATATATATATGTATAGAAACACCCAGACACAGTGCAAACATTAGAATTCATCACACAAATATTTGCACTGGGTGAGAATCGAACCCACAACCCTTGGCTTCTCATTCTCAGGCAGAGCTACTACCCACTAAGCCACGAGGCCAGTCCCTGTTGTTTGGGTCATTCATTTTTCTTTGTAATATCGCATCCCTAGCTATACAAAATGTGGCCAATACCTCCCTATTGGTCACATTTTGTATAGCTTGGTAACTTAAGCTTGGCTAACCTGTATAGTCACAGCTCAAAAACGTAATTTAAAAAAAAAAGGATATTATTTATGGCACAGCAGTCTATAATAAAATTAGGGCCAATCAGAATCTGAACATCCTTAAAAACACACTTAATAACTTTTTGTTCAAGAAAGCGTAATATGATGTGGAATGTTTATTTGACAAAAAAATGCAAATCGAGTCTTAAAATCAATAATCTTAATTTATTATTAGTGTACATTGTTTGTTTGTTTGAATGCAAGGATCTCGGAAATTACTGGTCCGAATTGAAAGATTCTTTCTCTGTTGGATAGTCCATTTATCGAGGAAGGCTATAGGCTATATAACATTAAGCTACTATCAATAAGAGCGGATCATGAATGATAAATGTAACAAAAATGGGAAAAAATATATGTTTTTGAAAGCTTTCGTTGTATGACAGCATGTGTCTATCTTTTAAAGGTTGTGTCATAAGAACCTAAGGTAACCGAATTTGTTCAAAATTTAAATTGGTACAGTCAATTTTTGATAGATAGCGTAGCAACGTGCGCACGGTTCAGTTAGTATGTAATAATTTCAATTAATTGTGTTTGTATTTTTGTTTAGGTATGTAAGATGCATTTTGTAGCATAGCATATACTCGCTGAATGCCAAGGAAAATACGACTTGGTATGCTAGTGCCTAAAGAGTTAAGTGACAATTAAGAAATTAATATCATAATCAAGTCATGATTATGATATTAATTTCTTCACTTTGTGTCCGCTATTGACTATCCATGATGACGGAAGCAGGAAAGGTCTGCATGCCATCCATGGTTGGAAGTAGTGAAACCAAATTATGACCTATAACACATCTGCAGTAGACCTAGTGTCACTAAATATTATAAAAAAAAATTTCATTCAACCAACAAGAAAAAACGTTCTATAGATTTATTTGTAATTTTGAAAATGTTCTGTTCTCGTATAGTTAACTGTTCAGATCACAGGGGGGCAGGGGAGAGTCTACATAGCTATAATCTCCAGTTATTTTTCCTTAAATGCAATGAAATAACAAAACCATTTACTAAACATCATCACATGATCAATATGTATGTACAACCTTTACACAAGGTTAGTTATAACAAAAAATAATTTTCTTTATTTTGTGTGAGGTTAAATTACATGATAAGTCACACCGAGTGCAAACACTGTGTTAGCGGTAGGGCTCTATGCAGAGTCCTCTTGGGGAAGTACCACACCTTGGCCAGTTATTCTGCCACCAAGCAGTAGTGTGCAAACATTACTCTGTTCCAGTTTGAAGGGCAATGTTCCCAGAGAAATTGGTGGGCCAAGACATAAACATTTTATTGAGAAATTTTCATGATGTTGCGAACTAGTAACAATGATGTGGTCAACCAGTAATAGACACCGCTGTGTCACCCTATAGGAACATATACAATTATTTTACATTATTCCAGTCCAGAGACCAAATCCAGCGCTGGATTGCTTACTGGAATAATGGAAACCGGCACTGTAAAGTATCAATCCAGTGCCATTGCATTCCAGTGCCGGTTTACACTATTCCAGTGAGCAATCCAGCACTGGATTCGATCGCTGGACTGGAATAATGTAAACCGGGTATTAATGCCTGGTTAAAATCAGTTACTTGTTACAGCACTCTGCAGAGAAATTAATATGTATAAATCTTTTATGTATAGGTAGATGATTGTCATAATCTTTTAGTGTACATCTACATAAAATATAGACATAATAAAAGATAGTATCTTCAGACACTCACTGATAGACTTACAAACAGACAGGCAGACAGTCTACAAATCCAAACCACTAACCATAGCAATCTGAAATTTGGAGGGTATGTTTATTTTAAGAATAAAAATGCACATGCATATTTTACCCCAAATGGGAAAATAAGAGGTCAGTAAAAGTTGAAGTAAAAATGACACGTCAGTGGAGTACCAGCACAGCCAGGAGAAGCCAGCCAGCCCGAGCACAGGGCCGGTAGAGGCAGCTTAGGAAAGGCCTGTACTGGGTGAGACAGGAGGTGAACATTTGAAAAAAAAAATCAGATTGTTCCAGAACAAAGGAGAAATGTTATAAATTTGAGTTAGCAATTAGTTTCATAGTCAAGTATTGAGATCTTGTTTGTCTTGAGAGCATACAATTTTAACTGAAATTCCAGTCCCACTGAGTCCATTGTAGCTGTCACAATAATGTTATTGTATTTTACTGATCCAAGATCATTATCAAGTTTTGGTTTTTGGTAAATAATAATTGCATTTAATAATTTGTCATTGGAGCGAAATTGCAACCATAAAGAAAATTGTCGACATTCAGACAAAGCACTGCAGTTTATAATCATGTGTAAAATAAATGGGTAGCCAGACAGTCAAGGATTGCAGATATTGTTTAGCATAACTTCCCTGCAGGGTTTCCGATTTAATTATTAGAATAAGTAAATTCGTAACGCTCGGGACTGGCGCTAGCGGCGGCGGCGTTGGTGTCAGTAACGGGAGGCGGAACGCCACCGAGCGTTGCGGCCGTCAGAGCAGACCCAGACCCAGATTGGCGAGGTTATACCGTTGTCTACGTCGCTTCCTAGACGCCCAGCAACTTGTTACTAGGCATACATTGATGGTTTCAATAGCCCGCCAACCTTAGCTTTGTTATTTGGATTTTAACACATTATTATAAAGGAATTCGTAAAAATGGCTCACACAGAGGTGACGCATCGACACGATCCAATCCGATGGTCTTTGTCGATACCGAGAGCGCTATCCGACCGTTCGCTCACGGGTCACTTATAGGAATGTAATAACACTAATTACACCATATTAAATCAAATTCACAAACTTACGAGGCGATGAAAGTCAATTTGTAGAAAGTACACGCACCGCAACACGACAAGCGAGTCCTAGCACGCACACTTACTAAAATTAATTTGACAGAGACAAACACACGCAAAAGGCGAACTGACAGCTTTTCATTTTCATACTGTTGGTTGCGTAGCATTTCCGTTCATGTGACGTTGTAATAAATTTAATTTTTATAGTGGAATTATTTCATGTAATTATTTACCCATCTTAATTCAATTATATAATAAATACAGCTTATTTGATGTACAACATTAGTAATAATATAGCATATACCATGCACTTTTAATCGGTACTGATTTGAGTTTCCGTCAAGTGTTATTTAATATTCGGATATGTCTTTGAATAAAATGGATCAAAACTACATTCTGGGTAGCGATTCTGAAACCATTCGGTTGCATCCGACACGGAATCTCATCTCTCGCTCTTTGCCTTATCTGTTTAGCATGACAAAGACCGAGAGATGAGATTCCGTGTCGGATGCAACCGAATGGTTTCAGAATCGCTACCCAGAATGTAGTTTTGATCCATTTTATTCAAAGACATATCCGAATAAAAAATAACACTTGACGGAAACTCAAATCAGTACCCTGAACTCTGACCGTCATGCCAGCCATACACGCTACGGTCTGCCGGAGAGGTCTACCTGTGCAGTTAAGCAGTTATGCCTGCGCAGGCCAATAGGGTATCGGACAACTTTTCAAAAAGTGCTTAAAATTAATCTTAATGGCTAAATATAGCCCTACATTTTTTTATTTTAAACAAATATAACTTTTTAAGTACTTAAAATAGTGTGTAAAAAATAATTGTTTTAAATTGCCGCGTAAACGGTATGTCACGTGATCTCAGAGCGTGTGACGTCATACGTGTTTCAAACTGTAAATAAACACAGTTATTCAGTGGAAAGTGTTGTTTTTGTTTTCTTTCTTTAATGTTATAATGGATCACATAAGATATCGTACGTGTGTAGTTCCTCAGTGTAGTAATAACAGTAAAACCACACCAGCTAAATTATTCATTGATGTGCCACGAAAAGCAGATATACGAAAAAAATGGTTGAAACTAGCAAGACGAAATTTCGATGGAATGTCTGTAACTTCACCGATTTACTTCTGCGAGGATCACTTTGATGTAAGTACACAAATTTACATTACGGTAAATAGGTACATAACACTGCGAACACTTCATATTTAAAGGCGGTGGAATATTAGATGCTATTAATTATGTAAGTACTTACTTTGGATTTTTTGTTTTAGCTACCGAATGACATGGAAAATTACATGAGATACCGAATTATGGGTTATGTAAATAAAATTATGATGAAACCAGGATGTCTTCCATCAATATTTCAATGTCAAACTAATAGAAAAAGAAGTTTCCCATCAACTAGTATGCCTCGACCCGCTGCTATGAAAAGGCAAAGATTGGCCCTAATACAAGAAGCCCTAGAAGATAGTAAATTGAGCAGTAGTAACGAAAATGAAAACACCACTTTGCCTATTAGTAATAGTATTAGTAAGTATTAATTCAATATTGAACTTGGGTAGGTCGGTATACCTATTTTTACTGATGAAAAATAATGAACTGTCCATTTCTTTCAGATTTACAAACGGAAGTTGTAGCAGTAGAACATCAATCAAACTATCAAGATAAAGGTGTACAAGCTTTTGTAAAAAGTAAATATTTCAGAAGCAAGTATACCCAAACCAAACATAAATCTCAAGATATAGCAGTGTCACCATTTAAAACATTGACCACAAGTGTTTCAACATCTCCCTTCAAAGTAGAACAACATTCAAAGCCAGCTATGCCTAGTGGTCCTAGTGTTATTAGAAAACTAATTGATCGTTCTGATAGTGACATATCACAGAACAACCCATCATCATCATCATATCAGCCATCATCACCTTCAGTCCAGTCATTAGAGTTTAAATTACCATCGGATAGCAGTAGCTTAAATGAAGAATATTCTAAAATGGAAAAAGAAAGCGAGGCAAAGCAAGCCATAAATGACATGTGTAAAAGAATTAAAACCAAACCTCGTTTATATATCGGCATACCTAATGATTGTTATTTTTTGGTTGATTTGATACATACAAATACCATGATACCTACAGAGCATATATTACTATGCTTAAAAAAAATTAGGTTGAATACAACATTCTCAGAACTTGCAGATCAATTTGGAACATCTGAATCATATGCTGGCAAAATATTTCGGAAGAATATCCCAATAATCTCTAGCATTCTCAAACCATTTATTGTAGACCTAGATAAAAAAAAAATTAAAAAATGTCTTCCAATAGCATTTAGACATCGCTACAATAAAGTAAGCTGTTTAATAGACTGTTTTGAAATTGAAATAGCGAAACCCTCAAAGCCACTACATCAAGCTCTAACATGGTCTGAATATAAGAAAGCAAATACAATTAAATATTTAGTATCAAGTACACCTAACGGCTTAATAAATTATATATCATCAGGGTATGGAGGACGGATAAGTGACACATTACTTGTAGAAAAGTGTGGGTTTCTACAACAATTAAAACCTGAAAGCTGGGTTTTAGCTGACCGTGGTTTCAAACACATAGAACAAATGCTAATTGAAAATAAATGTCATTTACTGAGACCCCCAAGTCTAGGTCAAGGTCAAAAGTTATCCAAGCAAGAAGCCATAAAAACAAAACAGATTGCAAGTTTAAGGATTCACATTGAAAGGGTCATTCGTAGAATCCGGGAATTTTCTATGTTGAAACCACATTCTGTTGTGAATTCGAAGTTGATAAGTATGCTAGATTATTGCATGATAATAGCATGTGCTCTTATCAACTTACAAAGTAGCATTGTCTTTTAAATTATATACATCCCAATAACAGGCACCAGATTATGTTAAACACTATTAGTTAGTACTTTACTATTTAATGTCTATAACTAAGTTAATGTTAACATACTGATTTAAATAGCTATTTTTGTTCAGTGGCTTCTTTGAAACTGAAACATATTGTTGTCACCTGTAATGTTTGTAGTATATTTCACTTATAGTATTATATTTAATTCTGGGATTTGAGTCTAAATATGTGTCATATAAAAGAACAAGTAGCTGATTATTTAAAGAAATGGGTATGACTGATAAAATTTAGTACAGAGGGCGCCAGTGTGAAACTATCCATTTCTACCCGCCATCTCAAAAGAGTTTTGAAGGGGTTGTGGCTATAATGATAGATGGAGCTAAGGGGTTGACGGGCATTCCTTTTTGAAATTTTATATGAGAAAGATCGAACAGTTGTCAATATAAATTCTGCTGTATGGGTATGAAATTGGAGTTGAAAAGAGGGACGAATGTCTCTTACGCTTTCACACCTAAACAACTGAACCGATTTTGATAAAATTGTATGAAATTGTTTTATTATATGCTGTTTTAAGTAACCATAAATGTGTCTGGGTATAACAATAGGTACTGCCTGAGTTACCATAGTATTTATTTCACGCAAACGAAGTCGCGAGTACCAGCTAGTTATAAATAAAATCTATTGTCAATTTAATTGAATATATATGTTTGTATCACTACATAGTAGAAAACAAATTAACTTCCCGTGTCTCTCTGTCCCTGTGTATGTTTAGATCTTTACAACTACCTAACAGATTTTGATGCGGGCTTTTTTAATAGATACGAGTGATTTAAGAGGAAGGTTTTTGTGTAGAATACATGCATAGTACAGTAGAGAGACACTGATAATTAAAAAAAAATCTAAACGATGTCATTAATAAACA